>LR738710.1:43342086-43474661 GCA_902687465.1 Secale cereale | reverse complement strand
CCCCCCACACTATATATAGGGGGCCAGGGGGCGCCGGCCCTAGGAGATCCAATCTCCTAGGGGGGCGCCGGCCAAGGCGGTGGCTTGCCCCCCAAGCCTAGGGGGGCGCCCCCACCCCTAGGGTTTCAACCCTAGGCGCATGGGGGGAGGTCCATGGGGGGTGCGCCAGCCCACTAGGGGCTGGTCCCCCCTCCCATACGGCCCATGGGGCCCTCCGGGATGGGTGGCCCCACCCGGTGGACCCCCGGGACCCTTCCGGTGGTCCCGGTACACTACCGGTGACCCCCAGAACTCTCCCGATGGCCGAAACTGGACTTCCTATACATCATTCTTTACTTCCAGACCATTCCGGAACTCCTCGTGACGTCCGGGATCTCATCCGGGACTCCGAACAACATTCGGATTTCCGTGTGCATATATCTCTATAACCCTAGCGTCATCGAACCAAAAGTGTGTAGATCCTACGGGTTCGGGAGACACGTACACATGACCGAGACGACTCTCCGGTCAATAACCAACAGCGGGATCTGGATACCCATGTTGGTTCCCACGTGTTCCTCGATGATCTCATCGGATGAACCACGATGTCAAGGATTCACTTAATCCCGTATGTAATTCCTTTTATCTATCGGTACAGTACTTGCCCGAGATTCGATCGTCGGTATACCGATACCTTGTTCAATCTCGTCATGGCAAGTCTCTTTACTCGTTCCATAATCCATCATCTCGTGACTAACTCCTTTAATCACTTTGAGCTCATGATGATGATGTCTTACCGAGTGGGCCTAGAGATACCTCTCTGTCATACGGAGTGACAAATCCCAGTCTCGGTTCGTACCAACTCAACAGACACTTCCGGAGATACCTGTTGCGTACCTTTATAGCCACCCAGTTACGTTGTGACGTTTGGCACACCCAAAGTATTCCTACGGTATCCGGGAGTCACACAACCTCATGGTCTAAGGAACAGATACTTGACACTGGAAAAGCTTCAGCATTACGAACTACACGATCTTATGCTAGGCTTAGGATTGGGTCTTGTCCATCACATCATTCTCCTAATGATGTGATCCTGTTATCAATGACATCCAATGTCCATGGTCAGGAAACCGTGACCATCTGTTGATCAACGAGCTAGTAACTAGAGGCTTACCAGGGACACGTTGTGGTCTATGTATTCACATATGTATCGCTGTTTCCGTACAATACAATTCAAGCATGAATAACAGACAATTATCATGAACAAGGAAATATAATAATAATCCTTTTATTATTGCCTCTAGGGCATGTTTCCAACATGCGGGTATCTCTGTTTTGATTTAATGAGCACCTAACTGATGTAGTAAACCGGCCGTTGAACCGGATATTCTTTTCCTGCCTCCTTGCGCTCTACCACGATGGCAACGCTTACTGCTCGGGCATTAGCAGCCACGTATAACAATAGCGGCTCATTATCAACCGGCGCGGCAAGGACCGGCGGTCCTGCCAATTGCTTCTTCAAATCCTTGAACGCAGCATCAGCAGCATCACTCCAGACAAAACGATTTGTCTTTTTCATCATCTGATAAAGCGGGATGGCCTTCTCCCCCAAACGGCTGATAAACCGGCTGAGCGCCGCAATGCGACCCGCCAAGCGTTGGACATCGTTGATGCACGTCGGTTTAGCCAAGGATGTAATCGCCTTGATCTTCTCCGGATTAGCTTCAATTCCTCTTTTTGATACCAGGAATCCCAGGAGCTTGCCTGCCGGAACACCAAAGACACACTTGTCCGGATTAAGCATCATTTTGTAAATCCATAGATTATCAAAGGTTTCTTTCAAGTATATTATTAATGTATCCTCCTTCCTGGATTTCACCACAATGTCATCCACGTATGCATGAACATTCTGCCCAATCTGTCCATGAAGATAGTTCTGCACACAACGTTGATAGGTCGCCTGGGCACTCTTAAGTCCAAATGGCATAGATACGTAGCAGAAGGCTACAAAGGGAGTGATGAAGGCCGTCTTCTCCTGGTCTTTAACTGCCATCTTGATCTGATGATAACCTGAATATGCGTCCAAAAAACTTAAGCGCATCAATGATTTGATCAATACGGGGGAGGGCAAAGGGATCGGCCGGGCAAGCCTTGTTCAGGTCTGTGTAATCAACACACATTCGCCAAGTGCCGTTCTTTTTAAGCACCAACACCGGATTGGACAACCACTCCGGATGAAACACCTCAATTATAAAACCTGCCGCCAAGAGCCTAGCCACTTCTTCACCTATAGCTTTGCGCCTTTCTTCATTGAAGCGGCGGAGAAAATGTTTAACCGGTTTAAACTTGGGATCAATATTAAGAGTGTGCTCAGCAAGTTCCCTCGGTACACCTGGCATGTCAGAAGGTTTCCATGCGAAGATGTCCCGATTCTCACGGATGAACTCGATGAGCGCGCTTTCCTATTTCGGATCCAGGTTAGCACTGATAGTGAACTGCTTGGATGAATCACCAGGAACAAAGTCAACCTGCTTGGTCTCTTCAGCTGATTTAAACTTCAAGGCCGGATCATGCTCCGTGGTTGGCTTCTTCAACAGAGACATGTCTGCCGGATCAACATTATCTTTATAAAATTTCAGCTCCTCGGTTGCACAAACCGCCTCTGCATAAGCCGCATCACCTTCCTCGCACTCCAAAGCAATCTTGCAGCTCCCATGGACCGTAATAGTTCCCTTGTGACCCGGCATCTTATGCTGCAGATAAACATAACAAGGCCTTGCCATGAACTTAGCATAAACCGGCTGCCTGAACAGGGCGTGATATGGGCTCTTGACCTTTACCACTTCAAAGGTCAAAGTCTCAGACCTAGAATCATGCTCATCTCCAAAAGTGACCTCCAAGTCTATCTTACCGACTGGATATGCCGATTTACCAGGCACCACGCCGTGAAAAATGTGTTGGACTGCCGAAGCTTTTTATCTGTCAGCCCCATGCGCCGAAAAGTCTTGTAGTATAGAATGTTGTTGCTGCTACCTCCGTCCATAAGCACCTTGGTAAACTTATAGCCCCCACATGAGGTGCCACAACAAGAGCCAGCTGACCCGGATTATCAACCCAGGGCGGATGATCCTCTTGACTCCACACAATGGGTTGTTCTCACCAACGCAGGTAGCGTGGCACCGCCGGTTCAACGAATGTACTGCCCTTTTGTAAACCTTCTGGTCACGTTTACATAGGCTTGTGGTGAAGACGTGATACTGCCCACTACTCAACCGCTTCGGGTTACTCTGATACCCTGATTGCTGCTATTGATTGCCCTGATTATTATAACCACCCTGGCTGTGCTGCTGGTTATGCTGATTGTGCCCGTTTTGGTTGTTGTGATTGTTCTGGTTACCTTGGAACCCTGAACCGGGTCCACCTCCTTGATAATCCGGCCCGTGAGAACCAGGGCCTGAACCGCCGGACGGTCCATGGTCATACTGGGACCGGTTCATGGTTTCCTTCATAATAAAACAGTCCTTCCAAAGGTCCGTAGCTGGCTTTTCCTGCGTACCGTGCCTCGGGCAAGGTATGTTCATTTGGCGTTCCAGATTGATAGGCGGTCGCCCATCTCGCGGGGGCAGTCTACCCTTGCGGCGCTGGCCGTTCTCCTGAGCATTGGTGTTGGCCACAAAATCTAAATTATTATCCGCTATTCGCCGGGCTAGGTTGCGGCGCTTCACAGCTCTTCTTTGCCTTCCCTAACTTCTCATCATCAGACTCTGGATATTTGGTATTATCTGAATCCGCATACTTCACCAAAGTGCCCATGAGCATCCCCATGTCATCACAATTACGTTTGAGTCGTCCCAACTTTAGTTTCAGAGGCTCAAACCGGCAATTGCCTTCCAAGGTTATAAATGTTGTGTCCGGGTTGATGCGGTTGGAGGAATGTAGGATCTCCGACACTCGACGTACCCAATGGCTCATTGACTCGTGCTCTCCTTGAACACAGGCAGCTAAGTCGACGATGGACATTGGTTGCTTGCACGTGTCTTTGAAGTTATTAATAAACCGGCGGCGCAATTCGGCCCATGACCCGATGGAGTTAGGTGGCAAGCTTTTCAGCCAAGTGTGAGATGTACCCTCCAACATCATGGTGAAATACTTGGCACACGCCGCGTTATCCACATCAAGCATCTCCATCGCCTTCGCATAGCTTTCAACCCAGGCTTCAGGAGATAGGTCCGCAGTATAGTTGGGCACCTTGTGCGGTCCTTTGAAGTCCTTGGGCAGTTTTACGTTGCGTAAGGCGGGAGTGAGGCATGGTACTCCCAAAGAGCTGGACATGACTCCCGGTTCAATCGTGGTAGATGGACGAACCGGCGTTGGCTGACGGTTTTCGTATTGTGCTGCTAACTCCGCCTCCCGGTGCTGCCTGCCCTGATCCACCACGTCTTGAGCTTTCGCGTCTCCCCCTGCGTGATTATCCCTCCGCGGCGGGTTACGTCTTCGCGCGCTGCTTGACACGGTCGGTTCCTCCAGGTGCCTACCGTAATTCCGGCTTGGGCGAGGGGTGGAGTGAATCCTCTCACGGCTGTGAGAATAAGCTTGCTATTGGGTTAGAGCCGTCTCCAAAAACTCCCTAGCCCGCTGTGCCTCCACCGCTATGGGGGATGCTCCTTCAATGGGAAGAGCGGCCAGTCGTGAAACGGCAGCAACTATGTTATCCAAGGGGTTGGAGTAATGACCGGGAGGGGTAGGTACACGCTGTGATGAAATGACCTGCCGGGTTGACTCGGCGGCCTGTGGCTGGACCAATGCTCCTGTGCCAGGCACTCCTCCCCGGTTTACCTTCGGATGATTACTGGTTCCTGCTCCTGGCGTGTTGAAAAGGTTCCTTGCCTCGTAAACCGGCGGTAGGCGGGATTGTTGCCTTCTCCTTATTACATCATGTGACGTCGTTTGATCCAACATGAGTCGGTAAGCCTGAGCATCTAGCTCAGCCTGCCTCGCAACCATCCTGGTATCCTCAGCGGCTAAGTCTAGCTTCGCCTGATCTATCTGGCCCTTCACCTGAGCAACTTTCGCATCATGTTGTTCCTTATCGGCCTGGGCCACCTCTGCAGTTAATAGCACCGTCAACTTGTCAACTAAGGCGGTTAATACCTGGACCAGTGACTAAACCGGGCCACCAGCCCTAGCCACCGCTGCCGCTTGATCCGATGTTAGGGCCGCCGTAGTTGAAGACTGTTGCACAGGTAGCGATCTGGCCATGAATACTGCGACCCGGTTTGGCGGATCCAGGGGATCCGGAATACTATCACCATCGGAACAGCCCCCAGACCGGCCATCCTGTAGCAAGTATAAAGATTTTGTTTCTCCAGTGGACGACTCATCGCCGGAATAGACAACGGTCTCGCCGCCAGAGTCCGATCCATCTTCAGCTTGCCCTCCATGAACCGCTCCGACGAAGACGTGCTTCACGGCGGTCCGAATCCGGGCAGGCCTCGAACGCTGAGCCGGCTCGACGATGTTGGGGAAGATGTCTGGCTCAGGGCCCGGTTCGCCGATCTTGCCTATGAAGACGTGGATGCCACCAAAGGGGACCTGGTACCCGTATTCGATTGAATCAGCCTCGGGGCCCCAGCCTGCATCATCGATGTAGATCTTGCCGCGACGACTCTTAGTCATCCGGCCCACTGCGTAGCCCTTCAGTCCTTCAAAGCTGCCCTTCAAGAACTCGAAACCATCGTGTGATAGCCCCACGTTGGGTGCCAACTGTCGTGCTTTTGTCACGGCAGATGTCCTAACAAAAGGACTTAGTCGTGAGGCTGTCAC
The DNA here is from genome assembly GCA_902687465.1 of Secale cereale. Lineage (NCBI taxonomy): Eukaryota > Viridiplantae > Streptophyta > Magnoliopsida > Poales > Poaceae > Secale > Secale cereale. The sequence goes on along the minus strand of LR738710.1, from coordinate 43,468,859 downwards.
CACGGATTAGCTTAAAGGGGTTAAAGCGGACAAGGACGCAAGAGTTTATACTAGTTCGGCCCCTTCGATGAAGGTAAAAGCCTACGTCTAGTTTGGTGTAATATTGCTAGGGTTTCGATGACCAGGGAGCGCACTTTGTCTGTGTCTCGAATTGTTGTTCTCTCTCCTTGAACCATCGCCGGTGTCAGGGATATGACTAGCAGGTATAAACCGGCTATTGTAAACCGGCTTAGTTATATTGTACTTGGTTGTGATCTTTTAGTAGAAACTACGGCCCATGAGATTTCAAGGCCCATGTGTAGAACTGTGGTTTGTAAACCGCCAAAGAGATGTAACTTGAGAGATAAGAAAGAAAAGACAGAGACCGAGGCGGACACCGATATGAGCCGGCCTCGGGACTCTGTAAACCGGACCAGGCGTTACCTCTATATAAAGGGACGACCTGGACGGTTCAGGGACAAGCAACAATCAACCCGTCGAGGCACAGGCAAAGCGAATCCGCTCCCTGTAATCCGACGCCCAAGCAATACCAAACCAACTAGACGTAGGCTTTTACCTTCTCGAAAGGAGCCGAACTAGTATAAACCCTCTGTGTCTTTTGTGCGCCATGAACCCTTTCAAGTTAACCAGTGCGATGGTTCCATCATCAAGTCCGCTAAACCGGACATCTGCCTTTCCACGACAATTGGCGCCCACCGTGGGGCCTGCGCGCGATGGTTTCGAGTGCTTGAAAGGCGGCTTCGAAGGGCTTAAGGGGTACGCAGTCGGCCGGATGACCAAGAGTCGTCGCGGCCGCATCTACATCGACGACGCAGGTTGGGGACCGGAGGCCGATTCGATCGAATACGGGTACCGGGTTCCCTTCGGTAGCATCCAAGTCTTCATCGGCAAAATCGGCGAACCGGGACCTGAGCCGGACATCTTCCCCAACATCGTCGAGCCGGCTCAGCATGCGAGAACGGCCCGGATTCAGCCCGCCGTGAAGCGCGTGTTCGTTGGAGCAATCCGCGGAGGTCGAGCCGAGAACGGATCAGAATCTGATGGTGCAACAATCGTCTACTCAGATGACGAGTCTTCGTCCGGGGAAACTGAGTCTCTGTATCAGTTGCGGGACGGCCGGTCCGAGGGCGAGTCCAATGGAAACAGTATTCCGGGCCCCTTTGACCCGCCAAACCGGGCGGCGGTCTTCATGGCCGGTTCACAGCCCCCGATGAACGGAACGACAGCCGAAGCTGGTGCAGGGGGAAGCGGTTCAAATACCTCCCTTACTGAAGTTCTATCCACCTTGATCGAGGAGTTCACAGCTAAAGCAGTGGAAGTAGTAGCTCCAGCAGACAAGGCGCATCATGATGCATAGCTTCTTCAGTTGAAAGGCCGGATCGATCAACTAAAAGAGGACCTAAAAGCGGAAAGAGAGATGATAGTGACTAGGCAAGCAGAATTGGATGATCAAGCCTTTTATTTGAGGATGGAGCAAGCTTCTATGGAAGGAGTAAGGGGACGGAAGTACCGGTCCCGTATACCCCCGGGTTATGAGTCAACGAATCTATTCAGGACACCTGGGGCTGGGGCTAGTAATCATCCGGCTGTAAACCGGAGGACGCCTCCGGCCAGGGAGCAACCAGTTCCACAACCCACCGCAGAGCAGGAGCGCCGGGTCACGTCCGCACCTTATATCCCCGTCCCCCCAGGTCATTATTCAAACCCTTTGGATAACATCGTTGCAGCAGCAGCCCATTTGGCCGCTTTACCTGCGGGAGAAACATCGCCGGTGGCGATAGAGGCGCGCAGGGTCCAGAAGCTACTTAATACGGCGTTAATACAGCAGCAGGCGTATTCTCACAGCAAGGAAAGGTTACATTCAACACCACGTCCCAGCCGAAGTTATAGTAGGCATTGGGACGAGCCAGAAGTGTCTAGCAGTGAACGCAGGAGACATCAGCACAGGCAGGGTAATCCGGCAGGTGCAGCGGAACAAGCTCCGGAGGCAAACCGGGTTAGGTCAGGAGCCAGGGAGGAGATTCGTCAAACAACGCCGGTTCTCACAGCCACCGCAGAGACAGGGGTTACGACGAGTTCCTTTGGGGTGAAGTGCCTTATCCCCGCCTTACGGAGTGTTAAGCTGCCTAAAGATTTCAAAGGGCCCCGCAAGGTACCTAACTACACAGCCGATCTACCACCGGAAGCTTGGGTTGAAAGTTATGAGATGGCCATGGAGATGCTGGACGTGGATGAATCGGCTTGTGCCAAATATTTTACTATGATGCTTGAGGGCACGGCCCGGACCTGGTTGAAAGCCTTACCCCCGAATTCTATTGGGTCATGGGGGGAACTGCGCAGCCAGTTCATCAAAAACTTCAAAGATACGTGCAAACAGCCGATGTCGGTGATAGACCTAGCAGCTTGCGTGCAAGGAGAGCAGGAGTCTACAGCAGCTTGGGTGAGAAGGGTAGCAGAGATCTTACACTCTTCGAATGGTATTAATCCTAGTACGGCGATAGTGACGTTGGAAAACAATTGCCGGTTTGAGTCTTTAAAATTAAAACTCGGACGGCTTAAAAGGGACTGCAATGACATGGGGACTTTAATGAGTGCCCTGGTGAAATACGGAGACTCGGATAACACAAAGTATCCGGAAGCGGAAGGAGATAAAGCGGGGAAGGCCAGCAAGTCTGGTAAACCGGCGCCGGTTAATCCGGTTACTTCAAGCTTTTTGGGCAAACGAAAGGTAGAAGGTGGTTCCGATTTCGTGGCTAATACTCAAGTTCAAGGTAGTTTTCAAGGTAATCCGGAGGATTCTGCTCTCCAAACCGGCGGAGGAGCTCCGGGCTGGGAGCAGGAGTTGGATCGACCCTGTCCAAAACATAGCGGAAGGGGGAGGATGGCAATGCATACTATGAGAGAATGCATACCCCTCATGAAGGCAGTGAACGGCCGTTTTAATCCTCCTAACCGGCCCCCACACGGCGGTTCGGGGCCCGGATTTTATAGTTCGGGTCATCAGGGGAACAGTGCCGGATCAGGATATAGGGGCAATAACGGCGGTTATCAACCCCGGCCAGGCGGCTAAAATAATCATGGGAATTACAATGGACAGGGGAATCAATCACATCATCAAGGTGGTTACAATGGTCTGAATAATCAGCAGCAGGGCCAAGGGAGTTATAATAATCAGGGAAACCAGCAGCAACAGCGTCCGCAACAACAGCAGCAATCCGGATACCAGAGTAATCCGAAGGAGTTGAGCAGCGGTCAATATCATGTTTTCACCACGAGTTTATGTAAGAGAGACCAGAAGGTTTTGAAGCGGACTGTTAATGCAGTAGAACCGGCGACACCGCAATTTCTCCGATGGTCAGAGCAGCCCATTGTATGGAGCAGAGAGGACCATCCATTACGGGTGGATAATCCGGGACATTTAGCCTTGGTGGTGGCACCTCAGGTGGGAGGATACAAGTTTACTAAAGTCCTCATGGACGGGGGTAGCAGTATCAATATACTATATTACGAGACTTTCCGGCGTATGGGTCTGACAGATAACAAGTTAAGAACGTCAAACACAGTGTTTCACGGGGTGGTCCCAGGTAAGTCAGCTTATCCGGTTGGTAAGATTGACTTAGAAGTTACCTTTGGAGATGAGTATGATTCCAGATCGGAGATGATCACCTTTGAAGTTGTCAAAATTAAAAGTCCATATCATGCTCTGTTTGGAAGGATGGTTTATGCTAAATTTATGGCTAGGCCATGTTATGTTTACTTGCAGCTTAAGATGCCGGGTCATAAAGGCACGATCATGATTCATGGCAGTCGCAAGATAGCAGTGGAATGTGAGGAAGGTGATGCAGCTTATGCAGAAGCGGTGTGTGCCACGGAAGAGTTAAAATTTTATAAAGATAATGTTGATCCGGCAGATATGACTCCGCTGAAGAAACCAACTACCGAGCATGATCCGGCATTGAAGTTCAAATCAGCGGAAGAGACTAAGCAGGTTGATTTTGTACCTGGAGACTCGTCTAAACAGTTCACCATCAGTGCTAACCTTGATCCCAAATAGGAAAGCGCGCTCATCGAGTTCATCCGTGAGAACCAGGATATCTTTGCATGGAAACCTTCTGACATGCCGGGTATACCGAGGGAACTCGCTGAGAACAAGTTGAATATTGATCCGAAGTTTAAACCGGTAAAACAATATCTGCGCCGCTTCAATGAAGAGAGGCGCAAGGCTATAGGAGAGGAAGTGGCCAGACTTTTGGCAGCAGGGTTCATAGTGGAAGTTTTTCATCCGAAATGGTTGGCTAATCCGGTACTGGTTTTAAAGAAGAATGGGAAGTGGAGGATGTGTGTGGACTACACAGACCTCAATAAAGCTTGCCCAACTGATCCTTTTGCTTTACCCCGCATTGATCAGATTATCGACGCAACGGCAGGGTGTGAGCGGCTGAGTTTTCTGGATGCATACTCAGGGTATCACCAGATCAAAATGGCAGTTGAAGACCAAGAGAAGACAGCTTTCATAACTCCTTTTGGTGCTTTTTGCTATGTATCTATGCCCTTTGGGCTCAAGTGTGCACAGGCAACTTATCAGCGTTGCGTTCAGAATTGTTTGAAAGGGCAGATAGGGAGGAACGTGCATGCTTATGTGGATGACATTGTGGTCAAATCAAAGGAAGAAAGAACAATGATAGAGGACCTCAAAGAAACCTTTGATAATCTTCGAGCTTACAGGATGATGCTTGATCCGGAAAAATGTGCTTTTGGTGTTCCTGCTGGTAAGCTTCTGGGATTCTTGGTCTCGAACAGGGGAATAGAAGCCAACCCAGAGAAGATCAAGGCCATCACATCTTTGACAAAACCGGTTTGCATCAATGATGTTCAGCGCATAGCTGGCCGGATCACGGTGCTAAGCCGGTTCATCAGTCGCTTGGGAGAGAAGGCGGTCCTGATTTATCAAATGTTGAAGAAAATGGATCGGTTCATTTGGAGTGAGGAGGCAAATACAGCGTTTGAGAATCTGAAATGGCAACTAGCAAAACCACCGGTTTTAGCTGCTCCCATTGATAAGGAGCCTTTGCTGTTATATGTTGCTGCAAACACACGGGCAGTCAGCGTTGCGATTGTGGTTGACCGCAAGGAAGCAGGGAAGGAACATCCGGTTCAGCGCCCGGTTTATTATGTGAGTGAAGTACTCATTGAGTCTAAACAAAGGTACCCGCATTGGCAGAAGTTGGTCTATGGGGTGTTCATGGCAAACCGAAAACTGAAGCACTATTTCCAAGGGCATCCAATAACTGTGGTTAGTTCAGCTCCGTTGGGAGACATAATCCAGAACAGGGAAGCTACAGGTAGGGTAGCCAAATGGGCCATTGAGCTCAGCCCGCATGAGATGAAGTATGTACCGCGTACTGCTATAAAATCTCAGGCATTGGTAGACTTCATCAATGACTGGACAGAGTTACAGACTCCTGAGGAAAAGCCGGATCTTACTTATTGGACGATTCACTTTGACGGTTCAAAACAGTTGGAGGGTTCGGGGGCTAGAGTTGTCTTAACTTCCCCCAGAGGTGATAAATTTTGCTATGTCCTCCGCTTATTATTTCCTTGTACTAATAATGCAGCAGAATATGAAGCGTTACTTCATGGGTTGCGACTGGCAAAGGAGATGAATTTGAGCCGGGTTAAGTGCCTGGGTGATTCAGATCTAGTGGCACAGCAAGTTTCTGGCAAGTGGGATTCTAGAGATCCCCTCATGGCGGCTTATCGGCGAGAAGTTGAAGCAGTGGCAGGACATTTTAAGGGGTATCAAGTGGATCACATAGACCGGCGGAGAAACGAAGCGGCTGATGCTCTGAGTCGGCTGGGGTCGCAGCGTAAACCGGTACCACCGAACACCTTTTTGGATGAATTGCACAGTCCTTCGGTTCAAGTACTTTCGGAGGACGACCTAGCTGTTCCGGACCCAGAGGCACAGTTAGTTGCAGCACTCCATGTTATTCCGGATTGGACGTTACCCTATTTGGCGTACTTAAGCCGAGGAGAGTTACCGGAGGACGAAGAGGAAGCACGACAGATAATCCGGCGTTCTAAGTCCATGACAATTGCAAACGGAGAACTGCACCATCGTAGTACTTCTGGTGTATTCCAACGATGTGTTTCAGTTGAGGAAGGTTGTGAGATTCTGAGGGAGATTCATGAAGGGGATTGTGGTCATCACGCCGGTTCAAAGTCTTTGGTGGCTAAAGCATTCCGACATGGTTTCTATTGGTTAACTGCACATGCAGATGCGGCAGATCTAGTCCGGAAGTGTGATGCCTGTCAGAAGTTCTCAAGACGTGCTCTTGTTCCGGCACAAGAGCTCCGGATGATACCAATAACTTGGCCTTTTGCAACTTGGGGGCTTGACATGGTTGGGCCTTTCAAACGGTCCCAAGATCAAAAAACTCATCTACTAGTGGCAGTAGACAAGTTTACGAAGTGGGTTGAAGCGGAACCTATAAGCAAGTGCGATGCAGCAACCGCGGTTAAATTCATCAAAAAGGTGATATTCCGGTTTGGCTTTCCACACAACATCATCACAGACAATGGAACTAATCTGTCTAAAGGTGAAATGAAGGAATTCTGTCAAAGAGAACATATTCGATTAGATGTATCTTCTGTGGCTCATCCTCAGACCAATGGTCAGGCTGAAAGGGCAAATCAGGAGATTTTGCGAGGCATCAAACCCCGGCTCATGACACCTTTGCAGAGAACCCCAGGTTGTTGGGTTGAAGAATTACCATCTGTCCTTTGGAGTATTAATACTACACCAAACCGGTCTACAGGCTATACGCCTTTCTTCATGGTTTACGGCGCAGAAGCAGTTCTTCCAAGTGATATCCGTCATGACTCACCAAGGATAACGGCCTATGTGGAAGCAATCAACGAAGAATCAAGACAGGACGGTTTAGACCGGTTGGATGAAGAGCGTGATACGGCTGCAGCACGGTCGGCGATTTATCAGCAAGATCTGCGCATATATCATAGCCGCCGGATTAGAACAAGGACATTCCAGGAGGGTGACTTGGTACTCCGGCTCATCCAAGATCAAACAGACATGCACAAGCTATCCCCACCATGGGAAGGCCCCTTTTTGGTCAGCAAGAATTTACACAACGGTTCATATTATTTGGTGGACATTCGAGAACACAAGGATTCACGGACATCAGAAGAGGAGACGAAGAGGCCGTGGAACATCGCCCATTTACGGCCATACTATACTTGAGCCATGTGCTCCAATGTATCCTCTGTACATATTATGAATAATGAATAAACCGGCACCCTCGGTAAACCGGGGGCTCAACCATTTTTCCATATACAAAAATACTGTGAAAAGTAATCATACCAGTTTACTATCAAATATCATATTTCAATGTTGGCCGATTTAGAAACTAATTTTTGCAGAGTATGTGAAGGAGCAATAGAACTCTCAGGAACAGGAGATCATATCCGGTTCAAGAAGAGAAAACTCCATAAAAAGCAAACCCACAGGTTCAAAACAGAACAATGGAGGCCCCCTGGGAGTTGGTATCATCTGCTCCCAGTGATCAGATTAAGTTTCATAATTCTTGCAACCCTCTGAAAAGTTGGACAAGTCCATGTTCAGTGATTGGTTTAGATTGACCCACCGGTTCAGGAGGAACCCTGGAGGCCCCCTGGGAGTGTCGGCCAATCCGCGTCCCAGTGATCGGAATAATTTTTTCTTTCGACCCTCTGAAAAGTTGGATAGTACCACATTCAGTGATTGGTTTAGATTGACCCACCGGTTCAGGAGGAACCCTGGAGGCCCCCTGGGAGTGTCGGCCAATCCGCGTCCCAGTGATCGGAATAATAGATACGATTCTTTCGGCCCTCTGAAAAGTTGGATAAAATCCACGTTCAGTGATTGGCTAGGCCCCCTGGGAGTGTCGGCCAATCCGCGTCCCAGTGATCGGAATAATTTTTATATACGGTTCTTTCGGCCCTCTGAAAAGATGGATAATCCACATTCAGTGATTGGCTAGGCCCCTTGGATGGTACCCGCATCCATTGATTGGCTGAACCTTGCTTTGAGCCTGGCAGCTCTTTGAAAAAGCCTCGACTACATGGCCTTATTTGCAAAAAAATTGCATGTTTTTTGGTGTTTTGGTGTTCTGTAACGTTTTCAACAGAGTGGAACAGCTACACAAGTTGACCACATATCTATCAGATTGAAAATCTGGATCATGTATCTCAGACCAAGTAAACCGGCGTTTATTAAAACCCGGACCGTGTATCGGGTAAAGGTTACAACTTTCTGAAACAAGATGAACCGGATTTATCATCAAGATGGACCGGAGAATTTCGAGTGTCTATTTGGATTCATGAAGACCTTTATAAAGTGACATTAAAGTCCTGACCAGATTAAAGTATATCGGCCACATACATCTCAGGTATAAAGTTATCTTTAATATAAGATATGCTTATTTGAATGTTTTAAAGAGAACAAATTAATCCGTCCAGTGGTAAGCCACTAGGACATATTTTTTCGATATTTTTTCTGTGTGAACAGATGAAGGCAACCACATCAGGCAACAGGTCAACTGGCGAGTATTTCATAAAGACCAAATGTCGGATTGAAGCACATTAAGTTTCGACTAAACCTATTACAAGGCATGATGAGCCCGACGGTCTGGAAACATGGTTTTCTGGAATACCACTTATGATTACAGAGATAAAAGTCAACGTTCTGCATCTCCTTGCTGGGACGGCTGGCCTTCACCTTGTTCCGGAACATCTTCATCTTCATGAAGCGGTTGGAAATCCGGCGCACGCCAGTCAATCTTCGCCAAAGCCCGAAAATACACTTCATCGTTGATCAATTCAGAAGGATCAATGTCAGGAGCAAAGGTGTGAGGACGAACCGGCGGGATTAAGTTGACAGTATCATAAACCGGTCGCTCCACCCGCTCGTTCTGTAGATTGTATCCTGGATGGTACCCTGAAAAATCCGATTCAGTAGCAAGCTTGCTGGCGAGGGGGCGCATTTCCTTGGTCAATGCGTAAAGATCAGTTTCAGTGAAAGGTGAGCCATCCTCCTTTGTGTCAGGGAATCCCGTCAAAGCCTCCTCCGGATCAAGATCCGGGACCCAAGCCTTAGCCCTTGTAAGGGCCAGAAGAGCACCACCCCGCGCAGCAGACTTCTTGACTTCTTCAAGGCGAACCGACAAAACAGACAACTTGTTTAAAGTATCTTGAATTGTAGTAGGGGCCGGTTTACCAAACGAAGCAGCACTGATGATCCTTTGCGCCCCGGAGTACAGCTGTTCGACCAAGGTGTAGGAGGCTTTGAGTTTTTTCCGTAAGTCTTCCCCAAGATGGGAGACATGGCGCCCTACATACAAACAATAATAGTTAAACCGGTACAAGGCACAGGTTACAAAGATAAAGACAGGAATTCAGATTATACTTACCAAAAATAGCAGAGGTCATCAAGTCAATTTGGCGCTTTAACCCGGTCAATTCTTCAGTAACCGGATTAAGTGCTCCTTCAGCGTCCTGAACACGTTTTTCAAGATCTTTTTTCTGGACCTCAAAAGTAGTCCGCTCCTCTTCAAAGTATTTTTTCAAGTCTTCAGCGGTCTTTAAGCTCACTTGAAGTTCTTTCCTAGCCTTTGAAGCGGCTGACTCAGTTTCCGTAAGCCGGCTTCAAAGTTCGTTGATCTCTAGAGCATTCCGGTTCAGCTCAGCCTGCAGACAAAGTTCAAAAGACAATTTGAAGTTACAAGTCTCAAGCACACAACCAAGTTGTCTACTTGACACTTGGGGGCTAATGGCAGTTGAAGCAATACACCAAAGACAATTTGAAGTTACAAGTATCAACTACATAACCAAGTTATCTACTTGATACTTGGGGGCTAATGTATAGATCAATAGTTCAAACTACAAAGTTCCGGATCACCTTCAGTAAAGCAGCTAAACCGGAACTTGGGGGCTGCTATGAGATAGAGATGCGTCAAAAGAGCAAAGTCAGAAGAAGAAACTTACCTAGTATTTTTCTCTCATTAGGTTCACCAAGCTGGCTTCATAATCCCGACTGCTGTGGAGCCGGTTCAGATACCCGGAATAAATGTCTTGAGCGCTCATGCTGGAAAGACTGGATATGTCAGTACTCCATTTCCCTTTTTCTTGCGCTATCTTTTCCGCTTTAGCTGTATGTTTTGCTAAAACGGTGGGCTCAGCTGGAGCAACATAAGCGGTACCAGTCACCACAACGTCAGGTGAGGCTGGTATATTAGGGGGAGCGTCAACATGAGCCGGATCAGGATACGCCGGATTAACTTGAGGAGAATTAACCCGGGCCGGACTTGGTGGATCTTGGACATTTTCTGTGATAGGGTTTTCGGGAGCAGGGTCTTCAACAGGAGTTATGGGTTCACCTTCTGGAGGAACAACTGTTGACGGATTAACCACCGGGTCATCCGCAGTATGGTCAGCAATAGGCTTATTCGCCTTAGGCTTCTTGCTGGGTTTCGGTTTTCTGGAAAAACATGCAAAATGAGTTAGCATTATAAAGCAAAAAGGGCATCATAAACCGGAAGAGGCGAAGAAAGTTACCCTGGGACGGTTTTCAAAGGAGGAAGCTGCGTGGCGGTTGATTCACCGGAAGAAGACAGCGGAGTTTCCTGATAGTCAGGTTCAGACGGTTTAAGGGGTTTTCGGATAAGTCCGGCCTTGGGATGAAGAAGAGTCGGAGAGAGTATCACCTCAGCACGGCGTTTTCGAGCCGGAGTTAAGGAAATCCCGGATGACTCCACCGCCAGGCCGCTGTGGCGAGTGGTCCGGCGAAAAGCTTCGTGTTGTTGCTTCTTCAAAGTAAAGTTAGGGTCTAACTGAGCATAAGGATGAGAAAATTGATATTTCCTGACGGTCCGACGACTTTTTTGAGGAAGAAGTTCTGAGTGAGAAGAAAGAAGGGTTACCTCAATCTCAGCCGGGTTATCACCTTCAGGCAATTCCTGTGAAAAGGTATAATTAGATACGATTACAAGTACATGAAAGCAAGAATTTAACCCGGATTAAAGCATACCTCGGAGTCCGGATCATCGTCCTCAGTAGGAGAACCGGCGTCGACGGCTGCCTTCCTCTTTTTGTTTGCAGGGGTCTTTCGGCGAGCCTGTTTTACGGTTTTCTCCTGAGGCTTTCTCCTCCAGAAAGGGTCATCAGCCTAATTGAAAAAGCAAGAGCAATTGAAAGACGGTTCAAAGGAGACGGTTTACAAATGCAGGGCAAAGAAAAAACTTACTTCGGGCAGCTTATTCTTCTTGAAGTACGGAGCCAAGCCAACCTTAGCACAATCTGCTAAAGAAGCATTGAGAATCTTTTTTGCTGACTCCACTACCTCCGATTCAGAAAGCTTATCCTTGGAAAACCTTTGAGGATCATCCGGTTTACCAGTGTATTTGCACATTAACTGAGAACGCCGGCTCAGGGGAAGAATGCTCCAAGATAGCCAGCAGCGAAGGAAATCAGTGCCGATCAGACCATTTGCTATAAAAGCCCTCAGCTTGGAGAGCTGTGATGAGAACCGGGTCCGTTCAACAGCACTAAGCCGTGGTGGCAAGGGGTGATTCTCTGGAATACGAGTTTCGCGATAACCCGGCAAAGGATTCTCACCCTCAGGAGAAGTGTCAACACAGTAAAACCAGGACTTGTTCCAATCTTTTGGATGAGTATGTAAAGCGGCGTGAGGAAAAACTGCGTCTCTCCTCTTCTGAATACTAACCCCGCCAAGTTCTTGATGTGGTCCGCTGGTAAACTCAGTGCACCGGTTTAAATGAAAGAAATCTCGGAATAGATCAACAGAGGGTTCTTCTTGCAGATACACCTCAGAGAACACTTGAAAATCACAAATGTTTGAAACGGAATTGGGTCCGATATCCTGTGGGTGTAGCTGGAAAGCAGCTAGAACATCCCGGAAAAACTTTGAACCGGGGGGAGAAAAGCCACGAGAGATATGATCCAAAAACACAATGACTTCCCCGGATCTAGGAGTAGGGGGGCATTCATTACCCGGAGCACGCCATTTTAACTCAGATTGAGGTCCTAATGTGCCGATTTCAGACAACTTGATTAGGTCATCCTCATTAATGACAGAAGGGACCCAATCGCAGGAGACATACTTCTTAGCCATTGCAATGAAAGAACAAAGTGCTGGAGAAGATAAAATACAGAAACGGATTATGAAAGTGCAGTAATCCGGAACCTATCTATGAAAGTTACGCAACGGTTTAAACTGAGGACTAATGGCGCGGTTAAACCGGCAATCATAAAACAAGTTATATCATTTCCGGTTTATGGCAGTTGAAGAGGAACAGTTCAACCATTGCGTCAAGTTTCAGAGTTTCGCAAAGTATGTGGCATATCAACTTAAATCGGAATATACTTAGCAGATCTGCCGAGGAGAAAAACAGGATTCCATAAGACTATGCTAGAAGAACAGATCTGGGCGTGCTAAAGAAAAGGAAAACTAATATAATAGTATACGGGAAGGATCTACAAGGATCTTGTACTAAGAGGATAAATCCACAGGCCAGACAGGGACAATGAGATTGGAAGTATTTACAGCAGAGAAAAAACACAGTTCAAAAAGGGAGATCTGAAGGACAATATTACTAGACATTTTGCTCAAGGTCGGACAAGATGAAGCTTTGTTAAAAGCTCTAATGGCGGAGGTACAGGACGAAACCCTAGAGGTTGTAAAGACCGATAACAAAGAAGAAGAACATACCTGAGAACAGCGAGAATCGACGGCGGAGATTTTTCTGGTCGAGCTCACGGTGATGCAGCGGCCGGGCGAAGACTTGTGATTCAGCGGTCGGCGGCGGCAGTTCAAGCTCGGGCGGCGACAGAGGAAGAAGACGGAGGAAGAAGACGGAGCGAGAAGAAGGTAATGAATGGGGGCCGGCAGTATTTATAACAAGGAGTCAGATCTGAAGCGACGGGTGCGAAAATCGAGGAGACAGAAAATCGGATAAAGATCCTGTGACGCCTCGATCTTCGGGATAACCCTTAAAATAAGCGACAGTACAGCTCATAGCGTTAAATGCGGAGATGATGTCATTGTCAGAATTTAATGATCTCGGAGGATGACGTCAGAGCCGGTTTACAAAAAGATGAAGACAAAGAAGAAAATTATACAAGACAAGGAAGACTGATATGAACAAGTTCAAATCATTCTGGGGCCTAATGTCAGGGATATGACTAGCAGGTATAAACCGGCTATTGTAAACCGGCTTAGTTATATTGTACTTGGTTGTGATCTTTTAGTAGAAACTACGGCCCATGAGATTTCAAGGCCCATGTGTAGAAGTGTGGTTTGTAAACCGCCAAAGAGATGTAACTTGAGAGATAAGAAAGAAAAGACAGAGACCGAGGCGGACACTGATATGAGCCGGCCTCGGGACTCTGTAAACCGGACCAGGCGTTACCTCTATATAAAGGGACGACCTGGACGGTTCAGGGACAAGCAACAATCAACCCGTCGAGGCACAGGCAAAGCGAATCCGCTCCCTGTAATCCGACGCCCAAGCAATACCAAACCAACTAGACGTAGGCTTTTACCTTCTCGAAAGGGGCCGAACTAGTATAAACCCTCTGTGTCTTTTGTGCGCCATGAACCCTTTCAAGTTAACCCGTGCGATGGTTCCATCATCAAGTCCGCTAAACCGGACATCTGCCGTGTTATTTCCACGACAGCCGGGTCGTCCCTTTATATACACGAGGTGACGCCCGGTCCGGTTTACAGAGTCCCGAGGCCGGCTCATAAACGTGTCCGGCTCGGTCTCTATCTTTCCTACCTTACATCACAAGTTACACGTCGTATGGCGGTTTACAAATCAATGGGCCCTAACACCTCTTGGGCTCTAAGCCTTTCTGGTACAAAGCATCATGGTCCATGCTCTGCTGGGCTTCACAAGAAATAATCTTTGACAGGTATAAACCGGCCCCTCTTGGGCGGTTTATACCCAGTAATAATATCCCTGACAGGTTGTCTATGGAATTTAGCAAAGTTAAAATCATGAGGCATATCCCCTAATCCAACAGTAACAATATTTTTTCGCAGTCTATCTTAGCATTAACAGTATTCAAGAAGGGTCTACCAAATATAATGGGACAAAAATCATCTTGTGGGGAACCAAGAACAAGAAAATCAACAGGGTATTTAACTTTCCCACACAAAACTTCAACATCTCTAACAATCCCAACTGGTGAAATAGTGTCTCTATTGGCAAGCTTAATAGTAACATCAATACCTTCTAGCTCAGCAGGTGCAATATCATGCATAATTTCTTCATATAAGGAAATGGGTATTACACTCGCACTAGCACCTACGTCACATAAACCATGATAGCAATGATCTCCTATTTTAACGGAGATAACAGGCATGCCTACAACAGGTCTATGTTTATTCCTAGTATCGGGTCTAGCAATTCTAGCAGCTTCCTCATGGAGGTAAATGACAGGCCCATCTATATTATCGACCAAGAGATCATTAACCATTGCAACACTAGGTTCAACTTTAATTTGCTCACAGGGTATAGGTGTTCTAGTAGTACTCTTACGAACCATAGTTGAAGCTTTAGCATGATCCTTTACTCTAGCAGGGAAGGGTTGTTACTCAATATAAGTAGTAGGAACAATAGGATCAACATTATAAGTGATAGTCTTTTCTTCAACTTTAACAGGTTCAACTACTTTTACTTCAATGGGAGGATGATATTTAAACCACTTCTCCTTAGGGAAGTCAATCTGAGTAGCAAATGATTCATAGAAGGAAGCTACTATCTCAGAGTCAAGTCCATATTTAGTGCTAAATTCACGGAAAACATCAGTATCCATACAAGATTTAACACAATCAAACTTAGGTGTTATACCTGACTCCTTACCTTCGTCGAGATCCAAATCTTCAGAGTTGCGTTTAATTCTTTCCAATAAATCCCATTTGAATTCAATAGTCTTCATCATAAAAGAACCAGTACAAGAAGTATCGAGCATGGAGCGATTATTGAGAGAAAGCCGAGCATAATTTTTTTTGAATAATCATTTCTCATGAAAGCTCATGATTGGGGCATGAATATAACAATGAATTAAGCCTCCCCCAAGCTTGAGCGATACTTTCTCCCTCACGAGGCCAAAAATTATATATATAATTACGATCATGATGAACCTGGTGCATACGGTAGAACTTCTGATGAAATTCCAACTTCAATCGATTGTAGTTCCACGATCCAATATCACCGCATAGCCTAAACCATTTCAATGCCTCTCCCTTCAAACATAAAGGGAATACCTTCTTCTTGATCACATCCTCGGGCATACCTGCAAGCTTAAATAATCCACAAACTTCATCCACATAGATTATGTGCAAATCGGGATGCAGTGTTCCATCTCCTGTAAAGGGATTAGCTAGCAGTTTCTCTATCATACCCGAAGGGATTTCAAAGTAAACATTTTCAGTAGGCTCAGTAGGTTGAGGAGCAACTCTTTGCTCTACTGGTCGGGGTGAAGATACCCCGAACAAGCCCCTCAAAGGATTTTGTGCCATAGTAACAAGTGACAGTAAATTTCAGCACACTATATAAATTTTTCCTTACCAAAGGTGCTTCACTCCCCGGCAACGGCGCCAGAAAAGAGTCTTGATGATCCAAAAGTGTAGGGGATCTATCGTAGTCCTTTCGATAAGTAAGAGTGTCGAACCCAATGAGGAGCAGAAGGAAATGATAGGCAGTTTTTAGTAAGGTGTTTTCTGCAAGCACTGAAATTATCGGTAACACATAGTTTTGTGATAAAGTAATTGGTAATAAGTAACAAATAGTAAAAGTAAATAAAGCGCAGCAAGGTGGCCCAATCCCTTTTGTAGCAAAGAAAAAGCCTGTACAAACTCTATATGAAGGAAATGCGCTCCCGAGGACACATGGGAATTATCGTCAAGCTAGTTTTCATCACGCTCATATGATTCGCGTTCGTTACTTTGATAATTTGGTATGTGGGTGGACCGGTGTTTGGGTGCTGCCCTTACTTGGACAAGCCTCCCACTTATGATTAACCTCTATTGCAAGCATCCGCAACTACAAAAGAAGTATTAAGGTAAACCTAACCACAGCATGAAACATGTGGATCCAAATCAGCTCCTTACGAAGCAACGCATAAACTAGGGTTTAAGCTTCTGTCACTCTAGCAACCCATCATCTACTTATTACTTCCCAATTCCTTCCTCTAGTCCAAAACAATGGTGAAGTGTCATGTAGTCGACATTCACATGACACCACTAGAGGAAAGACAAACATACATCTTATCAAAATATCGAACGGATACCAAATTCACATGACTACTTATAGCAAGACTTCTCCCATGTCCTCAGGAATGAACGTAACTACTCACAACGCATATTCATTTTCATAATCAAAGGGGTATTAATATGCATAATGGATCTAAACATATGATCTTCCACCAAGTAAACCAACTAGCATCAACTATAAGGAGTAATCAACACTACTAGTAACCTACATGTACCAATCTGAGGTTTTGGTACAAAGATTGGATACAGGAGATGAACTAGGGTTTGAGAGGAGATGGTGCTGGAGAATATAATGATGAAGATAACCCTCCCCAAGATGGGAGAGTTGTTGGTGATGATGATGGCGATGATTTCCCCCTCTTGGAGGGAAGTGTCCCCGGCAGAACAGCTCCACCAGAGCTCTAGATTGGTTCTGCCAAGTTTCCGCCTCGGGACGGCGGCGCTTCGTCCCGAAAGCCTCCTTATGATTTTTTTCCAGGTCAAAACACCTCATATAGCAGAAGATGGGCATCGGGGGGGGTCACCAGGTGGCCCAGGAGGCAGGGGGTGTGCATAGGGGGGCGCCCCCACCCTCGTGGACGGTGGGTGGCCCCCCTCCTGTACTTCTTTCGCCAGATATTTTTTATATTTTCCGAAATGGAGTTTCGTGGAGTTTCAGGGCTTTTTGACTTGAGCAGAATAGGTCTTCAATGTTTGCTCTTTTTCCAGCCCAGAATTCCAGCTGCCAGTATTCTCCCTCTTCATGTAAACCTTGTAAAATAAGAGAGAAAATGCATAAGTATTGTGACATAATGTGTAATAACAGTCCATAATGCAATAAACGTCAATCTAAAAGCATGATGCAAAATGGACGTATCAGCTACCGTCGTACTAAGCATAATAAGACAAACATCACATGCAATCAAAATATGTGACATGATATGGCCATCATCATCTTATGCTTTTGATCTCCATCTCCAAAGCATCGTCATGATCTCCATCGTCACCGGCTTGACACCATGATCTTCATCGTAGCGTCGTGGTCATCTTGCCAACTATTTCTACTACTACTATCGCTAACTCATAGTGATAAAGTAAAGCGATTACATGGCTTTCGCAATTCATACAATAAAGAGACAACCATAAGGCTCCTGTCGGTTGCCAATAATTTACAAAACGTGATCATCTCATACAATAACGTATAACTCATCACGTCTTGACCATATCACATCACAACATGCCCTGCAAAAGCAAGTTAGATGTCCTCTACTTTGTTGTTGCAAGTTTTACGTGCCTGCTACGGGCTTAGCAAGAACCGTTCTTACCTACGCATCAAAACCACAACGATTTTTCGTCAAGTGTGATGTTTTAACCTTCACAAGGACCGGGCGTAGTCACACTCGATTCAACTAAAGTGAGAGAGACAGACACCCGCCAGTCACCTTTAAGCAACGAGTGCTCGTAACGGTGAAACCAGTCTCGCGTAAGCGTACACGTAATGTCGGTCCGGGCCGCTTCATCTCACAATACCGCTGAATCAAAGTATGACATGCTGGTAAGCAGTATGACTATTATCGCCCACAACACATTGTGTTCTACTCGTGCATCTCATCTACGCATAGACCTGGCTCATGATGCCACTATTGGATTATGTAGTATTTCAAAACAAATCCTACGATCACGCAAGATCTATCTAGGAGAAGCATAGCAACAAGCGGGGAGAGTGTGTCTATGTACCCTCGTAGACGAAAAGCGGAAGCGTTTAGTAACACGGTTGATGTAGTCGAACATCTTCGCGATCCAACTGATCAAGCACCGAACGCACGGCACCTCCGCGATCTGCACACGTTCAGCTCAGTGACGTCCCACGAACTCTTGATCCAGTTGAGCTTGAGGGAGAGTTCTGTCATCACGACGCCGTGGTGACGGTGATGATGAAGTTACCAGCGCAGGGCTTCGCCTAAGCACTACGACGATATGACCGAGGTGTGTAACTGTGGAGGGGGGCACCGCACACGGCTAAGAAATCAAATTGTGTATCTATGGGGTGCCCCTGGCCACGTATATAAAGGAGTGGAGGAGGGCGCGGCCGGCCTCCTATGGCACGCCCCAAGGGGGGATTCCTACTCCTACTAGGAGTAGGTTTCCCCCCTTTCCTAGTCCAACTAGGAGGGGGAGGAAGGAAGAGGAGGGGAGAAGGAAAGAGGGGGTCGGCCCCCTTGCCCTAAACCAATTCGGTTTGGGCCTAGTGGGGCGCTGGCGCCATTGCCGGGGAGGTTAGTGCTTGAAGGTATATCTTTAGATCTTGCAATCGAATCTATTAGTTTCTTGTTTTATCACTAGTTTAGTTTATAAAAGAAAACTACAAAACATGGAATTGGGGTTGCCTCATATGCTTCATCTTTTTAATATCTTTCGTGAAAATGATGGGAAGGAAAATTGTGCCCAAGTACTAGAAGAAGAATGCATTAAATGGTTTGTCACTAAATACTTGAATGATGAGCATGATTGCAATGTTGTTAGTGTGAATCCTTTGAATATCCATGATGCTAATGATATGCAAAGCCACAAGCTTGGGGATGCTATGCTTGATGAAGATGATATTTTTAGTCCCCCAAGTTTTGATGAGCAAACTTATTTTGATGAAAGCATGCCTCCTATTTATGATGATTATTGTGATGACTTGTATGCTATTAAGAATAATGATAACCATGAAACTTGTCATCATGATTTTAGTTTTCAATTGGATTATGCTTCACATGATAGTTATTTTGTTGAGTTTGCTCCCACTGCTATTGATGAGAAGAAATTTGCTTATGTGGAGAGTAGTAAAATTTCTATGCAAGTAGATCAGGAAAAGAATGCTTTATGTGTTGGTTATATGGTTGAATTCATTCATGATGCTACTGAAAATTATTATGAGAGAGGATCATATGCTTCTACATATTGAAATAATATCAAGTTTCCTCTCTATGTGCTGAAAGTCTTGAAGCTATGCTTGTTTTGCCTTCCTATGCTAGTTGATTATTGTTCCCATAAGTTGTTTGCTCACAAAATCCCTATGCATAGGAAGTGGGTTAGACTTAAATGTGCTAGTTATATTCTTCATGACGCTCTCTTTATGTTTCAATTCTTATTTTTTATGCGAGCATCATTATAATCATCGTGCCTAGATAAAAGGCATTAAAGAAAAGCGCTTGTTGCAAGTAGAACCTTTGGGAAGACTTGGGTTAGTTTTAATGTGATCTTGCTGTAAAAACCAGAAGCTTTGCACTCACGAGATTAGCTACTATTTTTTACAGAAGAGTGCTTTTAAGTTGATTCATTTTGCAGAAGATTAATAGACAAATTCCTCACGTCCACCAATTTATTTCAGAACTTTTTGAGTTACAGAAGTATTCTAAAGTTACGGATTGCTACTGACTGTTCTGTTTTTGACAGATTCTGTTTTCTATGTGTTGTTTGCTTATTTTGATGAATCTATGAGTAGTATCGGAGGGTATGAACCATAGAGAAGTTGGAATACAGTAGATATTACACCAATATGAATTTAAAATGATTTCACAACAGTACCAAAAGTGGTGATTTATTTTCTTATAATAACGGAGCTGACGAGTTTTCTGTTGAGTTTTGTGTTGTGAAGTTTTCAAGTTTTGGGTAAAGATTCGATGGACTATGGAATAAGGAGTGGCAAGTTCCTAAGCTTGGGGATGCCAAAGACCCCCCCAAGGTAATATTCAAGGACAACCAAGAGCCTAAGCTTGGGGATGCCCCGGAAGGCATCCCCTCTTTCGTCTTCGTCTATCGGTAGCTTTACTTGAGGCTATATTTTTATTCACCACATGATATGTGTTTTGCTTGGAGCGTTAATTTATTTTATTTTGTTTTGCTTGCTGTTTGAATAATATACCAAGATCTGAAATTCTTAAATGTTAGAGAGTCTTCACATAGTTACAGAATTATTTAACTACTCGTTGATCTTCACTTATATCTTTCGGAGTAGTTTGTCATTTGCTCTAGTGCTTCACTTATATCTTTTTAGAGCACGGTCGTGATTTTATTTTGAAGAAATAGATGAACTATCATGCTTCACTTATATTATGAGAGTCTTTTAGAACAGCATGGTAATTTGTTTAGGTTATGAATTTAGTCCTAATATGATGGGCATCCAAGAGGGGTATAATAAAAACTTCCATATAGAGTTGATGTCTACTACACAACCTTCTTCTTGTAGACATTGTTGGGCCTCCAAGTGTAGAGGTTTGTAGGACAGTAGCAAATTTCCCTCAAGTGGATGACCTAAGGTTTATCAATCCATGGGAGGCGTAGGATGAAGATGGTCTCTCTCAAACAACCCTTTAACCAAATAACAAAGAGTCTCTTGTGTCCCCAACACACCCAATACAATGGTAAATTGTATAGATGCACTAGTTCGGCGAAGAGATGGTGATACAAGTGCAATATGGATGGTAGATACAGGTTTGTAAACTGAAAATATAAAAACAGCAAGGTAGCAAGTGGTAAACGTGAGCATAAACGATGTTGCAATGATAGTAGGCAAGGCCTAGGGTTCATACTTTCACTAGTGCAAGTTATCTCAACAAGGATAACATAATTGGATCATATTACTAGCCCTCAACATGCAACAAAGAGTCACTCCAAAGTCACTAATAGCGGAGAACAAATGAAGAGCTTATGGTAGGGTACGAAACCACCTCAAAGCTATTATTTCTGATCGATCTATTCAAGAGTCTGTAGTAACGTTCAATCTATCATAGAGTTCGTACTAGAATAACACCTTAAAACACAAATGAATCAAAACCCTAATGTCGCCTAGATACTCCATTGTCACCTCAAGTATCCGTGGGCATGATTATACGATATGCATTACACAATCTCAGAAACATCTATTCAACCAACACATAGAACTTCAAAGAGTGCCCCAAAGTTTCTACCGGAAAGTCAAGACGAAAACGTATGCCAACCCCTATGCATAGATTCCCAAGGTCACGGAACCCGCAAGTTGATCACCAAAACATACATCAAGTAGATCACATGATATCCCATTGTCACCACAGATAAACACGTGCAAGACATACATCAAGTGTTCTCAAATCCTTAAAGACTCAATCCGATAAGATAACTTCAAAGGGAAAACTCAATCCATTACAAGAGAATAGAGGGGGAGAAGAAGATCCAACTAGAATAGCAAAGCTCGCGATACATCAAGATCGTGCCATCTCAAGAACACGAGAGAGAGAGAGAGAGAGAGAGAGAGAGAGAGATCAAACACATAGCTAATGGTACATACCCTCAGCCCCGAGGGTGGAATACTCCCTCCTCGTCATGGAGAGCACCGGGATGATGAAGATAGAAACCGGTGAGGGTTCCCCCCCCCCTCCGGCAGGGTGCCGGAACAGGGTCTAGATTGGTTTTCGGTGGCTACAGAGGCTTTCGGCAGCGGAACTCCCGATCTAGGTTAATTTCCGAAGGTTTCAGTATTTCTAGGAATTTTTGGAGTCGGGGCCAAGTAAAGGGGAGCTACGGGCCGTCCTCGAGATAGGGGGGCGTGCCCCTTTCCCAGGGCGCGCCCTCCACCCTCGAGGGCAGCCCGTGGCTCTCCTGGCGCAACTCTTTTGCTTCGGGGGCTTCTTTTGGTCCATAAAAAATCATAAAAAATTGCCTCGTCAATTGGACTCCGTTTAATACTCCTTTTCTGTAAAACCCTAAAACTGGAGAAAAACATAAACTGGCACTGGGCTCTGGGTTAATAGGTTAGTCCCAAAAATCACATAGAAGTGTATAATAAAGACCATAAGACATCCTAGAAGGATAATATAATAGCATGGAACAATCAAAAATTATAGATACATTGGAGACGTATCAAGCATCCCCAAGCTTAATTCCTGCTCGTCCTCGAGTAGGTAAATGATAAAGAAAGAATTTTTGATGTGGAATGCTAACCAATATAGTTTTTCAATGTAATTGTCTTAATTGTGGCATGAATGTTCATATCTGAAAGATTCAAGATAAAAGTCTATATTGACATAAGAAATACCAATACTTCAAGTAATACTAACAAAGCAATCATGTCTTCTCAAAATACTATGGCTAAAGAAAGTTATCCCTACAAAATCATATAGTCTGGCTATGCTCCCTCTTCATCACACAAAATATTCATATCATGCACAACCCCGATGTTAGCCAAGCATTTGTTTTCATACTCTATCTTTTCAAACCTTTCAACTTTCACGCAATACATGAGCGTGAGCCATGGATATAGCACTATGGATGGAATAGAGGTGGTTGTGGAGAAGACAAAAAGGAGGGAGATAGTCTCACATCGACTAGGCATATCAACGGGCTATGGAGATGCCCGCCAATAGATATCAATGTGAGTGAGTAGGGGTTGCCATGCAACGGATGCACTAGAGCTAAATATGAATGAAAGCTCAACAAAAGAAACTAGTGGGTGTGCATCCAACTTGCTTGCTCACGAAGACCTAGGGCATTTGAGGAAACCCATCGTTTGAATATACAAGCCAGGTTCTATAATGAACACTAGTATATGAAAGTGACTAAACATGAGACTCTCTATCATGAAGAACATGGTGCTACTTTGAAGCACAAGTGTGGGAAAAAAGATAGTAGCAATTGTCCCTTCTCTCTTTTCTCTCTTTTTTTGGAGGGGCTTTCTCCTTTTTTTTTATTAGCCCCTCTCTATTTTTTTGGGCCATCTCTTTTTTTATTGGCCTTTCCTCACATGGTACAATGCTCTAATAATGATGATCATCACACTTTTTATTACAACTCGATATTACAACTCGATACTACAACAAGTATGACTCTATATGAATGCCTCCGGCGGTGTACCGGGATATGCAATGAATCAAGAGTGACATATATGAAAAATTATGCATGGTGGCTTTGCCACAACTACGATGTCAACTACATGATCATGCATGGCAATATGACAATATGATGCGTGTCATATAAACGGAACGGTGGAAAGTTGCATGGCAATATATCTCGGAATGGCTATGGAAATGCCATGATAAGTAGGTATGGTGGCTGTTTTGAAGAATAATATGGTGGCTGCTTTGAGGAAGGATAGTATGGTACCGGCGAAAGTTGCGCGGTACAAGAGAGGCTAGCAATGGTGGAAGGGTGACAATGCGTATAATCCATGGACTCAACATTAGTCATATGAACTCATATACTTATTGCAAAAATCTACGAGTCATCAAAACAAAGCAATCAACGCATGCTCCTAGGGGGGAGGTTGGTAGGAGTTAACCATCGCGCGCCCCCGACCTCCACACAAAGGTTGACACTTTACAAATACCTCATGATCTAACTTCGTCACATAGCGGTTCACCATACGTGCATGTTACGGGAATCACTAACCTTAACACAAGTATTTCTCAATTTCATAATAACTCCACTAGCATGACTCTAATATCACTATCCTCATATCTCAAAACAATTATCAAGCATCCATCTTCTCATCATATTTAATGCACTTAGTGTGGAAGTTTTTACTACATTGATATTGGATGTCTATCATGTGCAGACTAATTTTATAGCCTAAACACATTACCATGCTGTTTTAATAGACTCTCAAAAGGATATAAGTGAAGCATGAGA
This sequence comes from Secale cereale, assembly GCA_902687465.1. NCBI lineage: Eukaryota > Viridiplantae > Streptophyta > Magnoliopsida > Poales > Poaceae > Secale > Secale cereale. Next base: position 43,444,882 of record LR738710.1, on the reverse strand, counting down.
GTTCAAAAATTTCTACAAAATATTACCACCACCGTGCTCTAAAAGATATAAGTGAAGCACTAGAGCAAGAACTGTTCAACTCAAAAGATATAAGTGAAGCACATAGAGTGTTCTAAAAATTTCTAGGCCATATTTAACTCTCTCAAATAGGTGTGTCCAGCAAGGATGATTGTGGCAAACTAACAAGCAAAGACTCAAATGATACAAGACGCTCCAATTAAAACACATATCATGTTGCGAATAAAAATATAGCTCCAAGTATAGTTACCGATGAATGAAGACGAAAGAGGGGATGCCTTCCCGGGGCATCCCCAAGCTTAGGATTTTGATTATCTTGAATTTTCTTGGGGTGCCATGGGCATCCCCAAGATTAGTCCTTTGCTTCTCCTTGTTCCATAGTCCATCAAAGCAATACTCAAAACTTGAAAACTTCACAACACAAAACTTAGACAAAAATTCTCGTGAGCTCCGTTAGTATAAGAAAGCAAACCACTACTCAAAAGTGCAGCAATGAATTCATTCTTTGTTTATATTGGTGTTAAACCTAACGTATTACAACTTCTCTATGGTTCATACTTCCCAATACTACTCATAGATGCATCGGAATAAGCAAACAACACACGAAAAACAGAATATGTCAAAAACAGAACAGTCTGTAGTAATCTGCAGGTTTCGCCTACTTCTAGAACTCCAAAAAATTCAAACTAAATTGGTAAATTTACAGAATTTGTCTACAAATCATCTGCAGAAAGAATCAACTAAATATCATGCTCCAGTAAAATCTGAAGACCACTTTAGCGAGCGCTAAGATTCTGTTTTTCACGGCAAGATCACATAAACTTCACACAAGTCTTCCCAAAGGTTCTACTTGGCATAAACACTAAACAAAACATGAAACCGCTTCTAATTAGAGGCTAGATGCAATATTTATTCCCTAACAGCAACAAAAGCAAAGGAACTAAAATAAAGTTGGGTTGCCTCCCAACAAGCGCTATCGTTTTATGCCCCTAGCTAGGCATGATGATTTCAATGATGCTCGCGTAAAATATAAGAATTGAAACATAAAGGGAGCATCATGAAGCATATGAATGGCACATTTAAGTCTAATCCACTTCCTATGCATAGGGATTTTGTGATCAAACAACTTATGGGAACGATAATCAGCTAGCATAGGAAGGGAAAACAAGCATAACTTCAAAACTTTAAGCACATAGAGAGGAAACTTGATATTATTGCAATTCCTACAAGCATATGTTCCTCCCTCATAATAATTTTCAGAGGCATCATGAATGAATTCAACAATATAACCTGCACATAAAGCATTCTTTTCATGATCTACTTGCATAGAAATTTTACTACTCTCCACATAAGCAAATTTATTCTCATTCATAGTAGTGGGAGGAGCAAATTCAACAAAATAACTATCACGTGAAGCATAACCCAATTGAAAACTAAAATCATGATGACAAGTTTCATGGTTATCATTATTCTTAATAGCATACAAGTCATCACAATAATCATCATAGATAGCAACTTTGTTCTCATAATCAATTGGAACCTCTTTCGAAATAGTGGATTCATCACTAAATAAAGTCATGACCTCTCCAAATCCAATTTCACAAATATAATCATCATAAATAGGAGGCATTCTTTCATCATAATAAATTTGCTCATCAATACTTGGGGGACTAAACATATCATCTTCATCAAACATAGCATCCCCAAGCTTGTGGCTTTGCATATCATTAGCATCATGGGTATTAAAATTAATCATACTAACAACATTGCAATCATGCTCATCATGCACATATTTTGTGCTAAGCATTCTATGTAATTCTTCTTCTTGTACTTGAGCACAATTTTCCTTCCCATCATTTTCACGAAAGATATTAAAAAAGATGAAGCATATGAGGTAACCTTAATTCCATTTTTGTAATTTTCTTTTATAAACGAAACTAGTGATAAAACAAGAAACTAAAAGATTCGATTGCAAGATCTAAAGATATACCTTCAAGCGCTAACCTCCCCGGCAACAGCGCCAGAAAAGAGCTTGATGTCTACTACACAACCTTCTTCTTGTAGACGTTGTTGGGCCTCCAAGTGCAGAGGTTTGTAGGACAGTAGCAAATTTCCCTCAAGTGGATGACCTAAGGTTTATCAATCCGTGGGAGGCATAGGATGAAGATGGTCTCTCTCAAACAACCCTGCAACCAAATAACAAAGAGTCTCTTGTGTCCCCAACACACCCAATACAATGGTAAATTGTATAGGTGCACTAGTTCGGCGAAGAGATGGCGATACAAGTGCAATATGGATGGTAGATATAGGTTTTTGTAAACTGGAAATATAAAAACAGCAAGGTAGAAAGTGGTAAACGTGAGCATAAACGGTGTTACAATGATAGTAGGCAAGGCCTAGGGTTCATACTTTCACTAGTGCAAGTTCTCTCAACAAGGATAACATAATTGGATCATATTACTAGCCCTTAACATGCAACCAAGAGTCACTCCAAAGTCACTAATAGCGGAGAACAAACGAAGAGATTATGGTAGGGTACGAGACCACCTCAAAGCTATTCTTTTTTATCGATCTATTCAAGAGTCCGTAGTAACGTTCAATCTATCATAGAGTTCGTACTAGAATAATTCCTTTAGACACAAATCAATCAAAACCCTAATGTCACCTAGATACTCCATTGTCACCTCAAGTATCCGTGGGAATGATTATATGATATGCATCACACAATCTCAGAAACATCTATTCAACCAACACATAGAACTTCAAAGAGTGCCCCAAAGTTTCTACCCGAAAGTCAAGACGAAAACGTGTGCCAACCCCTATGCATAGATTCCCAAGGTCACGGAACCCGCAAGTTGATCACCAAAACATACATCAAGTAGATCACATGATATCCCATTGTCACCACAGATAAACATGTGCAAGACATACATCAAGTGTTCTCAAATCCTTAAAGACTCAATCCGATTGGTTTTCGGTGGCTACAGAGGCTTTCGGCGGCGGAAATCCCGATCTAGGTTAATTTCCGAAGGTTTCGGTATTTATAGGAATTTTTGGAGTCGGGGCCAAGTAAAGGGGAGCTACGGGCCATCCTCGAGATAGGGGGGCGCGCCCCCCTTCCCAGGGCGCACCCTCCACCCTCGAGGGCAGCCCGTGGCTCTCCTGGCCCAACTCTTTTGCTTCGGGGGCTTCTTTTGGTCCAGAAAAAATCATAAAAAATTGGCTCGTCAATTGGACTCCGTTTGATATTCCTTTTCTGTAAAACCCTAAAACAGGAGAAAAACATAAACTGGCACTGGGCTCTGGGTTAATAGGTCAGTCCCAAAAATCATATAAAAGTGTATAATAAAGCCCATAAGATCTCCTAGAAGGATAATATAATAGCATGGAACAATCAAAAATTATAGATACGTTGGAGACGTATCAAGAGTGCATCGAATGCTATGAGAAGTTTGATGCTTGATGATTGTTTTGAGATATGAGGATGGTGATATTAGAGTCATGCTAGTAGAGTAGTTGTGAATTTGAGAAATACTTGTGTTGAGGTTTGCAAGTCCCGTAGCATGCACGTATGGTAACCGTTGTGTGACAAATTTGAAGCATGTGGTATTTCTTTGATTGTCATCCTTTGTGTGGAGGTCGGGATCGCGTGATGGTTAACTCCTACCAACCCTTACCCTAGGAGCATGTGTGTAGTACTTTGTTTTGATGACTTGTAGATTTTTTCAATAAGCATGTGAGTTCTTTATGACTAATGTTGAGTCCATGGATTATACGCACTCTCACCCTTCCACTATTGCTAGCCTCTCTTGTACCGCGCAACTTTCGCCAGTACCATACACCCACCATATACCTTCCTCAAAACAGCCACCATACCTACCTATCATGGCATTTCCATAGCCATTCCGAGATATATTGCCAAGCAACTTTCCACCGTTCTGTTCATATGACACGCTTCATCATTGTCATATTGCCATGCATGATCATGTAGTTTACATCATATTTGTGGCAAGGCCACCATGCATAATTTTTCATACATGTCACTCTTGATTAATTGCACTTCCTGGTACACCGCCGGAGGCATTCATATAGAGTCATATTTTGTTCTAGTATCGAGTTGTAATCCATGAGCTGTCAATAAATAGAAGTGTGATGATCATCATTATTAGAGCATTGTCCGAAAAAAAAGGAAAGGCCAAAGAAAAAAGGCCCAAAAAAGAGAAAAAAGGGGACAATGCTACTATCATTTTCCTCACTTGTGCTTCAAAGTAGCACCATGATCTTCATGATAGAGAGTCTCTTGTTTTGTCACTTTCATATACTAGTGGGAATTTTCATTATAGAACTTGGCTTGTATATTCCAACGATGGGCTTCCTCAAATGCCCTAGGTATTCATGAGCAAGCAAGTTGGATGTACACCCACTTAGTTTCTTTTGTTGAGCTTTCATACATTTATAGCTCTAGTGCATCCGTTGCATGGCAATCCCTACTCACTCACATTGATGTCTATTGATGGGCATATCCATAGCCCATTGATACGCCTAGTTGATGTGAGACCATCTTCCTCTTTTGTCTTCTCCACAACCACCACTCTATTCCACCTATAGTGATATATACATGGCTCACGCTCATGTATTGCATGAAAGTTGAAAAAGTTTGAAAATTTTAAAGTATGAAACTATTGCTTGGCTGAAACTGGGGTTGTGCATGATTTGAGTATTTTGTGTGACGAAGATGGAGCATAACCAAACTATATGATTTTGTAGGGATGAGCTTTCTTTGGCCATGTTATTTTGAGAAGACATAATTGCTTTGTTAGTATGCTTGAAGTATTACTATTCTTATGTCAATATTAAACTTTTGTCTTGAATCTTTCGGATCTCAACATTCATGCCACAATAAATAAAATTACAATGATAATTATGTGAGGTAGCATTCCACATCAAAAATTCTGTTTTTATCATTTATCTACTCGAGGACGAGCAGGAATTAAGCTTGGGGATGCTTGATACGTCTCCAACGTATCTATAATTTTTTATTGTTCCATGCTATTATATTATCCATCTTGGATGTTTTATATGCATTTATATGCTATTTTATATGATTTTTGGGACTAACCTATTAACCTAGAGCCCAATGCCAGTTTCTGTTTTTTCCTTGTTTTTGAGTTTTACAGAAAAGGAATACCAAACTGAGTCCAATTGACGTGCCAATTTTGATGATTTTTATGGACCAAAAGAAGCCCCCGGAGTAAAAGAGTTGGGCCAGAAGAGTCACGAGCCATCCACGAGGGTGGAGGGCGTGCCCTACCCCCCGGGCTCACCCTCCTATCTTGTGGACGACTCGGAGACCCCCCTGACGTGAGACCGACGCCAAAAATTCCTATAAATACAGAAACCCCCAAAAATAAACCTAGATCGGGAGTTCCGCCGCCGAAAGCCTCTGTTGCCACCGAAAACTAATCTAGACCCATTCCGGCACCCTACCGGAGGGGGAATCCCTCTCCGGTGGCCATCATCATCATCCCGGTGCTCTCCATGACGAGGAGGGAGTAGTTCACCCTCGGGGCTGAGGGTATGTACCACTAGCTATGTGTTTGATCTCTCTCTCCCTCGTGTTCTTGAGATGGCACGATCTTGATGTATCGTGAGCTTTGCTACTATAGTTGGATCTTATGATGTTTCTCCCCCTCTTCTTTCTTGTAATGGATTGAGTTTTCCCTTTGAAGTATTCTTATCGGATTGAGTCTTTAAGGATTTGGGAACACTTGATGTATGTCTTGCATGTGATTATCTATGTTGACAATGGGATATCACGTGATCTACTTGATGTATGTTTTGGTGATCAACTTGGGGGTTCCGTGACCTTGGGAATCTATGCATAGGGGTTGGCACACGTTTTCGTCTTGACTCTCCGGTAGAAACTTTGGGGCACTCTTTGAAGTACTTTGTGTTGGTTTGAATAGATGGATCTGAGATTGTGTGATGCATATCGTATAATCATGCCCACGGATACTTGAGGTGACAATGGAGTATCTAGGTGACATTAGGGTTTTGGTTGATTTGTGTATTAAGATGTTATTCTAGTACGAACTCTATGATAGATCGAACGGAAAGAATAGCTTTGTGTTATTTTACTACGGACTCTTGAATAGATCGATCAGAAAGAATAACTTTGAGGTGCTTTCGTACCCTACAATCATCTCTTCGTTTGTTCTCCGCTATTAGTGACTTTGGAGTGACTCTTTGTTGCATGTTGAGGGATAGTTATATGATCCAGTTATGTTATTATTGTTGAGAGAACTTGCACTAGTGAAAGTATGAACCCTATGCCTTGTTTCAAAGCATTGCAATACCATTTATGCCCACTTTTATCATTAGTTACCTTGCTGTTTTTATATTTTCAGATTACAAAAACCTATATCTACTATCCATATTGCACTTGTATCACCATCTCTTCGCCGAACAAGTGCACCTATACAATTTACCATTGTATTGGGTGTGTTGGGGACACAAGAGACTCTTTGTTATTTAGTTGCAGGGTTGTTTGAGAGAGACCATCTTCATCATGCGCCTCCCACGGATTGATAAACCTTAGGTCATCCACTTGAGGGAAATTTGCTACTGTCCTACAAACCTCTGCACTTGGAGGCCCAACAATGTCTACAAGAAGAAGGTTGCGTAGTAGACATCAGGTGCACCCCACACCTCCCTTGTTGCCCTCTATTTCCACTAAGGCCCATGTAGGACCATTAAGCCCCCGGGGGGTTCCGGTAACCTCCCAGTACTCCGGTATTTATCCGGTGACCCAAGGGACCATTCTGATGTCCAAATATAACCTTCCAATATATCAATATTTATGTCTCGACCATTTCGAGACTCCTCCTCATGTTCGTGATCACATCCGGGACTCCGAACTACCTTCGGTACATCAAAACACAAAAAATCATAATACCGATCGTCATCGAACGTTAAGCATGCGGACCCTACGGGTTCGAGAACTATGTAGACATGACCGAGACTCATCTCCGGTCAATAACCAACAACGGAACCTGGATGCTTATATTGGTTCCTACATATTCAACGAAGATCTTTATCGGTCAAACCGCATAACAATATACGTTGTTCCTTTTGTCATCGGTATGTTACTTGCCCGAGATTCAATCGTCGGTATCATCATACCTAGTTCAATCTCGTTACCGGCAATTCTCTTTACTCGTTTCGTAATGCATCATCCCGCAACTAACTCATCAGTCACATTGCTTGCAAGGCTTATAGTGATGAGCATTACCGAGAGGGCCCGGAGATACCTCTCTGATACACGGAGTGACAAATCCTAATCTTGACCTATGCCAACACCACAAACACTTTCGGAAACACCTGTAGAGCATCTTTATAATCACCCAGTTACGTTGTGACGTTTGATAGCACACAAGGTGTTCCTCCGGTATTCAGGAGTTGCATAATCTCATAGTCAGAGGAACATGTATAAGTCATGAAGAAAGCAATAGCAATACAACTAAACGATCATTGTGCTAAGCTAATGGATGGGTCTTGTCCATCACATCATTCTCTAATGATGTGATCCCGTTCATCAAATGACAACACATGTCTATGGTTAGGAAACATAACCATCTTTGATCAACGAGCTAGTCAAGTAGAGGCATACTAGGGACACTTTGTTTTGTCTATGTATTCACACATGTACTAAGTTTCCGGTTAATACAATTCTAGCATGAATAATAAATATTTATCATGATATAAGGAAATATAAATAACAACTTTATTATTGCCTCTAGGGCATATTTCCTTCAGATGCCTACACCACCGTGGAGCGCCATCATGCCTAAATCTCCGCCACCGTCATCCTTTCTTGTAAACCCCATCCATGATCGCCCCTTTTCCCTAGGTGACCGGACCAGTGAAGCCTCCTCCTCCCTGCACTCTTGACGTCGTGGCAAAATATGTCATCACAGTCTCCAGCTCGTTCTTGACGGTCCCTCATCACGATGTTGGCTGGCATCAATGTATCGACGCCTAGAACTTGATTGAACTATCGCGCTTCATGTGAATGCTTAGCAAACTTGGAAAGTTTATGGGAATCTCCAACGCTGAGCCTCAAACCACCCTCATATGTCCAGACCGCCAAGGCCATCCAACGTGGGCCTGTATCGGTCCGCTCAGCGGTACGGACGTGTTTTCTCCCGCAAATTGGAGACAAAGTGGGAGGGTGTTGCAGGAGTCCGGACACCAGCCATGTAGGTCCTTCCACTCTGAACCTTCTCCCCTTACTTTGCATCCACACCCTCCACCTCCGTCGATGCTGTTGTACGTCTCTGGCCTCCACATAGGCATTGACGGACCACCGCAACCAACAACAACATGCATGCTCGCCTTACGACGGTGATGTCCATCCTGGAGCCGTTTGTACCCAGGTACACTACGCCCCCCTGTCGACGGCCTCCATGGCACCACGACAGGTGTTCAGTCAAATTCCATTTAGATTACTTTCGAATGTTATGTCTTTTTTAGAGTACAAAGGATGACGAGCTACTCGACCATGGAGAATGATTTATTGTGCAATGTATGGTTGGCCGTATCCGTGGATTTTATAAGCAGGAGCGGAGAGGGACCTTCTGGCAGCAAGTGCATGAATCGTTTTACGCATGAAATCACATTGCGCCCTACGACATGTACATCATTAAAGAACACAATGTGTGGTCGTTATCGTATCACTGGTACCATGGTACGCTATCCAAACCAGGTCAACCAAGTTTTGTAACATGATTTGTCAGCTAGAGGCAAGGTGGCCATTGCACGCGGCAAAGGACGAGATAGTAAGTTTTGCTTCCTTTTTCTCAACTTTTTTCCACCCTCAACGGATGGCTCGAGATGATCAATCTTGAAGTGAGAAGAGAAGGATTGACTCTTCCTCAATAAATAAACTATTAACCTCCAAAAAAGTTTAATTAATTTAATTACTAGAATTATTCTAGTAGTAATATATTTTTTCAGTACCAAAAACAATTAACTATAATAACTAAATAAACTATTCCAATGAAAAGATTGAAAGTTTTTGGTAGTTATAGAATTCTCGTACTTCTTCAACTCGAATACCAAAAGGAAGAAAAAAATATGACTAAGTGCTTTTATAGTAGAGGCATATCCTGAATGTGCTTGATAGATCCCATTTTTTCATGAAAATAAAGATAGTCAATTTGACTGGACTTAAGACTTTATTATGTTTTCTGAGAAAGAAAAAGATATCATTATTCTCTTTAATAAACTTTTGTCTCGTACGGAATCACATTGCGCCCTACGACATGTACATCATTAAAGAACACAATGTGTGGTCGTTATCGTATCACTGGTACCATGGTACGCTATCCAAACCAGGGCAACCAAGTTTTGTAACATGATTTGTCAGCTAGAGGCAAGGTGGCCATTGCACGCGGCAAAGGACGAGATAGTAAGTTTAGCTTCCTTTTTCTCAACTTGTTGATTGCTTCGTTCAGTCTATGTTGGTCTACACATTATGTAGCCCGCATGCGCTGCCTTGATGTACCACAGGACATATGGATGACCCTTTACGTATAGACACTATTGGATGAAGCTGAAGGGGAGTGTATGTGGGACAACATGATCCGTTGATGAAAAACTTGTTGGACATCCTCTTACTCTAGTCGAATTTGCGACACTCTTGTACTAAACTTAATTTGCATGCTATGTATGAATGATTTGTGTTGTTTTCTATCCGAACTTTGATGAATATCGGCCTGTTTGCATGAATTTCGTCTGGTTAGTTCAAATGCGGTTGAAATGTACGCGGACAGCGTTGTGTGGCTGGCTTCCGCATCCGTGTCCACAGCCTGATCCCCGTCTGTGGATGGATATGAAAGGTCATTTGTAGGTCCTCGTTGGAGATGCCCTTGCTGTAAGGTCAACCCCCAAAGACCTCCCGCATCCGTCCCCGGACAGGGGGGGCCAGTCCGCGGTCGCGACTGTAGAGGCAACCATCCAACGCTAGCCTCGTACATTTCAAACCACATTTTTACAAATCGGACGAAATTCATTCAAACCGTCGATACTCATCAAAGTTCGGATAGAAAATAGCACAAATCATCCACATAGCATGCAAATTAAGTCTAGTACAATAAGGTCTCAAACTGGACTATGTCCCGGATGTCCAACAAGTTTTTTAGGGAACGGATCATGTTCTCACACACATATATACTTTCCCTTCAGCTTCATCCAGAGTGTGTGCATGTAAATGGCCATCCCGCTGACCTGTCACCTGTGGTACAACACGGCGGCTCGTGCGGGCTACGTATAATGTGTAGACCAACATTGAGTGAATGAATCAATCAACAAGTTTAGCAAGAGGGAGTAATCTGCGCGCAATGGCCACCTTGCCTCGAACAAGTTTTGCAGTACTTGATAATGTTGACCTGGATAGCGTGCCAAAAGTACGACAATGACCTCACGTTGTGTGGTTGCATGATGTACATGTCGTAGGGCGCAATGTGCTTTCCTGCGTGAAACTTTTCATGCACTTTCACCCAGAAGGGCGGCCCATTGGTCCTGCCTATGTAATCCGCGGATACGGCCGGCCACACATTGCATAACCACTCATACTCTAAAAAACGACATGGCATTTGAAAATAAGCTCAATGACATTTGACCGAACACCTGTCGGACGTGGTGTCAGCCATGGAGGTCGTCATGTAGCGACCAGACCTCAAACAGTCTTATCTATGTGCATCAGTGTCATCCCTGGATCAGTAATGCTGACACGCACAGTACTTGAAGGATTTATAACAGAGTAGCAATCACACACTTATTACATCGATAGTCCAACGATGAATTTATTACAATAAATATGGCTGAAGGCCATCTAACACGATAACAGCGGAAGGCTTGGAAGATAAGTGAGTCCATCAACTCCAGCGGCATCACTGAGTATAGAACCACGACCTAAACGGGGCATCTTACTCGTCGTCTGAGAAGTCTGCAACATGAAACGTTGCAGCCCGAAAATGGGTCAGCACATGGAATATGCTGGCAAGGTAACACAAGAGAATGCAATGAAAGTAAGGCTATACTATATGCAATATGGCTGGTGGAAAGCTCTATGGTTAAGTTTTTGCGTAAAGCCAATTTTTCCCTACTTCAAAGGAATAGATTTTTAATTAACTATCATGGTAGTTGAAACATCGTTGAGAAGATAGAAATCCTCTCAACCCCAATTAAAGTAATCATTAAACCCAACAAAATTAATTAAAGTAACATGATGAGATTCATATGATAATCCAAGTACTAGATACTCAAGACGTCCATAACCGGGGACACGGCTAAGTTTGTACACTCTGCAGGGGTTTGTGCACTTTTCCCCACAAGACTCTATCGCCTCCGTTTGGTTTCTCGCACTGCATGTTTTTTGAGAAACGGATGACCGAGACACAGTCTTTCCGAAGAGGTCCCCTTAACCAGATAGATAGACCGGTACACCTACAAAACCCACTACATCTGCTAGCCCATCATGGAAAGGTTTCCCACAACCTACTCAACTATGACAGATCGCATATTGGCATGTGGCTGCACACGGAAGTTTCTAGTATGAAAAATGTCATGATCCTTTTGAGCCTGGTGGCGGTCCAAAAGAAAAACAGGCAATCACTGGAATACCCAGATGCCTCAATCCACCCAGATGTGTATTAAAGTTGCCACCTTAAGTTGAACCATTAATTAACAATCTCACATATGTCATGGATTTCACTCACCCCATCCACGTCTACGAGCATAGCATGTCCTAACAGCAAACGTAGAAGTAACTCCCAAAGATTTGAATGTAATGCAGGTAATAGGTACTACCTCAAACTACTTCCCAATCCCACAAGTTAATTGATCCTACTCATGCAATGTGTGAGGGTTGAACTAATGCAATAAAAACTGGGTAATTGGAAAGTATGATCAAAGTGTTACTTGCCTTGCTGATGATCCGCAAAACCTAGAGACTCAAAGTAGCAAGCGGCGCACTCTGGGTACTCTATCGCAATCAAACAAGCACACAACAAGTACTTAACTAATGCACTGGTAAAACTCAAATAAGAGATCTAACCAGAAAGTTCAGCTTAAGAACTCCGGTTTGCAAAAAGAGTCAACTCAAAAGAAGCAACGAAACTCAAACTGCGAAAGAAACGAGCTCCGGTTTAGTAGTTGGCCTAAAGTCAAATTTTACAGTAGCCAAAACTTTGTTCAAGTTGATTAAACGTAAAGAGGGCATCGAGACGAAGATCTGGGATTTTGAATCACCTGATTCCGACTCTCGAGCGAAAAGAAAAACGTGAAACAAGATCAGGGCAGAAATCGCGATCGGAATAACCGCGGATAAATACCCCGAAAAAGAAAAACGGACAAACAGGCTAACGAACGAACGTTCGCTGTCTGCGGCTAACTAATGAAAACCGTTCATTAAAACGAACGTACGGATGAACGTCCGCTAAATAACTAAACCGACGGAAAAAAACCGAACCGATCTAATCTAATAAAATAGATCTACGGTTTAAAAAAACGGGCGGTTCTTTAAAAATAACCTTAACTACCTCGACGACGAACTCCGGCGAAGTCCGGCGGCTGCGGGCGGCGGGTCCGGCGGGGCGAGGCGGCGGGGCGGCTAGCGGCGGCGGCGAGGGCCGCGGCGTGCGACGGCGGGGCGGCGGCGGCGCTAGGCGGTGGCGGCGGCGTGCGGCGGCGACGGCGTGCGGCGGCGGCGCTAGGCGGCGGCGGCTAGGGCAAGGGGCGGGCGAGGCGGCTTGGGCGAAACGGGCCGGCTCGGGCGACTTATAAAGCCCAGAGTCCTGAGCTAGTAAGACTCAGGGTCGGTTTCCTTTTTTTTTAAATAGAGTCCCGGCGCAGAAAAACTAACGAAAGAAATACTAAACAGACTCCAAAATTCCCGAAATAAATTTTCACCATCCTCTAATAATATTTAGGACAAAGTGAACATTTTTCCGGGACCTAAGTGCAATTTTTAAAAACGCGCATTTTTCCTATGCAAATAAATTCGCAAATAAATCCAGAAAAATACCAAAAGTGATTTTAATATTTTTCCTCCAATATTTCTGTTATTTTGGAGAAGTCATATTATCTCCGCTCATATTTTGTATTTAGAAATATTTTTAGGAGAGAGAAATAATTAGAATCACACTGTCCTCGTACCGGTATTCGAGCGAACTCTAATACGAAAGTGGTAAAATTCCCAACTCTCTCCGTAGGTCCTTGAGTTGCGTAAAATATCGAGGAACGCCACAACCAAAAATGCAAAAAGCATGAAATGCAATATGATCTATGTATAACATTCCAAATTGAAAATTTGGGATGTTACAAACCTAACCCCCCTTAGAATGAATCTCGCCCTCGAGATTCGACTTGGCTAGAGAACATGTGCGGGTGGTCCTTGCGTAGATCATCTTCTCGTTCCCAGGTGGCTTCTTCCTCGGTGTGGTGACTCCACTGAACTTTGCAAATCTTGATAACCTTACTGCGAGTAACTCTGCTCGAAAATTCGAGAATCTTAACCGGCTTCTCCTCGTAGATCAGATCACTGTCCAACTGAATTGCTTCCAGGGGTACCGTGTCTCTAAGAGGTATATCGGTCATCTCCGCATGACACTTCTTAAGCTGCGAAACGTGAAACACGTCATGCACTCCTGACAATCCTTCAGGCAATTCCAACTTATAGGCAACCTCTCCCATGCGTTCCAAAACACGGTAAGGTCCCACAAATCTCTGGGCTAACTTCCCTTTAACTCCAAAACGTTTAACTCCTCGCAGAGGCGATACTCTCAAGTACGCTCTGTCTTCGATCTCATAGGCTATCTCCTTGCGCTTCGAGTCTGCATAACTCTTCTGCCTGGATTGAGCTACCCTCAGTCTATCTCGGGTCAACTTAACCTTCTCTTCAGACTCTTTGATTAAGTCTGGTCCAAATAACTGGCGGTCTCCAACTTCATCCCACATCAACGGGGTTCGGCATCTCCTTCCATACAATGCCTCGAACGGTACCATCTTCAAACTGGCTTGGTAACTGTTGTTGTATGAGAACTCCGCGTAGGGAAAATTGTCATCCCAACTAGATCCATAATCTAAAGCACAGGCTCTCAGCATATCTTCCAAAATCTGATTGACTCTTTTAGTATGTCCATCTGTCTGCGGGTGAAATGTTGTGCTAAACTCTAGCCTGGTACCCAAAGTTTCATGAAACTGATTCCAGAACTTTGAGGTAAACTGGGTTCCTCTATCTGATACGATGCTCTTCGGAACTCCATGCAGACATACAATTCTGGTCATGTATATCTTTGCCAACTTTGCACTAGTATAAGTGGTTTTCACAGGGATAAAGTGTGCTACCTTCGTCAATCGGTCTACTACTACCCAGATTGAATCATATCCTACTTTGGTCCTGGGCAATCCGGTGATAAAATCCATGCCAAGCTTCTCCCACTTCCATTCGGGTATTGGCATAGGTTGTAACAATCCGGCTGGCTTCTGATGTTCTGCCTATACTCTCTGGCATACATCACAAACTGCTACATACTCCGCAATATCCTTCTTCATACCGGTACACCAGAAAATATCCTTCAAATCCAAATACATCTTGTTATTTCCTGGATGAATCGAGTATGGCGAGTCATGGGCCTCTTGTAGAATCAACCTCCTGATCTCTGGGTCATTAGGCACATAAATGTGGTCCTCAAACCACAAGGTGTCGTATTCATCCTCACGAAAACCTTTAGCTCTTCCTTCGCTCATCCTCTCCTTTATAGCGACAACCTCCTTGTCAGCTTTCTGAGCTTCTCTAATTTTATCCATCAGGGTAGACTGGATTTCTAATGTTGCTACGTAGCCTCTCGGAACTATCTCCATACGTAGTTCTCGTAGGTCCTCGGCTAACTCCTTTGGAAATCCTTCCATCATTAGGGTATTGACATGACTCTTACGGCTTAGCGCATCGGCTACTACGTTAGCCTTTCCGGGATGATAATGCAATCTCATGTCATAATCCTTGATGAGTTCCAGCCATCTCCTTTGCCTAAGATTCAGCTCCTTCTGAGTGAATATATACTTCAAACTCTTGTGGTCCGTATATACTTCACAATGGTTTCCAATAAGAAAATGTCTCCACGTCTTCAATGCATGCACTACGGCTGCTAACTCCAAATCGTGGGTGGCATAGTTCAGCTCATGAGGTTTTAGTTGTCGTGAAGCATACGAAACAACTCTTCCTTCCTGCATAAGAACTGCTCCAAGTCCTTGACGTGAAGCGTCGCAGTACACCTCATAATCCTTATGTTGATCCGGCAGAATCAACACAGGGGATGAGACCAAACGTTTCTTTAATTCCTGGAAACTGGCCTCACATTCTTCTGTCCAACTGAACTTGGTGTCCTTCTTCAGCAACTCCGTCATTGGCTTTGCAATCCTCGAGAAATTCTCGATGAATCTCCGGTAGTATCCTGCAAGTCCAAGAAAACTCCAGATCTCTCCAACTGTTGTTGGGGCTTCCCAATGGGTCACAGCGTCCACCTTAGCGGGATCTACTGCTATTCCTTCTCCGGATATAACATGTCCGAGGAATCCGACTTCCTTCAACCAAAACTCACATTTGCTAAACTTGGCATATAACTGATGTTCTCTGAGCTTCTTCAACACCAAACACAAATGCTCTGCATGCTCTTCTTCATCCTTCGAGAAGATCAATATATCATCTATGAACACTACGACGAACTTATCCAAATACTCCATAAACACTTTGTTCATCAGGTTCATAAAGTATGCCGGTGCGTTCGTCAGACCAAACAACATAACGGTATACTCGTACAACCCATACCTAGTGGTAAAGGCCGTCTTAGGTATAACATGCTCTCGGATCTTCAATTGATGGTACCCTGATCGCAGATCAATCTTGGAAAATATCTTAGCTCCTTGCAATCTATCGAACAGATCATTGATCATTGGTAATGGGTACTTATTCTTGATCGTTACTTCATTCAATCCACGGTAATCAACAACCATTCTTAACGATCCATCCTTCTTCTCCACTAGAAGTACTGGCGAACCCCAAGGCGAAGAACTTGGGCGTATGAATCCTTTATCCAGTAACTCCTTAATCTGTTTCTTTATCTCCTCCAAATCCTTTGCGGGCATCCTATAGGGTCTCTTAGAAATTGGCCCGGTGCCTGGCAAAAGTTCAATCAAAAACTCTATATCTCTATCCGGGGCATGCCAGGTAACTCCTCTGGAAACACATCCGGATAATCCTTCACTACTGGCACTTCCTCCTGAACAACTCCTGTGAGAGAATGTACTTGAGTCCTTGTAGGCGAATGCCTAGATACATACTTAATCATTTTTCCCTCCGGGGTGGTGAGCAAAATAGACTTACTGGCACAATCAATGTTACCTCCATACTTCGATAGCCAATCCATACCTAATATCACATCCAATCCTTGTGACTCCAGAACTATTAGGTCAGAGGGGAAAGTATGGCGTCCTATGATCAATGGCGTCTGAAAACATCCTTGGTGTGCCATATAATCTGCTCCAGGTGAACTTACTAACATGGGGGTCTTAAGGACTCGGGTGGACATCCTATGTCTATTTACGAATCCCCTTGAAATATATGAATGCGATGCACCAGTATCGAAAAGAACTATTGCGGTAAATGTCTTAACCAAAAACTTACCGACAACAGCATCTGGTTGCTCTTCTACCTCCTCCACGGTCACGTGGTTCACTTGTCCTTTGTTGAATGGGTTGGGCTTCTTCGCGGCGCTTCCATTGCCATTCCCATTCTTAGCTTCTAGGCATTCATTTGCATAATGTACATTCTTCCCGCACTTGTAACAAGTGACATGGCTGAAATCCCTCTTGGTGGGTGTGGACGGTGTAGGGCGGTTCTGGTTTCCATTGGCTCCATTCCCATTTCCATTGCCATTCTTGGTGCCATTGTGGTTGTGCGAGCTACCTCCTCCATGGGTATGCTGAAACTGTCCTACCATTTTAGGGGTAAAACGGGGCTTCTGCTGAGCTCCAGAATTATACTTTCCTTGCCCATACTTCCTCTTGCGACTTTCAATCTGTTGATGCTTCCTTTCAATCATTAGGGCGCGATCAACCAACTCCTGGTAGTTATTGAAAGTTGCCACCATCAACTGTACACTCATCTCATCATTCAGCCCTTCCATGAATCTCTCCTTCTTAGCGGCATCTGTGGCCACATCATCTGGGGCATAACGAGATAGGGTACTAAACTCATCCACGTACTGGGCCACAGTACGATTTCCTTGGCGCAGATTGTGAAACTCCTGCTTCTTCATACTCATGGCTCCAGTTGAGACATGGGCGGTACGAAAAGCTTGCTGAAACTGATCCCAAGTCACATTGGCTACGGGGTAAGTGGCTGTGTAATTATCCCACCATGCTGCGGCTGGTCCAGACAACTGGTGTGCGGCAAATTGCACCTTCTCAGCATCCGAGCAATTGGCGGTGGTCAAATCCCTTCCAATCTTGCATAGCCAGTCATCAACCACTATTGGTTCGATGCTGCTAGCAACCACGGTGGTTGCAACCTTAAGAAACGTGTCAGGTTGTCCATGGGTGGTGGTGGAGGAGGGTTGTTGTTGTTGTTCTGGTTGTTCTGGGTGTTCTGGACAAGAAGTTGCATCAGGGTGTTCTGCTGCTGGATCAGCTGGGTGAGCTCAGGTGGAAACTTGAATTCACGTCTTGGAGGCATCTGATGGGTGTAGAGGGAAGAGATTAGAATAGAAAAGAGGTCTAAGGGAAAATCACTACCCATATGCACATGAGACAAACACACAATCACATCACACCAATCAATTTCAAACAAGGTCTTACAAATCTAACGATCGTTACAAAGGTGCTCTAAAACTAATATATGGTAGTAACTACTAGTCACAGGGTGGTCATCTAAAAATATTGATCGGTAGAGGATTCCATAATATCTGCTCCAGCTTCATCTTCATAGTCTTCATCCTTGCTATCTTCAGCTTCCGAATCTGTGTCATCTATGATGATGTAGTCTTCCGGTGGAATCTCCTTGGGTTCTTCTTCCTCGTCTTTTTCTCCCATGAGTATTCCTAACTTTCGTGTCAAATCATCATTCTTCTCCACAAGTATCTTCATCTCCTCCTCATAACCGTCGCGTGTAGACTTGAGTTCTTCTTCTAGCTCCAAATTCCTATTTAGTGCCTTCTTCAAATCTATCATCCCTGCACACATCTGGTGCTCCTGGCGACGAATGTGATGGTTCAACTCCTGGATGAATGCTGCAATGGACCTATCCTTCCGGGTGCTGATCATATCCCAATTCTCATCTCGGCGTCCACAAATCTGGTAGATGGTGTCCTTTAGCTCCTGCTTGTAGACTTCTCCAATCCTTCCCATAGCAATGTGGGCTGCCATGCTCCTACCTAGGCTCCATGTAGGTGCATTAAAGGAAAATGCTATGAGTGAGGTGATGATGGGCCTCGAACCCCTCGTTGGTTACCCCAAGTGGAAGGTGTAAGATGCAGTAAGTAGAAGTGTTTTCCCCTAGCAAAGATGCCAAGGATCGAATCCCCAGAGACTCCTAGGTTCAACTGGTAGGTGTCAACTGCTAACGGCGCAATTAGCAATCAACGTGGACCTGCACACAGATACAAATAACTTTGCTCCCAACGAGTGCAGAGAGGTTGTCAATCTCTCCGGCCTTGTAGTTCACAAAGGGTTAAAAGCAATATGATAGTAGTGATAGATAGTGTTTTGCAATAGTAAATAAAATAGCGAAAAGTAAATAGTGGATGTGATCAATGATGGTAATATGGACCGGAGTCTCATGATGTTCACTAGTGATGTCTCTCTCCCAAAAGACGATAAAACAGTTATGTGAGGTAAACAAATTAGAGCTGGGCAATTGACAGGACCACGAACGCAAACCAATGCTGACTACATTGCAAGAAAGGTTGAGGTTCAAAGCATGGGCGGTACGCCAAAGTAAGTAGACCGAAATCCATCAATATCTACTACTAATCATCCACCTTGAGATATCTATCCAGAACATCTCGCCGGTATTAAGTTGCTAGTCCCACCCATAGTGTAAACTCAATGCAACAGACAACTGCATTAAAAGAACTTTGCGTAAAGTAAACAATCCTTGCACCCGCGGGCACAAGCACCGTTGTTTCCCCCTTGTGGCAACAGCACATCCCCTAGACTCATGTTTCTGGCACTCAAGCTAGTCATCGAGGGGCATGAACCCACAATCGAGCATAACGTTCCCTCTTGGAGTCACTACCTATTACTTGGCCAAAGCAATAAATAACAACGGAGAACATGCAAGAATTACTTATGAACTAAAATATAAAAGAGGTGAATCAAATATATTACTCAAGATCAATCTGAACATAATCTCATAATCCATCGGATCCCAGCAAACTCAACATAGCAACAGCATAAGGATTACATAGGTGCCTCGATCATGTAGGGCAGCTCACGAGGACTAATTAGTGAAGCACAAGAACGGGAGGAGAACATCACATAGCTACTGGTCATGGACTCATGGTCCAAGGGAGACTACTCATGAGTCATCCGGGAGGCGTCCATGGTGGTGGAGAAGCTCCCGGTGGTGATCCTCCCCTCCGGCAGGGTGCCGGGAAGAGTTCTCCTGGTGCTCCCGATCTTGGAAGCGGCGGCGGCGGCGGAACAGAGATGGGATCGCGAAAAGAAGTCCTGTTCTGAGGGTTACGGGGAACCCTTTAAATATATGCCAAAGTAGGGCACCGGGGGAGCCTCGGGGGGCCCAGGCGCCCCCCGGCGCGGCCCAGGGGGGGCGCGCCCACAGGGCGCCTGGATCCCCTGTGCCCCCCCCAGGCTGCCCTTCGGACGCAGTGTTGTTTCCGGTTCGCTGATTTTTTATATAATTTTTCTGGATTTTTCTGGGCAGTTCTCGAAACGTGAAAACCTGAAATACAAAAACAGCCGAAAACAGAAACTGGCACTGGGGTGCACTGGATTAGTAAGTTAGTCCAAATATGATCAAAAGTGTATGGAAGTGTATGAATATCATAGCAATATCACCCAAAAGTGGCATGGAGCAAGCAGAAATTATAGATACGTTTTGGACGTATCAACATCCCCAAGCTTAATTCCTGCTCGTCCTCGAGTAGGTAAATGGTAACAAGAATAATTTCTGTGGTGACATGCTATTAACCATATAGGACTTTCTCATAGTCATATGACAAAAGCTTACTGAGACAATGATTCTAAAGTACTTAAGTTGTCTCAAGAGAAAATCACAAATGACTGAAAGTTTTACAACATGAAACTGAAACATCAAAAAGATTTGCAATGAACTTGATGTGCAAATATGATAAAGTGATATCTAGCTTGCCCCCTTTAGTGATGCAAAACATAAATGCAAGGGCACCTTCAAGGTTTAAGTGATGACTAGATACAATCATTTCAGAATAAACGATATCACAATCATGCAAAAGACAATGCTACTTTGGGACAATGCACATTACACTCAGAATGACAATCATGCTCTCAGTAGTTGGTGCTTGAAGTGCTAGAGCTTTTTATTTTGGAAACATGGAAGCAATTGTGTCAATGGTAGTAGTACTTCATATGTGTCATGTATAAAACATCCTATAAGTTGCAAGCCTCATGCATCGAATACCAATAGTGCTCGCTCCTTGTCCTAATTAGCTCGGATCCCCATGGGTTATCATTGCATTGCATATGTTTTAACCAAGTGTCACAAAGGGGTACCTCTATGCCACCTGTACAAAGGTCCAAGGAGATAGATCGCATTTGATTTCTCATTTTTGATAGATCTCAACTTGAGGACATCCATACCGGGACAACATAGAAAATAGATGATGGACTCCTCTTTAATGCATAAGCATATTCTCATGAGAGATTGAGGATTAAGGTCCAAGCTAAAACTTCCACCATGATGCATGGCTTTGGTTGGCGGCCCAATGTTCTTCTCTAACAATATGCATATTAATTCAACCCACGGTAAATCACCCTTACTTCAGACAAGACGAACATGCATAGCAACTCACATGATATTTAACAAAAGTGTGACAGTTGATGGCGTCCCCAGAAACATGGTTACCGCTCAGCAAGCAACTCATAAGAAATAAGATACATAGGCAACATATTCTTTACCACAATAGTTTTTAGGCTACTTTCCCATGAGCTATGTATTGCATGGTTAATTTGCTTAGTGCAGGTGGAGGTTAGCAAAAGACTGGGAGCAATCAACTAAGAGAGCAATGACGGTCATAATCATGCAGAGCGACAAAGCAATATTGAATCAGGCATGGTAGTTATATCGCTACTTAGAAACAAAAGATCATCAAGGCTTGACAGACTTTCTTTACAGTCTTGAATATGCGTGAGCATACGCCAAGTCAATCAAAATAAATTCTCAAAGGAAGATATTACTAAACCATACCACATCATAGGCAAACAAACCAAGTTGGTACTCCAATAACACATTGGGAACCCCCCAGCTATCTGAGATTAACCAAAAGAAAATCTGAACTACTAAGCACCATCATGAAAGTAGCATCTTTATCATAGACACATTAACCAATGCAACGGAAGCAAACTCTCTTAATAAGGTGAGCATGGTGATTAAAGAGAGTTCAAGCAACCAACTAAATAAAAGCTCTTGAAAAGATAAGCATGAATACTAAGAGCAAAGCACGATAGTAGCTATTAAAAGACAAAGAACACACATAGCATAGATAGACATGAAAATTCTATGTAATGTTCTAGGTAGAGGTGGAGCGTGTTTCTCTCCCACATAAAGGAATGCTGGGTTCCGACTTGTTATGAAAAACTAAAAAGAAAACTAAAAGCAAGACGCTCCAAGCATAGCACATAACACATGAAGTGATAAAAATATAGCGGAACGAAAGACGAACTGATAATGTTGATGGAGAAGGGGATGCACGGGGGCATCCCCAAGCTTAGACGCTTGAGTCTCCTTGAATATTTCTTGGGGGTGCACGGGGGCATCCCCAAGCTTGAGCGCTTGACACTCCTGAATCTTTTTATCATCTTCCCTCGCACACTTGAAAACTCCCTTCATACACAACTCATCATAATCTGATTAGCGAGGTTAGTACCCTTAATAAAATAATTATACCTTGCTGGAAATAAGGATATTCTTGAAGTTCTACTGTTTCTCAAGATTGCCAAAAGGTTTTTGCAAAGAAAAGGCAAGTTCTCAATTTGCAAAGTGAAGGTAAGGCAAAACAGGACAGAATCTGTGAAAAACAGAACAGCAGGAAGTAATTGACCTGTTCGGGATACTTATGAAACTCAAATCAAAAAACTCAGAACTGACGCACGAAAGACAATTATATGGAGAACGCTGTAGAAAAAATTCAGACCAAAAAGATGATCTGGTGATTTTATACGAATTTTTCTATCCAAGGACAGAATCTGTTTCCTGGACAGCACCTCACAACTTTTGAACTTTCTAGCAATCAGAGGCTATACTTGGCACAAATATGAAAAGCAAAGATACAATGATGATGCTACAGCAGTAAACAACATCAAGACACAACAAAAGCAAAAAAATTATTCATGTGGGCTGCCTCCCAAAGGCGCTTTCTTTTATGCCTTTAAGCTAGGCATAATGCATAGATCAAGTTTTATCAAGAGTAAAAGAATAGCTAGCCCGTCCAACGGACTCAAAAGGTAACTTGACCTTCTTATGAGGGAAGTGTTCCATCCCTTTCTTGAGAGGAAACTGAAATTTAATATTACCCTCTTTCATGTCAATGACAGCACCAACGGTACGCAAAAAGGGACTTCCCAAAATAATTGGACATGAAGGATCATATTCAATATCCATAATAGTGAAATCAACGGGCACATAATTATCATTGACAACAATAAGAACATCGTCAATCCTCCCCAAAGGTTTCTTTATGGAAGAATCAACGAGACGAACACCAAAAGAACAAGAATCATAAGGTTTCAATTTAAGCATATCATATATCCTTTTGGGCATAACAGAGGTACTAGCACCAACATTACATAATGCATAACAAGAGAAGTCATTCAAATATATTTTTATCATAGGGTCCCAACCATCTTCTAGCTTTCTAGGTATGGAGGCTTCTACTCTAAGTTTCTCCTCCCTAGCTTTGATAAGAGCATTAGTGATATGCTCTGTGAAGGCAAGGTTAAGCGTGCTAGTGCGGGGATCTCTAGACATTTTGTGAAGGAAATCAATAACTTCTGTAAGAGTGAAATTATCAAAATCAAGGTCACGAGCATCAAGTAAAGTGGTAGTGGTGTCCTTAAGGCTCACCTGTTTGGTAGTTTCTATAGCATCACCATTAATAGGTCCATTGGGACCAGGGGTACATTGGGTGCTAAGAGTGTGAACATCCTCAATAACTTGGATAGTAGCAACAGTGTGGTGGGTAGGAAGGCTCTTAATTCTTTCCTCTTCCTCCCTTTCTCTAGCCCATCTTTCTTTAAGCTTAGCCATCATCCTAATGTTTTCATTAATTTGTACTTGAGTAGCATTAATAGGGATGACTTCCCTCTCCTTAAGAGGAGAAGTTTCAATTTTTAGCAATTTTAACTCATTGGCTAAGTGGTCTACCTTAAAAGAAAGATCATCTAGTTTATGTAGTTTCTCTTCTACATTCTTATTAAAGGTTTTTTGGGTAGTGATGAAATCTCTATGCATAGTCTCTAGTTCACTATTGGAGTTCTCGGTACTAGGATAAGCATTGTTGTTCCCATAAGAGTTAGAGGGGAACGGTCTAGAATTGTTACCAAAGTTACTCCTATAAGCATTGTTGTTGAAATTGTTTCTAGAGATAAAGTTAACATCTACTTGTTCTTGAGCAATCAAAGAATTTAAAGGAACATCACGAGGATCAACAGTAGATTGCTTCGAAAGTAGAGACATGATCAAGTCAACTTTTTCATTGAGGGAGGAAATCTCCTCGACAGAGTTTACCTTCCTACCTGTTGGAGCGCGTTCGGTGTGCCATTGGGAATAGTTGGTCATCATCTCATCGAGAAGCTTTGTGGCAGCACCAAGTGTAGTTGACATAAAAGTTCCTCCCGCGGCCGAATCTAACAAGTTCCGCGAGGTAAAGTTCAAGCCTGCATAAAAAGTTTGGATAACCATCCAAGTAGTCAAATCGTGAGTAGGGCAGTTTTTGATAAGAGACTTCATACGTTCCCAAGCTTGGGCAACGTGTTCATTATCCAATTGTTGAAAATTCATAATGTTACTTCTAAGTTGGATAATTTTAGCAGGTGGATAGTATTTTCCGATAAAAGCATCTTTGCACTTGTCCCATGAATCTATGCTATTTCTAGGCAAAGACTGAAACCAAATTTTAGCTCCTCCTCTCAAGGAGAAAGGAAATAGCTTAAGCTTAACAATATTACCATCTATTTCTTGGTACTTTTGCATATCACAAAGTTCAACAAAATTGTTCAAGTGTAAAGCAGCATCATCTCCAGCACCGGAGAATTGTTCTCTCATGACTAAGTTAAGTAAAGCAGGTTTAATTTCATATGAAGGTGCTGAAGTGGCAGGTGTAGTGATAGGTGTGCTGATAAAGTCATCGTTGTTGTGACTAGTGAAGTCACACAACTTGGTGTTCTCGGTGGAACCCATAGTAGCAAGCAAGCAAGATAACTATTTTTGTGATTTTCGATAAAAGGAACTAAAGCAATAATGAAAGGTAAACTAACAAGACTAAAAATCAAAGGTAAAAGATAGCATGCAACTCCCCTATCCTGAAGAGTGGAGTCCCCGGCAACGGCGCCAGAAAATACTCCTTGATGGGCCTCGAACCCCTCGTTGGTTACCCCAAGTGGAAGGTGTAAGATGCAGTAAGTAAAAGTGTTTTCCCCTAGCAAAGATACCAAGGATTGAATCCCCAAAGACTCCTAGGTTCAACAGGTAGGTGTCAACTGCTAACGGCGCAATTAGCAATCAACGTGGACCTGCACACAGATACAAATAACTGTGCTCCCAACGAGTACAGAGAGGTTGTCAATCTCTCCGGCCTTGTAGTTCACAAAGGGTTAAAAGCAATATGATAGTAGTGATAGATAGTGTTTTGCAATAGTAAATAAAATAGCGAAAAGTAAATAGTGGATGTGATCAATGATGGTAATATGGACCGGAGTCTCATGATGTTCACTAGTGATGTCTCTCTCCCAAAAGACGATAAAACAGCTATGTGAGGTAAACAAATTAGAGCTGGGCAATTGACAGGACCACGAACGCAAACCAATGCTGACTACATTGCAAGAAAGGTTGAGGTTCAAAGCATGGGCGGTACGCCAAAGTAAGTAGACCGAAA
Source organism: Secale cereale (assembly GCA_902687465.1). Lineage (NCBI taxonomy): Eukaryota > Viridiplantae > Streptophyta > Magnoliopsida > Poales > Poaceae > Secale > Secale cereale. Next base: position 43,419,437 of record LR738710.1, on the reverse strand, counting down.
TCCATCAATATCTACTACTAATCATCCACCTTGAGATATCTATCCAGAACATCTCGCTGGTATTAAGTTGCGAGTCCCACCCATAGTGTAAACTCAATGCAACAGACAACTGCATTAAAAGAACTTTGCGTAAAGTAAACAATCCTTGCACCCGCGGGCACAAGCACCGTTGTTTTCCCCCTTGTGGCAACAGCACATCCCCTAGACTCATGTTTCTGTCACTCAAGCTAGTCATCGAGGGGCATGAACCCACAATCGAGCATAACGTTCCCTCTTTGAGTCACTACCTATTACTTGGCCAAAGCAATAAATAACAACGGAGAACATGCAAGAATTACTTATGAACTAAAATATAAAAGAGGTGAATCAAATATATTACTCAAGATCAATCTGAACATAATCTCATAATCCATCGGATCCCAGCAAACTCAACATAGCAACAGCATAAGGATTACATAGGTGCCTCGATCATGTAGGGCAGCTCACGAGGACTAATTAGTGAAGCACAAGAACGGGAGGAGAACATCACATAGCTACTGGTCATGGACTCATGGTCCAAGGGAGACTACTCACGAGTCATCCGGGAGGCGTCCATGGTGGTGGAGAAGCTCCCGGTGGTGATCCTCCCCTCCGGCAGGGTGCCGGGAAGAGTTCTCCTGGTGCTCCCGATCTTGGAAGCGGCGGCGGCGGCGGAACAGAGATGGGATCGCGAAAAGAAGTCTTGTTCTGAGGGTTACGGGGAACCCTTTAAATATATGCCAAAGTAGGGCACCGGGGGAGCCTCGGGGGGCCCAGGCGCCCCCCCCCCCCGGCGCGGCCCAGGGGGGGCGCGCCCACAGGGCGCCTGGAGCCCCTGTGCCCCCCCCCCAGGCTGCCCTTCGGACGCAGTGTTGTTTCCGGTTCGCTGATTTTTTATATAATTTTTCTGGATTTTTCTGGGCAGTTCTCGAAACGTGAAAACCTGAAATACAAAAACAGCCGAAAACAGAAACTGGCACTGGGGTGCACTGGATTAGTAAGTTAGTCCAAATATGATCAAAAGTGTATGGAAGTGTATGAATATCATAGCAATATCACCCAAAAGTGGCATGGAGCAAGCAGAAATTATAGATACGTTTTGGACGTATCAGGTGACAGGTGCGAACGTCCTTCCTGGAACTTGGGCTTGAATCAACCAACGCTCCTCCTCAGGTAGAGTGGCATTGTAGGTTCCGGTGAAACTTGGAAGTCCAATATTTAGATATCTGGTGCCTTCCTTCAGGTGTCGTCCAAATGATGTATCATCATCCGGTTGCATGAACTTGTGCTTTGCTTCCACCATCCTAAAGAGTAGAAAAGATGAGGAATTAGAAAAGAGAAGAGTGAATAGTGCTCTAGGGCTTGTCTTAGTGGTCGTGTCCTACAGTCAGCGTGTGCTCTGGTACCATCTTGTAGCGACCAGACCTCAAACAGTCTAATCTCTGTGCATCAGTGTCATCCCTGGATCAGTAATGCTGACACGCACAATACTTGAAGGATTTATAACAGAGTAGCAATCACACACTTGTTACATCGATAGTCCAATGATGAATTTATTACAATAAATATGGTTGAAGGCCATCTAACACGATAACAGCGGAAGTCTTGGAAGATAAGTGAGTCCATCAACTCCAACGGCATCACTGAGTATAGAACCACGACCTAAAAGGGGCATCTTACTCGTCGTCTGAGAAGTCTGCAACATGAAACGTTGCTGTCCGAAAACGGGTCAGCACATGGAATATGCTGGCAAGGTAACACAAGAGAATGCAATGAAAGTAAGGCTATACTATATGCAATATGGCTGGTGGAAAGCTCTATGGTTAAGTTTTTGCGTAAAGCCAATTTTTCCCTACTTCAAAGGAATAGATTTTTAATTAACTATCATGGTAGTTGAAACATCGTTGAGAAGATAGAAATCCTCTCAACCCCAATTAAAGTAATCATTAAACCCAACAAAATTAATTAAAGTAACATGATGAGATTCACATGATAATCCAAGTACTAGATACTCAAGACGTCCATAACCGGGGACACGGCTAATCATGATCAGTTTGTACACTCTGCAGAGGTTTGTGCACTTTTCCCCACAAGACTCGATCGCCTCCGTTTGGTTTCTCGCACTGCATGTTGTTTGAGAAACGGATGACCGAGACACAGTCTTTCCGAAGAGGTCCCCTTAACCAGATAGATAGGCCAGTACACCTACAAAACCCACTACATCTGCTAGCCCATCATGGAAAGGTTTCCCACAACTTACTCAACTATGCCAGAGCCCATATTGGCATGTGGCTGCACACGGAAGTTTCTAGTATGAAAAATCTCATGATCCCTATGAGCCTGGGTGGCGGTCCAAAAGAAAAACAGGCAATCACTAGAATACCCAGATGCCTCAATCCACCCAGATGTGTATTAAAGTTGCCACCTTAAGTTGAACCATTAATTAACAATCTCACATATGTCATGGATTTCACTCACACCATCCATGTCTACAAGCATAGCATGTCCTAACAGCAAACGTAGAAGTAACTCCCAAAGGTTTGAATGTAATACAGGTAATAGGTACTACCTCAAACTACTTCCCAATCCCACAAGTTAATTGATCCTACTCATGCAATGTGTGAGGGTTGAACTAATGCAATCAAAACTGGGTAATTGGAAAGTATGATCAAAGTGTTACTTGTCTTGCTGATGATCCGCAAAACCTAGAGACTCAAAGTAGCAAGCGGCGCACTCCGGGTACTCTATCGCAATCAAACAAGCACACAATAAGTACTTAACTAATGCACGGGTAAAACTCAAATAAGAGATCTAACCAGAAAGTTCAGCTTAAGAACTCCGGTTTGCAAAAAGAATCAACTCGAAAGAAGCAACGAAACTCAAACTGCGAAAGAAACGAGCTCTGGTTTACTAGTTGGCCTAAAGTCAAATTTTACAGTAGCCAAAACTGTGTTCAAGTTGATTAAACGTAAAGAGGGCATCGAGACGAAGATCTGGGATTTTGAATCACCTGATTCCGACTCTCGAGCGAAAAGAAAAACGCGAAACAAGATCAGGGCAGAAATCGCGATCGGAATAACCGCGGATAAATACCCCGAAAAAGAAAAGCGGACGAACAGGCTAACGAACGAACGTTCGCTGTCTGCGGCTAACTAACGAAAACCGTTCGTTAAAACGAACTTACGGACGAACGTCCGCTAAATAATAAACCAGCGGAAAAAAAACCGAACCGATCTAATCTAATAAAACAGATCTACGGTTTAAAAAAATCGGGAGGTTCTTTAAAAATAACCTTAACTACCTCGACGATGAACTCCGGCGAAGTCCGGCGGCTGCGGGCGGCGGGTCCGGCGGGGCGAGGCGGCGGGGCGGCTAGCGGCGGCGGCGAGGGCGGCGGCGTGCGGCGGCGAGGCGGCGGCAGCAAGCGGCGGGGGCGCTAGGCGACAATGGCGGCGTGCGGCGGCGGCGTGCGGCGGCGGTGGCTAGGGCGAGGGGCGGCGAGGCTAGGGCAAGGGGCGGGCGAGGCGGCTTGGGGCGAAACGGGCCGGCTCGGGCGACTTATAAAGCCCAGAGTCCTGGGCTAGTAAGACTCCAAGTCGGTTTCCTTTTTTTGTTTTAAATAGAGTCTCGGCGTAGAAAAACTAACAAAAAAAATACTAAACGGACTCCAAAATTCCCGAAATAAATTTTCGCCGTCCTATAATAATATTTAGGACAAAGTGAACATTTTTCTCGGACCTAAATGCAATTTTGAAAAATGCGCATTTTTCCTATGCAAATAAATTCGCAAATAAATCCAGAAAAATACCGAAAGTGATTTTAATATTTTTCCTCCAATATTTATGTTATTTTGGAGAAGTCATATTATCTCCGCTCATATTTTGTATTTAGAAATATTTTTAGGAGAGAGAAATAATTAAAATCACACTGTCCTCGTACCGGTATTCGAGCGAACTCAAATACGAAAGTGGTAAAATTCCCAACTCTCTCCGTAGGTCCTTGAGTTGCGTAAAATTTCGAGGAACGCCACAACCAAAAATGCAAAAAGCATGAAATGCAATATGATCTATGTATAACATTCCAAATTGAAAATATGGGATGTTACACGTCAGCAGGGGCGGATTGTACCTGGGTACAAACGGTTCCAGTGCTGAAAGCTTCCTCGGAAAGGCGAGCGGGTGCGTCGATGCTAGTTGCGGACGTTCGACAACGCCTCTGCGGCGGTCGGAGACGAACAGCAGCTGCAATGAAGGTGTACAGGTCGCCGTTGGATAGCTTCCGCGGTACGGATAGCGTGGTCCGGACGGTTACTGAAGGTTTACTGAAGGCGCTCATAACACAAGCTAGGTTCATGCATGCTCAACACTTTGCGCATCCATTTTCCTTCTTCGAATACACATGCTCGTAGAAAGCATCCAACTAAACAAAAAAGCAGATTTGTAAATTTCCATCAGACAACTAAAGAAATACACCTGATTTGGTACTTATTTTAGTTTGTGATGATGGTGATTTGGTACTTGTAATGTTGTAACAAAACCACACTCGTAGTTTAAACATGTTTTGTGTCTTCAAAAGGATTGATCCTATACTAGTCTCATAAATTCACAGGGCGTGCACCTGTCAAGCTCTGCATGGTCATTCAATTGCCTCATGATCCGTGAAGTAGTGGATCTCACGTGGCGTACAAAAAGATTTAAGTTCCAACCGTTGAGACTTACCATTTTCAACTAAAACATGTGACTTCTCAGTCACTTTTACCATGTTTCATAGATTAAATTTTAAGACATTTTTTTGGGTCTATCGTATGGGCAAAAATCATGATTTTATGGGTCGCTCGTACTAAGTTTCAAAACATCGAAAAATACTGAACCAGCCCGCTTCCTCTCTTCTAAACACATCGCTCTTTGATCTTTTTAGATAGGAGGCATCTACCCGGCCCTAAAACGAGACTCTTAAAGTACAAACTAGAAACGACGAAAACAAGTACGGGGATACAAGGCCGTAGTCTACAAAACACGACGCAGCGCGCAAAGATAAAGATAAAAGGAAATGGGTTGATCGTCGGGCTGTGGAGGTAGCCACGAGTCGCCCATGCCATTGCTCTCCCTCGTGTAGCTCGACGAAGCTCAGTGCACTTTGCCCACACCCTTGTGACGAGCATCTCCACGTGCCCTCTGTTCTGAAATCTTGCCAACACATCGTTCTTTGTTACTAGTAGCTGTCAGTACGTGTAGTAAAAATGTAGATGAGCATGGAGATCTGTGTGGTGAGACCTAGGGTCAGGCATCTCCTTGACGAGCAGGACGACAGGGGCACGCATGGGATACCGGAGCAGGACGGCGCCGCTTTATTAATTATTAATCAAAATGTTTACTTACGCCGAAGCAGTGTCATAGGAAGTGCCAAAACAAATATGTCGGCATGCACTTCACGAAACATCGTGCTTAGGTTGCGGGCTTCTAAATTTTAACTTCTCAACAACTCATGGACATAAGCAGCACATCCAAATTTGGCGTTCAAACACATGAAGACTGGTGGCATTACCAAGCAGGGTTTTTTCTGTACCCTAGCTACCGTGTGCAGCTGTTTCTCAAATGCTACGATGATTAAAATTAAATGAAGTCCAAGTATAGATGTCCAGTACATATATACACGGTCTACTCCACGATGAGGAAAACCAGACTAAAACCAACCAACAATCAAGGCGTAGAAAGAGTGCAGGTCGGGCCGGGCGTTCCTTGTTCAGTAATAAGATCAACTCTAGCAAAGTCATTATGTTAGCCCGAATGTCATAATAACCGCTTTTAAAGAAATGTTGGTCAAATAAATACTCCAACGGAGTCACCATCTTTCTTTCTTTCTTTGAATTGGTCACCATTTTGTTAGGATCGCCATAATTTATGAAACAACCTTCATGTATGGCTTCCCTGTCATCATACATGGCGTCTCGAGACTGCTATCTGGAGCTCGCTCCATATGGCAGTTACGTGTACTTACGTGTGGTGCGAAGGAAACTTCGGGTGACCCCTACCCAGCAATGCTACACGTACAAACAATTTACAGGCTTTTACAGGGTGGGTTAACCTTGATTGGTCAATAGGTGAGCGGGGCGGCCCACCCCCCTTAAAATCAGGGGAGGAGAGGTTTGTGATTGGTTGTTAGATGGAAAGAGCGTGTAAAAGCTTGTAAATCTTTGTATGTCTAGCATTTTTGTCCCCTACCCTACCTCACGTGGGATGGCTTCGAAGTGGGAAAAAAGAAATGTCCCATTGACGAGTGGATCACACAATTGTGGAGACATCAAATATAGAGACTCAATTATGGATATTGCAGTTTTGGCAACTCCTAGAGTTGTTCTAAGTACCAACAAACCGAGGATCCAACGGTTGGCGATATACTAGAAACCACGCAATTAACAATTAACTAAACTAACCAGTTTGTTTGGTTAGGTGTCAAAGGAAGTCGTTAGATGTGATGCAGATGTACTCGAGCAGTCGACCTCGAGCTCCGGGGTGAAAATCTAGGTCTGAGCCAAGCTGATTATATCCAACAATGACGATGTTTTTTACGTCGTTACCTTGTTGAAGGCATTGCTCAGATTTGTTCGGATTGATTCTTCGGGGTGGAGACCTATATTCTAACCTTAATGGTTGAATTCGGTGACAGTGGCATTTGAGTGTCATTCCCTTGCTGATAGTGTTGTTGTTGAAGAACCTCGTCGTCCGTGCGATGTCATGAGATGGTTTGCGTGGATATGGTCATTGTTGCTGTTTGCCAACCGCTAATTTGATTGTCTTGGGACTTATTTCTTTTTTCATCGCCTACGCATAGTTTTGGTCTTATATGACTTTGCTAGTTATCAGTGTGCTTTCTGTATATGTTGATGTGGGATGTGTGCATCCTACATATATAAAGGCCGGGTGTGTGCTTAATGTGTTACGTATCCTCTTGATGCTTCATTTTAAGCCAATAAAATTCACCCTTTATCTAAAAGACGTAGAAATAATCAGTACATCCATGTCCGGCTCACAAGCCATGACACCCAAACACTTGCATCTGAGCTAAGCCCATGAATGCATCTCTGCAAATAAGTTAAACAGGAAATCCAACACTACACGACTGACGACGGTACGTAACCGCCAACACACAACAGATTCACCGGCAATAGCTGCAACACCGACTGACGATCGAGCTAGCTGCATGCACTGCAACATTATTCAGAACCACTGGATCGCAGGTGCAGCAGCGAGCTAGCAAGGCGATTGGATCGATCTAGGGCTTGTAGTAGACGACCTTCATCTCGGTGACGCCGTGGCAGTTGCCATCGGGGACGGAGTGCTCGAAGCAGTGGCCGCCGCCGTTGCACCCGGCCGTGGGGCAGTGGCCCTGCAGCGGGGCGCCGTGCGGGGTGACGGAGACGCGGACGGGGCCCGACTGCTCGGTGCTCACCTCGTAGTACGCGCCGCCGTCGTGGCCGAGGTGGACCTTGGCCGCCGCGGCGCCGGACGCGAGCACGCCCCCTGTCCACGCGCACACGTCGAACGACCCGTGCTGCCCGTCTCGGAGCACCCACCCGTCGGGGAAGAGGGCCGCGCTGTCCGCGACTTCCTCGAGGCTCAGCGTCAGGTCCTGGCCGCAGAGGTTCTGCACCGTCACCCTGTGGCCGCCGCAGCCTTGGCCGGCGGCGAGCATGGCCGTCGCGGACAGAGCAACGAGCAGCAGGAGAGCGGGGACCTTGGAGAACGCCATGGCGAGCTAGCTAGCTCTTGGTACGAAGTACGAACTACGAAGGGCTTGGGAGTGGAGGAGGAAAAGAGGCTGGCACTGGCTTGTGGTGAGGTTTATGGCTCGGTCGTGGGAGTATTTATAGGCAGAGAAAGCCTCATTAGGGCTTAATAAGGATACGAAACTGCTCTGTGGACGATGATTAGCCTAGACGAAACTTGCACGAAGCCAATCCAGCCGTCGCTACACCTTTGGTGATATGAATGGACGGGTTGATTCACGATGTCGTGCACAAATCGTCCACACAAGGTCGTGTGTATAGCAGTGCTCGGATATTCCGCATTCCAGTACTGGGCTGCTACTCCGCAAGTCCTCCCATTCACCACCGGGCCTTGGGGTCTGCATGTCTTCTTGGGCCCTTTATGGTTAGACACCACACACGCAGTCTAAGCTCGAAAAAAAAAACGCAGTCTTCGCTCCAAAAGTCTATCCGTCTCGCATTTGGTTCTCCATGAAATGACTGCTTCAAAGACCTGTGATCTGTGGACAGCTCCACATTTTGGCCTCACGAATGATAATAGATTTTCTTTTAAGCGAAATCCAATTGGATTTATTAAACAAATGGCAATGTTTACAGGTATTACATTCGTATCATGAGGAATGCCTAACCAAACGTGTTGTCCCTGTAGAAGGCCGACACCAGATCTAGCCAACTTATGAGCTTCGAAATTTGAGTATGTACATCTTTTTAGAGTACCAGTTAGAGATGCCTCCGGGCATTTGGCCTTCTAGAAAACATGTCTTCAGATTTTACCAAATACAACTAGGGGTGCTGAGTGGACACGTCCGCAAAGCCTATGAGCGTCAGGTCAGAGATGAGCTTTAATAATTGTTCTACTTTAAAAGTTCTGTTGTGGACACATGCTGACGCCCATCAGCCTGCAACCCTAGTAGTAGTATTACCTCCGGTCAAAATTACGTACTTGTCTTAAATTTGTCTAGGTATCTAACACAGTAACACTAAAACATGCCTAGATATATCCGTAATTACGAAGGGAGTACATATCATATTGACTGGTAATTAGATGTTGCAGGGTCGATCGAACACAGGTTCAGTTACAAGGCTTTCACCGAGCCCCAGGATCAGTTCCTCAATCACTCCCACTAGACAGAAGGCTGGAGGCAAATGTCAAAAAATAGTTTACATTTCCTGCTCACCCATTCATGGATTTTCAGTTCTACTACGTCGCACAGACATTTCACGAGAATATTCTTGCACGCGGATAAACATCTCTCTGTGCTTGTCACGATCACATGAGTATTGATACTTAATCATGCAGAGAAAAAGGATTTAGCTAAAGCAATGCAGAGTCGTCAGGGATCACTCAGTTCCGTCCACGCTGGGCGCTGCAACCGGTGGCTGCGCGGCATCTTCCGGCACCGTCTCCACGTTCTCTGGAGGGCCGTCTTTGGAAGCTATCAAGTTTGCGTCATCGCTTACTTCCTCGTCCCAATACCTCTCGAGGAGCTTCATGGCTAATTTGTAAACCGCGTCATTGTCGAAATCCTGCAGGTCCTCCAAATTGTCCAAGCCCCCATTCTCCAGAATAAACTGTGCATACGGGTTCGTCGCGGATTCATTGCCCTGCTTCCCGATCTCACCCTCCACGAGTATGTTTTGGAGACCTTCCAGACACGTATACACAAGATCAACGTCTTGGTACTTGAGGACATTGCAGAGTGGCTCCAAACATCCCCGGCTCACCAAATATCTGCGGTCAGAGAGTGAAAAAGTCAATGCAAAGCACTTGGCTCAACATCACGCACATACAGAATAATGAAATTAAGAACATTGAAATTGTGTGTGAAGAGTACTAGCACGCCAGATAACCACTGGTTCAGACTTACTGGATTTGATCGCTTGAACCACCAGAGGCAGCATTCGATACAACCCAAGCAGCTTCCTTCTTTAAATCAGTTTCTGAGGTCTTTAGTAGGGCAATGACATGGTTCATAACATCAGCATCAATGACTGCCTGTCAAAAGAATTATGAGTCAACCAATAGTAATAGTAATTAACATAAATGTGCAAGATTCAGTTGACATAGGGCAAATATTAATGCAACTAATGTACATTCAGTTCCCTTCAACTGAACGGAGGAGGAGCCTAGTTTTATTGGATAAACACCAAAATCAGCATATAACTTGTTACCTGAATCTGATCCTTGCTGCCGGCGGTAATATTAGAAACAATTAGACAAGCTTGTTTCTTGATGATCTTTGGATAATTTCGCGCTAATAACTGGGCTAAGCAAGGAAGAATGCCCTGTTCTACTATGACCTGAAAAACATTATTGCACAGGTTCAACACACCAAAATAAACACTGGCTATGCATTGTAGCAAACAATATAGACAATATATATAAATTTCTGACAGCGACACACATGCAAACTACAATAAATACAAAGCATTTTATGTCGGAAGCATGCAGAGCTCCCCTAAGGTTTCACAACTTCATACTGCATGGAGTGTGCATGAATTGATCGCAGTATGGGCATACGAACTTGCGAAGTATGAAATCAGTGAGCCTGGTACCAAATAGTGGTGTTAGAGGGTGAACAGCTGGTGAGGTTTATTGGGGAATTAATTGATCTAGTCAGACTCCAATAATGTAAATATGCAATATTAGGTACAGTTGTTGCAGCTAATGTAAGATGAACTTCGGGCAATAGAGCAACCACCCCCAGCCCCACCTGCCAATTCAGCCAACTACATAGTCGGTTCCTCTGATCTCGTTGTTGCAGTTAACTGACAATCCATATTGGTTACATAAAGGATAACAACAAACAAATAGTATAGGTCTACAAATTTAACAAACCTGCACTTGAGTATCATCTCCGGCAGAAATTCTCGCAAGTGACGTAATGACAGGGAGAAGAATATTAGCTGACGCATGCCTAAAATCAGGACAAAAGGGTGTTTCATATGATGAGTCATGAGTGATTTTTTCTCATATGTGGGAATGCATACAGAACTGAGTCCACCAACTTACATCAGAAGTTTTATAAGTTGAGGGCATACACCTGCATCTAATGCATCTTGGATACCACCTTCCACACCATCACAAATATAATAAAGAGCCCAGCATGCATCTGCCAAGATCTTCTCATCAGCGGAATGGATAAGAAGGCTGATTATTTCCAGTATTGGTTTCACCTGCAATGATCAACCAAAACAGATTTAGCAAATTATTTGTTCACATCTTAACTGGGGAATATAAACATACAGAGACCCACTTGTACTTCAGCCGGTAATTTCCCAAAACAAAGGTTTGACAGTGCCCATGTAGCAGTCCTCAGAACTGAAACTTTCATGTCTTCTTTAAATTGAGCAAGTAATGGTGTAACAGCGCCATGATCAAGAACAATCTCTCTGCAGCTAGGCATGTCTGCAGCTATATTTCCAAGGGCCCATGTAGCCTGCTTAACAACAGAACCAACAATATAAGTAACAAAGCCATTTCAAAAACAATGTACGACGGAGTACCATTCTTTGACCTGGTGTCTGATATTAGCATCTGGTGAATCTAAGAGCTCTACCAGCCTTGGAACAGCACCGCATTCAGCAACTAGCAGTGTATAATCAGAAGCAGCTATGTTGGTAAGCACCCATGCTGCTTCCATCTGCAAAGGGTATACACAGTATAAGACTGTTTACAGAGGAAAACAAAGGGAAAAGAAAAAGGAAAAGAAACAGACGGCCATACTTGGAGCTGAGGAAGTCTTTGTCTTGAAAGGAACTCAGCAAACCTTGGCAGGACATCCGCTCTAATGATTTTTATCATGGTTGAGTTCTTCCCTACAGATATAACAGTAACAAGTTAATCTTCGACCACACATAAAAGAAATGGCATCTCATATTAAACATGTCAAGTACCATCCGAAAGAAGTTTCCTGAACTGAACAGTGGCTTCCAGCTGACTAGTTGTGTCGTCTGACCAGACTTTATCCACCATTTCTGATAGGCCTTCAAGCTAACTGGATACAACAGACAAAATAAGGAAATTTGAAAAAGAAAGATAATGCGCGCGCACCACAAGTAATTTATGATCGATCCACGCATTTATATTCTTCTATTGTGACAAAACAAATGATCTGATTCATCACATAAACAGTTGACAGTTGCCAAGCCATAGGAGGAACTTGCCATGGGCTCCTTGCAGTTCACAGTTTCAAAAGCAGGCAGATAACTATCAACTATTCTCTGTTGGAATACTAGTGACTATTGAGTAGTAAGTGTGTTCATCAGTTCATCCAAACATGGCAGTGAGGCGTTTTGGTAGAAAAAAAATGATGCAGTAACCATCTTTTCTCTGTTGGAATTATCTTATGTGCGGCTTCAAATACTAAAGAGGTCTCCACTTGCGTGCATGAGCTATAATTCGCAGAACGAATAAATTTCAGAAACAAGGTGGCAAATCATACTACTTTCTTAAAAGGACCAACGGCTAGAGTCAGAACCCTAAGTACCGCACCTCAGCGTCGGCGGCGGCCCGCAGAGCGTCTGCGGGGGGCGGAGAGCACGGGGGCGAAGACGGCTCGGAGGAAGGAGGTGGCGCGGTGGCGTCTGCGGCCGCATCGGAGGGAGGGACGACGGGGGCGGGGGTGAGGGCGGGCTCCTCGCGGCGGCGCTTGAAGAGGCCGGCGTCGCGGTTGCGGCGACGGAGGGCGAGGAGGCGGTCCTCGCGGCGCCGGCGCGAGCGGGCGGCATCCACGCCCGGTGGCTTGTACGCGCCGCGGCGCGCCTCGTCGGACGGCCGCCGTGGGACGCGCGGCATGGCTGCGGACGCGGCGAGGTAGGCTAGGGTCGGGCTCTGCTTTGTTTCGGGTCGGATCGTGCTCGAGGAGCTGGTGCGGTCGGAACATGCTCGTGGTCTTTTTCATGCCACCGCACCGTATCCATTTTGCGACGCTAATTTTTTTTAAATAATACATTTTATTTAGTAAATTTCATAACTAGTACTCCCTCTGTCCCAAAATATAAGAACGTTTTTGACACTACACTAGTATCAAAAACGTTCTTATATTTTGGGACGGAGGGAGTACGTGGCTAGGCGAATTTTCAAAAATATGACCCAATCGGCCAGCAGCAGGCCGACTAGGCCTTGTTGGTCTGCTGCTGGCCGATTAGGACCTTATTGGCCTGCTGCTGGCCGATTAGGACCTTATCGGCCAGCAGCAGGCCGATAAGGTCCTAATCGGCCAGCAGCAGGCCAACAAGGTACTGATGGCAACAGGCCTATCGGCTAGCAGCAGGCCGATAAGGTCCTAATCGGCCAGCAGCAGGCCGATAAGGTCCTAATCGGCCAGCAGCAGGCCAACAAGGCCTAGTCGGCCTGCTGCTGGCCGATTGGGTCATATTTTTGAAAATTCGCCTAGCCACGTACTAGTTATGAAATTTACTAAATAAAATGTATTATTTTAAAAAAATTAGCTTTTGCGACGCCGGTATGCGTCCGTTTCCTCACTTTTCTTGCAAAACAACGATGTTCTTTCAAATCCCTAAAAAAACAATGTTCTTTCAAATTGCCCGATCACATTAATGAAGATGAATAGAGAGAGAAAAAAAGGATAAACAATGAGAAAAAATGGTCTGCAGTAGGTCGCATCCTATGTTGCGGACCGTACGGATCTTGGAGGCCCGTTGTGCGATTGTTGGGGAGACGGCTCTTTATCAATCTCGTCATCGGTGTTGCATGGCTCTTCGGTGGCCCTTAGCCGTCCAAGCGATTTAATCCCTCGTCGGCAGGTGCTTTTAAGGTCCTCGGCTCATGTGCATAACCATCATCCTTGATGTCGAATGCTAGTTATTCCTCTGTTCTACTCGATGGATTAGTCGAGGATATCTGATGGGTGCCCTTGTCGTCGTTCTGGTGGCAACTGAAGAGTATCTCAGGTCAGCAGGAACGTCGATCTTGGGGCACATCACAGAGTTTGGTAGACATGTGTGGCTTTAGAAAGCTTCAAGTGTACTCATGTCACTTGTCTTCGTACACGTGTACCTTGTACCTTGGCATGGTTGTAAATTTTCTTAGATACCAGTGGTGTCCTAATGTATCATTTTGTGGGCTTTTCACGGAAGTCCTACTCTGAGCTCAAGCTCAAATGCAATTGGCATCAACGGTAAAATTGAAAAAAACTGAAAGAAAGTACTGAACTTTTTTGTTCCAACTTTTTCTTTGCCACAACTTTCACGAATGTGATTTCATGATGAAAATTTGCAAGCATTCAAAACATTTCTTCATGTTTGCCACCAGAAAAAAAAAACTAGTTTGTTTCATTTTTAATCAGGGGTTTTAGTTTATCAAAAAAATGTGATGGCATACAACACCAACCATTCAACACAATGCGAGGGTCTCTATAATAGGGGCATGTTTGGTTTGGAGCCTATGGTTGCGGGAGAGGATTTGTAGGCACACACATACGAAGGCACGCAGAATTTGCGACCGCCCCTTCACCTCGTGATTCGGAAACTGGTTTACCTTTTGCATGTGCTTAAGCCCTTAATTATGTTTTGATGAGTTTTTAAAACTTTGTTAAGTTTCAACTCTTGAAACTTGGTACGATCGAAAAACAAAATCGCAAATTTCAGCTTGGTGTGCCATCGTACGAAATCCAATGACTTTGCGGATCACAAGACAAATCGGGCGGTCGAGCAAGTTTCAACTACTAAAACTTGATAGGAATGATGATAAATTTAATAAGTTTTAAAAACTAAACCTAGAACTTTAAACCCTAAACCGTAAACCTTAAGTGCAGAACTCTAAAACCCAAAAAGCATATGAGACATGGTTAATGTTACGACTATTAAGTTTCAATATATCAAACATGGAATTTTATAAGTTGTCGAAATGTATTCAAGATTGATCTTGTTCAAAGTTCTTGTCGCGACAAACACAAATATACAGATAAAACTTAATTTAGACTTTTGGTTCAAACTATATTGAAAATAAAAGATTAAATGAAAAAGGCATGAGAGGTTGGGTGGATGGTGCATGCAGCTCTCGCAAAAGTTGCCAAAAGTGTGCATGGATGAACCTTAACCTAGAGTAATCAAAGACCTGAGACTAATCAAATTTATGGATTTTAGAGCAATCGGACAACCAATCGTGCCTGGGCGGATGCATGCCCTTGCAACTGCGTGTCCCTACGGATTTTTGCTATATGGTTGCCTCATTTAATAGTCATATCACACTATTGTAAGCATGTATTTGGTTCATTGGCACATTTATAATTTGCCAAGCTTTTTTAGCTACATAGTCCATATGTAATAGGCCCTTTTTGGCTAAATCTTGCCTGTGGCCATTTTGTTCACCATGTTAGAAGTATAATTATGTTTAAGTTAGATTAGGAGTTGATACAGAATAGGATTAAATCATGTACGACTTGCCCTCTACTCCAAGTCTCATTCCCTCATATTGTACTATATATATACCCTAAATCTGGGTCAGATCAATACAACACAAAAAATATTGGGTTTCCAATATTTCCTATACACCACACTTTATGGCAGTCATAATTTGCCCAAGATGAATTGTGGTAAAGTTAGTCATGAATCAAATGTGCCCCGGATGTCTGGATCTTTTTCTATTTATGTGTTCTTTTTGTTTGTTGCCATAGACCAGTTAATCAACTACGATGTGTTACAATAAAAACAATTGAAGTCTCTGCATGTCAATGCTCATTTGCATGGTCAGTTAGCATTTTGATGTAGCCAATGACACGGTCCGATTACTGTCAAAAGATGCTTTTTTTTTTGCGGGGTCAAAAGATGCTAACCTGTTCACCTCTACTAATGTAATTGAATCACATCCACTCCCAGAAGACTAAGTTGATTGGAGAGATGGTACGGTATGTTCAACAGTTGCGGCTTCGTGCTGTATTCTTTTTCTAACGATGAGGAAGGGGCATGGTGCAATGAGCCAATGATCTATCACTTGGGCCCTTATTGTACAAATGTATTAAATAACTTGTATTATGAAAATTGGCACAAAAAGCGTCTGTAGTCCAACGGTTAGGATAATTGCCTTCCAAGCAATAGACCCGGGTTCGACTCCCGGCAGACGCATTTTTGTATTGCCAACCAATACAGTGTAATCTTTTGTTATGTAGGAGTATCATTTGCAACATAGATTCTATATTTTGTTCAAAAATGTATTGTTTGTTCCTTTGGATTTTTCTATTGCCAATACAGTAATCTTTCGTTTTGTATCATTTCCAACATGGATTCTAAATTTTGTTCAAATTTTGTATTATTTGTTCCTTTGATTTTTTTATATTTCAAGCGTATGCCGGGTTCCTTCGGTTTTCTATTTAGATGCAGGCTTTCATTTCGAGACGCTCAATACAGTGTAATCTTTTGTTATGTAGGAGTATCATTTGCAACATAGATTCTATATTTTGTTCAAAAATGTATTGTTTGTTCCTTTGGATTTTTCTATTGCCAATACAGTAATCTTTCGTTTTGTATCATTTCCAACATGGATTCTAAATTTTGTTCAAAATTTGTATTATTTGTTCCTTTGATTTTTTTTCAAGCGTATGCCGGGTTCCTTCGGTTTTCTATTTAGATGCAGGCTTTCATTTCGAGACGCTTCTCGCTCACGCGGTTCATTGCTTCTCCAACACGGACTCTCAAAACGTCCGTAAATGGTTGGACGCTGCAAGCCATCTAATACATACTCATATTTGTCCACGAATGCATCTGCGAATTCCTTTTTTCGCAAACCGGAAGCAAACTAGTGGGATTTTCGAGAGTCGCACCTCCGCCATGTAGGACTCCATACCCCCCACACATTTGGAGTTGCCCGCACTATTTTCGCGTCAAACCCCCTTTCCCCACCCTATCAACTACGATCGCCATCGTCCTCCAACCCAATTCACGTGTTCTTCGCTATCGCCGCCCGCATGGACATGTGAGAAAAACTGTCAGAGTCGGCGGGGGTGGAGGATCCATTGAAGGTGGCCGCCCGGAATACCAACTAGGCGAGACGGCAAGCCACCCGCCTCAAAGGAAAAGCAAAGGGTGGGCGACCGGCAAAAAAGAAGGACGGTGGGGTCGAAGCCCGGTTGCAGAGTCCGGGTCGGGGCAGGGACGCGTGGCGCCGTCGCCAACACATTCCATGCACACGTCGCCCTGTCCGTAACAATATCAGCCCCCTACTTCTATGCCACCAAGCAGCTTGGCTGGCAGTAGCAGTCCCCGGCCCCTGTCATCAGGTATGTGTCGTATTCCGTTGACATCAACGTGACGCTATCCAATTTCCCCGACTCAGGCATTTGTCGCAGCTCCGACCGTGTACGATGGTCGTGGATATTCTCGGTGCCCGCTCTCTGTTCGTGGGTATGTCTCAACCAAGCCAAACGACGTATGATTACGCGAGCGGGCGCGTGAGTGGTGGCTAGGGACGTCCGACAATGCCTGGATGACAATCAAAGAGGTACACCGATGACGTCAAAGGAGGAGTGTGCTGATGCAAATTAAGAGGGAGCATGGGACGGGGGGATGTATCTGGTGCACCGGGGCAATTGATGCTACCGGTGCACCGGACTCCGTTGCATACTAAAAAATGTTCGAAAAAATACGGACAAAAATTTAGTGCATTGACACAACATCAATGTAAGTTGTCACAAAAATTCAAGTCAAAATTCGAAACATTGCTCGAGATACAAAAATGACAAATTCGACATCAATGTGCTAATGGGCCAAAACTAAAGCCCAACTTGTGTTATGTACTATTCAGTGTCAAATTTGTCATTTTCGTATCTCGAGCAATGTTTCGAATTTTGATTTGAATTTTTGTGACAACTTACATTGATGTTGTGTCAATCCACTAAATTTTTGTCTGGATTTTTTCGAACAATTTTGAGTGTGCAACATGGGGCCGGTGCACCGGTAGCACCAATTGACCCGGTGCACCAGATACATTCCCCATGGGACGGAGGGGAAGAGAATAAGACCGAGAGGAGGATTTGAGTGGGCTGGAGGTGTCGGAGTCCTAATGACGGTGGTATGAGCTCGCGCAAAGCTCCTATAGATTGCCGTCAATTTACGAGAAAATATAACGTGTTGATTGCTTCACGAACCGACAGAAAGTACTACTCCCTCCGTCCCATAATATAAGAATATTTTTGACATTAATATAGTGCCAAAAACGTTTTTATATTAATATTATGGGACAGAGGGAGTATGTTAGATGGTAGAGTGGGTCCGAACATCATAGTTTGGACGGTTGCTTCGCGGGCGTTGGGCATGCCTTGTGACGGTGGGTTTAACTCTGTTTCAACAGAAGGCTGAGCTCAGACGGTACGATGGGTTTAACGCTCGCGGTCGGAACTCGGAAGGGGCGTGGTGCGATGATCCTTCACGCGCGTCATTCTCGTACTAACTATCCGTATCGTGAAAAGTAAAACGAAAAGCGTCTGTAGTCCAACGGTTAGGATAATTGCCTTCCAAGCAATAGACCCGGGTTCGACTCCCGGCAGACGCATTTTTTTCCTATTGTCTTTTTTTCTTCTACCTTCGTCGAAGACGTACTTACACGTGTCTGCCCAGACATGTGCCGCTGGGCACACCCTGCGGCAACCAAGCCAGACATGTGCCGATGGGCACGCACGACTCTGCGCGCGCTCTACGACCCGTCCCGCGCGCACACGTGGAAACAACCACCTCGCGTCACCCCGGCTCCAGACGCTTCTCGCGCTGTTCACCTTCGCCCGCACCAAACGTTCAACGGGCGCGTGGCGCCCGGCCGATCAATCATATACCGCGGGAGAGAAAGATCGCTAGGAAGCCAGCCAGCTGAAAGACCAGTAGCTAAGATCATCTCCCACTGACAATCTACAACCACCAGCGTACGTGATGGGTGGCGCGGGCTTCGTGTCCACGCTCCGGTGGCTGCGGGGCACGGGCGCCGCGCTGCGCTCGCCCTACGACCTCCTCCGCGGCTGGCCGGGGCTGCTGCTCGACCACCCCGCCGTCGACGCCGTGCTCTGGGGCCTCGTCACCGCCGTCGAGTCCGTCGCGCTCGTGGGCATGGTCTGCGCCTTCTTCCTCTGCTGCGGCTGCACCTTGTAGCGAAGCGACTCGAGAGTCGATCCATCGGCTGGCCGGCACATGCATCTCTTCTCTCATGTCCTTCTCAACGTTCAGTTGTTCACTGTTTGGCTCCTGCTTCGCCTAGATGCTTATGGGGTGCATTATGTGTCAGGGCTGAATTATGTGATCCAGAACAATATAATAAAAGAAATATAATGGCGAATCAACGTTAATGAAACGCCTCATTTTTCTGAACTGCAGTATGATACAGGCTATGAACAAGTGCGGTCATGTATGCAAATGAATTCGTTTGTAAGTTCAGTTCAAGACAACAGTAGTGACAATATATTGGTCACAAATGGTTTTGATTTTTTTATCAGTACAACTGAATTTGATGTTCGAGCTCCCCCTCTAGGATCGACCATACACTCGTGAGTCGTGACACATTTGGTAGGTTGTATTAGGTCCAGTAAGGCTCGCGTGAGATGAATTCGGCCCATTTGGTTGCCTAGGTTGCATCTGTTTTCTGGCCCACACGAATCTCAAAGCAGCTCCCGGCCGAATCAATAGTTTTTTGCGAGCCAAGCTCGCCCGAGCCACGTGACCTCCCGTTAGAGCAACTCTAGCAGACCCCGCATCCTTCCGGCCCGCAAAACGTGTTTGCAGTTCGCGCAAAAACGTCTTTGCAGGCCGGCGCGGACGGCCGCAGTTGCAGACCCCGCATAATGGACGCGTAGAAAAGGATATTTGATCTGGCGCAGCTCCTCCAGGCCCGCAAAACTGAAATTTGCATCTTAATTTGATCTAGCACGTTGCATTTCTTTGCTTTTTCAACAACAGTGGATACAAAAGACATCACCAAATCTTTGCTAGAATATCAAGCCCAAAGAAAACAAGAACCACAAGTATGCATTTTACAAAATTTCCAACTTTCATAACTCCTCTCATTAATTGGACTAATATCTTCTCCATGCATTCGTTGTTGATCTATGAATTCTTAATTTTGCATTCTTCTTTCTTCATCTTTGGTTCAAAAGAAGTAGACATTGCTTCCCCTCTAGTTGCACATGCAGCCACGTCATTGCCTTCGATTCTACTAAGGAGTGCCTCAACATCTATTATGTTTCTTTCTATCAATAAATCAATGTATTGACCTTCCCAAAACCAAAATGAGCATCCATCGTCCTACACAAAAGAATGAGCAAGCTCGAAGTGAGTTGCCGCAATTGAACTACAGAATGAGCTACCGCAAGTGCACGTACCCCGTCGTTTTCACATTTGAAGAACACCCATCCGGGGTGCTTCGGCGTGCCCGAAGTGAGCCGCAGCACTTTCCGCGTGCAGTCGTCGCACTGTATGAGCGGCATCAGCAAGCCACAAAGACGTTGTGCGAGCGTCGAGCCCGGTGGACGATCAGACGAATCCATGCCCGCAAACCTTCGGCGCGGCGGGCGGATGAACCCGTACCCGCATGCTCCGATGCGTCCTTCACTGGGCTGTGGGAGAGGCTCCCAGACCACTCCATCGTTTGGGGGCAGCGACCGGCGGCGAAAAAAGGCAAATCCGGCGAAAATCCGACGGCCCGCGTTGAAGTGCCGCAGGTCCACAAATCCGACGGCCCGCTGACGCAGGGGGGAGGTGAGGCCTTGTGCGTGTGGCGGCCTTTCGGCATGCTCCTGTCGGCTGCTTTCGCCGAAATCTTGGACGGCGACCGGCGGCGACGCGAGGGGGGAAGAGGAGAGATGGTTGGTGGGGGAAGCGCGGGATGAAATGTCTCCCCCACCAACCGCTTCCGATTATATGCAGGGCACCGCAGCCGCGAGGGGGAAACCCGCGTTTTCCCGGGTTGGGGAAGAGATTTTGCCGCGCCCCCCAAATTTTTTTGCGGGCAGAGGCGGGATGCGGTGTCTGATCGGGCAGGTTTTTCCGCCCCAGCCCGCATTTTGACGATTATTTTACGGGTCAGGATGGGATGCGGGGTCTGCTGGAGTTGCTCTTACCTACCTCGATGGTTCCTCCCGTCACCTTACTCATTCACCAGTTTGCACACATTCGAATCACATTCACTCTCAGAAGGCTAAGCTGAGATGGTACAATATATATCAACACCTGCGGTTTAGTACTATATCCTTTTGAAATGGTGATAAAGGACATGGTGTAGAGCGTAATGATCTTTTGCTTGTGTCCTCATTGCTGGTACGCACCTATAAGTAAGCTGTATCCGCGAAAAATAACACAGCAAGCGTCTGTAGTCCAACGGTTAGGATAATTGCCTTCCAAGCAATAGACCCGGGTTCGACTCCCGGCAGACGCACGCAATTTTTCTATTGCCAATACAATACTATTTCATTCCGTATCATTTCTAACATAGATTCTACATTTTGAACTTGCCAATACAAGCAATAGACCCGGGTTCGACTCCGGGCAGACGCACGCATTTTTCTATTGCCAATACAATAATATTTCATTTTGTATCATTTCTAACATAGATTCTATATTTTGTTCAAAATGTATTATTTGTTCCTTTGAATTTTTCTATTGCCAATACAGTGATCTTTCGTTTTGTATCATTTCCAACATAGGTTCTATATTTTGTTCAAAATTTGTATTATTTGTTCCTTTGATTATTTTTGTTTAAACGTTTGTCGGTTTCCTTAGGTTTTCTATTTAGATGTAGGCTTTCAGCTCGGGACGTTTCTCGCTCGCGCGGTTCAGTGCTTCTCCAATACGGACCCTCAAAATGGCTGGACGTTGCAAGCCATCCAATACAGCCTCGTATTTGTCGAATTCCTTTTTCGCAAACCGGAGGCAAACAAGTGGGATTTCCGAGGGTCACACATCCGCCATGTAGGACTCCATACCCCCAGCCGAGCCAGAACCGAGGCGGGGCTCGCACATTTGGAGTTGCCCGCACTATTTTCGCATCAAGAATATGTGGGTTGTGACTTGGAGGTAATACCTGCAAATTCACTTTATCAAGAAGCAGAAGAGGAGCAGCAAGTCCATAAACTGTCATGTACTCTGCAATACCAAGAGGACAGTTAGAAGGTGTGCATTATCTTCACCGGATCATCGTGATGTCAAGGTACTCATATGGAGATAAAAAGAAAATGCATACCCTTCCTGATTTCAAGGGTTCCTTCCTCCATGTCGATGTTGCCATTTGCAACAACCGTGTTTCCGAAATTTAGAAGAAGCTCGTAATACTATCTTTTCAAATCAAAGAAATCCCTAGATGTACACTTGGTTCTCCCAATACCTGCAAACAGAAGTAGCACAAATGAGAGATGGAGATGCATAAATAGCATATCAGGACAAGATTACTGCAGGATGATGTGGGAGGCATGGAGGGAGAGAGGCTGACGAGCTAGATCTAGGACTCCGCCAGTGCGACGGTAGAAGATGCACCATCGTAGTGCAAGGTCCTGAACCACGACTCTTCCTCCTCGATGTCGGCTGCTCACACAACCCAGCTGCCACCGTGCCAACCGGGACAATCCAACCCATCCTCTGTCGTGTCGTCGTCGTCGTCTGCGCCGCTAGTCCTGTGTGCGCAGCCCTTTTGTTGTAACTTCCTTGGGGCCGCTTCGCACAATGGAGAGGAGCAGAGGATGGGAGAGGTGGAGCCATGCCCAGCCGTCTTTCTTGCTGGCCGCCTGGTGCGGCTGTTACTCGCCTCCTCCCGTCGGTGAGGAGGACAAGGCCGCGGACCAGCGTATGCCAAGACACTTCTCCGTACGCGATGGATACACACACAGAGTGAGGTTTTCTCTATGGTTCTGGTGACCTGCGCACAGGGTCTCCATTCCATGGTGTTGCCAACGAGCAAGGTAAATCCTCTACGCTTGGTCACTTTGACTCTGTATTTATGCTATGTTCACTTGGATTTATGCATTTGAGCTTCTCATTTTTATCGTTGATTGATCTTTCCAATGTAAACCATTGTACATCAATTTTGCTGGATTCTTTGATAGATTTATGTATTTATGCTTGTTTCATGGTTTTCCTTTTCTCAATAATTTGAACCTCCATTACAGATGTGGAGACCTATCGTGAGCCTCTGAAAGTGCAGTATATCGACTAGAGGGGGGGTGAATAGGCGATTTTTATGGAAGTCTTCAAAACATGGAGGTTTCGAAGACAAACGATAGAATCGATCCTATTTGTATGCAGCGAAAGGTAGACTACACTAGACAAGCCATAGTCAAGTATTCAATGAAGTGAAAGCACGGGGACTAATAGCAGCTAGGCAGTAAGGATCAGTATGGAAGATTGTATGAAGCCAATCAGAACAAGTAGTCACACAGTGAAATCAAACAGATAAGGCAAGCATGCAATGACTTCACAACGAAAGACAGAAAGTAAAGAGAAGGAAAGGATAGAACCAGTAGCTCGGGGAAGACATTGATTTGTTAGACCAATTCCAGTTGCTGTGACAACTATACGTCTGGTTAGGGAGGCTGAGATTTAACTCAGAAGACCGTGTCTTCACCTTATTCTCCTTGAGCTAAGGACACCTAGTCCTCGCCTAATCACTCTGGTAAGTCTTCAAGGTAGACTTCCAAACCTTCACAGACTTCGTTCACCGGCAATCCACAATGACTCTTGGATGCTCAGAACGCGACGCCTAACCGGCTGGAGGAAACACAGTCCTCGAGTGTAACAAGTCTTCAGGTCACACAGACAGAAAGACTTCAGGATGCCTAACACTCTTTGGCTCTGGGTGTTTGGGCTTTGTCCTCGCAAGGATCTTTCTCTCAAGTGCTTCGGAGGTGGGTTGCTCTCAAACGACAAAAGCCGTGTAATAACTCTGAGCAGCCACCAATTTATGGTGTAGGGGGTAGGCTATTTATAGCCACTGGGCAACCCGACCTGATTTGTCCGAAGTGACCCTGGGTCACTAAGGAACTGACATGTGTTCCAATGGTCAGATTTCAAACACACACGGCAACTTTACTTGGGCTACAAGTAAAGCTGACTCATCCAGCTCTGGATAAGATTTGCTCTCATTGTCTTCGCTCGAAGACATAGGATTTGGTTGAGCATCACTTCAGTCACTCTGACTTACTTGGACCCCACTTAACAGTACGGTGGTTCCTATGACTCAACAAGGAAGAAAAGGAAACAACGAAACATCTAAGTCTTCGCGCTCCATAGTCTTCACACAATGTCTTCTCTCGTCATAGTCTTCAATATGATTATCTTCATATACCACCATTGTCGTCAATGTCTTCATATATTTTTAGGGGTCATCTCTGGTAGGTAAACCGAATCAGTGAGGGACTATTACCTGTGTTATCCTGCAATTCTCACAAACACATTAGTCCCTCAACTAGGTTTGTCGTCAATACTCCAAAACCAACTAGGGGTGGCGCTAGATGCACTTACAATCTCCCCCTTTTTGGTGATTGATGACAAACTGGTTGAAGTTTTCAACGGGGATAAAAGTATGTGAAATTGTAAGGATAAAGATATTGTCTTCATAAGTAGCAAAAGGCTCCCCTAAAGATGTGCATATAATTAATTTGCTTTTGAATGCAAATGCACATGGCAGGTTGTACTTGTGGAGATCCTCTTCAACTTATGAAGACAATTCATCATGCACAATTGATATTTCGAATATAATGATATGCATAATGAGGAATGGACGTCTGCAAAATGACTAAGCGCGGAATATATCATAGCACATGCGGAATTTATCATCGCATTACAGGGTACCAGAAAACGTAGCAGACGACCATCAAGTTTAAGTGTTCCAACTCAAAGAACCAAATGTAGAAAAAGCGAGAGTTGTAAACACTAGGCAAAATATAAAGCACCCGCCCATATGGACCCGTTTGAAGAGTATCAACTCATATGCTTCTCCCCCTTTAGTCAGTAAGGACCAAAAAGGTTTGAAGACATAGAGCCTCTACTTGTTCCCAGTTGAAGCAGGAGAAGATGCAGGGTCGGCGTTGGTGTTTGGCAGTGCAGAAGTAGTTGGTGCAGTGTCGACACACGCTGAAGGAGGAGGTGGTGAGGTAGCATCATCTTGATCATCTATCACCCTGGCGTCCACAGTTGCAGCAGAGGAGGAATAGTCAGAGTCTTCAAGAGACGGAGTTCGATGCAGAACAACATTCCTTGGGGGAGT
Source organism: Secale cereale (assembly GCA_902687465.1). Taxonomy (NCBI): domain Eukaryota; kingdom Viridiplantae; phylum Streptophyta; class Magnoliopsida; order Poales; family Poaceae; genus Secale; species Secale cereale. The sequence continues at coordinate 43,394,463 of LR738710.1, read as the reverse complement.
GTGGTCAAACTTGAATCTTTCTGTGAAGCCATCGTCTTGAAGATCTGCTTCAGCACTCAGCAAAGTCAAACTCTTCCATGACCTCCGACAGGTCTCATGAGCAACAAAGGCATTCTTTGTGACGCCCGGATAGTTAAGCTACAGTAACCCTCTGCTAATGACGACACGCCATCACAATTACTGTTGATAACCTCGCGATGATCCAATCTCGTTCAAATTCAAAAGTCAAAATTATGTCAAACGAAAAAGATTTTCAAATATTGAAACTAAAATGTTCGGGTGGTGCCAAACAATGCATAAACAATTATGGTGGGAAAACCACATTTCTATAAAATGATTAAAAGCACTATATTAATAATAACAGCGATAAAACAATTAATTAAAATGCGTACAAATTAATGAGTAAATACAAAATACTTTAACTCAGGTGTCAGAATATTTGTGGCACTAACATATTTATTAACACTAGCTTATGTGCTACTTTTATAACATGTAAAACTAAAGCAAAATAGAACTAAAATAAACAGAAAATAAATAAATAAAAGGAAAGACTAAACATGATTTAAAACAAAGAAAAAGGACCCCCCCCTGCTGGACCGTGGCCCAGCTGACCACCAGGCCAGGCCCAGCCGGCCCACACCCAGCCAGCCCCCTGGCCTATAAACCCACTCCCCCAACTGAACCCTAGAGCCGCCCACTCACCCACGTCTCTTCCCCCCCTCCTCTCCACTCGATCCCATCTGGATCGAGGAGGGGCTCTCGCCACGGCGACTGCGCCCTCGACCCCGACACTGCCCGTCGCCCGGTCCTCCTCCCCGCCGTTGATCCTCGCCCCGAAGCCGCCCCGAAGCCGGCCTCGGCTCAAGCGTGCCCCGACGCTGCCGTCTTCTCCCGTCGTCCCCGGACCGCCCCGACGCCCCATGCGCCCGCAGCTTCGTCCCCACCAGGCCGCTGCCTCGCGTCGTCGTCGCCGCCGACCCCCCTCGAGCCCGCTGCCTCCCCGACCGGCTCCTGGTGAGCCGCGCCAGCCTCCCCCTTCTCCTCCCCCGACCCAGCACGCCGCCGCACGGCCTCGCCCCCGTCGCCGTTCTCCCACACCCCCGTCGCCGCGCCCCCTGTAGCTCCGGCCAAGCCATCCCGTGGCTCCCGTCGGGCCGCAACCGCTGCTGCGCCGTCTCTGGCAGTTGCCGCTGCCGCCCCGGGGAGAGCCCCGTCCGTCTCTGGCCGCCACGGCCTCCCCACTCCCCTCGCCACCAGCCCGCCACCGGCTGTCGCTCCAGTCGCCTGGCCAGCGCCGTGGCGTCGCCACTGCCGCGGCGGCCGGCCTCGCCGTTCCTACAGGCGGGCGCCCAACGCCCAGCGCCCGCTTCGCCCCATTCGCCCGAACCCGCTGGGCCCCCTGGGCCACTGCCAGGTGGGGCCCGAGGCCCCAGAACGAAAACAAAAAAAAGAAAGAAGAAGAAAAAGAAATATAATTAAAAATATTAATTAATTAATTAACTAGATAATTAATCTAATTAATCCTGTCTTTAATTAACCTAATGGATAATTAAATAAATTAAATAATGTTAAGATTAAACTAATTAATTGTGATTAATCTAATTAACTTTATTCAGTTAAACTAATTAGGATTAGTTAATTAAATATAGAACTAATTATACTGTGTCATTGACCAGTGGGACCCACTGGTCAGGTTGACCAGTCAACCATACTGACATCAGCATGATGTCGTGCTGATGTCATAAACCCTTTCTCGAATTAATTTAATTAATATTAAATTTTGGAAATTAATAAAAACTTTAGAAAATCATATCTTTTAAACCATAACTCGGATGAAAATACTTTGTACATGAAAGTTGCTCAGAACGACGAGACGAACCCCAATATGCGGTCCGTTCGTCCGCCACACATCTCTATCTTGCCGAACATGCAACTTTCCCCTCCGTTTCATCTGCTCGAAAATGCCTAACACCAGGAATACTTTCGCGGATGTTATTCCTCTTCGCCTGTATCACCGAGCACCGCGTTAGGTCACACGTAGCACCGCCATTTGCCATGTTATGCTTTGTGATGCTATTGTTTGCTCTGTTATTTATTTGTTTCCCCTTCGTTGCTTATTTTCGATAGACTCCGATACTGTGATAGACCCCGAGACCATTGATGCTTCGGTGTTCGACTACGGCTATGCTTCCGAAGATTCCTTTCGTCTGCAGAGCTTCCAGGCAAGCCCCCCCCTTTTGATCACCAGATATCGCCTATTTTTCTCTCTACTGCTTGCATTAGAGTAGTGTAGCATGTTACTGTTCGGTTACTCCTATTCTGTTGCATAGCCTGTCATTGTTGCTACAACTGTTGATACCTGTACCTGCCATCCTAATGCTTAGTATAGGTTGCTAGTATTCAATCAGTGACCCTTCATTCTTGTCCGTCTGCCATGCTATACCATCGGGCCGTGATCACTCGGATGGTGATCACGGGTATATACTACATACACTTTACATGACACATGATGTGACTAAAGTCGGGTCGGCTCATTGAGTACCCGCAAGTGATTCAATGGGGGCTGAAAGGACAGGTGGCTCCATCCAGGTAGTGGTGGGCCTGAGTTCCTGACGGCCCCCGAGTGGATCTTTGTGGCGGAGCGATGGGGCAGGTTGAGACACCCAGTGGAGAGGTGGCCTGGCCCTGGTCGTTGTCCGCGGTTATTTCATAATAACACGCTTAACGAGTTTGGATATTTGATCTGAGTCTGGCCATTTGGTCTATACGCACTAACCAGCTACGTGGGAATAGTTATGGGTACTCGACGTCGTGGTATCAGCCGAAGCCTTCTTGACGTCAGCGACTTAGCGGCGCGCGCCGGATTGGACTGGAAAGCCTACTCTGGTATTAGGAGAGGCTAGGTCTGCTTACCGGCCGCCCTCGCAACGCGCAGATGTGCATTGGGCGATGGGCCCAGACCCCCGTGCGCTTAGGGTTTAGACCGGCGTGCTGACCTCTCTGCTGTGCTTAGGTAGGGCTACGACGTGTTGATCTTCCGAGGCCGGGCATGACCCTGGAAAGTGTGTCCGGCCAAATGGGATCAAGCGTGCTGGGTTATGTGGTGCACCCATGCAGGGAAGTTAATCTATTCGAATAGCCGTGTCCCCCGGTAAAAGGACGACCCGGAGTTGTATTCCGACCTCATGACAACTAGAACCGGATACTTAATAAATCACACCCTTACAAGTGCCAGAGATAACTCGGTGGTTGCTCTCTCACAGGGTGATGTGCGGGAGGATCACCGAGTAGGATTATGCTATACGTTGTTACTTGGTGAACTTACCATCTATTCCATTCTACTGCTGCAAGACGGAGGCTGCGAGATGTGAGGATACTTGTTACTTTCCAGCTACCCTCATCTTCTGCTGCAAGATGGAGGTTACGAGAAGCGTAGTCTTTGATTGGATTAGTTATCCCCCTCTTATTCTGGCATTCTGCAGTTCAGTCCACAGATATTACCCCTTTACCCAGATATCATTGCATATGTAGTGTAGATCCTTGCTTGCGAGTACTTTGGATGAGTACTCATGGTTGCTTTTCTCCCTCTTTTCCCCTTTTGTCCCTACTTCTGGGATGATGCAACCAGATTGATGGAGTCCCGGACCCAGAAGATCCCGAGGATGTTTCTACGTGAAGTTCGGGTTCGAGGAGTAGTTAGGAGGTCCCAGACAGGAGGCCTTGCCGTTTCGATCGTTGTTACTTTTGTGCTAGCCTTCTTAAGGCAAACTTGTTTAACTTATGTCTGTACTCAGATATTATTGCTTCCGCTGACTCTTGTGTTTTCGAGCTTATGTATTCGAGCCCTCGAGGCCCCTGGCTTGTAATATAAAGCTTGTATTATTTTAATTTGTGTCTAGAGTTGTGTTGTGATATCTTCCAGTGAGTCCCTGATCTTGGTCATACACATTTGCATGCATGATTAGTGTACGAACAAATCGGGGGCGTCACAAGTTGGTATCAGAGCCGACTGCCTGTAGGAATCCCCCTTTCCAACTCCTTGGCCGAAGTTGAGTCTAGTTTTTGAAAAACAAATTTACTAACTTGTTGTGTGGCTTACGGGCCCACATCACCAATGGGTGGTATTAGGATCTTTTACTCCTCGTCTATACTCTGGGACTCTAATCTCTCTTCTATTCGGGATAAATGAATTTTGCAAAATCTAACATTAGGATCTCGTTATCACTTTCACCCGGAGAACACCTTATTACCGATGATCGTCTGCTACACTAGAAGACCCTGAAGATACTCTCCGTTATTAACCCGAGAACTTGTGCTCAACACCTTTGCAATTCACTGCCACCGATATATCCCTATGGATATCTGCATGCACTTGCCATTCTCATGATCATTCCTCGTCGCTCTTGTTGTTACAAGATGCCTCGAAATATTCTCCTTGTCCTGAGAATCCTTTGAGTTTACTGTCTTGCAGTTTTATTTCGAATGAAAACCCTTACGGTTATTACCTCACATTTATCGAGGACCCGTTCTTCTCGATTGTTCATGTGTCTAGCAAATTCTTCGGAATACTTTCCGATCTTTCGAAAATCCTCTGCAGCCTGTTACTCTTGAAATTCTTGCGTGCTTGCATTATGGTTAATTCCATATGACTAGCAGTCTTCGTTAACATCCCTTGTCTTAGAGATTTTGAGCCTGTTGATTCAATGTGTGTGTATGCACGCAGTCATCAGGTTATCCTTTTTAAAATCATCTTTCCGACTCAGACGTCATTCCGGACATGAGCTGATTCTCGACAATTCAAACCTTTATTGATTTTCCAACTAAGTGTTTTCACCTTACCCATCCTTGATTAGAGCGTCTGCTTTTGATCCTTCGTTTTGGAAACCATAATTTCTTTCTATTTAAGCATCAGGCTAATAAGGTGATTCTTGGATCTGATGCCTCTGCATTCCTTCTTCCTCTGAGTGAATATCGATACTCACATCAGCTCCGTTGTGGATCGCCCGATCCATTGTTGGATTGTTTTCCGACAGTGTCCATCATATTCAATCACCTTGCGAGTTCTTCCCCTGATACATAATGCCTTTGGTAAATTGTATCCTCTACTTGGCCAACCATGCTCTGCTTTCGAGCTGGTGTATTTACTTTTGAAACTTGTGGTATATGTTACTAAGATGCCCGATGGGTTGAACCTATGCCTTCCCCTAATCCGTGAGAACCCGAAAGTTTTCACTAGTCATACTCTTCTGGTGTTCTACCAGATAAAATTTCAACCCTACATTTTTTATCAAAGCGAGAGGTGAATGAAATGATTTGCATTAAGGAAGTGGGAGTCGACCTTGAACTTTGTGTTCATGCCCATGAAAATGATGTAGACCGTCTCGGGAGCTTCTTGCAAAATGATTATCCAGCTGTGTGATTCTTTCGATATTCTTGAATTGATTCGTTACAGCTATGGTTCCGACCATGCTGTCCTTATTCAATATATCCGGAATAAATCCATTCCAGGCCTCGTCAATTTTTGACAAGGATAAAGCATCTACTGTCATAGGTCAATGACCTAGTTCAACTTCTATCGTGTTCTACCTTCGAGTTTTGCCCTCTGATATCTCGAGGATATCATGCCTTTGCACTACACCTTTTGAACTTTTGATGAAGTAATACATTTGCTTGTCGTAATCACTCTATGGGTTCTAGGTTGCCGCCAACCGAGGACACCGTTTAGTAAATCAAATCTGCTCTAAAAATTCAACACCCCTAGTAGATGTTACTGGGAATTTTTTAAACTCAATCTGGTTTATTCCTAGACTATCGGGTACGTCCCTTGTCTAGCTATCTTTGACTGTGCTACCTCGTCCTTCTTTGGTGCACGAATTCTTCAGAGATTGAGCACAACTTACGTCGAGCTTTCAACATCTGGTTGCTTGTTCAGTAAGGCAACTTTGATTCCGAGCTTGCATCTTTTATATTGATCCATTAACTTGCCACTTCGTCATTCCCTTGCTTGTTGCCGTTGTTGTTTGATTGCATCCTCTTGAAACCTCCCGACAAATGTGTCGGATCACCTTCAACACTTTGACTTCTTCCAAGATGCCAATTGTGTTCATGATGAGAAATACTCTCCTTGCCCTCGATTATTTTTATTATCATCGGCAACACCCTTGGCTTCCTTTCATCGCGAACTTGTCCACGTTATGATTACAACTTGCTTTCCATCTAGTGTTGTGTTCTGCATTGAAGTATTACTGTCTTTTATGTCGAGAATGTGGTGGGGATTGCTTCACCTCTTAGAGATTCTCGGTATGATGATACTTCTCACCATCACCATTCTTCCTTGGTCCCCGTGTTGTTTTTAACCGGGATACCAATAAACTAACGATGTTGTTTGAGTTCTATACTTCTAGCAACCCTATTGCTATGAAGTTAATGGTCGAGAGTTCATTCTTAGACTGTTGGTTATAGAATCGTCACTCTAACATTGATCTTGCTGCCTAAGGTCGTATTTCGGGCACACCTTTCAAGTTTCAACTAATGATTAATGGCGTATGTTTTCCTCAAGCATACAACATGATATCCTTTGAATTAACAAGTGTCATATTCTTGTTCACATTATTGTGGAAATCCATCCATTTGGAATTCTCGATGAATTATCGCTCGGCCCATCAGCCACCTCCTCATCCTCTCCTTTGTTTAATGATGAACTATTGTTTTGGGAACCCGCTCCCATAGTTCATTTCCCGAGAATCTTGCAAGGTCGTTTCGTCGATTTGTGTTGCACCTTTTCTTCTCGAACATCCCGAGTCTGGGGTATCATGACACCAATCGGATCTGAATCTCGGTCAGATATGATGGTTGGGGCCACTTTCCAGGAGTTATAATGTTGGTCCTTTGATGACCTGGTAATATGATGTCATGCCCAGCACCCCGGGCTGGAGGACCCATCATTATATTTTCTTCTGCAAGGATAACTATTCTTCCAGGAGGAAATTGTAAGACTTATTTTATAACTTGCTCATGATGGATCATTTGTGCATCCAAAGTCTGGCCCTTGCTTGAAACACCATATCATTGTACCCTGAAGCATGATTATGATACCCCGCTCATCAATAAGAGCATTTGAAGCCCAATGCTAAATGTTTCTTGGTCAGTTATCCAAACACCGTTGTATGGGTAACATCTTGATTAATCCTTCCCTCTTTATCTAAATGGTTGGGTACTTGCTCTCTTGCCCTGTATGTCATGTTCTGCTTGCCCATGGGAAGCATATACTCCTATTAATTGTGTGTAATCACAATTTTCCTTTCCATTTGTTTGTTTAACCTTTCCTTGATCTACATAACAATAATTTGCTGCTTATGTAAACACCTTGGTGTACAACTCTATTAGTAAGACCTTGATTCTATTGTTGATAACATCCCGGTACTGCCGCTGGACGAGAACTTTGCCTATTGGTCCGCCTCGTTTCAACGAGCGAGAAAATGGTTCTCTTCGTTCCCCGTCCTTGGTACCGACATTGTTGCCGACATAGCTGACAAGCTATCCACTGACATGCCTCCCTGTCGTGGCCGTGCAAGATGTCACCACCCTTCCTAAGTTCAACCCACATGGTGGGCCCATAACCCACAGGTCCACTGGATCGAAACCTGACTCTTCTTTACAACCCGGATTCTAATGTACCCTTTGCACCTGGCTTCGTATGTGATTCATGAGCTAAATTTGATACCGTTATTCATCCTGGGATCAAACACTGTGTTATTCTCGTTGTTCAAGCCCTTGTTCTTGCTTCTGTTAGGCATCGAATGATTGCCTACCCATTTGAAACTTTGGTACCATCGTATATTGCACTCAACGAATTCACTGAAATACAACTCGTGGGGTACCTCGTGTATTTCCAATTGAGTTCACCGTCAAATGCCCAGCCTTGTGGAGATGCGTTCTTCCAAAGTCCCCCCGCCTTATCGCGTTCGTAGGACGATGGAGATCCCGAAGAAAGGATGACGACTTGATCATGATGACCGGAAGCAAAGAAAGGAATACATCAACACAAGGAGTCAACCGCTTCGAGAAGGGCAACCAAGACCAAGAAGACCCGTTAAAATTTCGCAACCAGAACTTCCCCCCTTACTCCACCGCTTACATCTCGGGACGAGATTTCTTGTAGTGGAGGAGAATTGTGACGCCCGGATAGTTAAGCTACAGTAACCCTCTGCTAATGACGACACGCCATCACAATTACTGTTGATAACCTCGCGATGATCCAATCTCGTTCAAATTCAAAAGTCAAAATTATGTCAAACGAAAAAGATTTTCAAATATTAAAACTAAAATGTTCGGGTGGTGCCAAACAATGCATAAACAATTATGGTGGGAAAACCACATTTTTATAAAATGATTAAAAGCACTATATTAATAATAACAACGATAAAACAATTAATTAAAATGCGTACAAATTAATGAGTAAATACAAAATACTTTAACTCAGGTGTCAGAATGTTTGTGGCACTAACATATTTATTAACACTAGCTTATGTGCTACTTTTATAACATGTAAAACTAAAGCAAAATAGAACTAAAATAAACAGAAAATAAATAAATAAAAGGAAAGACTAAACATGATTTAAAACAAAGAAAAAGGACCCCCCCTGCTGGACCGTGGCCCAGTTGCCCACCAGGCCAGGCCCAGCAGGCCCACACCCCGCCAGCCCCCTGGCCTATACACCCACTCCCCCAACTGAACCCTAGAGCCCTCCCACTCACCCACGTCTCTTCCCCCCTCTCCACTCGATCCCATCTGGATCGAGGAGGGGCTCTCGCAACGGCGACTGCGCCCTCGACCCCGACACTGCCCGTCGCCCGGTCCCCCTCCCCGCCGTTGATCCTTGCCCCGAAGCCGCCCCGAGGCCGGCCTCGCCTCAAGCGTGCCCCGACGCTGCCGTCTTCTCCCGTCGTCCCCGGACCGCCCCGACGCCCCGTGCGCCCGCAACTTCGTCTCCACCAGGCCGCTGCCTTGCGTCGTCGCTGTCGCCGACCCCCCTCGAGCCCGCTGCCTCCCCGACCGGCTCCTGGTGAGCCGCGCCAGCCTCCCCCTTCTCCTCCCCCGACCCAGCACGCCGCCGCACGGCCTCGCCCCCGTCGCCGTTCTCCCACACCCCCGTCGCCGCGCCCCCTGTAGCTCCGGCCAAGCCATCCCGTGGCTCCCGTCGGGCCGCAACCGCTGCTGCACCGTTCTGGTAGTTGCCGCTGCCGCCCCGGGGAGAGCCCCGTCCGTCTCTGGCCGCCACGGCCTCCCCACTCCCCTCGCCATAGCCCGCCACCGGCTGTCCCTCCGGTCGCCTGGCCAGCGCCGTGGCCTCGCCACTGCCGCGGCGGTCGGCCTCGCCGTTCCTGCAGGCGGGCGCCCAACGCCCAGTGCCCGCTTCGCCCCATTCGCCCGAACCCACTGGGCCCCCTGGGCCACTGCCAGGTGGGGCCCCAGGCCCCAGAACGAAAAAAAAGAAAGAAGAAGAAAAAGAAAAAGAAATATAAATAATTAATAATATTAATTAATTAATTAACTAGATAATTAATCTAATTAATCCTGTCTTTAATTAACCTAATGGATAATTAAATAAATTAAATAATGTTAAGATTAAACTAATTAATTGTGATTAATCTAATTAACTTTAATTGGTTGAACTAATTAGGATTAGTTAATTAAATATAGAACTAATTATACTGTGTCACTGACCAGTGGGACCCACTGGTCAGGTTGACCAGTCAACCATGCTGACATCAGCATGATGTCGTCCTGATGTCATAAACCCTTTTTCGAATTAATTTAATTAATATTAAATTTCAGAAATTAATAAAAACTTTAGAAAATCATATCTTTTAAACCATAACTCGGATGAAAATACTTTGTACATGAAAGTTGCTCAGAACGACGAGATGAACCCGAATACGCGGTCCATTCGTCCGCCACACATCTCTATCTTGCCGAACATGCAACTTTCCCCTCCGTTTCATCTGCCCGAAAATGCCTAACACCAGGAATACTTTCCCGGATGTTATTCCTCTTCGCCTGTATCACCGAGCACCGCGTTAGGTCACACGTAGCACCGCCTTTTGCCATGTTATGCTTTGTGATGCTATTGTTTGCTCTGTTATTTATTTGTTTCCCCTTCGTTGCTTATTTTCGGTAGACTCCGATACTGTGATAGACCCCGAGACCATTGATGCTTCGGTGTTCGACTACGGTTACGCTTCCGAAGATTCCTTTCGTCTGCAGAGCTTCCAGGCAAGCCCCCCCTTTTGATCACCAGATATTGCATATTCTTCTCTCTACTGCTTGCATTAGAGTAGTGTAGCATGTTACTGTTCGGTTACTCCTATTCTGTTGCATAGCCTGTCATTGTTGCTACAACTGTTGATACATGTACCTGCCATCCTAATGCTTAGTATAGGTTGCTAGTATTCAATCAGTGGCCCTTCATTCTTGTCCGCCTGCCATGCTATACCATCGGGCCATGATCACTCGGATGGTGATCACGGGTATATACTACATACACTTTACATGACACATGATGTGACTAAAGTCGGGTCGGCTCATTGAGTACCCGCAAGTGATTCGGTGGGGGCTGAAAGGACAGGTGGCTCCATCCAGGTAGTGGTGGGCCTGAGTTCCTGACGGCCCCCGAGTGGATCTTTGTGGTGGAGCGACAGGGCAGGTTGAGACACCCAGTGGAGAGGTGGCCTGGCCCTGGTCGTTGTCCACGGTTATTTCATAATAACACGCTTAACGAGTTTGGATATTTGATCTGAGTCTGGCCATTTGGTCTATACGCACTAACCAGCTACGTGGGAATAGTTATGGGTACTCGACGTCGTGGTATCAACCGAAGCCTTCTTGACGTCAGCGACTTAGCGGCGCGCACCGGATTGGACTGGAGAGCCTACTCTGGTATTAGGAGAGGCTAGGTCTGCTTACCGGCCGCCCTCGCAACGCGCAGGTGTGCATTGGGCGATGGGCCCAGACCCCCGTGCGCTTAGGGTTTAGACCGGCGTGCTGACCTCTCTGCTGTGCTTAGGCAGGGCTGCGACGTGTTGATCTTCCGAGGTCGGGCATGACCCTGGAAAGTGTGTCCGGCCAAATGGGATCAAGCGTGCTGGGTTATGTGGTGCACCCCTGCAGGGAAGTTAATCTATTAGAATAGCCGTGTCCCTCGGTAAAAGGACGACCCGGAGTTGTATTCCGACCTCATGACAACTAGAACCGGATACTTAATAAATCACACCCTTACAAGTGCCAGAGATAACTCGGTGGTTGCTCTCTCACAGGGTGATGTGCGGGAGGATCGCCGAGTAGGATTATGCTATACGTTGTTACTTGGTGAACTTACCATCTATTCCATTCTACTGCTGCAAGACGGATGCTGCGAGATGCGAGGATACTTGTTACTTTCCAGCTACCCTCATCTTCTGCTGCAAGATGGAGGTTACGAGAAGCGTAGTCTTCGATTGGATTAGTTATCCCCCTCTTATTATGGCATTCTGCAGTTCAGTCCACATATATTACCCCTTTACCCAGATATCATTGCATATGTAGTGTAGATCCTTGCTTGCGAGTACTTTGGATGAGTACTCACGGTTGCTTTTCTCCCTCTTTTCCCCTTTTGTCCCTACTTCTCGGATGATGCAACCAGATTGATGGAGTCCCGGACCCAGAAGATCCCGAGGATGTTTCTACGTGAAGTTCGGCTTCGAGGAGTAGTTAGGAGGTCCCAGGCAGGAGGGCTTGCCTTTTCGATCGTTGTTACTTTTGTGCTAGCCTTCTTAAGGCAAACTTGTTTAACTTATGTCTGTACTCAGATATTATTGCTTCCGCTGACTCTTGTGTTTTCGAGCTTATGTATTCGAGCCCTCGAGGCCCCTGGCTTGTAATATAAAGCTTGTATTATTTTAATTTGTGTCTAGAGTTGTGTTGTGATATCTTCCAGTGAGTCCCTGATCTTGGTCGTACACATTTGCGTGCATGATTAGTGTACGGACAAATCGGGGGCGTCACATTCTTGGTGGCATGGTTGCGAATGCGATTGACGTCCACCAAGAGGCTTTGCATCTGACGCTTCAGCCAGTAGTGATGCTTATCATGTTTCTGATGTAAGGCAATGAGAAGCTCTCGGTTTGTGAGAACACGAGATCGCTTTCGAGGCCTTTGGGCAATTGTGCTCTCAATAGCTTCAGTCTCTGCATGGCGAGGTAAGCGAGTATGGCCAGCTAGAGGATAAACACGTGTGACTGCTGGGATTCTATCAATGGGCTGAGTGAAGCTTTGGTGATCAGCATTGTGAAGACTAACAGGCTCTTTGGCAGGCTCTTGGTATATGGCTTCAGATGACATATCAACCTCTGGCAAGAATATGTGATGGTTGCGAGCAGAAGGCTGATAGTTGATAGCAGAATGAAGCTTGATGAGGCGCATGATCCATGGAGCGTAGAACTTGAGTCCAAAAAGATCAGAGCCTGAAACAGCCAACTGCCTGATAAAGAAGTCTTGAGCGTTGAAGCTGATGCCATTGAAGATATAGAAGACCAATGTCTTCATTGTGCCTTCAAGCTTGGCTGATGAAGAGTGTCCTTTGACAGGCCATAGAGTACGCCTGATGATATGATATACTAGATCATAGCGGCGCGCGTTGCCGCACCCGTCTATTTTTTCAATAGAACAATAGGGATATGTGGCGTCATTGAAGTGGGTGATGTTTAGAGCAGATCTAGAGATCAGAGAAATAAATGAATAGACACTATATTCAATTATCTTCGTATCCAAAATCCAAAATAAAGGTAAATTCTGCAATAGAAATTTATGTTTGCACAATGAGTGGAGTAGCAAACCTTCACATTGGCATAGTTGTCATTCATGGAAGCAAATTTGTAGCCAAATAGTAATGGCTCGAAAAACTTGCCTGGTCTGGTTGAGGCAGCTGTCCATATTACGGTCTTGACCAGAGACATGCATTATGGGGACTTGCCCTGTTTAGAAGTAAATGAACTACAAGAATCAGAAAAATGGTTATAAGATGTGGAGTTGAAGGAGTGCAAAATTGTATGGAAATATTCAGGTCAATTTGCAATGCATCAGAATCAGAAAAAGGGTTATAAGATGTGGAGCTGAAGGAGTGCAAAATTGTATGGCAAAATATTCAGGTCAATTTGTAATGCATCTAAAATTAGAGTCCCATTATCTGATCATGAACTTAGAAATTTTATCTTCTAATATATATCATAGTAGCACAATGCAAAGTTAGTATAACCAATTGCAAAGTCTACATGTTGGACACATTTTAGATTCATCTCCAAACAATATAAATGGCCAAGCTAATTGTACTGACGGGTTCAGATATTGAGGTACCACCAGGTGAAAAGGGGCAACATAGCAGACCATAAAATCCATAGATCGAGCAAGATCATAAATAAATCATCCTAAAAACATACTGCAGGGGAATCAATATAGCCTTTCTTCACTTTTCCCCCGGTAAGAAATTGGTGGATCTGAAAACATCTGATGGACCAAATCAACGGATAAAAGGAGCAGTGCACACGCCTTAGGAGGCGAATGGAGTGGTACGGTCAGGCAGGAGGAGAGCGGAGCTTGAGGAGAGGAGAGAAGGGGAGCGGCAGGGGAAGGCATCGCTATGCCCCTCAGAAAAGAACCAGCATCTCCATGCCACCGTCGCTGTGGAAGATGGATCTGCTGATCCAGTACGGTGTAGAGGAAGATAAGGTGTTACCTATGCACAACGAGACTCGCCTTTCGCTGTGATCCTATCCCTCGCATCTCCTTCATGTCGGGCGCAGTGTTGATGTCCAGATCACTGCTTCGTTTGCGCAGCCCGATAGAGCAATAGGTCAGGGAGGTGAGCAGCCAAACGAGAGAGAGACGAGAGAAGAATGCGAAACTGGGAGGAGGGGCGACCTGGCTCCGCGGCTACAACATGGCTTGGCCCAAGGCCCCAAGCCCGGTTAACACCAGATGTCCAAATTTGTTACGGGAGTAGCGGCCCTAACATGTAGTGCTTGCCACTCAGCATAAAAAGCTCCGTCGGGATTGGAGTTAAATCTAACGATCACGAACCTCCGCAACAGACATCCAATGGTTCGAGACGCTAATGGCCTGAGAGGGCTCGATTAGTGCTCAATTTTAATGTCTTAAAATGGTGTGTGGCAGATACTCAAGGTCTTCAACAAAGAACTCCTTTGGGTATTCAGCATCGAGCAACAGAGGCTTCATCATGCTCAGCATTTGGCTCATGTTGTGCTTTGGCTTCTGAAAGATGCTCTCCAAAGCTTCGCTGTGTAGCTGACAGCCAGGTTCATATAGGTCTCCTGGAGTGGGCAGGCCAGTTAGCTCAATGAGGTCAAAAGCTTTGGCTTCATGATGGACATTGCCTGTCATCCACTCAAGGACCCATGTCTTCGGATCCCGGCTGTAGCCGCGAATGTGGAGGGTTGCATAGAATTGCATAATCAGCTCTTCATTCCAATGCTCTTTATCAGTCACAAAGCTTAGCAGTCCAGCATCTCGGAAGCAGTCAAGAGCTTCTTCAAGACAGGGCAATCCAGTAATGGCTTCAATATCAAGACGCATATGAGGGAAAATGCGCCCTTGATCATAGAGTACTCGCGAATAATAAATGCGCTGTTGGTGGCTCCAGAACCCATCTGATGATATCCTTGGCTTGGAATAGGGGTTCTTGGCACTGTCAAAGAAAGTGTTGTGCGCAGTGAAGCCATTGGCATTTAAGGACTCTGGTGAAGTGGCAGTACCTGGGAACCTTGGCAGTCTTGGCTTGGGCTTCTGAACCTGAGGCCTGTGCTCGACATGGTAGTCAAATTGAGGACCAGCAGCAGGTGGAGGAACCAGAATAGGCCATTTGACAGAGATGAGCTGATCATCTTTGTCGTATGCTTGCTCGATAGTATGGGGCCTTGGAGGCGGAACAGGAGCAGTGGCATTGGCTTCGGGCTGCTGATTGGCGTCAGGTGCAGCACTGTCTTCAGGTGCTATCACTTCAGGCACCACATTGGATTCAACCATGACAACGTCATTGGCTTCAGTGTTGGTGTTGGTGGCAGCCTCAGAATTTGTAACCTCCACTTGAGGAGCTGGAGGGTCGGACACGTTCTCCTCGAGAACAGGGGGTGTGGCAACACATGCTTCTTCTTCTCTTGGTTGTTCTTCATCGGCTGATGCAGCCGGAATATCTTCAGCCGCTTTGGCTTCAAACTCAGAGAGGTTCGCAGTTGGAGAGGCTTCAAGTAACACTTGTTGTGAAGCAGTTTGGTGCACATCTCCTTCTGGAACACTAGGTTGATCGACTTGAGGCCTTGGTCCTTTGCGAAGCCTGCGGAATGTTGGCGACACTTTTGGAGATGGAGTTTGTTGGGCCTCAAAGTCTTCATCTTCAAGCATCGAACTGGTGAATTGAGTAGGGGGAGTTACTGGTGTGTCTTCAACACGTGGGGATTCTTGTGGGTGATCAGCCCATGAGTCATCCTGAGCAATTGGCGTCAATGGACAACCAATGCTGATGCGTTCGCTGTTCATGAGAACAGGCGATGATACCACATTATACTCGATCTGAGGACGGACTTCATCATCTTCAACATTGTCGTGAGGACCAATGTCTTCAGCTGCGGTGGGGTCAACAGTTGGAATGTCTTCAGTAGCCTTTGTGGGAGCAGGCTCATGAACGGTCAGACGACGTTCTTGGTGTGCAGATGCAGGACGAGCAACAGAAATGGGCTCGATGACGAGGGGCTCTGTGGGAGCAGCCCAGACCTTCTTGGTCTTGCGCTTCTTTGAGGGTGGAGCATCATCAGTGGTGTTCTTGCTCTTGCGAGCTTCAGCTTCAGCCACTTTTGTCTTCTTGCGCTCTGAAGGAACTGTGGAGACCTTAGGCTTCGTGCCTGTCATGCTGGCAGGGAAGACAATGCTAGGTTCTTCCTGCCTTGATTCTTCAGCTTGGGCCACAGTTGGCTTCTTCTTCTTTGCAGCCATCCTGGGGTCGATACCAGGACGCCCAAGTGCCTTGCGCTTTTCAGCTTCATTGTACGCTTGGACGCACTTGGTAGCCAAGGCCTTGATGCGCTCACGAGAACCTTTGGCTTCTTCACGCCTCTTGTGAAAGGCTTCTTTGAGCTCATGCATCATGACTTTGAAATTCTGGACTTCTTGGACGCTGAGCTTGGCCACATGCTTCTTGAACTGAGCTTTTTCATAGTCAATCTTTTGCTTCAAATCAACAATTCTCTGAGCTAGAGCTAGCTCAGAAGCAATGACGCCATTGAAGGAGACGCTTAGGCCAACTGGAAGTTGCAAATCGTCAAAGCTGAGATTGGGGGTGTCAAACCACTCATCAATGAAGTTGTTCAACACTTCCACGTCGAAGAGGGGCAGATCATTGAAGATTTCTGCATCTTGCTTGCTCTTGATCAATTGCTCAAGAGCGTCATCAGCTAGATCTTCATCACTTGACAGATCAATAGCTTCATTTGCGTTCTTCAGTACAGCATCAGGAGTCAGAGCTGGACTGGGGTTGTGCATAGGCTTCTTCCTTAGCTGCTTGCTCTTGGATATGTGAGAGTGCTCTTCAGATTGCACACTTGGTGCAGGTGGAGCAGTGGCCAAAGGCTTCACTCTTGAAGCAGTTGGTGGAGTGGTCTTCGAAGCCTTTGATTTCTTCTTCTTCTTTGGCTTCGGAGATGCAGGCGCTTCATCAGAATCAGTGTCGTCTGCAGGTTGATCCACATCCGCCCCTTGAACCCTTATGTGACTGATGAGTCCTTCTAAGTTGTAGAAGGGCCCAACCAGATTAGGTTCAGCTTCACGCGTGCCATCGGCACGAGGCGCAGAGGGACCAGGATTGAAGTCTAATCCCCAAGTATTCTTGTTTTCCTTGGCCGAGCTCTTGGCATACTGAAGACTGCGCTTGAAGAGATTGTCGTCGCGACACCATAGCAGTGATGATGGGTCGGCATCTGCTGGTTGTGGCCCTCTGACCATACAAGGATAGAAGCCTTGAGCAATGGCTTCAGCTTGAGTCCTGGGTGGAAGATTTTTGTATAGAATGTCTCCCCAGGGTCGCTTGATGGCATTCTTCTCAGCATACTCCTGGGTCACAAATCTGTACTTGAACCATTGTTCTGCCCAATATCTTCGAATCCATTGGATTCGAACCTTCCTCTGATTGTAGTCCTCCTCTGGATCAGTCTTGTACATTTCAATGAGGTCAGGAGGCAAACCTTTGGAGGTGTTTCCACGACGCTGCCTGCCACCCTTCCTAACAGATTTTCAGTAGCCATTGGGTTCAAACTGAAAGGCTTCAATGCAGTCAAAGGCTTCCGTCTGCTCGTCAGACAAGAGCTGGCTTCGGGAGAGTGAATATGACGCTGCAAGAATTCTGCAAATGAATGCAGACTATGAGAACCAAGGGATTCTCCCACGGACATGTACCTGTGACAACATTAGAGATGCGAGGGAAGGGGAAGAGGTCATATGCATTCTCAGAAGATTTTGAAGATAAATCAGTTTTGAAGACATTGACCTCATAGAGCGAAGACATTCACTTATATGTAGAGAGTTGGTTCCAGATTTGTACGAATCCAAGAATAGGTACAAGTGAGAAATCTAACTATGTATGAAGCATAAGTGAATATACTAGGCAAAATATGAGATGCAGACATGATAGATCCAAATATGTGGAGGCAGAAACTTCTTATGGTGAAAAAGATGAATCTATTGGATCAATAAGATGGTAAAAAGAGAGTTTTAATTTACCACACGATGAACTGCTTAGACGGAGAAGAAGTGGATGCCGAGCAGTTCGATCTTCCGTGCCCTAACTTGGCGACGGAGGACACCTACGGCGGCGGCGGAGAAGACGATGTCCGCGGCCGGCGTGAAGACGGCGTCGACGAGGTCGCGACAGTGAAGCACTTCGTCGCCGACGTCGTCGAGAGCTAGCGGAGGCGCTAGGGTTGGTCGAGGTGGAGAGGTGGTAGAAGAGTTTTTGACCGTGATGGGACGTGCATTTATAAGGATGGGAGACAACACAAAGCAATTACGCAGGTGCCCCTGGCGGTTCACATATGAGGGACACGTGGCGGACATGTAACACATTGGGAGTTGTCCCACGATCCCACGCACGCCTAGACTGTCGGGGTGGTCATTCCGGCTTCTCCGGGTTTCAGGCATAAAGGATTGAGCATTAAAAACAGATTTAAAGTTTGTCTCTTTATCTTCTGCTAACAAGGACGCAGAGAAGACATTCGATGGTTCCAACAGAATGCATATGATTTGGATAGATAGAGTTTGAGATGAGAAAAGCATAGAGAGGTTAGGGTCCGATCACAATCACTTAGTTCAAAAGATTCAAAAGAGAAGACATAGCTATAAGTGAATGATGTAGAGGATAGAACACAAGTCTATATATGTCCTATATGAAGATAAACCAAATGCGAAGACTTTGCAAATGTAATGCCAAGAGAAACACTGTTGGGGAACGTAGTATTTTAAAATTTTCCTACGATCACGCAAGATCTATCTACCAGATGCATAGCAACGAGAGGGAAGAGTGTGTCTACGTACCCTCGTAGACCGGAAGCGGAAGCGTCAAGTGACGCGGTTGATGTAGTCGAACTTCTTCGCGATTCAACCGATCAAGCACCGAACGTACGGCACCTCCGCGTTCAGCACACGTTCAGCTTGATGACGTCCCACGAGCTCTTGATCCAGTTGAGCTTCACGGGAGAGTTTCGTCAGCACGACGGCGTGGTGACGGATATGATGTATCTACCGGCGCAGGGCTTCGCCTAAGCACTGCGACGGTATGACCGAGGTGTGATTCTGTGGAGGGGGGCACCGCACACGGCTAAAACAATTCAACTTGTGTGTCTTTGGGTGCCCCCTGCCCCCGTATATAAAGGAGCAAGGGAGGGAGGCCGGCCGGCCCTTCCTGGTGCGGCTAGGGAGTGGACTCCTACTAGGAATAGGATTGCAATCCTATTCCTAGTAGGATTCACCAAAAGAAGGAAGAGAGGGAATAGGAAAAGAAGAAGAGGTGGCGCCCCCCAACTCCTAGTCCAACTAGGAACCCTAGGAGGGGCGCCGGCCAGCCCTATGGGCTGCCTCTCTCTTTTCCATAAGGCCCACTATGGACCATCCCCCTTCGTAGGGGGTTCCGGTAACCCCCTCCGGCAATCCCGTTAAATCCGAAACTTTTCCGGAACACTTCCGGTGTCCGAATATAGTCGTCCAATATATCAATCTTTATGTCTCGGACATTCCGAGACTCCTCGTCATGTCTGTGATCTCATCCGGGACTCCGAACTACCTTCGGTACATCAAAACTCATAAACTCATAATACTAATCGTCATCAAACGTTAAGCGTGCGGACCCTACGGGTTCGAGAACTATGTAGACATGACCGAGACTCATCTCCGGTCAATAACCAATAGCGGAACCTGGATGTTCATATTGGCTCCTACATATTCTACGAAGATCTTTTATCGGTCAAAACCGCATAACAACATACGTTGTTCCTTTTGTCATCGGTATGTTACTTGCCCGAGATTCGATCGTCGGTATCTCCATACCTAGTTCAATCTCGTTACCGGCAAGTCTCTTTACTCGTTCTGTAACACATTATCTCGTGACTAACTCATTAGTCTTTTGCTTGCAAGGCTTATTGTGATGTGTGTTACCGAGAGGGGCCAGAGATACCTCTCCGACACTCGGAGTGACAAATCCTAATCTTGATCTATGCCAACACCACGAATACTTTCGGAGACACCTGTAGAGCATCTTTATGATCACCCAGTTACGTTGTGACGTTTGATAGCACACAAGGCGTTCCTACGGTATTCGGGAGTTGCATAATCTCATAGTCAGAGGAACATGTATAAGTCATGAAGAAAGCAATAGCAGTAAAACTAAACGATCATAGTGCTATGCTAACGGATGGGTCTTGTCCATCACATCATTCTCCTAATGATGTGACCCCGTTGATCAAATGACAACTCATGTCTATGGCTAGGAAACATAACCATCTTTGATCAATGAGCTAGTCTAGTAGAGGCATACTAGGGACACTCTGTTTTGTCTATGTATTCACACATGTACTAAGTTTCCGGTTAATACAATTCTAGCATGAATAATAGTCATTTATCATGATATAAGGAAATATAAATAACAACTTTATTATTGCCTCTAGGGCATATTTCCTTCAGTCTCCCACTTGCACTAGAGTCAATAATCTAGCTCACATCGCCATGTGATTTAATACTGATAGTTCACATCGTTATGTGAATAACACCCATAGTTCACATCACCATGTGACCAACACCCAAAGGGTTTACTAGAGTCAATAATCTAGTTCACATCGCTATGTGATTAATACCCAAGAGTAATAAGGTGTGATCATGTTTTGCTTGTGAGAGAAGTTTAGTCAACGGGTCTGTCACATTCAGATCCGTATGTATTTCGCAAATTTCTATGTCTACAATGCTCTGCATAGAGCTACTCTAGCTAATTGCTCCCACTTTCAATACGCATCCAGATTGATATTTAGAGTCATCTGGATTTAGTGTCAAAGCTTGCATCGGCGTAACCCTTTACGACGAACTCTTTATCACCTCCATAATCGAGAAATATTTCCTTAGTCATCCAATTACTAAGGATAATTTTGACCGCTGTACAGTGATCTACTACTGGATCACTATTGTACCTCCCTGTCAAACTCTTGGTAAGGTACACAACGTGTTTTGTACACAGCATGGCATACTTTATAGAACCTATGGCTGAGGCATAGGGAATGACTTTCATTCTCTCTATATTTTTCTGCCGTGGTCTGGCTTTGAGTCTTACTCAACTTCACACCTTACAAGTCAGGCAAGAACTTCTTCTTTGAATGATCCATTTTGAACTACTTCAAAATCTTATCAAGGTATGTACTCATCGAAAGTCTTATCAAGCGTCTTGATCTATCTCTATAGATCTTGATGCCCAATATGTAAGCAGCTTCACCAAGGTCTTTCTTTGAAAAAACTCCTTTCAAACACTCCTTTATGCTTTCCAGAAAATTCTACATCATTTCCGATCGACAATATGTCATTCACATATACTTATCAGAAAGGTTGTAGTGCTCCCACTCACTTCTTGTAAATACAGGCTTCACCACAAGTCTGTATAAATCTATATGCTTTGATCAACTTATCAAAGCGTATATTCCAACTCCGAGATGCTTGCACCAGTCCATAGATGGATCGCTGGAGCTTGCACATTTTGTTAGTACCTTTAGGATTGACAAAACCTTCTGGTTGCATCATATACAAGTCTTCTTTAATAAATCCATTAAAGAATGCAGTTTTGTTATCCATTTGCCAGATTTCATAAAATGCGGCAATTACTAACATGATTCGGACAGACTTAAGCATCGCTACGGGTGAGGAAGTCTCATCGTAGTCAACTCCTTGAACTTGTCGAAACCCATTCGCAACAAGTCGAGCTTTGTAAACAGTAACATTACCGTTTGCGTCGGTCTTCCTCTTGAAGATCCATTTATTTTCGATGGCTTGCCGATCATCGGGCAAGTCAACCAAAGTCCATACTTTGTTCTAATACATGGATCCCATCTCAGATTTCATGGCTTCAAGCCATTTTGCGGAATCTGGGCTCATCATCGCTTCCTCATAGTTCGTAGGTTCATCATGGTCTAGTAACATGATTTCCAGAACTGGGTTGCCGTACCACTCTGGTGCGGAACGTACTCTGGTTGATCTACGACGTTCAGCAGAAACTTGATCCGAAGTTTCATGATCATTATCATTAACTTCCTCACTAATTGGTGTAGGAATCACTGGAACAATTTCCTGTGATGTACTACTTTCCAATCCGGGAGAAGGTACAATTACCTCATCAAGTTCTACTTTCCTCCCACTCACTTCTTTCAAGAGAAACTCTTTTTCTAGAAAGGATCCGTTCTTAGCAACGAATATTTTGCCTTCGGATCTGTGATAGAAGGTGTACCCAACAGTCTCTTTTGGGTATCCTATGAAGACACATTTTCCGATTTGGGTTCGAGCTTATCAGGTTGAAGTGTTTTCACATAAGCATCGCAGCCCCAAACTTGAAGAAACGACAACTTTGGTTTCTTGCTAAACCAAAGTTCATAAGGTGTTGTATCAACGGATTTAGATGGTGCCCTATTTAACGTGAATGCAGCTGTCTCTAATGCATAACCCCAAAATGATAGTGGTAAATCGGTAAGAGACATCATAGATTGCACCATATCTAATAAAGTACGGTTATGACGTTCAGACACACCATTACACTATGGTGTTCCGGGTGGCGTGAGTTGTGAAACTATTCCACATTGTTTCAAATGAAGAACAAACTCGTAACTCAAATATTCTTCTCCACGATTGGATCGTAGAAACTTTATTTTCTTGTTACGATGATTTTCTACTTCACTCTGAAATTCTTTGAACCTTTCAAATGTCTCAGACTTGTGCTTCATTAAGTAGATATACCCATATCTGCTCAAATCATCAGTGAAGGTCAGAAAATAACGATACCCGCCGCGAGCTTCAACACTCATTGGCCCACATACATCAGTATGTATGATTTCCAACAAATCTTTTTGTTCGCTCCATAGTTCCGGAGAACGGAGTTTTAGTCATCTTGCCCATGAGGCATGGTTCGCAAGTACCAAGTGATTCATAATCAAGTGATTCCAAAAGTCCATCATTATGGAGTTTCTTCATGCGTTTTACACCAATATGACCTAAACGGCAGTGCCACAAATAAGTTGCACTATCATTATTAACCTTGCATCTTTTGGCTTCAATATTATGAATATGTGTATCACACGATCGAGATCCAACAAACTATTTTCATTGGGTGTATGACCATAGAAGGTTTTATTCATGTAAACAGAACAACAATTATTCTCTAACTTACATGAATAACCGTATTGCAATAAACATGATCAAATCATATTCATGCTCAACACAAACACCAAATAACACGTATTTAGATTCAACACTAATCCCGAAAGTATAGGGAGTGTGCGATGATGATCATATCAATCTTGGAACTGCTTCCAATACACATCGTCACTTCATCCCTTAACTAGTTTATGTTCATTATGCAACTCCCACTTCGAGTTACTACTCTTTAGCAACTGAACCAGTATCAAATACCGAGGGGTTGCTATGAACACTAGTAAAATACACATCAATAATCTATATATCAAATATACCTTTGTTCACTTTGCGATCCTTCTTATCTGCCAAGTATCTAGGGTAGTTCCACTTCCGGTGACCATTTCCTTTGCAGTAGAAGCACTTAGTTTCAGGCTTGAGTTTAGCTTTGGGTTTCTTCATGGGAGTGACAACTTGCTTGTCATTCTTCTTGAAGTTCCCCTTCTATCCCTTTGCCCTTTACTTGAAACAAGTGGTCTTATTAACCATCAACACTTGATGTTCTTTCTTGATTTCTACCTTCGCCGATTTCAGCATTGCGAAGAGCTCGGGAATAACCTTCGTCATCCCTTGCATATTATAGTTCATCACGAAGTTCTACTAACTTGGTGATAGTGACTAGAGAACTTTGTCAATTACTATCTTATCTGGAAGATTAACTCCCACTTGATTCAAGTAATTGTAGTACCCAGACAATCTGAGCACATGCTCACTGGTTAAGCTATTCTCCTCCATCTTGTAGGCAAAGTACTGTCAGAAGTCTTTTACCTCTCGACACGGGCATGAGTATGAAATACTAATTTCAACTCTTGGAACATCTCATATGCTCTGTGGCGTTCAAAACGTTTTTGAAGTCCCGGTTATAAGCCGTAAATCATGGTGCACTAAACTATCAAGTAGTCATCATACCGAGCTTTTGTCAAAACGTTCATAACGTCTACATCTGCTCCTGCAATAGGTCTGTCACCTAGCGGTGCATCAAGGACATATTTCTCTGTGCAGCAATGAGGATAATCCTCAGATCACGGAACAATTCCGCATCATTGCTACTAACATCTTTCAACTTAGTTTTCTCTAGGAACATATAAAAAAATAAACGTGGAGCAACATCGTGAGCTATTGATCTACAACATAGATATGCTAATACTACAAGGACTAAGTTCATGATAAATTAAAGTTCAATTTAATCATATTAATTAAAGAACTCCCACTTAGATAGACATCCCTCTAGTCATCTAAATGATCACGTGATCCAAATCAACTAAACCATGTCCGATCATCACGTGAGATGGAGTAGTTTCAATGGTGAACATCTTATGTTGATCATATCTACTATATGATTCACGCTCGACCTTTCGGTCTCCAGTGTTCCGAGGCCATATCTGCATATGCTAGGCTCGTCAAGTTTAATCCGAGTATTTTGCGTGTGCAAAACTGGCTTACACCCGTTGTATTTGAACGTAGAGCTTATCACACCCGATCATCACGTGGTGTCTCGGCACGACGAACTTTCGCAACGGTGCATACTCAGGGAGAACACTTATACCTTGAAATTTAGTAAGGGATCATCTTATAATGCTACCGTCGTTCTAAGCAAAATAAGAAGCATAATAAGATAAACATCATATGCAATCAAAATATGTGACATGATATGGCCATCATCATCTTGTGCTTTTGATCTCCATCTCCAAAGCACCGTCATGATCACCTTCGTCACCGGCGCGACACCTTGATCTCCATCGTAGCATCATTGTCGTCTCGCCAACTATTGCTTCTACGACTATCGCTACCGCTTAGTGATAAGGTAAAGCAATTACATGGCGATTGCATTTTATACAATAAAGCGACAACCATATGGCTCCTGCCAGTTGCCGATAACATTACAAAACATGATCATCTCATACAAAACCGTATAACTCATCATGTCTTGACCATATCACATCACAACATGCCCTGCAAAAACAAGTTAGACGTCCTCTACTTTGTTGTTGCAAGTTTTACGTGGCTGCTACGGGCTTTAGCAAGAACCGTTCTTACCTACGCATACAAAACCACAACGATGTTTCGTCAAGTATGTGCTGTTTTAACCTTCACAAGGACCGGGCGTAGCCACACTTGATTCAGCTAAAGTAAGAGAGACAGACACCCGCCAGTCACCTTTAAGCAACGAGTGCTCGTAACGGTGAAACCAGTCTCGCGTAAGCGTACGCGTAATGTCGGTCCAGGCCGCTTCATCTCACAATACCGCCGAAGCAAAGTATGACATGCTGGTAAGCAGTATGACTAGTATCGCCCATAACTCATTGTGTTCTACTCGTGCATATCATCTACGCATAGACCTGGCTCATGATGCCACTGTTGGGGAACGTAGTATTTTAAAATTTTCCTACGATCACGCAAGATCTATCTACCAGATGCATAGCAACGAGAGGGAAGAGTGTGTCTACGTACCCTCGTAGACCGGAAGCGGAAGCGTCAAGTGACGCGGTTGATGTAGTCAAACTTCTTCGCGATTCAACCGATCAAGCACCGAACGTACGGCACCTCCGCGTTCAGCACACGTTCAGCTTGATGACGTCCCACGAGCTCTTGATCCAGTTGAGCTTCACGGGAGAGTTTCGTCAGCACGACGGCGTGGTGACGGATATGATGTATCTACCGGGGCAGGGCTTCGCCTAAGCACTGCGACGGTATGACCGAGGTGTGATTCTGTGGAGGGGGCACCGCACACGGCTAAAACAATTCAACTTGTGTGTCTTTGGGTGCCCCCCTGCCCCCGTATATAAAGGAGCAAGGGAGGGAGGCCGGCCGGCCCTTCCTGGTGCGGCTAGGGAGTGGACTCCTACTAGGAATAGGATTGCAATCCTATTCCTAGTAGGATTCACCAAAAGAAGGAAGAGAGGGAATAGGAAAAGAAGAAGAGGTGGCGCCCCCAACTCCTAGTCCAACTAGGAACCCTAGGAGGGGCGCCGGCCAGCCCTATGGGCTGCCTCTCTCTTTTCCATAAGGCCCACTATGGACCATCCCCCTTCGTAGGGGGTTCCGGTAACCCCCTCCGGCAATCCCGTTAAATCCGAAACTTTTCCGGAACACTTCCAGTGTCCGAATATAGTCGTCCAATATATCAATCTTTATGTCTCAGACATTCCGAGACTCCTCGTCATGTCCGTGATCTCATCCGGGACTCCGAACTACCTTCGGTACATCAAAACTCATAAACTCATAATACCGATCGTCATCAAACGTTAAGCGTGCGGACCCTACGGGTTCGAGAACTATGTAGACATGACCGAGACTCATCTCCGGTCAATAACCAATAGCGGAACCTGGATGTTCATATTGGCTCCTACATATTCTACGAAGATCTTTTATCGGTCAAAACCGCATAACAACATACGTTGTTCCTTTTGTCATCGGTATGTTACTTGCCCGAGATTCGATCGTCGGTATCTCCATACCTAGTTCAATCTCGTTACCGGCAAGTCTCTTTACTCGTTCTGTAACACATTATCTCATGACTAACTCATTAGTCTTTTGCTTGCAAGGCTTATTGTGATGTGTGTTACCGAGAGGGGCCAGAGATACCTCTCCGACACTCGGAGTGACAAATCCTAATCTTGATCTATGCCAACACCACGAATACTTTCGGAGACACCTGTAGAGCATCTTTATGATCACCCAGTTACGTTGTGACGTTTGATAGCACACAAGGTGTTCCTACGGTATTCGGGAGTTGCATAATCTCATAGTCAGAGGAACATGTATAAGTCATGAAGAAAGCAATAGCAGTAAAACTAAACGATCATAGTGCTATGCTAACGGATGGGTCTTGTCCATCACATCATTCTCCTAATGATGTGACCCCGTTGATCAAATGACAACTCATGTCTATGGCTAGGAAACATAACCATCTTTGATCAATGAGCTAGTCTAGTAGAGGCATACTAGGGACACTCTGTTTTGTCTATGTATTCACACATGTACTAAGTTTTCGGTTAATACAATTCTAGCATGAATAATAGACATTTATCATGGTATAAGGAAATATAAATAACAACTTTATTATTGCCTCTAGGGCATATTTCCTTCAAACACTTCAAACAAGGATTTGGTGGTTATGTTACCCACCGTATAGGAAGTATTAGACCCAGACACGGCGCACAACTATCGTGGCGCTCCGAAGTCAAATTCCGCGTTAATGTATTCACACTCAGAGTGTAAGTATTCATTGATTGAAGATATACATTACTTCGTGTGTTGCACATCTAAGTTATCAATATGCATAAGTCTTAGGATGTGTGCCTGATCACAGGACATTTGAGGATTCTAAGATATTTAGCTCACACCGCAACTTGCAAAACCTTTTCTCATCCAAGGGCTTTGTGAACCTAGCCAGTTGCTCTTCAGTGTTGACGTGTATGATATCAATATCTTCCTTCATGACATGATCTCTAAGAAAGTGATGACGAATTTCAATGTGCTTTGTCTTCGAGTGCTGAACTGGGTTGTTGGCAATCTTGATGGCGCTTTCATTGTCGCAATAGAGTGACACATGCTTCAGATGGACACCATAGTCCTTGAGTGTTTGCTTCATCCAAAGAAGCTGAGCGCAACAAGATCCAGCAACAATGTATTCAGATTCAGCAGTGGTGAGTGATACACAGTTCTGCTTCTTTGAAGAAAAATAGACAAGTGATCGTCCCAGAAAGTGACATGTGCCTGATGTAGACTTGCGATCAACTTTGTCACCAGCATAATCAACATCTGAGAATTCAACTAGATCAAACTCTGAGCCCTTTGGATACCATCATCCTAGTGTTGGGGTGTAAGCCAAATATCGAAGAATTCGCTTCACTGCTAAGTGATGCGACTCCTTTGGTGCCGCTTGGAATCGAGCACACATGCAAACACTAAGCATAATATCTGGCCTAGATGCACATAAATAAAGTAAAGAACCAATCATGGAGCGGTATACCTTTTGATCGAAATCTTTACCATTGGCGTCGATACTCAGATGACTTTTAATTGGCATAGGCGTCGTGTATCCTTTGCAGTCTTGCATTCCAAACTTCTTCGGGCAACCTTTGAGGTATTTCTCTTGATATATGAAGATGCCGTTGCTTTGCTGACGAATTTGAAGACCAAGGAAGAACTTCAGCTCACCCATCATGGATATCTGATATTGCTCTTGCATCATGTGACCAAACTCATCACTGTATCTTTTGTCCGTGCAGCCGAAGATAATGTCGTCCACATAGATTTGGCAAACAAATAGTTCATCATCATATGTCTTGTGAAGAGTGTGGGATCCAGGGAACCAGGTTTGAAGCCTTTGCTCTTCAGGAAGTCTTTGAGGGTGTCATACCAAGCACGAGGGGCTTGTTTGAGGCCATACAGTGCTCTGTTGAGCTTGTATACCATATCAGGACGTTTTGGATCTTCAAAGCGAGGTGGTTGTGCAACATACACTTCTTCTTCAATCCTTCCATTGAGAAAGGCACTCTTCACATCCATTTGATACAGAAGTATGTTGTGATGATTTGCATAGGCTAGCAGTATGCGAATAGCTTCAAGCCTAGCCACAGGAGCAAATGTTTCATCGAAGTCAATCCCTTCAACTTGGGTGTATCCTTGAGCAACGAGACGATCTTTGTTTCTGACAACTTGACCATGCTCATCTTACTTGTTTTGATATATCCATTTTGTGCCTATTATGTTGTGCTTGCGAGGGTTAGAACGCTTGACAAGTTCCCATACGTTGTTCAACTCAAACTGTTGAAGCTCTTCTTGCATAGCTTGAATCCATTCAGGTTCCATGAAGGCTTCAGCAACTTTCTTGGGTTCATATATTGAGACAAATGCAAAGTGCCCACAGAAATTTGCTAGCTGTGTTGCTCTTGAACGAGTGAGTGGACCAGGTGCATTTATGCTGTCAATTATCTTCTCAACTTGTACTTCATTTGCAACACGGGGATGAGCTGGACGAAGATTTTGTTCTTGCTGTTCATTGTCATCATCAGGAGGATTGTCTTCAGGCTGAGCATTGTCTTCAGGTTGATTTGGAGCAGAAATGATGAGTTCCTCGTCAGGCTGTGCTTCAGAAGGCATGATTTCACCTGTTCCCATTAGCTTGATAGATTCACTAGGTGTAGCTTCATCCAACATATTTGGCAGGAACTCTCTTTGTGAGCCATTCGTTTCATCAAATCGCACATCCACAGTTTCAACAACTTTGTAGAGAAAGATGTTGAAGACTCTGTAGGAGTGTGAGTCTTTTCCGTAGCCGAGCATGAAGCCTTCATGTGCTTTTGGTGCAAATTTTGACTTGTGATGTGGATCCTTGATCCAGCACCTAGATCCAAAGACCTTGAAGTAACTGACATTTGGCTTCTTGCCAGTAAGGAGTTCATAGGACGTTTTCTTCATAAGCTTGTGAAGATAAACACGGTTGATGATATGGCATGCAATATCAATAGCTTCGGGCCAGAACTTTCTTGGTGTCTTGTATTCATCGAGCATCGTTCGAGCCATCTCAATTAGGGTTCTGTTCTTGCGCTCTACGATGCCATTCTGCTGAGGTGTGTACGGAGCTGAGAACTCATGATTGATTCCCATTGTATCCAGATAAAGATCAAGGCCGGTATTTTTGAACTCAGTGCCATTGTCACTTCTGATATGCTTGATCTTGACGCCATAGTTGTTCATGGCACGGTTGGCGAAGCGTCTGAAGACATCTTGCACTTCAGTCTTGTAGAGAATTATATGCACCCATGTGTATCTTGAATAATCATCAACAATGGCGAAGCCATATAGACAAGCTGTAGTAGTGAATGTGGAGTAGTGAGTAGGGCCAAATAAGTCCATGTGAAGCACCTCGAAGGGTTTTGATGTCGTCATGATTGTCTTCGAGGGATGCCTGGCCCTGGTCATCTTTCCAGCTTCACAGGCACCACACAGATGATCTTTCTTGAACTTGACGCCCTCGATGCCTACGACGTGCTTCTTCTTCGCGCGAGTGTGCAAGTTCCTCATGCCGGCATGTCCTAGCCTCCGATGCCAGAGCCAACACTCTGAAGCTTTTGCTAGAAGACATACGGCCATCTGCGGTCCTGCTGAGAAATCTACCATATACAGATCACCTTTCTGATATCCATCAAAGACTAGAGACTTGTCAGATTCCATTAGTACAAGGCATCGATATTTTCCAAATATCACAATCATGTTTAAGTCACAAAGCATTGAGACATACATTAAGTTGAAATCAAGGGATTCAACAAGCATGACTTTGTCCATGTGCTGATCCCTTGAGATTGCAACTCTACCTAGACCCAATACCTTGCTTTTACCAGTGTCAGCAAATGTGATGTGACTCTTGTCAGATGGACGTAAGGTTGAGTCCATTAGAAGACTTCGATCTCCAATCATATGATTGGTGCATCCGCTGTCCATAATCCATTCTGAAGTCTTTGGTGTCATACCCTACAGTACAGTTAGGGGGATAGGCTTCACCAATAGTCAACGTGAAGCATAAACATTTGTCATACAAGCGGATTATGAAAGCTTAGATCCAAGTTAGGACTGATAGGATGATTTGCAAGCGATCCAGACACAAAATACATAGTAAGACCATTTGGGCATTTGGTCTTGCGCCCTGATACGTCTCAAACGTATCTACTTTTCCAAACACTTTTGCTATTGTTTTGCCCTCATTCTTGCATGATTTGAACTAAACTAACCCGGACTGACGCTGTTTTCAGCAGAGCTGCCTGTATGGTTTTATTGTGTGCAGGAAAATGGATTTTTAGGTGTCTCAAAAAATTCCAAGAAAAATCACAGAAAATCCACGCACCCGAAGGGCCATTGTGCCAGAAGTGGGGCCAGAGGGCAGCCAGGGGGCCCCCAGGCGCCCTGCTGGCGCGGCCCCACCCCTGCCGCGCCAGGAGGCCGCCTAGGAGGGTCCTCCCCCCTCTGGTGCCCTACCTTGGCTTCTATTTATTCCCGTGGCGAGAAAACCCCAGAACAGAAGTCGTTTTTCCAGTTTCCGTCGCGGAGCCGCCGCCACCCTCTGTTCTTCTTCGGGAGGGCTAATCTGGAGGTTGATTTGGTCTCCGGAGAGGGGAGATCATCGCCATCGTCATCATCATCACCACTCCATCCTCCCTCCATGACTTCTCCTTCCATGTGTGAGTAATTCCCCGCTGTAGGCAAAGGGGATGGTAGGGATTGGATGAGTTAGATCATGTAATAGTTTATCAGATTATTGGGGGCATGTTGCCTATCATCTACTTTGGTGTTTATCATCTTTGCTTCAACTTGTTGCTCTTAATGCTTGTCACTTTGGGCCCGAGTGCCATGTTTTCAGATCTGAACCCTATGTGTTTGCATGAATATATTTGTGTTCTTGATCCTATCTATGAGTTGTTTGCACCTATTATGGTCCGGAACCGGCGATCCCAAAGGTGAAAGCTTGGGACACCAAAGGGGATGGTCCATAATTTGAGGATTCCATGTATCCATTGAGTTTATTGCTTTGTTCCGGTGCTCTTTGACAGGAGCACCTTAATCTCCAAAAGTTCCTTTTGGCCCCGTTCGTAGCGGGATGGTAGGACAAAAGATGTTGTGCAAGTTCTTATTGCAAGCACGTACAACTACCTGTGGGATACATGCCTAATGTTTGATATTTGCCTAGATGATCATTACTTTTCTGTGTGCCTTGCCCCAAGTTAGATTCATGATGTATCTCATCCATGCAGCGCCCAACAATCCATCTCCCTAGCCTACAGTGTTTCAATCCTGCTGGTTATTAGCTGTTACTTTTGCTGTTTACTTTTGCTGTCACCACTATCACTATCATATCACCGTTACCACTTATCTTTTGTTGCAAGTAAGTATATTTCAGGTGCGGTTGAATTGAGAACTCAACTGTCAAAGCTTATAAATACTCTTTGGCTCCCCGTGTGTCGAATCTATAAATTGGGTTATTCTTACCCACGAAGACTATCTTGATCCCTTACGGTTGAGGGTTATCAAGTACCGTTTTCTGGCGCCGTTGCCGGGGAGCATAGCAATATTTACAAGTCTACTTGAAGTATCCTACCTGCTGCACTTCATCCGCTATGGGTAAGAAAGGAGACCCCAAGGTTCCGATCTTACTATCCACTACAAGAAGAGGTACTATTCTGAACACTAGTGCTACACTTGATTCACCTTCTGTTATGAGAAAGTTTGCCTCACCACCACCACATGATGCTTCTACTGAATCTGTTACTATGTCCGATACTTTTGATGATGCTTCTACTACTCTTGATGATATTGGTTCACTTGGTTATGCTCTTGAGAAACAGATCGCTGCTGCTGCAAAAAAATCTGGAATTGAAATTCCTGTTACTCGCTACCCTATTGGTGGAACTTATGATTATCCTGATTTGAGTAAACTCAAGGAGAGACTCCTTGATGATGATTACATTATGCTTGATGATGATTTATGCAGGGAACTGACAGAGTTTGCCGACTCTGACCCTGAAGCTATTAAGAAGCTGCTTGAAAAACACTCCTTGAAGAACAAGACTGTTCCTGATCCTGAATTTGCTACATCTCCTATATGCATCAATGATCCTGATTATGATTTCTCTGTTGATCTTTCACTTATATCTATGGTTGAAGCTGACCCCTTTTATGGCAGAGAAAATGATGATGCTATTGCACACCTGACCAAACTCACTGAGTTGGGTGGCTTGTTTACCACGAATGAAAAGATACGAAACTTTTATGTGACTAAGCTTCTTCCTTTCTCTTTAAAGGAAGGTGCTAAAACATGGTATGATGCACTACCATGTGGTTCCATTAAGAGTCCTCAAGACTTAGCTCACTCTTTTGTTGATAAGTACTTTCCTGCTCATATGCAACATGCTGCTTTACAAAGAATTTATAACTTTAAACAGTTGCAGGATGAGCACCTCCCTAAAGCTTGGGGGAGGTACTGTAGTCTGATCCAGGCTAGACCAGGACATGGAGTCCCTAAGAATGAATTAATCGATATATTTTATGCTGGTCTAACTGATGAATCCAGGTCCTATTTGGATAGTTGTGCTGGTTGTGTTTTCAGGAAAAGAACACCGGACGATGCAGAAGAATTGATGGGCAGGATTGCCAAAAACC
This sequence comes from Secale cereale, assembly GCA_902687465.1. NCBI lineage: Eukaryota > Viridiplantae > Streptophyta > Magnoliopsida > Poales > Poaceae > Secale > Secale cereale. The sequence continues at coordinate 43,361,282 of LR738710.1, read as the reverse complement.
ATGAAGATTGGTCCGTCCCTGAACCACCTCCACCACCAAAGAAGAGGGGCATGCTTGTTCTAAGCCCCGAAATTATGCAAGAAGCAAAGAAGTCTATTAAAGAGAAGGGTATTAAAACTGAAGACGTGAAGAATCTACCCCCTATTGAGAAGTTGTGTGAGCCTACCACTCACCCTCCTATGGTAGAGGTACACTCTCTTTTAGATTTCAACGCAAGTGACATCCCTCATGGTAAGCCTCCTGATCAATGTTTAGATGAGCTTGATAATTTTATTATGAAGCAAAGTCATTTTAATGAGAGGATACAAACTCAATTGCATGATAATTCCCTTGCTATCAAAAGTTTGCTTGATGTTCTAGGTAGAACAGTTAATGATGTTAAATGTCTTGTGAAGCATTTTCATATGGTTCAAACTCAGCTTGAACAAATTTCTAATGTGCAAAAAGATTTGCTTGCTAACAATACCAAACAAGATGATTTACAGGCCTTCGGGATTAAGACCCGAGGAGGAACTAGCACTCAAGATCCTCTCTATCCAGAGGGGCATCCGAGGAGAATCGAGCAAGATTCTCAAATGCAGGAAGAAGAAATTGTTGGCTCTCCAAAGAAGAAGAAGAAGAAACACAAGGAGGCTGACAATTCCAATGATCCTATTACAAGTGAAGAGCCAGCTGTTGATCCCAACAGTATATCTACCTCCGATGCTGAGACTAAAGACGGTGCCGAACCTGAAGATAAGGATAAGGAGAAGAATGATCCGCCTGAAGTTCGAGAAGAAGAAGCACCTGACAAACGCAAGAAGTACACTAGAGAAGACTTCGTCGCAAGAAGACATGGGAAGGAAAGAGAACCATGGATACAGAAACCCATGCCCTTTCCAGGTAAGTCTCTCAAATCTAAAGAAGAAGAGCATTACAATAAGTTTTGTGAGTGGATGAAACCTCTTTTTCTTCAAATCCCTTTGACTGCTGCTATTAAGTTACCTCCCTATTCAAAATATATGAAAGATATTGTTACTAATAAAAGAAAAGTTCCTAATGAAGCAATATCTACTATGCTTGCTAACTACTCTTTCAGTGGCAAGATTCCTGAGAAGCTTGGTGATCCAGGTATACCCACCATTCCTTGCTCCATAAAGAATAATTATGTCAAAACTGCTTTATGTGATCTTGGAGCAGGAGTGAGTGTTATGCCTTTCTCTCTTTACAAGAGGCTTTGTTTAGAGAAACTAATTCCTACAGATATCTCTCTTCAGATGGCTGACAAGTCAACAGCCGTCCCGATAGGTATTTGTGAGGATGTTCCCATAGAAGTTGCTAATTGTTTGATCCTTACTGATTTTGTCGTGCTTGACATGCCCGAGGATGGGAGCATGTCCATTATTCTTGGTAGACCTTTTCTTAACACCGCAGGTGCTATTATTGATTGCAATAAAGGAAAGGTTACCAGGGCCGGTCTATACATATTCAGGGCCCTGGGGCGAGACCACAAAATGGGACCCCTGTGGACAAATAAAAATTTAGAATATATTGTATTCGAAAGCAATTCAGTGCATAGCATAGATTGATGGCCCAGAGAACTAAATCATAATAGTATGTAAACAATATAGTTCTACAAAAGATCGCTCTTCTAATCGGCACAAAGAGATCATCATCTTGCTCTTCTATGTATGAAAACCTTGTCAAAACTGATAGCAACTTGAACCGTTTGTGTTTTTTTACTTTCTTTTTTCACTGATAACATTTTTTAGAACACATGTCACGAAACAATTGCAGAAAAACTGTTTATACAGGGAACAAAAGCACCTGAATATGGACATATGGCTTGATGTTGAATTGTCGATGTAGCTTCCAAGATCTGCAAGGCTGCAACACTCATTCCCCGCCCCCTTTCTCATCCGTTGAATCCAATGAAGGTTTCAAGAACAGGCCAACAGAAGAGTAGGAACTACTCCCTCTGTTCCAAATTACTCGTCGTGGTTTTAATTCAAATTTGAACAACTAAAACCACGACGAGTAATTTGGAACGGAGGGAGTAGAAAGAGGAGAATTGGATATGTCCGATGGAACAATTAGAGGCGGAGAGGCGGGCTGTTTGACAACGAATGAAAAGAGTACTACGTGATTAGGCGAAGGAGGGAGACGTACCATCTCTGATGCGGTGATGCATCAACTGTCTATTTATGGGGGAACGTTGAGGATGCAATGAGAGATGATTGGGGAAGGGAATAGCATCATCTCCATTAATGGATGCACGAGAGTGGCACCTCGAATTTGTAAGTGCACGGGAGCGGCGGCGCTGTTCTCTGGGATTGAAGAATTTGGGGGAGGTGCTGAGGAGGCGAGGAGACTGTAGGAGATGTATTATTTTTATTTTTTTTAGGCAAAGGAGATCGATGGAGTGCTGCAGACGCGTAGCGAACTAGCGGTTGATTCTTTCCGTCCGAGAGTGCTGGCTACGTGGTGGGCTTGAGCCTTATTTTTCTGGATCTAAAGAAGAAAATATCCTAATACATATACTGTATTACTACCTGGGCCGGGGCCCCTACATCCCAGGGGCCCAGGGCGGTCGCCCCGTTGCCCCGGCCTATGGGCCGGCCCTGAAGGTTACCTTCAATGTGAATGATAAATAACACACGGTGTATTTTCCAAAGAAGACCGACAAGAGGCATGGCCTCAACTCTATAGAAAATATCGAGACCGTGAAGATTGGAGAATGGGACTGTCCACTACATGTGCACCACAAATACAAAACTATTATGGTGGGGACAATGTCCATTAAAGTAAAGGTGCAATGATCACTTCGTAAGAGGTGGGACTTTTTGCTCTATATATCGCCGGTTTGTTGGTAAGACTTGATCAACCTTACTAGTGAGCATGTTTTATATAGGTTAAAAGTGGAGCTTGTTATGTTTTCATTTGTTTTAGTTTTTGTTCTCCTTGCTGTACCAAGTGTTTATGTTTTTGAAGCTTCACAATACTAATCACTGCTTTAAGTTTTCAGAAAGTTTTGCAGCTTTTTGAACTTCGAAAAATATTCAACAGTGAAGTTTTCAGAAAAATTCCAGAAAAATTAAAATTAAAATTTCCATGCCGGGAGTGACCCAAAGGCACGTGGGGCTGACCAGGGGGGGCCACCAGTGGCCCAGGCGGCCAGCTGGCGCGGCCTGCCCTCTGGCCGCGCCCATAGGGCGCCTGGGGCCCACAGGTCCCGCCTCCAGGTGAGTCTTCTTCCTCTCTCTCTCTCTTTCTCTCCGAAAACACGAGTTCTGCACCTGTTCTTGCGTTCTTGCTGTTCTTGGAGGCAATTTTCGATCTCTCTCTACAGCCTATCATTCGAGCTGAGATTTTGAACAAATACTCCCTGGTATGTAACTCCTCCACCCCTCCAATTAGATTTTTGGTTGGTGGCTTCATTTGTGAGTATTTAGTAGTTCTTGGTGCTGTGTAGATGAGCTTGCATGCATGTGTAGAAATTCATTTTCCAAGTTTTGATGCAAGTTTATTCCTTAGGTAAGTGAGTTGAGTAGTTTGCCTTAACCCACTTTGTTTAAATCCTTGTTTTTGTAATTTGTCAAAAATTTCAGAAATGAGTTTGTTAGGAAGGGCAAAGGGGTGGCTTGAGAAGAAGAAGCCCGTGCGCTCCGATCGAGTTACTAGAGCCGCAGCTTCACCCTCGACTGCTAGGGTGAGCTACAATGAAGATCATGTGCCCCTAGAGTTGTTGGAAGACACAAATCCAGCACGTGCGATGATGTTCCCATGTGATGAATTCCTTGAAGCTGCGGGAATTAAGGATGAGTTTTATAATCTTTGTGCTAATGCAGGTCTGACACGGCTCGTCACGTGCCGCGTTGCTCAGTATCAAAAACTCACCTCCGGTTTCATTAATAGTTTTAGATATAACCTTGATACTGGTTCTATTGAGTTTAAAATTTACAATAATCTTTTGACCATGCCCTTGGAAAAGTTTTGCGAAATAATAGGTGTGCCAAACGTTGGGCGGACGGCGAAGATGACCTCTCAGCCCTCCGAGCTGAGAACCGTCTTCAACTCTCTCTGCAGCATGGATACGAGGGATATTCATCGGTCAAAAATCTCCAGCATCTTATTCCCTCACCTCAGGTATTTTGCGTATTATGTTGCTAGAGGGGTGTTAGCTCGTGACAACGCGAGCAACATTTATGCGCCGAATATTGCTATCCTGGCAACCACCCTCTCAGGGAGGTTTGATTATAATGTGGGTGCCTTAATTGCTCGACGCCTTGCTATGAACGGTAACAAGGGAGATTTATTTGGAGGCGTTTATGCCACACTTATCTTAGAGTATCTTAAAGGCACCCCACACCCTGATGATAAGCCTTTTACTTATTGAAGTTTTGATCTTGCTGCTATGAAAAGGCATAAGTTTGTTACCATGACTTCTGAGTTTGGTAACCTTGTTTATATCTTGCGTTTCGGAACTACCGCGGAACGCAAGATCCGTCTACCTGCACCTCTTTTGTTTGATTTTTCTCGCAGGAACGGATGGTCCTTTGATGTTATCCAGTTCGATGAGTTCATGGTCCAGCATCAGTTTCATAACCCCATGGAGGGGGTTGTGCCCGACGAGGAGGAGCACGATGAGTTACCACCTTTTCAGGGGGAGACCGTCACCCAGTTTGGTGAAGGGTCTTCCTCTGCTTGGGGTGCGGACCCTTCTTCGTGGGAGGATCCGAAGACTTCGGTGTACGCGCCGGAATCCTTATATGACCCTTGGACTCACCAGTACCACCCCGGAGCAGGAGGCTCCTGGGGGCAGTAGCTACTAGCAACTTAGGCCAAAAGCCTAAGCTTGGGGGAGTACGTGCCCTTCTCACTTTTCCATTGTATTATCCGTTTTATTTTTGTTCGCTTTGATCTTTTTGAAGTTTTTGCCCGTTCTTCTTTGTTTCTTTCTTTGCAAAAACAACAAAAAGATTTTCTCTTCTTTTGCTTTCGTTCAACCTTTGAAAAAACCCAAAAAGATTTCCTTTCTCTCTTTAGTTTGCTTTGTTTTCAGAGTTCAGCTCGAGTCCGTGATGGCATTTAATTATATTTCCTATGTTCGATCATGCAAGTGACAAGGCAGTAATCACGAAGATCGACGGAAGGGAAGCAACAAGGAAAACCGGTATGAACTCTTCTTGTTTCTACTTTTGTACATATGCCTGTACTTATGATCTAGAGACCAGCTTGTAGCGACATAGTGCTATGTTTACAATGCTTTCCCAGTGGTTCATGCTTTCCTTGTGACTAATCTCAAATAGCTAGAGTATATAATGTGTTATTGAAATGATTTACATGCATTGCATTGCTCATAGTTTGGTATACTAAGGTGGTATTTCCCTTTGGAGAATTCTTGGATTGACTTGGCACCTGTTTACACATGTTTAAGACTAAAAAGTCTGCTTTGCCTTGATGATATTTGAGGTTTCAGAATAGTTATATCACTTTCATGCCCAATTCAATGTTGCTTTGTCGCTCTGCATGATTATGACCGTTATTGCTCTCTAGTAGGTCGCTTCCCAGTCTCTTGCTAGCCTTCGCTCGCACTAAGCGGAATTCTGCTTGTGCATCCAAATCCTTTCAAACCAGTTATTCCATATGAGTCCACCATACCTTCCTATGTGATATTTACCGGCCATGCTAACGAAGACTTTCTTGTACCATCTCGAAATTATTCAAATTTACTCCTGTTTTGTGCCTCTGTTTTAGCTCATGAGGAAGTAGTAGGTAATTCATGATCTTCTTATGTTGGACATGTTTTATCCCGGGATTGCATGTCTAATCTACAAACCCCTAATACGAGGAGGGACTGGCATGAGTGCGCCCAGCTCACAAAAGATAATCACAACCAACAAACCCTCCTTCACGCTTTGTTTATGAGAAATCAGAAAACTTTGGTAGTGATAAACAAAGGAGATTAAGGGGATGTGATCGTCCCCATCTTGGGAGCCGTTCCTTGAAACATGTCTAGCATAAGAAGTGATTGGGTTGTCTACTAGCATTCGTTGACGAAATATGCACCTCCCAAAATCATTTTACCTCTGTTTTCAAACCAAGAGCTCTGGTACATGTTTAGTCTTTGCTTCCAACCACGGGTTTTCAACCTCGCCATCAAATTCCACGGTTCGAGAGTCTCCACCTTCTTTCTTCAAAGCACCAACTAGGAGAGCGTAATTGTCATTCTGAGGGTAATGTGCATTGTCCCAAAGTATTACATTGTCTTCTGCATGCTTGTGGTATTATTTATTCTGAAATTCTTAGTTCTAGTCTCCTTTAAAACTCTGGAGGAGTTTCTGCATTTATGTTTTGCTTCACTCATGGAGGCTAGCGAGATACCACTCTAGTATGTTCAAGCTATGTGCAATGTAATATTGTCTTGATTTTCAGTAGCATATTATTTACTTTTAGTTATTTGTGATTGGTCACTTGAAAGAAGGATTGCTTCGTGCATTGTCCTCATAGCATTGTTTCAATACTTGCTAGACTCTTTTCGTAGTACATGCTTATATACATCTAATGAAGCAAAAGAGTTTGTCAAAGTTTTCTTTGTCGCGTTCAGTTCGTTGAACTGAATTGCTTGAGGACAAGCAATATGCTAAGCTTGGGGGAGTTGATACGTCTCAAACGTATCTACTTTTCCAAACACTTTTGCTATTGTTTTGCCCTCATTCTTGCATGATTTGAACTAAACTAACCCGGACTGACGTTGTTTTCAGGAAAATGGATTTTTAGGTGTCTCAGAAAATTCCAAGAAAAATCACAGAAAATCCACGCACCCGAAGGGCCATTGTGCCAGAAGTGGGCCAGAGGGCAGCCAGGGGGGCCCCAGGCGCCCTGCTGGCACGGCCCCACCCCTGGCCGCGCCAGGAGGCCGCCTGGGAGGGTCCTCCCCCTCTGGTGCCCTACCTTGGCTTCTATTTATTCCCGTGGCGAGGAAACCCCAGAACAGAAGTCGTTTTTCCAGTTTCCGTCGCGGAGCCGCCGCCACCCTCTGTTCTTCTTCGGGAGGGCTAATCTGGAGGCTGATTTGGCCTCCGGAGAGGGGAGATCGTCGCCATCGTCATCATCATCACCACTCCATCCTCCCTCCATGACTTCTCCTTCCATGTGTGAGTAATTCCCTGCTGTAGGCAAAGGGGATGGTAGGGATTGGATGAGTTAGATCATGTAATAGTTTATCAGATTATTGGGGGCATGTTGCCTATCATCTACTTTGGTGTTTATCATCTTTGCTTCAACTTGTTGCTCTTAATGCTTGCCACTTTGGGCCCGAGTGCCATGTTTTCAGATCTGAACCCTATGTGTTTGCATGAATATATTTGTGTTCTTGATCCTATCTATGAGTTGTTTGCACCTATTATGGTCCGAAATCGGCGATCCCAAAGGTGACAGCTTGTGACACTAAAGGGGATGGTCCATAATTTGAGGATTCCATGTATCCATTGAGTTTATTGCTTTGTTCCGGTGCTCTTTGACAGGAGCACCTTAATCTCCATAAGTTCCTTTTGGCCCCGTTCGTAGCGGGATGGTAGGACAAAAGATGTTGTGCAAGTTCTTATTGCAAGCACATACAACTACCTGTGGGATACATGCCTAATGTTTGATATTTGCCTAGATGATCATTACTTTTCTGTGTGCCTTGCCCCAAGTTAGATTAATGATGTATCTCATCCATGCAGCGCCCAACCATCCATCTCCCTAGCCTACAGTGTTTCAATCCTGCTGGTTATTAGTTGTTACTTTTGCTGTTTACTTTTGCTATCACCACTATCACTATCATATCACCGTTACCACTTATCTTTTGTTGCAAGTAAGTATATTTCAGGTGCTGTTGAATTGACAACTCAACTGTCAAAGCTTATAAATACTCTTTGGCTCCCCGTGTGTCGAATCTATAAATTGGGTTATTCTTACCCGCGAAGACTATCTCGATCCCTTATGGTTGAGGGTTATCACGCCCTACAAGTTGTTTTAGGTCTCCAGCAAGAGCATCAGACACCTTTGATTTTTGGCTGGAGACCTTTCCCTGCAAGAGAAAGTTAATTCTTCTTAACCACCCACATCTTCTGGGGTGGCTTAGAGGCAATGAGTCTAAGAGCAGCATCTGAGAATTTTGGCTTCGGAGCCCTAGCAAATAATCTTGCAGTAGGAGAATAATACCCATAAGAATAAGAAGAAAAGTTCTTTGTTTTGTGAATATAGCGGTTTGAGGAAACACGCTCATATTCATGAGTCTGAGTAAAATTTCCCTGCAAAACATTGGCGTTAGGGTGACTCAGCTGAGTCCTCTGTCTATATGGAGCCTTAGGGCCATATGAAGCCTTTGGTCTGGGGTTTGTCTTCTTCCCAGGTGGTGTCATGATGACATTTACTGGAAGCTTCTCAAGACAACCTTTGGGAACCCAGATCCTCTTCATAGGCGGCCCGTTCCTGCAGTTAGTACCAATGTACCTGGCAAACACTTCACCATTCTGATTCTTAAACAGTTTATAGTCTGCATCAAAGGATTCATCAATGATAATAGGATTAGCACAAGTGAAGCTAGATAAGGTAGACGGATCCACTGAAGGTTCCTTTGCAGCAACCCATGTGGTTTTGGGGTACTGCTCAGGCTTCCAGTATGAGCCATCAACATTCATTTTCCTCTCGAACCCTACACCCTCTTTCCTAGGGTTTTGATTCAGAATCTGCTTTTTGAGGACATCACATAAAGTCTGATGCCCTTTGAGGCTTTTGTACATCTCTGTTTCAAGCAAAGTCTTCAACCTAGCATTTTCATCAGCAATAGTAGTGGTATCCTCAGCAGAGGGGTTAGTTACCACATCAGCAGTTGAAGATATTGCAACAGTGGCAGCAGTAGAACATTCAGCGACAGATGTAGCGTTATCACGCTCAATGCATTTTAGACATGGTGGTTCAAATTCTTCCTGAGTGAAGCTGATCAGTTGAGCGTGGAGTGACTCATTTTCTTTTTGAAGATCTTCATGAGCCGCTTTCAATTTCTCAAGTTCTCGCTTCCTTTGAAGATAATCGTGGGAAAGCTTTTCATGAGTTTTTGAGAGCGTTTCATGAAGACTTTCAAGTTCCTCGTACTTAACATGAAGATTTTTTATGTCTTCTATTAAGGACTGAGAACGGGTGATTTCCGCGTCCAACAGGTCATCGCTTTTGTCTAACAGTTTTTGAATATGTTCCATAGCTTTCTGCTATTCAGTGGCTATTTTAGCAAGTGTTTTGTAGCTAGGTTTTGATTCGCAATCAGAGTCATCTTCACTGGATGTTTGAAAGTAAGCATCGCGTGATTTTACCTTGGCACCGCGTGCCATGAAGCAGTAGGTGGGAGCAGAGTCGTTGTTCTCATCATCAGTGTTGGTGACGGGGCTATTGTCTTCAGTGTTGAAGATGGACTTGGCAACGTAGGCTGTGGCTAGAGCCAAACTTGCAGCACCAGAATCAGACTCTTCCTCAGACTCCACCTCCGCTTCTTCTGAAGCAGACTCCTCCTCTGAATCCATCTCTTTGCCAACAAACGCACGAGCCTTGCCAGATGAATTCTTCTTGTGTGATGAAGACTTCGATGAAGACTTGGAAGAAAACCTTGAGAACTTCTTCTTTTTCTTGTCATCCGAATCATATTCCTTGCTCCTCTTCTTCTTCTTCTTCTTCTCATTTTCCCATTGAGGACACTCATAGATGTAGTGACCAGGTTTCTTACATTTGTGACATGTTCTCTTCTTGTAGTCATGGGTAGAAGCTTCATCATTTCTTGAGCTGGATCATGAAGACTTTCTGAAGCCTTTCTTCCTAGTGAATTTCTGGAACTTCTTCACTAGCATGGCCTTTCCAATGTCTTCAGGATCATCAGAACTGCAGTCAGATTCTTCTTCAGATGAGGAATCAGCCTTTGCCTTCAAAGCGCGAGTTCGGCCATAGTTGGGAACATAGATGTCACGTTTCTTAGATAGCTAGAACTCATGTGTGTTGAGCCTCTCAAGTATGTCGGACGGATCGAGAGTCTTGAAGTCAGGGCGTTCTTGAATCATCAGGGCAAGGATGTCAAATGAACTGTCAAGTGATCTCAGTAGTGTCTTGACGATTTCATGCTTGGTGATCTCAGTGGTGCAAAGTGCCTGAAGCTCATTTGAAATGTCAATGAGGCGATCAAATGTATGCTGGACATTCTCATTGTCGTGTCTCTTGAAGCGATTGAAGAGGTTGCGAAGGACACTGATTCTTTGATCTCTCTGGGTTGAGACGCCTTCATTGACCTTAGAGAGCCAGTCCCAGACTTCCTTCAACGTTTCCAGAGCACTCACACGGGCATACTGTCCTTTGGTCAGATGACCACAGATGGTATTCTTGGCAGTGGAATCCAGTTGGACAAGCTTCTTGACATCAGCAGGGGTGAGACCTTCACCAGTCTTGGGAACGCCGTTCTTGACGACAAACCAGAGGTCCACGTCAATGCCTTCAAGATGCATGCGCATCTTGTTCTTCCAGTAGGGGTATTCAGTGCCATCGAAGACGGGGCACACAACAGAGACTTTGATTATCCCTGCAGTCGACATAGCTAAAACTCCAGGTTAAACCGAATCACACAGAACAAGGGAGTACCTTGCTCTGATACCAATTGAAAGTGTAGTATATGGACTAGAGGGGGGGTGAATAGGCGATTTTTATGAAAGTCTTCAAAACATGGAGATTTCGAAGACAAACGATAGAAACGATCCTATTTGTATGCAGCGAAAGGTAGACTACACTAGACAAGCCATAGTCAAGTATTCAATGAAGTGAAAGCACGAAGACTAATATTAGCTAGGCAGTAAGGATCAGGATGCAAGATTGTATGAAGCCAATCAGAACAAGTAGTCACACAGTGAAGTCAAACAGATAAGGCAAGCAGGCAATGACTTCACAACGAAAGACAGAAAGTAAAGAGAAGGAAAGGATAGAACCAGTAGCTCGGGGAAGACATTGATTTGTTAGACCAGTTCCAGTTGCTGTGACAACTGTACGTCTGGTTAGGGAGGCTGAGATTTAACTCAGAAGACCGTGTCTTCACCTTATTCCCCTTGAGCCAAGGACACCTAGTCCTCGCCCAATCACTCTAGTAAGTCTTCAAGGTAAACTTCCAAACCTTCACAGACTTCGTTCACCGGCAATCCACAATGACTCTTGGATGCTCAGAACACGACCCCCTAACCGGCTGGAGGAAACACAGTCCTCAAGTATAACAAGTCTTCAGGTCACACAGACAGAAAGACTTCAGTGATGCCTAACACTCTTTGGCTCTGGGTGTTTGGGCTTTGTCCCCGCAAGGATCTTTCTCTCAAGTGCTTCGGAGGTGGGGTGCTCTCAAACGACAAAAGCCGTGTAATAACTCTGAGCATCCACGAATTTATGGTGTAGGGGGTGGGCTATTTATAGCCACTGGGCAACCCGACCTGATTTGTCCGAAGTGACCCTGGGTCACTAAGGAACTGACACGTGTTCCAACGGTCAGATTTCAAACACACACGACAACTTTACTTGGGCTACAAGTAAAGCTGACTCATCCAGCTCTGGATAAGATTTGCTCTCATTGTCTTTGCTCGAAGACATAGGATTTGGTTGAGCATCACTTCAGTCACTCTGACTTAGTTTACTTGGACCCCACTTAACAGTACGGTGGTTCCTATGACTCAACAAGGAAGAAAAGGAAACAACAAAACATCTAAGTCTTCGCGCTCCATAGTCTTCACAGAATGTCTTCTCTCGTCATAGTCTTCAATATGATTATCTTCATATACCACCATTGTCGTCAATGTCTTCATATATTTTTAGGGGTCATCTCCGGTAGGTAAACCGAATCAGTGAGGGACTATTATCTGTGTTATCATGCAATTCTCACAAACACATTAGTCCCTCAACTAGGTTTGTCGTCAATACTCCAAAACCAACTAGGGGTGGCACTAGATGCAGTTACAGCCTCTCCTTTCACATCAGATTGTGTTCCATTGAAAAAGCTTGGGTATTCTTATTCCATCAATTTTGGGATGATTGTCAAAATCCCAGGATACGATTTAGAACCTGACATTATATCTTATTGTATGATACGATTGACTAATACTCATAATGTGAGGGGCACAGGAAGAGTAGGTCGCTGGAGATGAAAGCATGTGAGGGACACAGGAGGAGCATTGGTTGGGGGGGGGGGAGGCATCGATGCGATGTTGATGTCATGGTGAGCTTTCCCAATCTTGCTCTTTTTGTTGGGCGATTCCGATGCGGGTTCTTGATTTGATCTGTGAGTTGGGTAGTTCGGTGTCTACTCATGTGATCTTACTTTATCAGATTTTTTTAATTTATGTTTTTTATTCGATCATGCACTTGTGATACTTGTACTTGATACAATTGGTTACTCCGCTTTAGTGTTGTGGATCTGATAGTCCGAACTTAAAGAGGATTTTTTTAATGCAAACTTATCATCTAAAGATACTTTGGATTTAATGTGGCCCCTGACTAATGAACTCTCTTGGTCCACAAATTAGAGTTATTCAGCAGTTGATTACAAGTTGTTAGAAGTGTAGTTTGTATTGTAGTGTAGTTTTTTTAACTTGATGATGTCGGTTTCCGCAAAAAAGGGAAAACTAGCGAACAGGTCGGTCTCGGTACTATTGAGCTGCTCGCATGCAGTTTTGTGTGACAATGGTAGTGCAAAGCCAGCATCCTTTTTATTTGGCACTATAAAACAATCTTATCTTGATGCTGAAGCATTATATTGTTGTTTAAATGATACTAGCATAGATGCAGCTTACTTGCCAATTTGTCAGTTGTGAAGATCTTCAATTGTCGTAGTTTCGTAAAAGGGGATATAAAACATGTGGATTTTTTAACATGTCGTAGTTGATGACATGGCATATGGTGAACTGACCACTTGTCTCTGCACATATTCTTTCACCTGGAGACCATCGGTTGGTTTATGATAGCTTATGCAGAATGTATCATGTATGTTCACAGATTTTATCCAGGCTTATACCGTGTACCAAAAAATAGAGCTAGAGTATGATCTAAATTTTCTGTTCATGTCCAGTGCTAAAGCACAAAATAGAAGGGTGCGGATGAGGAGGCGAGGGCTGACGGCAGCCACGGGAGGAGGTCGGGGTGGTTGAAGAATAAGGCATGGGCGGATCCGGCAAGACGTGTCTCTAGTGGATGTCCACGATGAGGTAATGAGAAGACCCTCTCTGTGAGCCCTATCCCTCTCATTTGGCCTCTCGATTTATGGTTCTCATGCTCCCTGTTTCTGTTTTCTTTGTTTGTGCTGATCACTGACCAGTCTCGTCTTCGGCACCTGGATCCTCGTCATTGATCTTGCCCACCCGGACGAACGCACCATGGCCTCTCAGATCACACACAACACTAATCCATGGTCGGGTAACATCTGCTGCTAGCAGAGCTTCAGCCGGTGAACAGGAGAAGCTTCAGCTCTGTTGTCGTAAATTTCAACTGTTGGTCGAGCTTCAACCTCTAGACCCTCAAGTGTACAATTGGTTCTATGTCAGATTGGTTTTACAATTTTCTGTTGTTATTTGTACAATATAGTGTTTAATATGGTTGTGAATAATCCGCCATCTAAGGGGATCAAGGTCTCTAAAATATTGTTGTTTGCTCAAAGGTTCTTTGTTTTGTCATTAATTGTCAATTGTATTGCAAATTCCTTGCTTATATGTGCATGTTCATCAGCAATTAAAGAAAAAAAAGGGTGAAAGGTCACTTGTCAAGCTGGCCCCGCACAAACTTCCTCTCAAGAGGTTCCATCGGGTGGGTGCCCCAACCCCTAGTATCCTTTTGAAATGGTGATGAAGGGCATGGTGTAGAGCGTAATGATCTTTTGCTTGTGTCCTCATTGCAGGTACGCACCTATAAGTAAGCTGTATGCGCGAAAAATAACACCGCAAGCGTCTGTAGTCCAACGGTTAGGATAATTGCCTTCCAAGCAATAGACCCGGGTTCGACTCCCGGCAGACGCAAATTCTTTTTTCTTGCCAGCCTCTACTGCGTCCTGCAGTTTTGCACCATTCTTTTGTTCACAACACTGGCCAAAATCACGCGCCAAAAGCGTCTGTAGTCCAATGGTCAGCTGCCCGGCTCCCCCCCGCATCCTGGCCGCCACCCGGCCTGCCCATTCATCTTCTTCCTCCTGCTCACCGCCCTCTCGCCTCGTCTGCCTCCGTCCGCTCGATGCACCTGCCTGACCGCGCCCCGTCGTCGCCAACTCCCTCCTGAAGCTCTGCTGCGCCCTTGGCCTCCTGCCCCACGCGCGCAAGCTGTTCGACTCGGGGGCCGCCTCATCGAACGCAATGGTGTCCAGGCATGGACGCATGGCAAGAGCGCGCGGCGACCTGCCGGCAGCGCGGGAAGTATTTGCAAGAATGCCGGAGCGGAACCTGGCGTTGTCTCGGAGCGCCTCGACCCTTGTGCGTGCAGAGGGAGTGAGTTCGAGGAGTCGCTGCACGCATTTGGTCGGATCTGCCTCGAGCCCTCAACGTCTGACAGTAGTGCCTTCTCTGTCAACTGGCTATCTACGGCGGCTTCATGTTCTCCGGCAAGAATGCAAGCTAGCCACATGAGCCCCATCACACTTCTTGTGCACATGTTACTGTTTGTTCTTCTGCTCCACTTGCTACCTGCAGCGACTGCTGGTGCTCGTCAACTGCAACTTATTCTTGGCATAAGCAAGAACCTGAAGGAGAGGATAGGCAGGTAGATGCTTTCTGATGCTCAATATCCAATTATGCATTCTCATGATCCTTTCCCCTGTGGGTGCGCCGCCGTAGCTCACCCCTAGCCCCTAGGATAGCTGTACAGTCTCCTCCCTCGCTTCCTAGTTTTTTTTTTCATTCATATTTTATTTTATTGCTTATTTCGCTTGGCCTTTTGTATTTTCTTGCTGTAAGACTTTCGTTGCTTCGAGGTTTTTTCTTCGAATCTAATACAAAATGACGCGCATTTTCCAGGTGCATATTCTAGAAAAATAAAGATCCTTTCTCCTGCCATCCTCGATGTTTGCTTCATTATTGAAGTGTGCCTTTTCTTAATCCGTCGAGTGGTGTTTTGTCTCTTGGGTTTCCAGCTAATCTCTGACGCATTAGGCCAACTTATTTATGGGCATCGTGCAGTCCTGAAGGGCCAGTTGACGCTCGGATCATGGGCGGGGGGGGGAATATAAATCCTGACTCAGGATAAGACATTTTCTTAAATTGTGTTGACAGGTAAAATGCCAGACCGGAGCACAGGAGTTGTTACTACCGATGGGTACCATAAGTACAAGGTAAACAATAAGAGCAAAATCTTCTGCCGGTGTTTCTCTGACGCATCAACTGTAGTAACACTTCAGCAGTTCTCAGGTTTAGTGATTCCGAAGGAAATCTTGTGCTTATCTGATGTTTCAGGAGGATATCAAGCTCATATCTGAGACAGGCCTAGAGGCCTATAGGTTCTCCATCTCCTGGTCAAGGCTCATCCCAAGTACATAATTCCTCATATGGTCCATCACAAAAAGCCCTTTTTAATTTCGATTTTTTTCTAACCATTTCAGCAAAATTTGTGGTTTGTAGATGGACGTGGAGCCATCAATCCAAAAGGGCTACAGTTCTACAGTAACATCATAGATGAGCTAGTGAAACATGGTAATTGGTCTTTCTATTTCTCTCTACACGTCCTTGGCCTCAGGAGTCTCCGCAAAGTATTTGTCCATTCAGGGGATCAAAAGTAGTTGATACAATGCTTCTACTCCTACTTTAATGCTTTGGAAGATGTCATGTGGTTGTAGCATGTCATATGATAAGGCTATGCATACTCCTTTCTCATTAACTCTTTTGTAGAATTAGTTTTCCCTTTGTATGTGTGAGGTGGCCTGGTGGGCTTAGGACAGACATAGTAGAGCGAGTGGAGTATATATTTTGATCTTCGAGCATCCAAATGCAGTTATGGCTTAGGTATGCACCAACGAAATTTATTTGTCCAGGTATTCAAATACACATCACACTTCACCATCTAGATCTCCCTCAAATTCTTGAAGACGAGTATGGTGGATGGTTAAGCCTCAGAATTATGTAAGTTTATAAAAGGGTTCACAAATAAATAATTTCTCTCGGAGCAGCAATTTGTAGTAACAGTGACATAATTACAACGCAGTGGTCCTATTAATACTTTTGTATCCGCAAAATGCAGCGAAGATTTCATGGCATATGCAGATGTTTGCTTCAGGGAGTTTGGAGGCAGAGTCACTTACTGGACTACAATGAATGTGCCAAACATTGGTGCAATTGCCTCTTACGGCAGTGGTCAATTGCCACCTGGTCGATGCTCAGATCCATTTGGAATAACAAAGTGCACAGCTGGGAACTCCAGCACTGAACCTTATGTAGCAGTCCATACTTACTTATTGGCGCATGCATCAGTTGCCAGACTGTACAGAGAGAAGTATCAAGTGAGTGAATGATCTTGTACCCAAAATAGTTTAGTTGCTGCTAGATTCTTCAGAAACTGTGAGCTTTATTAGCCATCTTAGCTTAGGTCGATGGTGAAGTCACAATTTTCATTCATTACACGTTAACCATTTCATAACCCATCTTTTTTTATGCATGTTTTATGTTTCAGCACGATATTCCCTTTTCCTGTTACAGTGCAAATTTTTCATAGCTAAAGAGTGTGGACTCACTGAAGGAACTTATGGATATATACAGGCTGCGCAAAAAGGAGTTATGGGCTTAAATATCTACTCCTTCTGGAGTTACCCATTCACAGATTCCACTGCCGATTTAGAAGCAACTCAAAGATGTAAGGATTTCATGTTTGGCTGGTATGATATTTTACCTCCATCTTTCCATGGGAACTATGCATGTTGAGAGCCTAACTGCGATACTGATAGGATACTAGAGCCTTTGGTGTTTGGGGACTACCCAGAAATGATGAAGAAAAATGTTGGCTCTCGTCTTCCATCCTTTACAAAAGTCCAGTCTGAACTTATCAAGGGTTCTTTTGATTTTATCGGAATAAATCGCTACTATTCTCTCTATGTGAGTGACCGCCAGACAGAACCAGGTATCCGAGACTACAACAGGGACATGTCATTTTATTACAGAGGTATCCACCTATGTAATTCTTTTTCTCGATCACGCCTGGAAGCGTGTCAATTTCACTAATATAGCCTGTGTAAAAATAGCACCTTTCTTAGCCTATGCCTCAAGGATTAGCACTCTAGACTCTTGCGCTATGTCCAGTTTGGCGAAGCGAGGCATTATCGCATCATTAATTACCTTCATCCCTTAACTGCACGCCTTCGTATTTTCGTTGTTGGCATTCATGTTGGCGAAAAACTTGGCGTCGGGCGCCATGTTGACCTTGGCGCCCATTGCCCTGTTGTGCAATTGTATCTTTGGCTTTGATTCACGTCAGTGGGAACTAAGTGGGTTTGGGTTGGATCTAGGGCCCCCCAGCAGGAGGATGTAACGGGTACCCTGCTGAGGCTGCAAGCGACCCTATTTTGCTGGTCTGCTATGCTGCTGTTGCCGCTACTTTGCTGGTACCGCTATGCCGCTGCCGCTGCTACTTTGCTGTTGCTGCTGTTTTGCTGAGAGTTGAGAGTGAGAGATGAGAGAAACGGAAGATGATGTGTGAGAGGGAGATGCTATTTCAGAGATGAAGAGTGAGAGAGAAATAGAATTACAGAGGGATGTGTTGTTGACAGTGACAGAGATTGAATTACAAAGGATGATAAATTGAGATAGATTGTTGATTCATTGGTTTTTTAGTTCTTGTGTAATTGTGGTGCTTGTTGTTTGTTTGTCGGGCAAAGATGAATCGCTACATCGACTTGTTGAACGAGCGGAAAACCAGCGCTATGTTTCACTTTGAATTTTAAAATTTGGATTTGAATGTTATTGAAGTGTGTGATGTTGAAATGCGAAAAGTATGGTTTATCTATGCGAAATTGAAGTTTAATTACAGTGTATATGCACACACGTCAGAGAAATAGGAGAGGGAAATAATAAAGGAAGTAATTTTTAGGGAATCTGAGTTTGCACACTATTCCTTGAGCCTTCAAAATATTATAAACGCTGCCTTTTTCAGTTTTAAAGGATGCATTTTTCAGAGAATCTGCTAGACTTGCTCAAATTAAGTGGAGCTGGCTAAGGCTTGCTGTGCTTAGCAGATGGGTTAGTGACTAACATGTCATGAATTATCCAAAATAATTAGCTGTCTAGTCTCTATCTAATAGTTTCTCTATCAAGTTTTATTGTTTCACCATAGTTTTCTAAACGACACAACTGTTGTTTGACCATTTCAATCCAAATTTTTACTTCATAACCTTAGTAAACGAATACAATTTTTTTTTCAACAGTTCTGTTTTGCAGTTATATGCCTTGGTTACCCTAACTAGATATTTGTTTCTATGCTGCAGCTTCTAGGACAGAACCACCTGCTGGTCAGGTAAAACCATGTCATCAATGCTTTTTGTGAAGGGTTTCCAACTATGAGTGCATCTATGTTCTTGGATATTTTGTCTGTGCGCATCTATGAGTTACCTCCTCTCAACTCTTGACAGAGTGCACATTGCAACCCTAAACTTTGATAGAAGACAAATATAACCTTTAACTGTCAAAACCTGGTAGAAAATCTCACACTACTCCAAAGTGGTTTTAGATGGCATGTCAAAACTACTCTATGTGTTTACCACATCTTTAATAGCAGAAAAAACTAGAAATAGAAAGGATCATTGTTAAGAACTTCAAACTTTTCAGAAGGTATAAATAAATAATAAAAAGGCCGACCCCCCTGATTTTCCAAATAAAAAACACAAATAATTTTTGTTTAAAAAAATAACCACAAATCTAATTTCCCCAAAAACTACTAATTGAAATTTTCTCTCAAGAGAAATTAATGTCTAAAAGCAGATGTTCTTTTTATTCCAAGGTTGGAGCGATTATTTTAATATCTCATTTTATTTTTATTATTGCTAGGTTTTTGGATGATGTAGAGTCAACACGGCATACACATAGGCACCATGTCATCTAAACCTGTTTTGCAGTTATTTAAAACCACTTTGGGGCAAATAAGAACGAGGCAATTTTTTTGCCCCGATTTCAAAAAGAAAAAAACACTTTGGGATGATCTGAGGGGGG
>LR738710.1:43314167-43342011 GCA_902687465.1 Secale cereale | reverse complement strand
GGGGGGGCGTGTTAAGCCAGTTTAGATAGTTCGGGGTTACCGTACTAGAGAGTTGAAGGGTGCAATGTACACTGAACCAACAGTTAGGGGGTGAAAATGTTTTCATTGTTCTTTGGGCCGCGCACCATTCAGTTAGAAATACCAAACTGGCTCGGAGTTTAAATAAGAAAAACACACATCAACCAAATGTGATCGAGGTTGACAAACTGATGCTGATTCATGACAAAGTTAGGGTCTCTATTGGTCTGCAGGGAGCCCCAACAAATGTTCCAAGTGATCCCAAAGGGTTGCAACTTGTCCTCGAGTACCTGAAGGAAGCCTATGGGATAACTCAACTTTATGTCCACGAGAATGGCAAGCACATACAGTTTAGCAAGAAGTAAACCTATGTTAACGAACCAAATATCTTCTTGAACCTCAGTTGTATATTCTTCGTGTCAGCAGGCCGGTGTGGGGTCTGCCAACGATAGCCTTGATCATAGTTACAGGGTCGATTACCTGAGCAGCTACATGGGAAGCACACTAGATGCAATAAGGTTGCAATCTTCAGCACACGGCTGCAATAAGGTTAACAAGGTTGGATCAGATAAATTTTGAAAGAAGGTCTTCTTTCGATCCTTGAACTGGTGCCATCTTGGTCTTGGTCATATTAGTTTTGAAAGGAATATGTCTTCTTTTGATCCTTCTACAATTTACCTTTTTTCTTTTCTTTATACCTATAACTTTGCACAAACTTGACAGACATTACAAGTACAATGAACAACAACAACAACAACAACAAAGCATGTAAAAAAAAACAAAGGCTTTAGTTGAAAGACAACCTATTTCAGCTTAGTCCATCTCCAACACTGCAGCTAAGCCAACACACATGCTGACAGATGTCTTTCAGCCCCCGGAATTAGCTATTCGAATGATGCAAGTTTGTAATTGTATATATAGCTGCCAAAGCAGATCACCACTGTACAGTATACTTAAACAAGTCACAGGTGCATTTTGAAAGAACAATAACAATCGTGCACACTTTCATGCTTATCTATGTCAGCACTACCTTCTACATCAGCAAAGAGACAATACAATTCTCATATTTCTAACACGCAGTCGAATGAAAATAACATGCCAAATCCCTGATGTTAGTATCCAAAATCCAGCAACATATACAAGACTGAATGTTACAGTACAGTACACATTGCAAGTTCATCCAAATCCCTCAGCTTTTCCATTTTCCTCTATATTCTATACAGCTCAGGAAGATCAAACAAAAAAGAACCGTGGCACCAGTACATGATAACTATGAGAAAATACCAAATTTGTGCAAAAATATGTTGCATGTATATTATAATTCGGATAAAGAGGAAAAAAGACTGCACTCATGTTTTGTAATACAAGTACAATTTTGTCTTTTTGTATAGTGCATGATGATATTTTTGGACAAGTCTACATTTTTTCTCATATTTTGCCATACGCTTAATTACCATGAAACTTCTTAAAAACTGGCTCAAGTGTACGAGTACAGAGTTGATCAACACAGGACCACCGCCTACCAAACAAACTAGTTATTACATATAATCATACATAAAGGAGGCTTAATTAAAACCTATTAATTGAAAGCCAAGTTCATCTTTCTAAGATTGAGTGTAATCCACACTGGAGCCGGGCAGTTGGACCAAAGCTGGGGAGACACAAGTTCCTCCGTGCTGTTATTACCCAAGTCGAGAATTCCCATATCACGGGGACTGTTCTTGAATCCCTTTGTCCAAAGCACACTGTCATCTGTGAAGTAGGCATGGTTTCCCTTGAGAGCCGGATAGTCTTCAGCAGCAAGACAAAGTGATTGATTGTGCCCAAGAAACAACACATGGTCGCGCAAACAACTGTTTTTCATAATTTTCTCTCCTGAAGCATCGACTTCATATATATTAAGTTTTCCGGTGTTCCAAAGCACAAATGCCCCAGGCTCGGGTTCTAAATCACAGTGCTCGTATAATCTCCACACCTGAAGAAGATTGCCCCATGGAGCCTGTACAATGTAGTTATTCAGAAACCAGTCCTCGGGCTCTGGCTCCCGTATAATCATCTTCATCGTGACAACAGGGCTACTTAGATCGAAGGCATGAATTTGTCCATATGAAGTGACTGCATACAGCAGGCCATTCTTGTAAAGGCAATCATGATAGTTGGTGTATGGTGGCAGCCATATCCAGCTATCATCCCCTGCCCTTGCAACCGAGAGCTGACCAAGTGGATTGTGTATGAGCGCCACAATGTATCCATTGCATGTATGAGAGAACACAAAAGCTTTATAGTGAAACTTGTTCCTCAGCTCTCCAAGAGCCAAGATGGATGGCGGACCGTAAACCTTTTTTGCGGAGTGGCATGAGTACTCGTACTTGTGAAGAGCACCAGAGTCATTATAGATGGGTTTCACTTGCTCAGCGGTGATCACCGAAGGGAGATCAATCTGTTGACTAGTGATGGGATTGACAAGGTGCATCTCAGATCTGTCATCAACTGTAACAAGCAAGCCTTGCGAGGAGGACCCAATCAGATGCCTACTTCTGATAGGTGGCCCTGGAAGAGTTAGCTTGTACGTCCTCTTCTCCGCGAGGCTGTAGAGGCAAGCAACGCTGTCGCCGGCAGATTCAGACGTGTAGAGGAGGCACGGCGTCTGGGGGCGCGTGTAGTGCCCAAGGCTGTGCAGGCTCGAGTACGCGGAGCGCCATGAGGAGCAGACCGACCCGGCACGGACGAGGTCAGGGATCTCGAGGGTGGCCAAGATGCTCATCAAGATGTCCTGAGGCAGCTCAGGCGGTGCGCCCTCCATAGTCTTGATCAGTGGAGGATGCTTGCAGAATTTCTTGAGTGAACTTGGAGTGAGGCGCAGCAGCCTAGGCAAAGCTCTGAGGACTAGCGAGCACAGATAAGCTGGGTGTATAGCGAGGCTCCATAAGCTCATTGTCCAGGCTAGGCTGCACGCCTCCGTATAGGCAAAATCAATCTTGGACAACTTGCAAAGAACCAATGACGGAGGAGGGAGATACGGAGCTTCGCCGCTAGTCCGATTATTCTCAGGTGTACCGCCGGACTTCATAATCTACAGGCATCCGTATATATAAGCTTTAATTAAAAAAAAAGTTACAACTTGGGATGGAAACAGAGGACAAGAGTTCTTGTGGGTAACTTATACGGAGTATACATCACAAACCGAGGACAAACCTGATTCGAATACGCGAAGAACCGGATTGGATTGGGCACTCGGGGATTCTTTTGCTGATGAAGGAACGGACTTGATTCGAGGAGTCCCACTCGGTTTGCTTCTCAGAATCCTCCTATTTTCTCTACCAAAGGGAGGAAGGAAATTAGATCAATAACCGGCGGAAGGTGAAACGTAGCCAAATCAGAAGCGGCGGAAGGTGATACCCAGATTGAAGAGGGAGATCTAAGCCGCAGCAGCCGCAGCAGAGGAGGGAGGGGGCGCAGCCGCAACGTTGACCTGATTGGGGGTGGAGGCGGCTGCGACCTGCGAGTCCTCCTCTTCGCGCAGCGCTCACGTGCCTCCGCTCCTGGGCCGGTCCAACCAGGCGAATGCGGCTCGTGATGCGTCTCCTTCAGCGCCGGTTGGAGTTTCTGGCGCTCACACGGCACCTGTTATGGGCCAGCCCGTCACGAGGCAATCAGCGAATCGCTCGCCAGCCCACGTTTCGTTCTTTTCCTAAACAAATGTACGCTTCGTTCTTTTTCGCTCAAAAAAAAAAACGTACGCTTCGTTCTCCACTCAAAAATACAAACGTACGAAAAAGTTCATTCGTTTCCAAAAAAAGTTCATCTTTAAAATAGTTCATCAAATTTGAAAAAAGTTCATCGGTTTTGAAAACAATTCATCGAATCTGACAAAAGTTCATAGATTTGAAAAAACGTTCAATGAATTTGAAAAAAGCTCATCCAATTTGATAAAGGTTCAGCGATTTGAAAAAGGAGTTTATGGAATTTGAAAAATATCATTGATTTTATAAAAAAATTCATCAACTTTGAAAATAGTTTACTGGTTAAAAAAAATCATCGATTTCAAAAAAAAAAAAATCTTCGAATTTGTAAAAGGTAAAAGAGAAATGATTACAATCATCCGACCGATTTTACACCTCGCGTCTGCCGCATCGAGAGCCAACCACGTGTTGTCTCACACACAGAAAGTATCAGGATTTTGCAACATCCTTCATGTTTCTTAAACATGGGAGAAGATTCGGTTCGGCCGACCGATAGCTCGCACGCTGGATAAGTGGCCGTTCGATCAAAAGTTATCATATAGCGCTAAAAAACTGCACGTGATAAATATCTAGAAACATCTCGCAGGACAAGCAACCTTTATTGATCAAAACTTCGTCCCCAATCTTAATCACCACGAGGAAAAACTTATGCAACATTATTTTTGTTGCAGAACTCCTTCCGCAACAACACTAATGTTGCAAAAAGGCAAAGATGAAAAAAAAACTGCAATACAACTTGTCATCCCCAATCCCATCCTCGTGAGAAATAATTCTGCAACATCAGTCTTATTGCGGAAGTCCTTCCGCAACAGTACCCATGTTGCACAAAAACAAGACAAAATAAAATTCCACAATACAATCTTTTTGCAAATGTTTCTGCAACAACGCCTCTGTTGCTACAGAATTCCGCAACACCACCATTGTTGCAATTATGAAAACAGTGATTGACCGCTGATCTAACGACTGTCGAGGCGACAGATCTTTTAAAAAGGTCCACCGGCCGACGCGTAGCAGGTAAACATATGAAAAATAAAAACAAAACAAAAGCCGTCCAGAAAACCTGGTTTTCTGCTAACCGAAAACTGTCTCGCGATGTAGCGAGCCGACCCAATATCGGTCAAGTGTTTGTGTATCAGTACCATCCCAAGATCATGCTGGCACACACAGTACATTGATGAAAATTTCAAAGTTCAATCACACCTGAATTTATTACACGGTTCTCATATCGAGTCTTTATTACATCATAATAAATTCATCCGAAGGCCAACTCATGAGAAAATAAACTAAATGTTGCGGAAGCGTGGACGACAAGCGAGTCCATCCGACTCCATAGGACAATCACCGAGCGTAGATCGTAGCCTCACTCCTGATCGGAAAACTCCTATGCAACATAAGACGTTGAAGCCGTGTAGGTCAACATTTTGAATATGCCGGCAAGTCATCGTGAGAGAACAACAAATAATTACTAACACTATATGCAATTTGGCTGTGGGGCTCTATGTTTAAGTTTTTGCAAAAAAACCAATTTTTTTCCTACAACAAAAGGACTTGAAATGCAATTACTACAAAATATTGGTAGTTAATGAGATGGTTCCGCCAACCAGTGTCTCATTCCCGAAATTATTAATAACCCAATAATTAATTAATTATGTTCGGTGTTGAGATTTCCGAATAACTCCAATTCCAGAGGCTCAACTTGTCCGTAACCGGGGACACGGTTAATCGATTAGATTTCACTCTGCAGAGTTTTGTGCACTTTACCCGCAAGAATCGTTCCCTCCTTTTAAGTCCTCGCACTTCCTGGTGTTTGAAGACATGATGAACGAAACAGGGTCTTCCGTAGACTTCCTCTGGTCCACTGCCGGTGCCCATCCAATCCTACCGTTCTTCTACATCTCGTAGCACCGTCCGTCCAGAGCCACGCCTAAGGTCAACCCAGCCAGAGCCCATATTGGCTTGCGGCAACACAGGTAAGCTTCCGGTCAAGGGGTATCCATCCGTCTCTTCGTGGCTGGGTGAAGCTTTCCGCAAGATGTCATGGCGCTCCTCCATGCATCCCGGTCATCCACTGGTTTCTCCAGGGTGCCCGTCAACCGTCCTCCACCCAGTAGTGAATTTGAAGTCCATCTTGAGCAATTTGAAGTCATGAGGTTGTCATCATCTCGACTCTCACATCTCCCATATGTATCACTCAACCAACCATGTCTATGAGCATAGCATAATAAACTACAAACGTCCCGGGCAATGGTAACATAGGGGATAGGGTTCATCCTACCACATGATAACATAACTTCAAATTTTCCTACTGCATGCATGGTGGGGAGGAATACTACTAAATGCAATAAAAACATGGGTATTAAAATTCATGATCAAGACTTGCCTTGCTGATGATCTTCAAAAGCTAGCGACTCATAGTAACAAGCTTCGCACTCCGGGAATTCTATTCGAAGCAAACAAGTTGCACAACATAAGAAACACATTCAAAAACTTAACATAACAGCAAGGTAATATTTCAAAACAATCAAGGAACTCAGTAAAATCCAATGGAAAACTCTGAATCACACAAGCCAAAGCATAACACTAACCTACATCACAATCAACTCTACTAACATCAAGTAAAACACCTAAAACAATAACTTAACAGAGAGTAAAAATAAGTATTCACTAAATAACAAAAAGTAATTTTCCTATAATAAAATTCTAGCTAAACAATAAATTACTACTATTTCTATTGCTAGCAAACTAATCATGCATCTTACAACACCTAGAACCTCAAGAATACTAAGTCTAATAAATCCAAAAAATACCTACTGTTAAACAACAGAATATATGCCACCCTTGCAAAAACTAACAAAAGAAACTAATTAAAATTAATTGATAATAATTAAATTACAAACATGACTAAAAACAGAGTAAACAGTACTGTTTACAATAAAAAGCTAATTTAAATAAATCACTAACATGCAAACTAAACACTACGTCATAACTAATCTAATAAGCAACCCGTAGCAAAAGGAATTGGTCAAAAATAATATTCCTAGTTCAAAATATCTCAAATTTAGTGATTTGAGCAAATTCATGCAAACTGAATTTTAAACTGCCCAAATATGAAATCTAAAAGCACCAACAGAAACTTCATAACATTTGTGATCCAACACAGTTGGAATCACTCAAAAAATACCTTGTAGATAATTAACTATTGAATTTCTAAGTTTGAAACTATTCTGAAACAAAACTGTTCTTTTTTTGAAGAAGATGAAGCTCACTGTAATGGTGGTCCGGCGACGGGAGGCTCGGGCGGCGGCTCTGGCGTTTTTCCGGTGGTGCTCCGGGCGAGGCGAGGGGACGGGCGGGGGCGGCGGAGCGAGGGGAGGCAGCTGGTGGTGGCGGGTGGCGGCGGGGGTGGTCGGAGAGGCGGCAACAGCCGGCGGTGCTGGGGCGTGGAGCGGGGCGATCTGGTGCGGGAATGAGCGGCGGAGGTCGGGCTTTATAGGGGGAGGAGGGCTTGGACGAGGGGCAGCAGGGATCACGAATCCCGCGATTCCGGCGTTCTCCGGCGATGTGCAGGGGATTCCCGTGCGAGCGCAAGAAATGAGGGACGAGACTTGCCTGCTCCCAGCGCGTGTGCCCATCCGTGCTCCCGCCTACGTGGCTTCATTTGATTGGAACAAAATAAGGTCCGGCCGCATCCCCTTAAAATCAGGGGGGAGATGATTTGATTAGAAAAGAAAAAGGGAAAATGAGAGCCGTAGGATGAAGTGGGAGCACGGATGGGAGCATGGAGAGGGAGCAGGCAAGTCTCATCCAGAAATGAGATGATTCGGGCGATCGGGCCGGATTTGGCCCAAAAGAAAAAGTACCTTTCCTTTTTTTTAAATAACCCGCTAAGAAAATTATTTTAGAAGATAAAATGAAAATATAATATAGGAGTATTATATATCAAAATTCTAAGAAAAATAAATTATAAATAGTGAACTATATTTCAGAGGCAAAATAAAAATTTTAAAAAACATATTTTTGAAAATTACAAATAAAACTCAAATTTGAACTCAAAACTTTTCGCACTGTTTCTGCTGACATTTTTGGAGTGTCATGTTATCTCCTCTCATACCTTTGCACAAGTATTTGTCAGGTTTTTTTTGATATAGATTTCAAATGCCAATTTGAATTCAAATTCAAACAAAACTCAGTTGGCTCTGAATTTTCCAAATGTCACTCTATTCAAACAAAATGCATAGATGCTTAGCTAATATTGTAAAACATTCCAAATTTAAAATTTGGGATGTTACACGCGACCGGATAAAACCAGATTGGGAAACTAGGGCTTTTCGCGAGCTTGAAAGAATCAAATGATACAAAGAGGCAAAGAGGCACAAAAGCTATGTTATCCTAGTGATTGCCTCTGGTCGTTCGTGAGGAACTGGTGGCTAGTTTTTTTTAGGATCACAACGCACTTTATTGTAAGTTAACAACGTTTACAGGGATACATAAATTATCAGGAGGAGATTCTAGCCAAACATATCGTTCCGCATCAAGCGAGGACATCATCCTAGCTAGCCTGTGAGCTTCCCATTGTTGTTGCGCTGTTTAAAGCTGAAAATGCAAGATCGAAATAGATTGCTTCTGTCTTTGATGTCATATAGAACCATGCAATGTGCCCCCAGATTTGTCTCCAACTCGAACTCCCGGACGACTCTCAGACAGTCAGATGATATTTGCACGGTCTCAAGGCCTAGGTCTTCGCTCAGGGTAATCGCCTTGCGGCACGCGAGTGGTTCTAGAGTTTCAGGATCGGTCATTCCTTCAAAAACCACATAAGACACACCTATGAACTTCCCCTACTCATTACAGCATACCACCCCAACCGAGGCCTTATTAGTTGACTTTGCTACCGCCGCATCAACATTCAACTTCATATATCCAAGGGTCGGCGGAATCCATCATGGCACTACACGTTGCCGAATCGATCTTGGTTGTTGCATGGGACTGAGAGACGCGATCTCCTCCATATATCTAGTGATAAATAAATGCATGGATAAGGGGCTTTGGTGCTCCTTCTCATGAATTACTCGCCTTCAAGCGTACCATATAGCCTAGGGTTTCAATGAATTTGTCACTGGTTAGAGTTTCACTCAATTCAAAAAGCCAAAGCTTTGGATCCGGGGTTTCATCTCCATAGATTGGTACTGATAGATCATCCTCCCTCAATGCCCAGACACTTTTGGCCATGTTGCGATCGAGGAGCGAGTGGCACCAAGAATCATTTATTGCGTTGCATATTTCACATACCGGAGACAGTGCCATGTTACAGTGAGCCCGGACTTCACCAGTTGGGAGAGATGCTGGTGCCAATATCCATGCAAACATTCGCAGCTTCGGTGGTACCCTAGTCTTCCACAATTTCTTTCATCCCTTCTCTTCTTTCTCAATATTTGAATTTTGTGCATCCCCATTCAGCCATGCTTCACGCTGCAACTTTGTATCTGCAACTAGTGGCTAGTTCGATTGCTGGGGCGCGCACAACCTTTTTACAGTCTCGACAGAAAAGGAATAAAAGAAAAATGGGCCAGCCCAACACCTAAGGGGAGATGTGCGCCGCTTTGCAATTTAGGCTGTAAGTGGCGCTGAGGGCGCCGTATAGGAAATACCTTATTTTTTTCTTTTGTCTTGTCGCCCGGTTCACATTGACCGTTGTATTTTCCGTTCTTTGAAGGATCAGGAATTCAAAAAAAGAACACATGTCCAAATTTTCATGATTTTAAAACTAAAAACTTCATAACAACCAAAAAAAGTTAGTATAAATACGAAAATTATCATGAAATTTGGCAAAAAGGTTCACAAATTTGAGAAAAAAGATTAAGACTTGAAAAGTTTGTAATTTTGAACAATTTAACAAAAATAAAAAATAGCACGAAATTCAAAAAAAGATCATAAAAAAGATTTTTTAAATCTAATTAAAAGTTCACGAAATTTGAAAAAAAATCACTGAGAAAAGGTAACACTTTTTCAAAAGGTCATGATTTTTTTTGAAAAGTTCACGAAATTGATAAAAAGAAAAAAGAAAAAAAAGAAAAAGAAAACAAAATGAGAACCCGGTAAAGAACAGTACATGGCCCAATCAGTCTTTTGTGTCAATTTGACCCACATGTGGTCCTTTCTGTTAATTCCACTAAGCAGGTGGTCATTTTGGACAAAAAAATATCATTGCTAACGTCATTTCTCGTGCACGCCTCTACCATATCCGTTGCCCAACTCTTAAGCACATGTTCGAGGCGATGAAGAAGAGAATAGGGGGAGAGAGGGGCCTCTCGCATTTTGGGCCACACAACTGCACAATTGGAGATAAGGCTACCATCCCTTTCTCCAGTCCCGCCCTGCACGACGTCCACGGGCTACCCACCCGTGATGGCTGCCCATCAGACCTCCTCTTCCTCGCCGGCGGGGTGAACTAACTCGGGGGTTACTGCTTGACTGGTGAGCCTCCTTGTTGGAATATTTGTTTCTGCAACATGCTCTCATTGATGTTTACAACGGAAAAGGATGTAAGTGGTAGGGATGATTCGTAGATCTGGCACCTCATCCATGTTTTTTTTTGTGAAATGAACTACATGACTAGATTGCAAAGAGCTAGTGATATAACACACCCTAGAAAAATAGAAAAAAATACAAACAGGTCCACGGGGAGCCAATTCACCACATCCACGAACGTGATATGCGAGTGCGCCGCCACCGCCACTGCTCCCTCTCGGAGCCGGTGAACCCATTGGATAAGCGTACAGACTATTGGTGGATGGGAAGTCATCATCTTTGATCAAAGGCCAGCACGTTGGAGATAGGGTAAGCCGGTGTTGCATCACCACCACTGAAAACCGCTGGCTTGACACGACGCGAGCACGCCTAGACACAGCCACCGGCACGAGCAATCATACCCGAGATCCACGAATTGATAAGAACTACGCTAGCACCACCACCGAAGAGAAGGCACGCCAACCAGGCTCCTAAGAGCATCTCCAATAGAAGATGTAGATGTAAAAACTGTTTGCATCTCCCAGGCCCAAAAACGTTGCTCCAATAGATGGTGTAGATGTGATACGTCTCCAACGTATCTATAATTTTTATTGTTCCATGCTATTATTCTATCTGTTTTGGATGTTTTATATGCATCAATATGCTATTTTATACTCCCTCCATCCCAAAATAAGTGTCTCAACTTTGTACTAGCTCTAGTACAAATTTGTACTAAGGTCAAGACACTTATTTTGAGATGGAGGGAGTATGATTTTTGGGACTAACCTATTAACCTAGAGCCCAGTGCCAGTTTCTGCTTTTTTTCTTCTTATTTTTGAGTTTCGTAGAAAAGGAATATCAAACGAAGTCCAATTGACCTGAAAATTTATGGCGATTTTCTATGGACCAAAAGAAGCCCACAGAGTGCCGGAGATGGACCAGAAGAGCCACGAGGCCACCAGAAGGGTTGAGGGTGTGCCCCCTACCTTGCTGTCTGTCTCCTGCGGGATGGTCTACATCAACTCACCGGGTCGCATCTGTCTACATGAGCTGTTTATTGAGTGAAAGCAAGTCACTGCTCGGGTAGCCCGGTTCTTTCTTTCAGCAATTTGGAGGCAAATTATTATATATGGTCAGCCGTCGTCTGCACTGGATGGCTCAATGGGCAGGCGCACAAGTCGCCGCCAGTACAACTTGCTTAACTTCAAAGACGGTCAGTTGGGATGAACCATTGGCTAAGTTGCCGACACGGCTCATACGGGATAATTTATAACCTGCCGCAGTCACCTCAACTTCTATGGATTCATATCGCGCTATCAACAACAGTGATGGACACCTTATGCTATGGTCAAATATGGAGAGTCTCAAGCCAACTCCTCGAGTAGTCTCAAGAATCGGTGGCTACAATGATATGACTTAGCAAATCTTGCCAGTTTCAGCAAATTTAAAGAACCCAGGACGATGGAGGGAAAGATAACCAGGTCCCAGAGGCAACTGCTATATTGATGAAAATTTAAAGGCCGTCAGAAAATTTCCGGCTTAAAAAGTATATGACAATTACAAAATCCCGGCTCAATGAAGAAGTTTCCGGGTCATCAGAAAGGAATCGGGTTTAAAATCCGGCTCAAGGGACATTATTCTTACTGAAGCCCTCAATATCCGGTTTACAATCCGGTTCAAGGGAAATCTGTCTCCTACAAGCTTCGAAACTCTCAAATCCGGTTTAAGAATCACCGGTTCAAAAAGAATTAATCTCTCACAAAGTTCGAGTTTAAAGGCCGTCAGGAAAATTCCGGCTGAAAATGAAGATTCCGATTTAAGATCCGGTTCAAGGCAAAGATGTCTCCCACAAAGCTCTTAAGCTCTCAATATCCGGTTTAACATCCGGTTCAAGAAGAAATATCACTCGCAAGTTTGAGTTCTAAAAAAATTAATGGTTGCCAAAGAGAACTTGCTGCCATGATGCGCGGTTCAAACATGGGTATCCTGCCTTATTGGTTTATCATATTATTGATCACTTGGGGACTTCCTACTCACCGAGCATAGCTATGACTACCCTCTTGATCCGGCTATCAAGCCAATATTATCATAAGAGCATAGCTATGGTTACTTCGGTAATCCGACCATCAATCCAATATTATCATAAGGGGCCAAAGAGAGTTTGTTGCACAGCACAACTCAAACATAGGCGCCCACTGAGCACAGCTCAAAATGTTACCTGGGGGCTCTTATTGCAAAGCAACAAAGAGTTTTTAAGACCCTTGTAATAGGGTATCAAGCCAGGCTTGGAAGCCAGGTGTATTCACCTAAAACCCCGGGTTAACATGCCTTCATCAAGTAAGTCACTCCGTCCAGGTAATCCTGGTATGACCCGCCGAACATTTGACAAGTCAATATTATACAGACCCTGAACTTGTCAAAGTTAAAACGACGATTGGTTAATGTGAGGTCCATCTTAAAAGGCTTTGTAAAATGGTTTAACTCAGTGGCCTGGCAGCCCATGAAAAGCCTCGATTTTAGGCCTTGCAGCCCATGAAAAGCCTCGCATCTTCTCATGATTTTATTTGACAAGTTTTCTCTTTCGTTGAGGTTTATAACATTTTATGATAGACCAACGTTTATTAACCCGGCCTGGCTTTCGACTATAAGTCGCCAATATGAGATAAGATAATGACCGACGTTTATTAACCCGGCCTGGCTTTCGACTATAAGTCTCCAGTATGAGATAAGATAATGACCGGTGTTTATTAACCCGGCCTGGTTTTGTTTATAAACCGGCAATCTATGATAATTACAGTGTTCAAATTTTGGGTTATCACCCTTACTACACTGGCTTCGTAAAACCAACAGTGTGATCAAATACTACTGGAACCGGTTTTCAAACCGGGTTATATTATTCAAATCTTAAAATAGCCAACATGGCTGGATTTTTATTATGGTTGTCAATAACCAATATTATGATTGAGGTTTTCAAAGTCACTTCTTCGCAATGGATATTATTTTATCAATGGGTATGATTTATTCTACAAAGGAATAGTCCCGAGTCGCTGCAGGCTTACGACCCGGCACTTGGGGGCTACATTATTCAAATTGAGATTACATCAAATACGCAAGTCCCATGTCACTGCCAGCATGCACCATGGCACTTGGGCTAATGCAAAGTCATTTTTTGCTCACCTTATTGAAGACCCGACTCATCACATTGTAAAGAGCCGGCCCTTGGGGGCTACCAATTGCTCCTGTCAACAAATTCAAGGTACACAAGTATTAATCCAGTATATTGAAGGGTCCACTGCTCAGTTGGTAAAGCACAAAGCTCTTAACCTTATGGACATGGGTTCAAAACCCCCTGGTGGAGTTACATCATATGATGTTATTTTCAATGAAGCATAAACATATTTATAAAGTCCCTGCTCATTATTACACTGGTTGAAGTTTTTGAGCATGAGACAATTACAAGTCCCAGGTTGCTGCAAGCATGACAACCCGACACTTGGGGGCTACATAATATGGAGTATTCAGTTTTTATTAGTGACTGGGATGAACAATCTGGATTTCTTCAAGGTTGCAACATTTATATTGAAACAAGTCTTAAGCTATCACTATGTTCTCCTCTTAAGATTTGGGGGGCTATAGGTAATATGCATATAAAGGAGGAACATCTTCAAATTCTCAGTTTCGGGCAAATCAGGAAGATTAATTGTGTGACCCGGCGTTGGCAACAATCATAACCCGACGTCTATAAACAGTCATGACCCGGGATCATCATTTTTTATAACCCGACAATTTTGGCAATCATAAACCGGCAAGTTCTACATTTTCAAACCGGCTGAATATCAGTTGAATATTTGAAGACAAATATTTTTGTCAAATTAGAGCATTGAAGGCCGATTCAAATGGATTATTTATTTACAAAATATCTTCTGCAAGCAAACTGATTATGAAGCTGGTCTATTGACTCGGATTTTTTAGAAGGAAGAAATGACAAGGAGTTAAGGATGATCAAGTGCCGGTTTATAAGAATATTTAACCCGGAGCACAAGCCGCCAAATTTGTTCTTGTGTTTATGTTGCAGATCAGTTTAACATGAATAAATCCATATTTAACTTGGGGCTAATGTCGGGGATATACCCCGCGGCGTAACCCGACCAGAAGTATAACCCGAACGGACTTGTCGACTCACTAATGACCTGCCCTGACTGGAGGACTCACTAAGTGACCCGCCCGAGCCTGGCGACTCATGGGTGACCCCGCGAGCGGGTCAGAGGAACGATAAGACCTGGTGGCCCAGAAGGCGGTTTATGGAAGGCCGGTTCATGTTATGGTGGGCCGATTTATGAGGAAAGCACAAGGAATATTCTCCTATAAATGAAGCAAGACTAGGACTCCAATTGTAATAGAGTAATCCTAATCCTACTAGGACTAGTCATGTAACCCGCCCCTTCAACATATATAAGGTGGGGCAGGGCTCCCCAAAGAAGGACAGGCAAGAAGAAACAATCTCTAGGGCTAGACACAAAGAGCCGGTTTACCGACGACTCTCTCGTGATGATAATGAGACCTAGCCACAAACAACATGTAGGGTTGTTACCGGATGATGTTTCTCGGGGCCCGAAGCTGTATAAATCCTTGTCTTGTGTTGCGTCTCACGATTCCGCTCAACCCCTGTCAAGCTATCACATAGATGCGTTGGCCTCACGACTAAGTCCTCACACTAGGACATCTGCCGTGAAAATTCCACGACAGTATGAATCATAAAGAAGTTGGAATACAGTAGGTTCAACACCAATATAAACAAAGAATGAGTTTATTACAGTACCTTTGAGTGGTGGTTTGTTTTCTTATACTAACGGAGCTCACGAGATTTTTGGCTAAGTCTTGTGTTGTGAAGTTTTCAAGTTTTGAGTATGGCTTTGATGGACTATGGAACAAAGAGTGGCAAGAGCCTAAGCTTGGGGATGCCGAAGGCACCCCAAGGTAAAATTCAAGGAAAACCAAAAGCCTAAGCTTGGGGATGCCCTGGGAAGACAGCCCGTAGGCGAGGAAGACGTGTCGATCCCGGCGATGTAGTGCTTCCCCGCTCAAACCGGTAACACTAGTCGAAGGAGACGTCCATGTCGCAGCTCCTGGACATCTTTTCAGGCGCCGGGGAAGTCGATGGCCGCAACGACGATGACGACCATGGCCACGGCAGCTCGGTTGCGGGCTGTGGGGAAGGGGAGGAACCGAGGGGGGGGGAGGGGAGGGGCAAGTGGGTTAGGGTTTGTCCGGGGGGTCGGGGATGCTCTTAACCCGCGAGGAGGGTCGCCAGATGACGGACGCGTGCGCTAGCCGCGCCATGGATGGCGCACATGCGTCCAACGTGCTCCTGTGAGCAGTAGGAAGGAGATATAGAGGGGGGTTGTTGGGCTGGGCCAAGGTCTGTGCATAGCTAGGCCTAAGTGCATAGTGCCATTTTCCTATTTTACATTTCTGTAACAAAAACTACTAACGTTTCCTATTTAGTTTACATAGCAATTGATTTTCGTTTAATATGAAACGTGTCACACAAATACAGGGAAACACCCTGGGGCTGCACAAAAGGTTTCAAACCGTTTGGGAAAGGAATTGAAAAGCTCAAATAATTGGTTGTTGGTCCACTGAATAAATTTTCAGGGACACTGTGTGAATCCAAACGAGGTTGGTTCCAACATGACAATGATCAGGTGAATTTAAAGAATATTGTGAACATTTTAGATTTGACATCTGAAATTTTTTATTTTCGATTTTGTTTTAGATTTGAATTTGAACCGGTTTCGAACCAACGTGAGTTTAAGAACAATAATCGTGGTGACATGACACCATTAACAGGGGAATTGTTGTAGCATGATTCTCTGGGTGTTACAAATCTCCTCCACTACAAGAAATCTCATCCCGAGATTTAAGTGGGGAAGTAAAGAGTAACTTCGGGAGAACTGACCCTTATAGGGTTGATTATCCGGTAAACAAATCAGGGAATGAGGCAGAAATATCTCTCGAGTTGAAACTTAGTAAAACATCGAGAGCAATGTATGAATGTACAATAGGAAGTTCCAAGCAAATGGACAAACGATTGACACCTGAACAGAGGGTGAGAAAGGGGTTCAGAGCATCGGGAATAGATCATCTCTCGAAAGGTGGCTCGTGACATGATACGAAGCCAAATGCAAGAATATTTTAGAATCAAAGATATATATGAGAGTCAGGTTCCGATCATGTGGAACTGTGGGTTATGGGCCCACCATGTGGGTGAAAAGTAGGAAGGGCAAAGTTAGCAAGGCATGTCAGAGCATAGACTGTCAGTTATGTTGGCAACAACGTCGGTACCAAGGGCGAGGGACGAAGAGAACCATTTTCCTGCTCGTTTAACGAGGCAGACCAATAGGTAAGGTTCTCGTCCATCGGTGGTTATCGTAATGTTATCAACAATAGCACCAAGGTCTTACTGATAGAGTTGTACACCAAGGTGTTTACATAAGCAGGAAATTATTACTGCTTAGCACAAAGAAAGGTTAAACAAACAAATGGAAAGGAAAAATGTGTTTAAACACAATGAATAGGAGTAAATCATCCCCAAGATTAAGCAGAGCATAATATACGTGTCAGGAGATCAAAGTCCTAACCATATAGATAAAAGGGGTAAGAAGAATTATGATATGTACCCACACAACGATGTTGGGTAGTTGATCAAGAAACATTTAGCATTGCGCTTACCATGTTCTTGTGGATCTTCGAAGTACCACAGACATGCTTCGAGATAGCACCGACATGGTCATTAGGTAAAGATCAGACTTTGAATACACAAAGGATCCATCAAGACTAACTTATAGAATAAGTCTTACATTTTCAGTAAGGAAAAGATGAGGATGTGGCCGACGGGCTCAACAACAATTCATCGAGATTCCCATAAGCATGGATTTCTACATTGAAGTGAACAAGATGATAACATTGGACATACCGCAGTATGTTAGAGGAGAACATCCATAAGTAAACATTGAATGGAACGTGCACCTGGAAAATGGACTAAGTAGTACAATCAATGTTATAATGGTGATTCAATAACCAAAAGACCGAGAATGAGACTATCAACCATTCACTTCAAAGCAATAGAGTTGCTAGAAGTTTTGAATTCGCACGTCATACTTCACTTGTTGGGTTTTCGGTTAGAAACAACACGGGGACCAAGGAATGAATGGATATGGCAAGAAGTATCACCTGTATCAAGAATTCTTAAGAGGTGGTGAAATTCTCATGGCATTCTTGACATGAAAGATGGTAGTACTCCAAGGTAGAGCACATCATAAGTCGGACAACAAGGAACTCAAGGTATAACAAAAAATAAGAACAAGTTTGCGTTGGAGGGAATGCAAGAATGTTGTCGATGTTAATACAAATCATCGAGGGGAAAGGATGGTATTTAAAGGAGAGCATGGTCGGAACCACAATTGCAAAAGGCCAGATCCCAGATATAAGATGCACTTATATCAAGGGGATAATTAATTTAAGTGAAGCTTTAATGATAAGATCTACATCGTGTCCATGGGCATGAATAGAAAGTTCAAGGTTGACTCCCACTTCTTCAATGCATAAGCTTTCATTCACTGCTCTATAAAAAAGAATTGATTGCGAAGACTTGCCTGGTGAATTACCAA
This sequence comes from Secale cereale, assembly GCA_902687465.1. Classification (NCBI taxonomy): domain Eukaryota; kingdom Viridiplantae; phylum Streptophyta; class Magnoliopsida; order Poales; family Poaceae; genus Secale; species Secale cereale. Next base: position 43,324,073 of record LR738710.1, on the reverse strand, counting down.
AGGAGTATGAACCTTGGAAAACTTTCGGGTTCACACAGATTAAGGAAGGCATAAGTTCAACCCATCGGGGCATCTTAGGCACATACTACAGAAACTTGAGGAGCAAATTATACAAGCTCGAAAGCAGAGCATGGTTGAGAAAGCAGATGATATATTTTACCCAAGGCATTATATATCATGGCAGTACTCACAAGGTATTTGAATATGAAGGCCGTTGTCAGATAAAATCCAACAAAGGATCCAGTGGTCTACAAGGGATCTGATGTGAGCATCGGTACTCAACCAGAAGAAGAAAGAATACAGGGGGGGGGTCAGATTATAGAAACAACCGACTAATTCAAGCTCGGATGCAAAGGAATTACGATTTCCAAACCAAGGGATCAGAAGCAAATGCTCTGATAAAGGATGCATAAGTTGAATAGACTTAGGGGTAGAATCGACGATAAACAGATTGGTCAAGAACCAGCTCATATTCGGAATGACGTCTGAGCTGGAAGAACGGATTCTAGTTTGACTGATGATTGCAAGTATTTGCAACCTATTGAATCAATAAGATCATAAAGTCAATCATAAAGGATTTTAATGAATATTGCTATACATATGGAATTAACCATAATGCAAGCAGGTAAAACTTTCCAGAGCAATAGGTTGCTGAGGATTTTGGAAGATTGAATAGTGTTTCAAAGACCTCTGTGAAATGCATGAACAACTGGGGATGAACGAACCCCCAGTAAGTGTGATGAATTATTCATACATGTATTCATGCGGAAAAGGAGTTGCAAAGGAGCAGGAAAAAAGATTCTCGAAAGCCGAAGAATACTTTCGGGTATCTTGTAATAACAAGAACAACTAGATATGGAAGTATGAACGGCGAGGGTATGCAGTTACCCATAAGGATTCAACGGTATTAAGGATTGTAAACGAAATGAACACAAGTTCTTGGGAGTAGATCTGAGAGTATCTTTGAAGTCTTCTGGTGAAGCGGGCAACCGTCTGGAATGAAGGGGCTCCCCGGGGAAAGTCGTTACGAGAACCTAATGTAGTTAGTAAATTCATTTAACCCGAATAGAAGAGAAAACAGAGTCCTAGAGTATAGACGAGGAGTAAAAGATCCTAATACCACCCAATGGCGACGTGGGCCCGTAAGCCACGCAACAATGTTAGTAAAACAATTTTTCAAAGACTAGACTCAACTTCGGCCAATGAGTTGGAAAGGGGGTTCCTACAGGCAGTCGGCTCTGATACCAACTTGTGACGCCCCCGATTTGACCGTACACTAATCATGCACGCAAATGTGTACGACCAAGATCAAGGACTCACTGGAAGATATCACAACACAACTCTAGACACAAATAAAATAATACAAGCTTTATATTACAAGCCAGGGGCCTCGAGGGCTCGAATACATAAGCTCGAATACACAAGAGTCAGCGGAAGCAACAATATCTGAGTACAGACATAAGTTAAACAAGATTGCCTTAAGAAGGCTAGCACAAAACATCAACGATCGAAAAGGCAAGGCCTCCTGCCTGGGACCTCCTAACTACTCCTGGTCGTCGGCGGTCTTTGATACGTCCAAAACGTATCTATAATTTCTGCTTGCTCCATGCCACTTCTGGGTGATATTGCTATGATATTCATACACTTCCATACACATTTGATCATATTTGGACTAACTTACTAATCCAGTGCACCCCAGTGTCAGTTTCTGTTTTCGGCTGTTTTTGTATTTCAGGTTTTCACGTTTCGAGAACTGCCCAGAAAAATCCAGAAAAATTATATAAAAAATCAGCGTTCCGGAAACAACACTGCGTCCGGGGGGGCCACAGGGGCTCCAGGCGCCCTGTGGGCGCGCCCCCCCTGGGCCGTGCCGGGGGGGGGGGGCCTGGGCCCCCCGAGGCTCCCCCGATGCCCTACTTTGGCATATATTTAAAGGACCCTCCGAAACCCTCAGAACAGGAACTCTTTTCGCGATCCCATCTCTGTTCCGCCGCCGCCGCCGCTTCCAAGATCGGGAGCACCAGGAGAACTCTTCCCGGCACCCTGCCGGAGGGGAGGATCACCACCGGGAGCTTCTCCACCACCATGGACGCCTCCCGGATGACTCGTGAGTAGTCTCCCTTGGACCATGAGTCCATGACCAGTAGCTATGTGATGTTCTCCTCCCGTTCTTGTGCTTCACTAATTAGTCCTCGTGAGCTGCCCTACATGATCGAGGCACCTATGTAATCCTTATGCTGTTGCTATGTTGAGTTTGCTGGGATCCGATGGATTATGAGATTATGTTCAGATTGATCTTGAGTAATATATTTGATTCACCTCTTTTATATTTTATTTCATAAGTAATTCTTGCATATTCTCCGTTGTTATTTATTGCTTTGGCCGAGTAATAGGTAGTGACTCCAAGAGGGAACGTTATGCTCGATTGTGGGTTCATGCCCCTCGATGACTAGCTTGAGTGACAGAAACATGAGTCTAGGGGATGTGCTATTGCCACAAGGGGGAAAACAACGGTGCTTGTGCCCGCGGGTGCAAGGATTGTTTACTTTACGCAAAGTTCTTTTAATGCAGTTGTCTGTTGCATTGAGTTTACACTATGGGTGGGACTCGCAACTTAATACCAGCGAGATGTTCTGGATAGATATCTCAAGGTGGATGATTAGTAGTAGATATTGATGGATTTCGGTCTACTTACTTTGGCGTACCGCCCATGCTTTGAACCTCAACCTTTCTTGCAATGTAGTCAGCATTGGTTTGCGTTCGTGGTCCTGTCAATTGCCCAGCTGTAATTTGTTTACCTCACATAGCTGTTTTATCGTCTTTTGGGAGAGAGACATCACTAGTGAACATCATGAGACTCCGGTCCATATTACCATCATTGATCACATCCACTATTTACTTTTCGCTATTTACTTACTATTGCAAAAACTATCTATCACTGCTATCATTGCTTTTAACCCTTTGTGAACTACAAGACCGGAGAGATTGACAACCTCTCTGTATTCGTTGGGAGCAAAGTTATTTGTATCTGTGTGCAGGTCCACGTTGATTGCTACTAATCTGGCGCCGTAGCAATTGACACCTACTTGTTGAACCTAGGAGTCTCTGGGGATTCGATCCTTGGCATCTTTGCTAAGGGAAAACACTTCTACTTACTGCATCTTACACCTTCCACTTGGGGTAACCAACGAGGGGTTCGAGGCCCATCAAGGAGTATTTTCTGGCGCCGTTGCCGGGGACTCCACTCTTCAGGATAGGGGAGTTGCATGCTATCTTTTACCTTTGCTTTTTAGTCTTGTTAGTTTACCTTTCAGTTTTTGCTTTAGTTCCTTTTATCGAAAATCACAAAAATAGTTATCTTGTTCTTTAGTTATCATTATGTCGGGTCCTTTTGTCTTTGACGAGGCAGAAGTTCTCACCTTTAAACAAAGAGGTGGGGAAAGTTTGAAAGATGCTTGGTATAGAATTAATGATTCACAAAAAAGAGCCACCAAGAAGCAACCTACTACTATCTTGCTTAGAATTTTTTATGTTGGAATTACTTCTTGGAATAAGTTTATTCTGGATACTGCTATCAATGGGAATTTCTTAGAGGCCCCAGTTTGGGAGTCTCTTAGTATTATTGAAAATCTTGTTGGGAGGCCCCCTGTTGTTAGCATTCGAGAGGACATCACCCTAGCTCACATTATGAAATTTTTTGAAAAAATAGAGCTAGAGATGCCAAGCACTAATAAGATGAATGAGTTGGATCGAAAGATCCAAGGGAATTTGAATAGACTTGATAGCTCCATGCATAAAATTTTCAAAATTTTGGAGACCGTCAAATTCCATGATTCTGACTCTTCTAGGATGGACAAGATTGAGGAAATATTTGATACCTTAGGAACTACTTTCTCCTCGATCAAAACCGAAAAGGTAGAAACTCCGGCAAAGAGGGAGCCTAAGTTCGTTCACATTCCAAAGGCTCCCCGTTCTAAAAGTAATCCACCTATTGCCAAAGGGGTAGAAACTGTAAAGACTTTGGAAGAAACACCTATCGTTGATGAATTTATAAATGAATCTTCCCTTGACTTTTATCCTTTTGGTCTTCTACCTAGAAGTATCTCTATGAGGCCTTTATTTGAGAGTCCTCTTAAGACTAGTTGTATTATTGAAGAGCTTTTTGATGATCTTGATGATGGTTCAATTGATACAACTTGATCTATGCATTATGCCTAGCTTAAAGGCATAAAAGAAAGCGCTTTTGGGAGGCAGCCCACATGAATAATTTTTTTTTTTGCTTTTTCTGTGTCTTGATGTTGTTTACTGCTGTAGCATCATCATTGTATCTTTGCTTTTCATATTTGTGCCAAGTATAGCCTCTGATTGCTAGAAAGTTCAAAAGTTGTGAGGTGCTGTCCAGGAAACAGATTCTGTCCTTGGATAGAAAAATTCGTATAAAATCACCAGATCATCTTTTTGGCCTGAATTTTTTCGACAGCGTTCTCTATATAATTGTCTTTCGTGCATCAGTTCTGAGTTTTTTGATTTGAGTTGTAGAAGTATCCCGAACAGATCAATTACTGCCTGCTGTTCTGTTTTTCACAGATTCTGTCCTGTTTTGCCTTACCTTCACTTTGCAAATTGAGAACTTGCTTTTTCTTTGCAAAAACCTTTTGGCAATCTTGAGAAACAGTAGAACTTCAAGAATATCCTTATTTACAGCAAGGTATAATTATTTTATTAAGGGTAATAACCTCGCTAATCAGATTATGATGAGTTATGTATGAAGGGAGTTTTCAAGTGTGCGAGGGAAGATGATAAAAAGATTCAGGAGTGTCAAGCGCTCAAGCTTGGGGATGCCCCCATGCACCCCCAAGAAATATTCAAGGAGACTCAAGCGTCTAAGCTTGGGGATGCCCCCGTGCATCCCCTTCTCCATCAACATTATCAGTTCGTCTTTCGTTTCGCTATATTTTTATCACTTCATGTGTTATGTGCTATGCTTGGAGCGTCTTGCTTTTAGTTTTCTTTTTAGTTTTTCATAACGAGTCGGAACCCAGCATTCCTTTATGCGGGAGAGAAACACGCTCCACTTCTACCTAGAACATAACATAGAATTTTCATGTCTATCTATGCTGTGTGTGTTCTTTGTCTTTTAATAGCTACTATCGTGCTCTGCTCTTAGTATTCATGCTTATCTTTTCAAGAGCTTTTATTTAGTTGGTTGCTTGAACTCTCTTTAATTACCATGCTCACCTTATTAAGAGAGTTTGCTTCCGTTGCATTGGTCAATCTGTCTATGATAAAGATGCTACTTGCATGATGGTGCTTAGTAGTTCAGGTTTTCTTATGGTTAATCTCAAATAGCTGGGGGGTTCCCAATGTGTTATTGGAGTACCAACTTGGTTTGTTTGCCTATGATGTGGTATGGTTTAGTAATATCTTCCTTCGAGAATTTATTTTGATTGACTTGGCGTATGCTCACGCATATTCAAGACTGTAAAGAAAGTCTATCAAGCCTTGATGATCTTTTGTTTCTGAGTAACGATATAACTACCATGCCTGATTCAATATTGCTTTGTCGCTCTGCATGATTATGACCGTCATTGCTCTCTTAGTTGGTCGCTCCCAGTCTTTTGCTAACCTCCACCTGTACTAAGCAAACTAACCATGCAATACATAGCTCATGGGAAAGTTGCCTAAAAACTATTGTGGTAAAGAATATGTTGCTTATGTATCTTATTTCTTATAAGTTGCTTGCTGAGCGGTAACCATGTTTCTGGGGACGCCATCAACTGTCACACTTTTGTTGAATATCATGTGAGTTGCTATGCATGTTCGTCTTGTCTGAAGTAAGGGTGATTTGCCGTGGGTTGAATTAATATGCATATTGTTAGAGAAGAACATTGGGCCGCCAACCAAAGCCATGCATCATGGTGGAAGTTTTAGCTTGGACCTTAATCCTCAATCTCTTATGAGAACATGCTTATGCATTAAAGAGGAGTCCATCATCTATTTTCTATGTTGTCCCGGTATGGATGTCCTCAAGTTGAGATCTATCAAAAACGAGAAATCAAATGCGATTTATCTCCTTGGAACTTTGTACAGGTGGCATAGAGGTACCCCTTTGTGACACTTGGTTGAAACATATGCAATGCAATGATAACCCATGGGAATCCGAGCTAATTAGGACAAGGAGCGAGCACTATTGGTATTCGATGCATGAGGCTTGCAACTTATAGGATGTTTTATGCATGACACATATGAAGTACTACTACCGTTGACACAATTGCTTCCATGTTTTCAAAATAAAAAGCTCTAGCTCTTAACCTTTCTTTTACTTTTATGTTGAAGCACCAACTACTGAGAGCATGATTGTCATTCTGAGTGTAATGTGCATTGTCCCAAAGTAGCATTGTCTTTTGCATGATTGTGATATCGTTTATTCTGAAATCATTGTATCTAGTCATCACTTAAACCTTGAAGGTGCCCCTGCATTTATGTTTTGCATCACTAAAGGGGGCAAGCTAGATATCACTTTATCATATTTGCACATCATGTTCATTGCAAATCTTTTGATGTTTCAGTTTCATATTGTAAAACTTTCAGTCATTTGTGATTTTCTCTTGAGGCAACTTAATTACTAGAGAATCATTATCTCAGTAAGCTTTTGTCATATGACTATAAAAAGGTCCTATATGGTTAATAGCATGTCACCACAGAAATTATTCTTGTTATCATTTACCTACTTGAGGACGAGCAGGAATTAAGCTTGGGGATGTTGATACGTCCAAAACGTATCTATAATTTCTGCTTGCTCCATGCCACTTTTGGGTGATATTGCTATGATATTCATACACTTCCATACACTTTTGATCATATTTGGACTAACTTACTAATCCAGTGCACCCCAGTGCCAGTTTCTGTTTTCGGCTGTTTTTGTATTTCAGGTTTTCACGTTTCGAGAACTGCCCAGAAAAATCCAGAAAAAATATATAAAAAATCAGCGTTCCGGAAACAACACTGCGTCCGAAGGGCAGCCTGGGTGGGGGGGCTCAGGGGCTCCAGGCGCCCTGTGGGCGCGCCCCCCTGGGCCGCGCCGGGGGGGCGCCTGGGCCCCCCGAGGCTCCCCCGATGCCCTACTTTGGCATATATTTAAAGGACCCTCCGAAACCCTCAGAACAGGAACTCTTTTCGCGATCCCATCTCTGTTCCGCCGCCGCCACCGCTTCCAAGATCGGGAGCACCAGGAGAACTCTTCCCGGCACCCTGCCGGAGGGGAGGATCACCACCGGGAGCTTCTCCACCACCATGGACGCCTCCCGGATGACTCGTGAGTAGTCTCCCTTGGACCATGAGTCCATGACCAGTAGCTATGTGATGTTCTCCTCCCGTTCTTGTGCTTCACTAATTAGTCCTCGTGAGCTGCCCTACATGATCGAGGCACCTATGTAATCCTTATGCTGTTGCTATGTTGAGTTTGCTGGGATCCGATGGATTATGAGATTATGTTCAGATTGATCTTGAGTAATATATTTGATTCACCTCTTTTATATTTTAGTTCATAAGTAATTCTTGCATGTTCTCCGTTGTTATTTATTGCTTTGGCCGAGTAATAGGTAGTGACTCCAAGAGGGAACGTTATGCTCGGTTGTGGGTTCATGCCCCTCGATGACTAGCTTGAGTGACAGAAACATGAGTCTAGGGGATGTGCTGTTGCCACAAGGGGGAAAACAACGGTGCTTGTGCCCGCGGGTGCAAGGATTGTTTACTTTACGCAAAGTTCTTTTAATGCAGTTGTCTGTTGCATTGAGTTTACACTATGGGTGGGACTCGCAACTTAATACCAGCGAGATGTTCTGGATAGATATCTCAAGGTGGATGATTAGTAGTAGATATTGACGGATTTCGGTCTACTTACTTTGGCGTACCGCCCATGCTTTGAACCTCAACCTTTCTTGCAATGTAGTCAGCATTGGTTTGCGTTCGTGGTCCTGTCAATTGCCCAGCTGTAATTTGTTTACCTCACATAGCTGTTTTATCGTCTTTTGGGAGAGAGACATCACTAGTGAACATCATGAGACTCCGGTCCATATTACCATCATTGATCACATCCACTATTTACTTTTTGCTATTTACTTACTATTGCAAAAACTATCTATCACTACTATCATTGCTTTTAACCCTTTGTGAACTACAAGGCCGGAGAGATTGACAACCTCTCTGTACTCGTTGGGAGCAAAGTTATTTGTATCTGTGTGCAGGTCCACGTTGATTGCTACTAATCTGGCGCCGTAGCAATTGACACCTACTTGTTGAACCTAGGAGTCTCTGGGGATTCGATCCTTGGCATCTTTGCTAAGGGAAAACACTTCTACTTACTGCATCTTCCACCTTCCACTTGTGGTAACGAACGAGGGGTTCGAGGCCCGTCAGTCTTCACGTAGTAGTAGCCTCCATCGGGGTAGCAGCAGTCGTCAAATGTGGCATCTGGCTCCTGGACTCCACCATCTGGTTGCATCAACCAGAAAGGAGAAAGAAGGGGGAAAAGGGGGAGCAAAGCAACCGTGAGTACTCATTCAAAGTACTCGCAAGCAAGGATCTACACTACATATGCATCGGTATCAATGAAAAGGGTAGTATCTGTGGACTAAGCTGCAGAATGCCAGAATAAGAGGGGGAGAAGCTAGTCCTATCGAAGACTAGCATCTTCTGGAAACCACCGTCTTGCAGCAAGAGGGGGAAGAAGAGTAGTATCACATAAGTCATATTTATGTTGTTGTTCCAACGCTCCGGGATCCTTTCTCGACTCTCGAAGCAACATATCCAAACAATGCCTCAGCATCCAGTTCTAGTTGTAGTGATCGAGATACAACTCCAAGTGTCCGTTACCGTAGGACAGGCTATCGATAGATGTTTTCTTCCCTGCAGGGGTGCAGCAACTTACCCAACAGGCTTGCTTAACTCCGCCCGGACACACCATCAGGTCATGCCCGCCCTCGGCCAAACAATACGCCGCAACATGATCTAGGCTTAATAGAGAGGTCATGCACGCCGGACTAAACCCTATGCCCCCAGGGGTCATGGGCCAATCGCCCCGGGAACTCCTGCACGTTGCGTGGGCGGCCGGTGAGCAGACCTAGCAACCTCCTTTAAAAAGGTAGGAGCCTAACCAGTCCAACCCGGCGCGCACCGCTCAGTCACAATGACGTCAGTTAAGCTTCGGCTGATGCATACGACGCAGAACGCCCATACTATGCCCACGTGATGGTTAGCGCTATCAGGCCAGAGGCCCCTTGGATCAAATATCCAAACCGTTTAGTGTCTTGGGAACGCGCGGTAACAAGCAGAGACTCATGAACATGTGACCCCATCGCCCCGTCTCGAGGACTTGCGGCAAGGGCAAGTGCCCGGCCACGCCTCGTATTTATCTCGCGGGCACCTTCCAGGTCAACCCGACTACACATCACTCGCAATTAAGCTCGCGCGGGTACCCCTCAGGGTCGACCCGTCTTTAGTAACCAGGTTCAGTGTAAAGTCATAGTAACCATAGTAACTGTGTGTCTAACACCAAAGGGAAACCTGAGGAAATCACCCTCGATGGAATACCACCTGATGTTTATCGTCAAGGTGAACGAAAGAGGAGTCACCATCGAGGTCCACTCTTGAGGAGTTGCACGACAGTGTCGTTGTCGGGAGTGGAGAAAGAGGAATCACCCTCGATGACCACAACCAATGAACTAACCTACAAGGTTAACATCAGAAGTGCTGATGAGGTCTCACCCTTGGCACTCGATAGTAACCCAGTAGTGTCGAGCAACTAAGGGGAAAGTGATCTGCGGTGCCGGGGCCTGGTCTTCGATCCTGTTGATCGGGTCTTCTGATAATCCAGCGAGGCAAACATGACAAAATGGGGGGGGGGGG
>LR738710.1:43222444-43313940 GCA_902687465.1 Secale cereale | reverse complement strand
ATGGATCTCTAACCAGCCTATACTAAGCAGTTTAGTATAAAAAGGTAAGGTATGAAAGCGGTATCAACAACAGGCTATGCATCAGAATAGGATCATACAAAAAGCAGTAGCAGTTCTAATGCAAGCATAAGAGAGAAGAGTGGGCGATATCAGAATGATCAAGGGGGGTTGGCTTGCCTGGTTGCTCTGGCAAGAAGGAGGGGTCGTCGTCGATGCAGCCGATCACCAAGGTAGCATCAGTCTCGCGGTCTAACGGAGAGAAGAGGGGGAAGAAACAATAAATACAAAGCATACAGATGCAACAAAGAAGCACAACAAGTCAACACGCAGTGCTAGGGTGCTCTAACGCGGTGCTATATGATACTGGCAAATGGGGATAACATCCGAGAAAGTATCCCCGGTGTTCCATGTTTTCAGGGAGATGAATCGGAGGAGGAAAGTTGCATGTTCGCTATGCTAGGAGCATGTGGCAGACAAACATTGTGCGTATTCGGGTTCGTCTCGTCGTTCTGAGCAACTTACATATATAAAACTTTTTCATCCGAGTTACAGATTATTTTATATTATTTTTTCAAAGTTTTGTTAATATTCTAGAATTTATGAAATTATTATATTTAATGAATTCGAATTGACCAAATCAACTTGACTGGTCAAAAGGGCAAGTGTGGCCCACATGTCATAGATTATTTACCTAAACAAATAAATAAATGTAACTCATTTAATGGGGTCTACATGTCATCTACTACTAGATTAACTTAGCACTAAACTATACTTCTAACTAAGTCTAGACTAATTAAATAAGGGCCGGCTATGGCACAAACGTGCACACACTAGAACACACACTCACGACCATGGAAACCAGCAACAGCAGCGGCATGAGCAGTACATATAGCAGCAACAACAGTAGGCATTAGCAACAACAAGCATCAGCGTTACAAAGAGCAGGGAGCAGACGCAGCTGCAGCCAAGTAGCGGCAGCAGCAGAATGCATCGAGAGCAGCTAGCGGGAGCAGCAGAAGGAGCAGCAACAGAGCAGCACGAGCAGCAGTCAGCACGGGCGCGCGTGAGCGACAACAGGCGGACGGGCAGGGGCGCGCCGGGCGCGGCCAGGGGGGCACGGCTGGGCACACGAGGGCAGGCACGGGGCGCGCGGGACTGGACACTGGCAGGCATACGTGTGCGGGTGTGCGCGGAGCTCAGGCCATGGCGGTCTCAACGGGAGAAAACGGCCACGACAATGGAACAACGACCTACAGCGACCAAATCGAGGGGCGAATAGGGGGAATGGGGAGAGGAGCTCACGAGGGAAGCGGAGGACACGTCCGGCGTGGCGGAGGAGCTCTGATGAGGTAGATCGGGCGCGGGGCAGTGGCGGCCATAGGCAAGGAAGACGTGTCGATCCCGGTGATGTAGTGCTTCCCCGCTCGAACCGGTAACACTAGTCGAAGGAGACGTCCATGTCGCAGCTCGTGGACATCTTTTCAGGCGCCGGGGAAGTCGGTGGCCGCAATGACGATGACGACCATGGCCACGGCAGCTCGGTTGCGGGCTGTGGGGAAGGGGAGGAACCGAGGGGGGGAGGGGAGGGGCAAGTGGGTTAGGGTTTGTCCGGGGGGTCGGGGATGCTCTTAACCCGCGAGGAGGGTCGCCGGATGACGGACGCAAGCGCTAGCCGCGCCATGGATGGCGCACAGGCGTCCAATGTGCTCCTGTGAGCAGTAGGAAGGAGATATAGAGGGGGGTTGTTGGGCTGGGCCAAGGTCTGTGCATAGCTAGGCCTAAGTGCATAGTGCCATTTTCCTATTTTACATTTCTGTAACAAAAACTGCTAACATTTCCTATTTAGTTTACATAGCAATTGATTTTCGTTTAATATAAAACGTGCCACACAAATACAGGGAAACACCCTGGGGCTGCACAAAAGGTTTCAAACCGTTTGGGAAAGGAATTGAAAAGCTCAAATAATTGGTTGTTGGTCCACTGAATAAATTTTCAGGGACACTGTGTGAATCCAAACGAGGTTGGTTCCAACATGACAATGATCAGGTGAATTTAAAGAGTATTGTGAACATTTTAGATTTGACATCTGAAAACTTTTATTTTCGATTTTGTTTTAGATTTGAATTTGAACCGGTTTCGAACCAACGTGAGTTTAAGAACAATAATCGTGGTGACATGACACCATTAACAGGGGAATTGTTGTAGCATGATTCTCTGGGTGTTACACATGATCATACTCAATGCAAATTAATAGTAATACATGCAACGATAGAGGTGCTCTCCTACTGGTGCTCTTTGATAAGAGGGTGATGACTCTGCATAAAAGTAAATAGATAGGCCCTTCGCAGAGGGAAGCAGGGATTTGTAGAGGTGCCAGAGCTCGATTTTTAAATAGAGATTGAATAACATTTCGAGCGGTATACTTTCATTGTCAACATAACAACCAAGAATCTCGATATCTCCCATGCTACGCACATTATAGGCGGTTCCCAAACAGAATGGTAAAGTTTATACTCCCCCAACCACCAACAAGCACACTCCACGGCCAGCCGAATCCACGGGTTACCGTCCAAACAAGCAACAACCCCGGGGGAGTTTTGTTTAATTATTATGATTTTGAGCATGGGACTGGGCATCCCGATTACCAGCCATTTTCTCGTGAATGATGAGTGGAGTCCACTCATCGTGAGAATAACCCACCTAGCATGGAAGATATAGACAGCCCTAGTTGATACATGAGCTGTTCGAGCATACAAAACAGAATTTCATTTGAAGGTTTAGAGTATGGCACATACAAATTTACTTGGAACGGCAGGTAAATACCGCATATAGGAAGGTATGGTGGACTCATATGGAATAACTTGGGGTTTATGGAAGTGGATGCACAAGCAGTAGTCCCGCTTAGTGCAGGTGAAGGCTAGAATAAGACTGGGAAGCGACCAGCTAGAGAGCAACAACGGTCATGAACATGCATTAAAATTAATCAAGAATTAATGCAAGCATGAGTAGGATATAAATCACCATGAACATTAATATCGTGAAGGCTATGTTGATTTGTTTCAACTACATGCGTGAACATGTGCCAAGTCAAGTCACTTAAATCGTTCAGAGGAGGATACCACCCATCATACCACATCACAACCATTTTAATATCATGTTGGCACGCAAGATAGACCATTATAAACTCTCAGCTAATTAAGCATGGCATAAGCAGCTATGATCTCTAATTGTCATTGCAAGCATGTTTCATTCATAACAAGCTGAATCAAGAATAACGAGCAATCATATTTACAAAAACAAGAGAGGTCGAGTTCATACCAGCTTTTCTCATCTCAATTAGTTCATCATATATCATCCTTATGGCGTTTCACTCGCACGACAGAACGGTGTGGAAAATAATAATAGTGCACGTGCATTGGACTAGGCTGGAATCTGCGGGCGTTTAATATAAGAGAGAAGACAAGGTAATATGGCTCAAGGTTAAATCAACAATAGAGCATATGAGAGCCACTAAGCATTTTTAATCATGGTCTTCTACTCTTAACCCCTAAAGAAAAGAAAAGAAACTATTTACACGGGAATGCTCCCAACAAGCAAAAGAAGAACGGGAATTCTTTTTGGGTTTTCATTTTTAGTTACTACTACAAGCAAAGAAAGTAAACTAGCTGGAAGCTACAACTAATAATATATTTTTTCGGTTTTTCTAAGACACAAGAAAAAGACTAAGAAAAAGAAATTTAACTAAGCATGGTTGGTACAGTGAAAGAGTGTGAGCATTGACAACTAGAATAAGTGTGAACATGAAATTAAGTCGGTGAGAAACACGTACTCCCCCAAGCTTAGGCTTTTCGCCTAAGTTGGTCTATGGCCAGTACTGGCCGGACGGATATCCAAAGTTGTAGTTGGGGTCGTACTGTGATGCAGCAGATGCTGCCTGCTGAGCTGTAGCTCGAAGGCGGGCTGCCCCCGTCATGTTATAATGGGCATTTGCCTCCTCCATAGTTATGGTGTATCCCCCCTTTTCCTGAAAGTTAAACAAAGTAGGGGCAGGAAGAACAATAGGGATGGCATGCTGCCGGTTAAAGATTAGTCGATATTTGAGAGTTTGATTATCCCACTCTATAAACCGGTGACTAGCCATAGCATTACAGTCTAAATAAGCAGTAGGTAAGGGGTCATCATACGGGTGAACAGATACACCAAGGTAGCGGGCTATGCGAGTAGCATAGATACCACCAAATAAATCTCCATACAAACCATTATGGTGTAGTCTACGTGTAATGCCCAGGATGGGACTATACCTCCTACGTGTCGAGGCACGACTTAAAGGTATAAGCCCATCCTAGAATGATCTCAAGTTTGGTATCTTTGCACGACTCATGTAAAAGAGGGATTAAATTGCAAAAGGAGATAGCTGGCTTACACTCGCCACTTCACACAATACATTACATAAGCAAAACATCATTCAAAACATCACAACCCGACTACGGGTGAAGATCCAAAGAAAGATACCAAAACAACATAAAGCCACAGGCCTAGATCGAATCCTAGTAGAAACCACTACTGATCGTCAAAAACCGACACAAGCAAACGGCCACGCTCTTCATCGAACTCCCTGAAGTTCTGATCCATCTCCTGCATCAAACTCGGCTGAACCTGCATCTGGTGTGGTGAAGTAACTGTGAGCCACAGAGGACTCAGCAATCCCGTTCCCGGGTAACACGACTATTTAAGCCTTGGGTGTGGATAAGGCTGAAGAAAGAATAAGAGTCTGCAGCAGCACTAGCACTAACTTACGTAATAGAGAGCGAGAAGAGAAGTGCCTCGGTCGAGAGATGATCACGAAGTGATCCTAACTAAAGCACGCCAAACATAACCCCACCGTGTTCATCTCCCGAATCCCTTTCGGAAAATGACAGTCACGGTACACACGCTGGTAGTGTATTGGAACATGGTGTCAAGTTTTCTACAACCGGATATTAACAAGCTCCCATCTGCCACATAACCGCGGGCACGGCTTTCGAAAGTTCATAACCCTGCAGGGGTGTTCCAACTTGGCCCATGACAAGCCCACGATCCGCGGAGTCGCAACTCCAAGGTGGGAAGGCCCGAGTATTCTCGGAATCCCATGCTCAAGATACTCCGAACTAAGGTAAGGCTAATCCAGCAAATCCTCCCGGCGTGCCGACACCCTGATAGTAGCCGCGCGTATCTAGTCTCAGGCCACGACCGGATGGGCGATTCTACAGGTTTTTACCAAACCTCGAGTTTCCTCATGGTGGCCCCGCAAAACCCCCGTTTCGGACCAACACTCATGTGGAGCACTGGCCCGGGGTTGTTGATTAAAAATAAAAGGGATAGCTAGTCCCTATGCAAGTTTTATTAGTTATTAGGCGAATAGTACCAATGTTGGGACTTGCTGGAAAAGACTTAGCACTTAGCGGTTTATCGAGGGGGCCCCATAACCCCAACCGTGTGAGGAACGCATAATCAAGGAACATAACACCGGTTTATACGGTTCCTAGCGGCATGAGTGGAACAAAACACCAAGCAAAAGGCTTAGCCTTCCACCCATTGCCAATATATAGATGAGTTCATTTAATAATTAATATAGTGTGATATAACCCCAACAACTTCAACATGAAGCAAGCATCTTCAATCTTCACCTGCAATTAGCAATGCTATAAGAGGGGCTGAGCGAAGCCTACGTATAGCCAATCAATGGTTTGCATGGGTAGGGTGGTTAGAAAGGATCATGGTTACAATAGGAGGCTGACAGGAAAACATGGGCATCGAGGCAAAACTATAGATCGAGACTCCTAGCAATAGGCAAAAATAGTAATGGTATCCGGGTTCGGTCATCTTGCCTGGGATTCCACAAGGGAGAAGAACGGATCCATGAAGTAGACAGAGCAACATAGACGAGCGAATCCTCACAACTCCGGAACGAAACCGAAGCTAACAAGAGAAGCAACCGGAAAGAAGCAAACAACACGGTAAACACCCAAGCATAAACATGGCATACGATGCACATCCAAGTATGATGCATGTCCGGTTTAAATATGCATGGCATGGCAAAGAGCACAAACAAAACTACAAGTTAAGTGGAGCTCAATATGCAACGAGTTGCATATTGACGAAACACCACATTTTATTTATTTAGTTGACTCCCGTTTATTTACAAGACAAGATTAAATGTTTTTAACATGGCAAGAGGTGAAGCAAAAACAAACTACCTATTAAGACAAGTTTAAATGAGGCCGGAATGACAAACAACAATTCCGGGAAAATCCCCATGAGCATGTTTAGTAATTTTAAGCAACAACGATTTAAACATATTAATGTTGTTAACATGATGCGGATGACATGAACAAGTTTATGCAATTTATTAATTAAAGGTTGACATGAAGAAGATAAGAGGTATTGTCACCGTGGTGAAAGGAAAGGGTGCCACGGCAACGATCCGAAAATGATGCATCGGCAACATCTCGGTTCCGGTAACTCGTTGAGAGACCGGTTCAAAAGAAAAAGGTGGCGTGAGCGAGCGGAACAAGATGAAAGGTGGGGTGATCCCGTCACCGGGTTCCCACGGGTCGGCGACGAGGCAACCGAGGAACACGACAAAAGATGATACGGCACGGAGCACACAAGGGAGACATTTCATACAACACAAACATTCCACGGGTCATCGTCTCGGGGTTATACCTTCGGAACGATCGTTCTCGGAGGGGGTTCGAGTCATAGAGGGACGTAGTGGTACTCGCGGTCGTAGAGGAAGTAGGCGTTCCGTTATCGTGTCGTGGTACACGAGTCGTAGAGGGAAGTAGTCGAACACGTTTCTGAAGAGGTACTCGCCGGCGGGGTACTTGTCGAGTCGTCGTCGACGTAGGGGTACACGTTCGTAGAGGTACTTGCGGTCTCGGCGACGGTAGTTGTTCACGTTCGTGGATGTACTCGTTCCGTTCGTAGATGTACTTGGCGCATCCATCGTTTTCCGGGGCGACGATAGTGGTACTTGTTCATGAAGGCGTTCTCGTTCGTAGTTGTTCACTTCTCCGAAGGGGTACTTGTCATCGTGGTACTTGGTCGTGGTACTTGACGCGTCGTCTTGGAACTTGTCGATCTTGCCGGACTTCATGAACCGAAACGAAGCACACAATAGCAAACATAAACGGCAGTAGGGGCGACGAGGCCATGGCAGTGGAAGCATAGCTGGACGAAAGAGACGGCCATGGCAGCAGCAGCTCGGAGCTCGGCTCCATGGCGGTAGCTGCGGGCGGACGAGCTCGAAGCGGCGCTGGTCGGAGGCGAGGACGAGGCATGGAGGCGGCACGGCGCGGTGCTGCTGGAGACACCGTGAAGGAGTCGATGCGAAGAGGAGGCAGGGCCTTAGGCGCTCGGAGCAGAGGATGCAGGGCCGCCGGCGGATGGAGGAGATGGGAGGAGCGACGGCTTGGGGCGGCTTGAGGACGGGGACGACGACGGATCCTGGCTGCCGGGCTGCTCTGGCGCTGGAGGCGAGGAAGGGCGCGAGGGAGAACGGCGCTGGAGGCGCAGCTCCTGGCCGACATCCGCGGCTAGAGGCTGGAGACGGGGCGGCGGCAACGCAGGGCGCTGGGCGCTGCAGCGGCTGCTGGAGAAGAAGGGCGCAGGGCGGCCTCTTGGCGCTGGAGAGGAGGGAAACGGTGCGCCGCTGCGGGAGATCGATCGAAGGGAGAGGGAGGCGAGCGAAGGGAACGGGAGAAGCGGCGCTTGAGGGACTTGGTCGAGGGAGCGATCGATGGGGATGTGGTCGGGCTGCGAGAGAGCGACGGCGCTGAGGGGGGACTGAGGGAGGAGCGCTGAGCGCTAGGGTTACGGGAGCGGGATCGGGCTGGTGGGCCTTAGGGAGGGATGGAGGCTGGTTGGGCCTGGCCAGATGGCTGGGAAAGGTTCTTGGGCCGGCTGGCTGGAATGGCCTAGAGGCCTGGCTGCTCTTCTTTATATCTTCCCAATTACAGGAAAAAATGAGAAGAAAGAGAAGGATGGGAGAAAAGGTTAGATAAGAGATTTAGTCACGGAGTTAAATTCCTGGACTCACACAAAATGTAAGGAATTTAATTAAAATTGTTGGAGGGTTTTTGGAAGAACCTCGATAAACGAGAAAAGAAATATAGGGAAGGTTTAAGGCAAGGAATTGAGAAGAAAAGGCATGGGGAAATATATGCAAGTGTGTTGGGTTATTCCGAAGCAATGGAATATTATTATAATAGCTCCCTAAAATATTGGGAGTATATGTTATAAAGAGAAGACATTCTTCCCTCGATTTAAATGGACCGAAGGTCCACACGATTTATTTAGGTTGAGATGCAAAATAAATATGACATGAAGGCATGATGACATGATGCAATGCAAAATAAATAGCACAAGCACAAATGAAACACACGGAAGGACCCGGAACATCTGGAATCTTCTGGAATGTCGGTCTTCAGGCGTCACAACTCTCCCACACTAACAGAGGATCTCGACCCGAGATCCTAGAGATGGCACTGGATAAAAACTAAAAAGAAGAGGTAAAACAAAGTTGCTTCTTTGATAGACGAGTGAGACCAAAGAACCTTGAGAGGTTGAACAATCTTGAAGGAAAGAATACAACAGAGATGAACGAATATGAAAACTCCATTAGGAAAGAGGAACAAGGAGCATTATGAGAACCTTGCTGGTTGAAAGACATGAAACAAGAGCTTACAAACCAAAAGAATATGAAACCGCAATGGTGTAGCCAAGGAATAGGAATGACAGACTTTGGACAGCACTCCGTCTAAAAATGGAAGGAATTAACAAGAACTTGAGGAGATGGAATAATACTTGATGAAATCAACATCATATTGCCTCCGAAACAATTGAAAGAATGGCACAAGGGTAAGAAAGACTCAGACAGCACTCCGGTTGAAAAGAGAGGAAAACTAGATAAGATGACGGAACTAGAATGAAGAATACAACACTCCGGTTAAATGATAAGTAAGGGAAAGAACATGATCTTGACAAAACGGGATTATGGTTTGGAGAGAGCAACATCACAATGCCTCCGGAATGAAAGAATAGCATATAAATCAATGAAAGAATTGAACGGAGAGAAAAGACAACTTCTCCCACAAATGAATTTGGAAATCCTCCTTACAAAGAAGGGTTGAATAGAGTTGTTGGAAATTCAACAACGAAAAGAATAAGCTCGTTGTGGGATTATGGAGAACATCTCAAAATTATGAGGTGACAACCCGCCACTGACGAAAACATGTAATTGGATTGAGATCAACAAGGAGACGATAAACTTATTTCACCGGAATGATAAATGAAGAACTTGGGTCATTTATGAGCACCATAATAGCAACAATCCTTAGGGAAAGCTTTTAGGTGAAAAACAACCCAAGATTACTCCAACAAATAAATTGAAAGGTTGGAAAGATCTCCTGAACAAGGAAAATGATGGTTTTAAATAACTCATTCTTGATAACTCGTGAATCATGAATCATGAAGGAATTGTCAAGAATGACATAACACCATGTGAAAAGATAAGGTAGAAAGAATTGCAATTGGAATGCATGATGAAGAATGCTTGAGCTCCAACAAGAATCTTGATGAAGACTTCGAGGATGAATTAAATGATGATGAACCACTGATAACCCTCAACCGTAAGGGATCGAGATAGTCTTCGCGGGTAAGAATAACCCAATTTATTGATTCGACACACGGGGAGCCAAAGAGTATTTATAAGCTTTAACAGTTGAGTTGTCAATTCAACCGCACCTGAAATATACTTACTTGCAACAAAAGATAAGTGGTAACAGTGATATGATAGTGATGATAGTAATAGTAAAAGTAAACAACAAAAGTAAATAGCAGTAGTAAATGGCAAAGTAAATAGCGAAAGTAGCGACTAGTGACAAGCAGGGGTTAAAACACTGTAGGCTAGGGAGATGGATGGTTGGGCGCTGCATGGATGAGATAGATTCTAACTTGGGGCACGGCACATGGAAAAGTAATGATCATCTAGGCAAATATCAAACATTAGGCATGTATCCCATAGGTAGTTGTACGTGCTTGCAATAAGAACTTGCACAACATCTTTTGTCCTACCATCCCGCTACGAACGGGGCCAAAAGGAACTAATGGATATTAAGGTGCTCCTGTCAAAGAGCACCGGAACAAAGCAATGAACTCAATGGATACATGTAATCCTCAAATTACGGACCATCCCCTTTGGTGTCCCAAGCTGTCACTTTTGGGATCACCGGTTCCGAACCGTAACAGGTGCATACAACTCATAGATAGGATCACGAACACAAATATATTCATGCAAACACATATGGTTCAGATCTGAAATCATGGCACTCGGGCCCTAAGTGTCAAGCATTAAGAATAACAAGTTGTAGCAAAGATGATAAACACCATAGTAGATGATAGGAAACATGCCCCCAATAATCTGATAAACTATTACATGATCTAACTCATCCAATCCCTACCATCCCCTTCGCCTACAGCGGGGGAATTACTCACACATGGAGGGAGAAGTCATGGAGGGATGATGGAGTGATGATGATGATGACGATGGCGACGATCTCCCCTCTCCGGAGGCCAATTCAGCCTCCAGATTAGCCCTCCCGAGGAAGAACAGAGGGTGGCGGCGGCTCCGCGACGAAAAACTGCGAAAGAACTTCCGATCTGGGGTTTCTACGTCGGGAGTAAAAATACGGGCTAAAGTAGGGCACCAGGGGGCGTGGGACCTGCCCAGGCGCCCCCCCGTCGCGGCCCAGGGGGGGGAGCCCAAAGGGCGCCTGGGCACCCCCTGGCCCCCCTCTGGCCCCACTTCTGGTTCCCGGTTCCTTCTGGTGCATGGATTTTCTGTGATTTTTCGTGGATTTTTCTGAGGCACCTAAAAATCCGTTTTCCTGCACACAAATAAACCATACAGGCAGCTCTGCTGAAAACAGCGTCAGTCCGGGTTAGTTTAGTCCAAATCATGCAAGAATGAGGTCAAAACAATATCAAAAGTGTTTGGAAAAGTAGATACGTTTGAGACGTATCAACTCCCCCAAGCTTAGCATATTGCTTGTCCTCAAACAATTCAGTTCAACGAACTGGACGCGACAAAGAAAACTTTGACAAACTCTTTTGCTTCATTAGATGTATATAAGCATGTACTACGAATAGAGTTTAGCAAGTATTGAAACAGTACTATGAGGACAATGCAAAGAGCAATCCTTCTTTCAAGTGACCAGTCACAAATACTTAAAAGTAAATAATATATTACTGAAAATCAAGACAAGATTACATTGCACATAGCTTGAGCATATTAGGGTGGTATCTCGCTAGCCTCCATGAGTGAAGCAAAACATAGATGCAGAGACTCCTCCAGAGTTTTAAAGGAGACTAGAACTAAGAATTTCAGAATAAATCATATCACAAGTATGCAGAAGACAATGTAATACTTTGGGACAATGCACATTACACTCAGAATGACAATTATGCTCTCCTAGTCGGTGCTTTGGAGAAAGAAGGTGAGACTCTCGAACCGTGGCTTTTATTGGCAAGGTTGAAAACCCGTGGTCGGAAACAAAAACTAAACATGTACCAGAG
Organism: Secale cereale; assembly: GCA_902687465.1. Classification (NCBI taxonomy): domain Eukaryota; kingdom Viridiplantae; phylum Streptophyta; class Magnoliopsida; order Poales; family Poaceae; genus Secale; species Secale cereale. The sequence goes on along the minus strand of LR738710.1, from coordinate 43,302,324 downwards.
CTCTTGGTTTTAAAAATAGAAGTAAACATGTTTTGAGAAGTGCATATTTCGTCAAGGAATGCTAGCAGATAACTCAATCACCTTTTAAGTGGACAAGTCTCGAGGAACGGCTCCCGCATGAGGACGATCACATCCTCTTAATCTCCTTTGTTTATCACTGCCAAAGTTTTCTGATTTCTCATGAACAAAGCGTGAAGGAGGGTTTGTTTGTTATATTATCTTTTTGAGCCGGGCGCACTCAATGCCAGTTCCTTTTCATATTAGGGGTTTGCACATTATACATGCAATCCAGGGGTGAAACTGGTCCAACTTAAAAAAGATCATGAATTAACTACTACTTCCTCATGAGCTAAAACATAGGCACAAAAAGGAGATGCTTTTGATTAGTTTCGAGATGGTACATAAAAGTCTTCGTTAGGGATGGCAGGTAAATACCATGTATAGGAAGGTATGGTGGACTCATATGGCATAACTGGTTTAAAGGGTTTGGATGCACAAGCAGTCAGTCCGCTTAGTACAGGTGGAGGTTTAGCAAAAGACTGGGAAGCGACCAACTAGAGAGCAATGACGGTCATAATCATGCAGAGCGACAAAGCAACATTGAATCGGGCATGAAAGTGATATAACTATTCTAAAACTCAAAGATCATCAAGGCAAAGTAGACCTTTTAGTCTTAAACATGTGTAAGCATGTTCCAAGTCAATCCAAAAATTCTCTAAAGGGAAATACCACCTTAGTATACCAGACTATGAACAGTGCAATGCATGTAGATCATTTCAATAACACATTATATACTCTAGTTATTCGAGACTAGCCACAAGGAAAGCATGAACCACTGGAAGAGCATTGTAAACATAGCACTATGTCGCTACAAGCTGGTCTCTAGATCATAAGTACAGGCATATGTACAAAAGTAGAAACAATAAGAGTTCATACCGGTCTTCCTTGTTGCTTCCTTTCAGTCGATCTTCGTCATCACTACTTGTCACTTGCACTATCGAACGTAGGAAATATAATTAAATGCCATCACGGACTCGAGCTGATCTATGAAAACAAAGCAAACTAAAGAGAGAAAGGAAATCTTTTTTTTTTTTTTTTCAAAGGTTGAATAAAAAAACAAAAGAAAGAGAAAATCTTTTTGTTGTTTTTGCAAAGAGAGAAAATAAAGAAGAACGGGCAAAAACTTCGAAAAGATCAAAGCGAATAAAACGGATAATACAATGAAAAAGTGAGAAGGGCACGTACTCCCCCAAGCTTAGGCTTTTGGCCTAAGTTGGTAGCAGCTACTGCCCCCAGGAGCCTCCTGCTCTAGGGGTATGGTGGTGAGTCCACGGGTCATAGAAGGATGCCGGCGCGTACACCGAACTCCTCGGAGTCTCCCACAAGGAAGGCTCCGAACGCCAAACAGAGGAAGACCCTTCACCAAACTCGGTGGCGGTCTCTTCCTGAAAATGTGGTATCTCACCGTGCCTCTCCTCGTCGGGCACAACCCCCTCCATAGGGTTATGAAACTGATGCTGGACCATGAACTCATCGAACTGAACAACGTCAAAGGACCATCCGTTCCTGCAAGAAAAATCAAACAAAAGAGGTGCAGGTAGACGGATCTCGCGTTCCGCGGCAGTTCCGAAACGCAAGATATAGATAAGATTATTAAGTTCAGAACCCATGGTAACAAACTTATGCCTTTTCATAGCAGCAAGATCAAAGCTTAAATAAGTAAAAGGAGTATCATCAGGGTGTGGGGTGCCTCCAAGATGCTCTAAGATAAGTGTGGCGTAAACGCCACCATATAAGTCCCCCTTGTTACCGTTCATAGCAAGGCGTCGAGCAATTAAGGTACCCAGATTATAATCAGACCTCCCTGAGAGGGCTGCTGCCAGGATAGCAATATCCGGAGCAGAAATGCTGCTCGTGTTGTCACGAGCTAACACCCCTCTAGCAATATAATATGCAAAATACCTGAGGTGAGGAAATAAGATGCTGGAGATCTTCGACCGATGAATATCCCTCGTACCCATGCTGCAGAGAGAGTTGATGACGGTTTTCAGCTCGGAGGGCTGAGTGGCCATCCTAGCCGTCCTCCCAACGTTTGGCACACCTATTATTTCACAAAAATTTCCCAAAGTCATGGTGATAAGATCATTATAAATTTTAAACTCAATAGCACCTGAATTAGGATTATATCTAAAGCTGTTAATGAAATTGGAGGTGAGTTTTTGATACTGAGTAACACGGCTCGTGACGAGTCGTGTTAAACCTGCATTAGCACATAGATTATAAAACTCATCCTTGATTCCCGCAGCTTCCATGAATTCATCACATGGAAACGTCATCGCACGTGCTGGACTTGTATCTTCGAACAACTCCAGGGGCACATGATCTTCATTATAGCTCACCCTAGCAGTCGATGGTGAAGCTGCGGCTCTAGTAACTCGATCGGAGTGTGCGGGCCTTCTCTTCTCAAGCCACCCTTTTGCCCTTCCTAATAAACTCATTTCTGATTTTTTTTACAATTTACAAAAACGAGGATTAAAACAAAGTGAGCTAAGGCAAACTACTCAACTCACTTGCCCAAGGCATAAACTTGCATCAAAACTTGGAAAATAACTTTCTACACATGTATGCAAGCTCATCTCTACAGCACCAAGAACTACTAAATACTCACAAATGAGGCCACCAATCAAAAATCTAATTGGAGGGGTGGAGGAGTCACATACCAGGGAGTATTTGCTCAAAATTTCAGCTCAAATGATGGGCTGTAGAGAGAGATCGAAGAATCGCCTCCAAGAACAGCAAGAACACAAGAACAACATCAGAACTCGTGTTTTTGGAGAAAGAGAGAGAGGGAGGAAGAAGAAGTACCTGGAGGGGGGGTCCCATGGGCCCCAGGCGCCCTGTGGGCGCGACCAGGGGCTGGGCCGCGCCAGCTGGCCGCCTGGGCCACTGGTGGCCCCCCCTGGCTGGCCCCAGGACTTTTTGGGTCTCTCCTATTGTGGAAATTTTTATTATAATTTTTCTGTAATTTTTCTGAAAACTTCACTGTTGAAATTTTTTCGAAGTTCAAAAAGCTGCGAAACTCTCTGAAAACTTGAAGCAGTTAGTAGTATTGTGAAGCTTCAAAAACATAAATACTTGGTACAGCAAGTAGGACAAAAACTAAAAACAAGTGAAAACATAACAGGCTCAACTTTTTATCCATATAAAACATATTTGTTAATAAGGTTGATCAAGTCTTACCAACAAACAGGCGATATATAGAGCAAAAAGTCTCACCTCTCACGAAGTAATCACTGAACCTTTACCTTGATGGACATTGTCCCTATCATGATAGTTTTGTATTTGTGAGGCACATGTAGTGGACAATCCCATTCTCCAATCTTCACGGTCTCGATATTCTCTATAGAGTTGAGGGCATGCCTCCTGTCGGTCTTCTTCGGAAAATATACCGTGTGTTCTTTATCATTCACATGAAAAGTAACCTTCCCTTTATTGCAATCAATAATAGCACCTGCGGTGTTAAGGAAAGGTCTACCAAGAATAATGGACATGCTCCCATCCTCGGGCATGTCAAGCACAACAAAATCAGTAAGAATTAAACAATTAGCAACTTCAACTGGAACATCCTCACAAATACCTATCGGAACAGCGGTTGACTTGTCAGCCATCTGAAGGGAGATATCTGTAGGAATTAGTTTCTCTAAACAAAGCCTCTCGTAAAGAGAGAGAGGCATAACACTCACTCCTGCTCCAAGATCACATAAAGCAGTTTTGACATAATTATTCTTTATGGAGCAAGGAATGGTGGGTATACCTGGATCACCGAGCTTCTCAGGAATCTTTCCATTGAAAGAATAGTTAGCAAGCATAGTAGATATTGCATCATTAGGAACTTTTCTTTTATTAGTGACAATATCTTTCATATATTTTGAATAAGGAAGTAACTTAATAGCATCAGTCAAGGGTATCTGAAGAAAAAGAGGTTTAATCCACTCACAAAACTTATTATAATGCTCTTCTTCTTTAGATTTGATGGACTTACCTGGAAAGGGCATGGGTTTCTGTACCCATGGTTCTCTTTCCTTCCCATGTTTTCTTGCGATGAAGTCTTCTTTAGTGTACCTCTTACGTTTGTCAGGTGCTTCTTCTTCTCGAACTTCAGGCGGATCATTCTTTTCATTATTATTACCTTCAGGTTCAGCACCGTCTTCTGTCTCAGCATCGGAGATAGATACACTGTTGGGATCAATAGCTGGTTCTTCATCTGCAATAGGATCATTAGAATTGTCAGTCTCCTTATGTTTCTTCTTTTTCTTTGGAGAGCCAACAATTTCTTCTTCCTGTATGTGAGAATCCTGCTCGATTCTCTTCGGATGCCCCTCTGGATAAAGAGGATCTTGAGTGCTAGTTCCTCCTCGGGTCTTAATTCCGAAAGCCTGCAAATTATCTTGTTTGGCATGGTTAGCAAGCAAATCTCTTTGCACATTAGAAATTTGATCAAGCTGAGTTTGAACCATATGAAAATGCTTCACAAGACATTGAACATCATTAACTGTCCTATCTAAAACATCAAGCAGTTTTTTGATAGCAAGGGAATTATCATGCAACTGACTTTCTATCCTCGCATTAAAATGATTTTGTTTCATAATAAAATTATCAAACTCATCTAAACATTGATCAGGAGGCTTACCATGAGGGATGTCACTTGCGTTGAAATCTAAAAGAGAGTGTACCTCTACCATAGGAGGGTGAGTAGTAGGCTCACACAACTTCTCAATAGGGGGTAGATTCTTTACGTCTTCAGCTTTAATACCTTTCTCTTTAATAGACTTCTTTGCTTCTCGCATATCCTCGGGGCTCAGAACAAACATGCCCCTCTTCTTTGTTGGTGGAGGTGGTTCAGGGACGGACCAATCTTCATGGTTTTTGGCAATCCTGCCCATTAAGTCTTCCGCATCGTCCGGTGTTCTTTTCCTGAAAACACAACCAGCACAACTGTCCAAATAGGACCTGGATTCATCAGTTAGACCAGCATAGAATATATCGATTAATTCATTCTTAGGGATTTCATGTCCTGGTCTAGCCCGAATCAGACCGCAGTACCTCCCCCAAGCTTTAGGGAGGGACTCATCCTGCAACTGTTTAAAGTTATAAATTCTTTGTAAAGCAGCATGTTGCATGTGAGCAGGAAAGTACTTATCAACAAAAGAGTGAGCTAAGTCCTGAGGACTCTTAATGGAACCGCATGGAAGTGAATCATACCATGCTTTAGCACCCTCCTTCAAGGAGAAAGGAAGAAGCTTGGTCACATAAAAGTATCGTATCTTCTCATCTGTGGTAAACAGGCTACCCAACTCACCGAGTTTAGTCAGGTGTGCAATAGCATCATCATTTTCTCTGCCATAAAAGGGGCCAGCTTCAACCATAGGTATAAGTGAAAGATCAACAGAGAAATCATAATCAGGATCATCAATGCATATAGGAGATGTAGCAAATTCAGCATTAGGAACGGTTTTGTTTTTCAAAGAGTGTTTTTCAAATATTTTCTTAATAACTTCAGGGTCAGAGCCAACAAACTCTGTCAGTTCCCTGCATAGATCTTCATCAAGCATATAGTAATCATCATCAAGGAGCCTCTCTTTGAGTTTACTCAAATCAGGATAATCATAAGTTTCACCAATAGGGTAGCGAGCAACAGGAAGTTCAATTCCATATTTTTCAGCAGCAGCAGCAATTTGTTTCTCAAGAGCATAACCAAGCGAACTAATATCATCATCAAAAGTAGTAGAAGCATCATCAAGAGTATCAGACATAGTAACAGATTCAGTAGGAGCATCATGTGGTGGTGGTGAGGCAAACTTACTCATAACGGAAGGTGAATCAAGTGTAGCACTAGTGCTCAGAGCAGTACCTCTTCTTGTAGTAGATAGTAAGATAGGAACCTTGGGGTCTCCTTTCTTACCCATAGTAGATAAAGTGCAGCAGGTAGGATACCTCAAGTAGACTTGTAAATATTGCTATGCTCCCCGGCAACGGCGCCAGATACTTGATAACCCTCAACCGTAAGGGATCGAGATAGTCTTCGCGGGTAAGAATAACCCAATTTATTGATTCGACACACGTGGAGCCAAAGAGTATTTATAAGCTTTAACAGTTGAGTTGTCAATTCAACCGCACCTGAAATATACTTACTTGCAACAAAAGATAAGTGGTAACAGTGATATGATAGTGATGATAGTAATAGTAAAAGTAAACAGCAAAAGTAAATAGCAGTAGTAAATGGCAAAGTAAATAGCGAAAGTAGCGACTAGTGACAAGCAGGGTTTAAAACACTGTAGGCTAGGGAGATGGATGGTTGGGCGCTGCATGGATGAGATAGATTCTAACTTGGGGCATGGCACACGGAAAAGTAATGATCATCTAGGCAAATATCAAACATTAGGCATGTATCCCGTAGGTAGTTGTACGTGCTTGCAATAAGAACTTGCACAACATCTTTTGTCCTACCATCCCGCTACGAACGGGGCCAAAAGGAACTAATGGATATTAAGGTGCTCCTGTCAAAGAGCACCGGAACAAAGCAATGAACTCAATGGATACATGTAATCCTCAAACTACGGACCATCCCCTTTGGTGTCCCAAGCTGTCACTTTTGGGATCGCCGGTTCCGAACCGTAACAGGTGCATACAACTCATAGATAGGATCACGAACACAAATATATTCATGCAAACACATATGGTTCAGATCTGAAATCATGGCACTCGGGCCCTAAGTGTCAAGCATTAAGAATAACAAGTTGTAGCAAAGATGATAAACACCATAGTAGATGATAGGCAACATGCCCCCAACAATCTGATAAACTATTACATGATCTAACTCATCCAATCCCTACCACCCCCTTCGCCTACAGCGGGGGAATTACTCACACATGGAGGGAGAAGTCATGGAGGGATGATGGAGTGATGATGATGATGATGACGATGGCGACGATCTCCCCTCTCCGGAGGCCAATTCAGCCTCCAGATTAGCCCTCCCGAGGAAGAACAGAGGGTGGCGGCGGCTCCGCGACGAAAAACTGCGAAAGAACTTCCGATCTGGGGTTTCTGCGTCGGGAGTAAAAATACGGGCTAAAGTAGGGCACCAGGGGGCGTGGGACCTGCCCAGGCGCCCCCCCGTCGCGGCCCAGGGGGGGGGGGCGCCCAAAGGACGCCTGGGCACCCCCTGGCCCCCCTCTGGCCCCACTTCTGGTTTCCGGTTCCTTCTGGTGCATGGATTTTCTGTGATTTTTCGTGGATTTTTCTGAGGCACCTAAAAATCCGTTTTCCTGCACACAAATAAACCATACAGGCAGCTCTGTTGAAAACAGCGTCAGTCCGGGTTAGTTTAGTCCAAATCATGCAAGAATGAGGTCAAAACAATATCAAAAGTGTTTGGAAAAGTAGATACGTTTGAGACGTATCAACCACCATGAAGAACTCCGGTAATGAAAGCATGAGAAGTGAAAGATGATAAGAAAAAGATTCGAGGCCTGCGATGAATTAGATGGAGGTTTGAAATGGTATAAATGAATAACTTGGAGCTCCGGAAGACAAGATGAACATCTTAGAACCGAGAATATGATATGATGAACAAGCTCCAGACAAAAGAATTAAATCACCTTGAAGGAATAAGAATACGAATTATGTCATGCATCTCCTTCACCAATTAAATTGATGACAACCAAGGATTTGGCATACTACTTATTCTTGTTGGAAAGAATTAAGAGAGATCTCACACTAGCTTGGGTAAATCTTCAACGAACCACCAGTAGGATTATGAAAAGAACGAGTAAATTAAAACGATAACAACGGAAGGGTAAACTTGAAAGAACCGCCGTAAGAATAGGGAGACGAATGAAGAGGCATCAATGAAGAATAGTTGGAGGACGAAGTTGCAAACAGAGAACGAAGAAATATTCTGAAATGATGGCCTTCGGAGGATCACAATGGAGAGAATTCATGAAATGCTCTGAAGGGGCATGAAAACAATTCCCACAATCGAAAACAATTATGAGGATGGCATGAAGCTAGAACCACAAATATTGGAAGAACGGATAAGGATTCAAGAGGAACTCGTCTTCGGGTCTTCAAAATCTGAGAAGACGATGAGATACACCACCATGAATTGTTGAGCACTCCGGAATGAAGAATTAAAAGGTTGAACCAATGATGAAAAGAATTTGAAAGCGATCTTGGAGAAGGCATGTGACTGATGGGAATCATTCTTACGTCACACTTTAAAAAGAATTTGGGTATAACTCCGGAAAATAGAAGAGTCAGGTAAGATCCTAGGAAAAACCTGTGGGTTAGGGCCCACTCAAAGATATCACCGTTGAAAAAGATTGCTTAAGAGATATTGCACCGGTTGAATTAAATGGCTTGAATACGATAACAATCCTAAAAAAAATAGCTTGAACGGATTAAGAATGGAATTATGAATCTTCAGCACTCCGGATATGAATAGCAAGAGGAGAATGATTAATTGGTGCACCGGAATAAGAAAGCATTGAGAAATGAGGAAAAGGATAAGATCAACACCGAAATCTTGAATTACATCCACCGCAGAATTTGAGAACAAAAGAATGTTGAATTTGAAGCTCTTGAGCATCTTCACGATAAATCACCGGATAAGAACATTGAAGGAAAAGAATGAAGAAACATCACTTGAATAAAATGGGTACTTCATCTGAGAATTTCTGGCTCCGAGAGGAAGAAGGGTGGGAGGGCGGGGAAACAAAGACAACTTGAGACGAACAAAATGAACACCGGTTGAAAAAGAATTTAACATAACCATCTTGATGATTAAGAAGGACTAGCACTCCCATAGAAATATGAGAACGCCGATTAGTAAAGGTATGGAATCAACATTTGACATCGAAGCAACTCGAATACCAGAATCAAAACAAAACAAAGGATAGATATGTTTATGAAGAAGATTATGTTGCAACATATCTATCCGAACGGAGAATTGAACGAATGAATTCCGTAGGTACATCAGCTTGACGAGAAGCCACTTGGGAGAACAAAAGATAAATAAAAAGGAACAAGGAACAGATAGAACAAATACAAGATAGAAGCTTCGTTCCACATCTTCGTGCTGAAAGCTCATGGAACGTGTTACAAAAGGGTTTTGCAATCCCCGGATCAGCATAGCCAAGGACCCTTTAAGATGCAACTCCCGATCGGAACAAGCCCATAAAACCACTTCACTCAATGTAGAACCCCGAACTTCATATCATGCACTCGTTGGAAGAATGCCTAGAACTACTAGATGAACCCACCTATTAATTTCCGAAAGTTTCCAGTAATGCAATCAGGTGTTGGGGATACAGGGGAAGCACCGCCCACTCAACTCTAATCCTACATCTAGCTGTATCCATCCTTCAACACATAACCAGTCTTTCTCGGAAACCGTTTACCTCGGACCTTCGAAACGCATCTACTATACAAGCTATGGCAATACTCCCGAACTACCTCCCCAGTACTGGGTGATGTCGGGGTTATCTTGCCACTAACCGTATAGGAGAGTTTTCGATGTCGGCCGTCTTAAGTATTCTAGAACTGATGTGATATATTTGTGACGACAACACCTCGGAGCTCAACTCCCCGGGACAATGCCACAACCCCTAATGACAGGAGGCATCGAGAACAATGTTCTCGTCACAAAGACATCGAAACAATCCAAACAATACTCGCGAGATCCTAAAAAATTTTGGTGCGATTTTTGAAAGTAGAAGAGGCAAGAATAATCGTCAGGAGTCCTCACCAGAGTGAAAAGGGATGAGGAGCAAACAGAAATCCTACTCTCCGATATAAATATAGGACTCAAAATATTTTCAGTGTGTGCCTAGACTCGACCGTCAACGATTCGATCAATCAGTGGGGGCTTCTAGGTCGGAGAAGGTTCTGAATACCAACTTGTAATGCCCAGGATGGGACTATACCTCCTACGTGTCGAGGCACGACTTAAAGGTATAAGCCCATCCTAGAATGATCTCAAGTTTGGTATCTTTGCACGACTCATGTAAAAGAGGGATTAAATTGCAAAAGGAAATAGCTGGCTTACACTCGCCACTTCACACAATACATTACATAAGCAAAACATCATTCAAAACATCACAACCCAACTACGGGTGAAGATCCAAAGAAAGATACCAAAACAACATAAAGCCACAGGCCTAGATCGAATCCTAGTAGAAACCACTACTGATCGTCGAAAATCGACACAAGCAAACGGCCACGCTCTTCATCGAACTCCCTGAAGTTCTGATCCATCTCCTGCATCAAACTCGGCTGAACCTGCATCTGGTGTGGTGAAGTAACTGTGAGCCACAGAGGACTCAGCAATCCCGTTCCCGGGTAACACGACTATTTAAGCCTTGGGTGTGGATAAGGCTGAAGAAAGAATAAGAGTCTGCAGCAGCACTAGCACTAACTTACGTAATAGAGAGCGAGAAGAGAAGTGCCTCGGTCGAGAGATGATCACGAAGTGATCCTAACTAAAGCACACCAAACATAACCCCACCGTGTTCATCTCCCGAATCCCTTTCGGAAAATGACAGTCACGGTACACACGCTGGTAGTGTATTGGAACATGGTGTCAAGTTTTCTACAACCGGATATTAACAAGCTCCCATCTGCCACATAACCGCGGGCACGGCTTTCGAAAGTTCATAACCCTGCAGGGGTGTTCCAACTTGGCCCATGACGAGCCCACGATCCGCGGAGTCGCAACTCCAAGGTGGGAAGGCCCGAGTATTCTCGGAATCCCGTGCTCAAGATACTCCGAACTAAGGTAAGGCTAATCCAGCAAATCCTCCCGGCGTGCCGACACCCTGATAGTAGCCGCGCGTATCTAGTCTCAGGCCACGACCGGATGGGCGATTCTATAGGTTTTTACCAAACCTCGAGTTTCCTCATGGTGGCCCCGCAGAACCCCCGTTTCGGACCAACACTCATGTGGAGCACTGGCCCGGGGTTGTTGATTAAAAATAAAAGGGATAGCTAGTCCCTATGCAAGTTTTATTAGTTATTAGGCGAATAGTACCAATGTTGGGACTTGCTAGAAAAGACTTAGCACTTAGCGGTTTATCGAGGGGGCCCCATAACCCCAACCGTGTGAGGAACGCATAATCAAGGAACATAACACCGGTTTATACGGTTCCTAGCGGCATGAGTGGAAAAAAACACCAAGCAAAAGGCTTAGCCTTCCACCCATTGCCAATATATAGATGAGTTCATTTAATAATTAATATAGTGTGATATAACCCCAACAACTTCAACATGAAGCAAGCATCTTCAATCTTCACCTGCAACTAGCAATGCTATAAGAGGGGCTGAGCGAAGCCTACGTATAGCCAATCAATGGTTTGCATGGGTAGGGTGGTTAGACAGGATCATGGTTACAATAGGAGGCTGACAGGAAAACATGGGCATCGAGGCAAAACTATAGATCGAGACTCCTAGCAATAGGCAAAAATAGTAATGGTATCCGGGTTCGGTCATCTTGCCTGGGATTCCACAAGGGAGAAGAACGGATCCATGAAGTAGACGGAGCAACATAGACGAGCGAATCCTCACAACTCCGGAACGAAACCGAAGCTAACAAGAGAAGCAACCGGAAAGAAGCAAACAACACGGTAAACACCCAAGCATAAACATGGCATACGATGCACATCCAAGTATGATGCATGTCCGGTTTAAATATGCATGGCATGGCAAAGAGCATAAACAAAACTACAAGTTAAGTGGAGCTCAATATGCAACGAGTTGCATATTGACGAAACACCACATTTTATTTATTTAGTTGACTCTCGTTTATTTACAAGACAAGATTAAATGTTTTTAACATGGCAAGAGGTGAAGCAAAAACAAACTACCTATTAAGACAAGTTTAAATGAGGCCGGAATGACAAACAACAATTCCGGGAAAATCCCCTTGAGCATGTTTAGTAATTTTAAGCAACAACAATTTAAACATATTAAAGTTGTTAACATGATGCGGATGACATGAACAAGTTTATGCAATTTATTAATTAAAGGTTGACATGAAGAAGATAAGAGGTATTGTCACCGTGGTGAAAGGAAAGGGTGCCACGGCAACGATCCGAAAATGATGCATCGGGAACATCTCGGTTCCGGTAACTCGTTGAGAGACCGGTTCAAAAGAAAAAGGTGGCATGAGCGAGCGGAACAAGATGAAAGGTGGGGTGATCCCGTCACCGTGTTCCCACGGGTCGGCGACGAGGCAACCGAGGAACACGACAAAAGATGATACGGCACGGAGCACACAAGGGAGACATTTCATACAACACAAACATTCCACGGGTCATCGTCTCGGGGTTATACCTTCGGAACGATCGTTTTCGGAGGGGGTTCGAGTCGTAGAGGGACGTAGTGGTACTCGCGGTCGTAGAGGAAGTAGGCGTTCCGTTATCGTGTCGTGGTACACGGGTCGTAGAGGGAAGTAGTCGAACACGTTTCCGAAGAGGTACTCGCCGGCGGGGTACTTGTCGAGTCGTCGTCGACGTAGGGGTACACGTTCGTAGAGGTACTTGCGGTCTCGGCGACGGTAGTTGTTCACGTTCGTAGATGTACTCGTTCCGTTCGTAGATGTACTTGGCGCATCCATCGTTTTCCGGGGCGACGGTAGTGGTACTTGTTCATGAAGGCATTCTCGTTCGTAGTTGTTCACTTCTCCGAAGGGGTACTTGTCATCGTGGTACTTGGTCATGGTACTTGACGCGTCGTCTTGGAACTTGTCGATCTTGCCGGACTTCATGAACCGAAATGAAGCACACAAGAGCAAACATAAACGGCAGCAGGGGCGACGAGGCCATGGCAGCGGCAGCATAGCTGGCCGGAAGAGACGGCCATGGCAGCAGCAGCTCGGAGCTCGGCTCCATGGCGGTAGCTGCGGGCGGACGAGCTCGAAGCGGCGCTGGTCGGAGGCGAGGACGAGGCATGGAGGCGGCACAACGCGGTGCTGCTGGAGACACCGTGAAGGAGTCGATGCGAAGAGGAGGCAGGGCCTCGGGCGCTCGGAGCAGAGGATGCAGGGCCGCCGGCAGATGGAGGAGATGGGAGGAGCGACGGCTTGGGGTGGCTTGAGGACGGGGACGACGACGGATCCTGGCCGCCGGGCTGCTCTGGCGCTGGAGGCGAGGAAGGGCGCGAGGGAGAACGGCGCTGGAGGCGCAGCTCCTGGCCGGCATCCGCGGCCAGAGGCTGGAGACGGGGCGGCGGCGACGCAGGGCGCTGGGCGCTGCAGTGGCTGCTGGAGAAGAAGGGCGCAGGGCGGCCTCTTGGCGCTGGAGAGGAGGGAAACGGTGCGCTGCTGCGGGAGATCGATCGAAGGGAGAGGGAGGCGAGCGAAGGGAACGGGAGAAGCGGCGCTTGAGGGAGTTGGTCGAGGGAGCGATCGATGGGGATGCGGTCGGGCTGCGAGAGAGCGACGACGCTGAGGGGGGACTGAGGGAGGAGCGCTGAGCGCTAGGGTTACGGGAGCGGGATCGGGCTGGTGGGCCTTAGGGAGGGATGGAGGCTGGTTGGGCCTGGCCAGATGGCTGGGAAAGGTTCTTGGGCCGGCTGGCTGGAATGGCCTAGAGGCCTGGCTGCTCTTCTTTATATCTTCCCAATTACAGGAAAAAATGAGAAGAAAGAGAAGGATGGGAGAAAAGGTTAGATAAGAGATTTAGTCACGGAGTTAAATTCCTGGACTCACACAAAATGTAAGGAATTTAATTAAAATTGTTGGAGGGTTTTTGGAAGAACCTCGATAAACGAGAAAAGAAATATAGGGAAGGTTTAAGGCAAGGAATTGAGAAGAAAAGGCATGGGGAAATATATGCAAGTGTGTTGGGTTATTCCGAAGCAATGGAATATTATTATAATAGCTCCCTAAAATATTGGGAGTATATGTTATAAAGAGAAGACATTCTTCCCTCGATTTAAATGGACCAAAGGTCCACACGATTTATTTAGGTTGAGATGCAAAATAAATATGACATGAAGGCATGATGACATGATGCAATGCAAAATAAATAGCACAAGCACAAATGAAACACACGGAAGGACCCGGAACATCTGGAATCTTCTGGAATCTTCTGGGACGTCGGTCTTCGGGCGTCACACTACGTGCAACAATAGCTCCCAGATTATATTGCCTATCACCTAGTACAACACTTCTGAGAACGCTAAGATCAGGGACACACATGTGACAAGCCTCATCTTTACCATTTAAGCATCTACCGATAAAGAGAGCAAAGTAATGAATAGCAGGAAAATGTATGCTCCCAGTGGTGGCTTGTGCGATGTCCCTGGATTCCCCCACTGTAATACTAGCTAGGAATTCTCTAAATTCAGATTTACGAGGATCACTCATACTGCCCCACTGTGGGAGCTTGCAGGCTTCATTAAAATCCTCTAAGTCCTTGCTATAAGATTTATCATAAAGGTCAAATAGGACAGTGTGAGAATTACGTGAAGATGAAAATTTAAACCTTCTCAAAAAGCTATCAGTCAAGCCACGGTATTGGAGGCACTTATCTTGCATGAAGTCCTCGAGGTCGGCGTTACGCACATATGCGTAAAATTCATCTTTGATGCCCGCTTGACTCATAAATTCATCTGACGGCCACTCACAAGACCGTACATCAGCATCCCTTGGTGGTTCATCGTCGGGCTCACGAAACGCAAGCCTCGGTCCTTGCTTCCTTGAAGGACCACCTTGGAAGTTTTTCCTAGACATTTTTCTGAAATTTTCTGAAATTTTTAGTAACTCACAATAAAAGTTAACCAAACTCAACAAGATTGATAGCAACAACTCCTACAAGTGCCTAGAGGCTATATCATGCATTAGAACTACTTGGGACAAAGAAAATTTGACATGCAAGCTCAAGAACAAGGTCACCACAGCAGCACAAATTTGCAACAAATGAAGCACTAGAACAAAAACTAATTGGACCAATAGAGGAGTCACATACCAAGGAACAATCCCCAAACAGTTTGGTGAATGGTGCTTTGAGCAAGGAGATAGAAAATGGCAGCAAAATGAGCTAGAACTCGGGTTTGAGCTGGTTGGGGATTTTTGTGGGAGGAAGAAGAAGAGCATGGGTGAAAGGATAAGTGGAGGGGGGCCACGTGGGGCCCTCGAGGCAGGGGGGCGTGCCCTGTGCCCTCGAGGCCACGTGCTGGCTCCCCTCGCTATGTGTTCAGTGCCATATTTTTTTAAATATTCTAGGAAAAAATCATATTTCATTTTCATGGCATTTGGAGAACTTTTATTTTTGGGATATTTTTTTATTGCACAGATAAGTCTGGAAACAGATAGATAATGCTATTTTTTCTTTTATTTAACCTAATTAACAGAAAGTAAAAGGAGGGTACAGAAGGTTTGTGCTATCTAGATTCACCTATCCCATGTTCATCAAAAGAAATCCATTAACAAGGTTGATCAGGTCTTGTTAATAAACTCTTTCCGAGTAACATGAAACCGGAGGATTTTCGAATAACACTATGTTACCTCAATGGGGATATGTATGTCCCCAACAATAATAATGCCATATGCCTTTTTGATAGGAGGAATAGGAAACTCAAAACCTCCAATAGTAATTGTTGAAGTTTTTCCAATATAATTGATATTATAGATCTGAGGTTGTTTCCTCGGAAAGTGTACCGTATGCTCATTACCATTGACATGAAAAGTGACATTGCCTTTGTTGCAATCAATAACAGCCCCTGTAGTATTCAGAAAAGGTCTTCCAGGAATAATAGACATACTATCATCCTCAGGAATATCATGTATAACAAAGTCCGTTAGAATAGTAACATTTGCAACAGCAACAGGCACACCCTCACAAATACCGACAGGTATAGCAGTTAATTTATCAGCCATTTGCAAAGATATTTCAGTAGGTGTCAACTTACTCAAGTCAAGTCTACGATATAAAAAGAGAGGCATAACACTAACACCAGCTCCAAGATCACACAAAGCAGTTTTAACATAGTTTCTCTTAATGGAGCAAGGTATAGTAGGTAATCCTGGATCTCCTAATTCCTTAGGCATTCCACCCTCAAAAGTGTAATTGGCAAGCATGGTGGAGATTTCTACTTCAGGTATCTTTCTTTTGTTGGTAATAATATCTTTCATGTACTTGGCATAAGGATTTGTTTTAAGCACATCAGTCAAACACATACGCAAAAAGATAGGTCTAATCATTTCAGCGAAGCGCTCAAAATCTTCATCATCCTTTTTCTTGGATGGTTTCGGAGGAAAAGGCATGGGTTTCTGACCCATGGTTCTCTTTCCCTACCGTGCTTCCTAGCAACAAAGTCTCTCTTATCATAATGTTGATTCTTTGATTGTGGGTTATCAAGATCAACAACAGGTTCAATCTCTACATCATTATCATTGCTAGGTTGAGCATCATCATGAACATCATTATTAATATTATCACTAGGTTCATGCTCATTACCAGATTGTGTCTCAGTATCATAAATAGATATATCATTGGGATTCTC
This sequence comes from Secale cereale, assembly GCA_902687465.1. Taxonomy (NCBI): domain Eukaryota; kingdom Viridiplantae; phylum Streptophyta; class Magnoliopsida; order Poales; family Poaceae; genus Secale; species Secale cereale. The sequence continues at coordinate 43,285,764 of LR738710.1, read as the reverse complement.
AGGTGGGTGAGCTACAGGTTCACTAGAAGCATGCAAAGTCCTATCAATTTTCTTCTTCTTCTTCTTAGAAGAACTAGGTGCATCTAAATTAGCTCTCTAAGAATCTTTCTCAATTCTCTTAGGGTGGCTTCTTGCATATCTTCAGGACTATGAAATAGAACACCTCTTTTCTTTGGAGTTGGCTTAGGGGCTGGTTCAGGAAGTGTCCAATTATTTTCATTGGCCAGCATATTATTCAATAGTAATCCAGCTTGTTCAACTGTTCTTTCCCTGAAAACACAACCAGCACAACTATCCAGGTGGTCTCTGGAAGTATTGGTTAGTCCATTATAAAAGACATCAAGTATATCATGCATCTCAAGAGGATGATCAGGCAAAGCATTAAGTAACTGGAGAAGCCTCCCCCAAGCTTGTGGGAGACTCTCTTCTTCAGTTTGAGCAAAGTTATATATTTCCCGTAAGGCCGCTTGTTTCTTATGAGCGGGAAAATATTTAGCAGAGAAGTAATATATCATATCCCGGGGACTACGCACACAACCAGGATCAAGAGAATTAAACCAAGTCTTAGCACCACCCTTTAAGGAGAACGGAAATAGCTTAAGGATATAGTAATAGCGAATCTTTTCATCATTGGTAAATAGGGTGGCTATAGCATTCAACTTAGTAAGGTGTGCCACAACAGTTTCAGACTCATAGCCATGAAAAGGATCAGATTCAACCAAGGTAATTAACTCAGGATCAACAGAGAATTCATAATCCTTATCAGTGACACAAATAGGTGAAGTAGCAAAAGCAGGGTCATGTTTCATTCTAGCATTCAAGGACTTTTCTTTCAGCTTAGCTAATAACATCTTAAGGTCATATCTATCATTGCAAGCAAGAAAGTCTCTAGCAGTTTCTTCATCCGTAACATAACCCTCAGGCACAACAGGCAATTCATATCTATTGGGAGTAGTTTCATCATCACTTTCATAAATATCATCAACATTTGCACTCTCCCTAACCTTAGCAATTTGTTCATCTAGAAATTCACCTAGTGGCACTGTATCAGGCATAGAGGTAGTTTCATCATACATAGCAGAAGTAGCATCATCAAGAACATACGACATATCAAATTCAATAGCAGGAGTCGGTCTCGCAAGTTTACTCATAACAGAAGGAGAATCAAGTGCAGAGCTAGATGGCAGTTCCTTACCTCCCCTCGTAGTTGAGGGTAAGATCTTGGTTTTTGAGTCCTTCAAATTCTTCATAGTGATAAGCAGACATAAATCCCAAGTGACTTAAAGAATAGAGCTATGCTCCCCGGCAACGGCGCCAGAAAATAGTCTTGATAACCCACAAGTGTAGGGGATCGCAACAATTTTCGAGGGTAAAGTATTAAACCCAAATTTGTTGATTTGACACAAGGGGAGCCAAAGAATACTCTTAAGTATTAGCAGATGAGTTGTCAATTCAACCACACCTGGAAACTTAGTATCTGCAGCAAGATAGTTTAGTAGCAAAGTAATATGATAGTGGCGGTAGCAGCAATAAAAGTAAAGATAGTGTTTTTGTAGTTTTTGTGATAATAGCAACAGAAAAGTAAATAAGCGACAAACAATATAGGTAAAGCTCGTAGGCATTGGATCGGTGATGGGAAGTTACGTTGGATGCAATTCATCATGTAGAAGTTATAACCTAGGGTGACACAGAACTAGCTCCAGTTCATCAATGCAATGTAGGCATGTATTCCGAATATAGTCATATGTGCTTATGGAAAAGAACTTGCATGACATCTTTTGTCCTACCCTCCCATGGCAGCGGTGTCCTATTGGAAACTAAGGGATATTAAGGCCTCCTTTTAATAGAGTACCAGACCAAAGCATTAACACATAGTGAATACATGAACTCCTCAAACTATGGTCATCACCGGGAGTGGTCCCGACTATTGTCACTTCGGGGTTGCCGGATCATAACACATAGTAGGTGACTATAGACTTGCAAGATAGGATCAAGAACACACATATATTCATGAAAACATAATAGGTTCAGATCTGAAATCATGGCACTCGGGCCCTAGTGACAAGCATTAAGCATAGCAAAGTCATAGCAACATCAATCTTAGAACATAGTGGATACTAGGGATCAAACCCTAACAAAACTAACTCGATTACATGATAGATCCCATCCAACCCATCACCGTACAGCAAGCCTATGATGGAATTACTCACACACGGCGGTGAGCATCATGGAATTGGTGATGGAGGAAGGTTGATGATGACGATGGCGACGATCTCCACTGTCCGGAGCCCTGAACGAGCTCCAAATCAGCCCTCCCGAGAGAGATTAGGGCTTGGTGGCGGCTCTGTCACGTGAAACATGATAATTCTTTCTCCTTGATTTTTTTTCTCCACGAAACGGAATATATAGGACCCAGGGATACGTCGGTGGGGCATCGGGGTGCCCTCGAGGCAGGGGGCGCGCCCTGGGAAGGGGGGCGCGCCCCCCACCCTCGAGGACAGCCCGTGGGCCCCCCGGTGTGGATCTTCTTGCAGGTATTTTTTATATTTTCTGAAATAATTCTCCGTTGATTTTCAGGCGATTCCGAGAACTTTTTATTTCTGCACAAAAACAACACCATGGCAGTTCTGCTGAAAACAGCGTCAGTCCAAGCTAGTTCCATTCAAATCATGCAAGTTAGAGTCCAAAACAAGGGCAAAAGTGTTTGGAAAAGTAGATACGTTGGAGACATATCATCATGCATGTAGTACTTTATTTTCATGACTTGTAGATTTTTGCAATAAGTATGTGAGTTCTTTATGACTAATGTTGAGTCCATGGATTATACGCACTCTCACCCTTCCACCATTGCTAGCCTCTCTTGTACCGCACAACTTTTGCCAGTACCATACACCCACCATATACCTTCCTCAAAACAGCCACCATACCTACCTATCATGGCATTTCCATAGCCATTCTGAGATATATTGCCATGCAACTTTCCACAGTTCCGTTTGTTATGGCACACTTCATCATTGTCATATTGCCATGCATGATCATGTAGTTGACATCGTATTTGTGGCTAGGCCACCATGCATAATTTTTCATACATGTCACTCTTGATTCATTACACATCCCGGTACACCACCAGAGGCATTCATATAGAGTCATACTTTGTTCTAGTATCGAGTTGTAAATCAATATAAGTGTGATGATCATCATTATTAGAGCATTGTCCCAAAGGAAAAAAAGAAAAAAAGGAAGGAAAGTCCAAAGAAAAAATAAAGGCCCAAAAAAAGAAAAAAAAGAAGGAAAAAGAAAAGAAAAGAAAACAAAAAAGAAAAGAAAAAGGGACAATGCTACTATCTTTTTCCACACTTGTGCTTCAAAGTAGCACCGTGATCTTCATGATAGAGAGTCTCTTGTTTAGTCAGTTTCATATACTAGTGGGAATTTTCATTATAGAACTTGGCTTGTATATTCCAATGATGGGCTTCCTCAAATGCCCTAGGTCTTCGTGAGCAAGCAAGTTGGATGCTCACCCACTTAGTTTCTTTTGTTGAGCTTTCATACATTTATAGCTCTAGTGCATCCGTTGCATGGCAGTCCCTACTCACTCACATTGATATCTACTGATGGGCATCTCCATAGCCCATTGATACGCCTAGTTGATGTGAGACCATCTTCCTCTTTTTGTCTTCTCCACAACCACCACTCTATTCCACATAGTGATATGTCCATGGCTCACGCTCATATATTGCGTGAAAGTTGAAAAAGTTTGAAAAAATTTAAGTATGAAACAAGTGCTTGGCTAAAACCGGGGTTGTGCATGATTGGAATAGTTTGTGTGACGAAGATGGATCATAGCCTAACTATATGATTTTGTAGGGATGAACTTTCTTTGGCCATGTTATTTTGAGAAGACACGATTGCTTTGTTAGTCTGCTTGAAGTATTATTATTCTTATGTCAATATGAACTTTTATCTTGAGTCTTTCAGATCTGAATATTCATGCCACAATAAAGAATGTGACATTGAGAATTATGTTAGTTAGCATTCCACATCAAAAATTCTGTTTTTATCATTTACCTACTCGAGGACAAGCAAGAATTAAGCTTGGGGATGCTTGATATGTCTCCAACATATCTATAATTTTTTATTGTTCCATGCTATTATATATTCTGTTTTGGATGTTTAATGGGCTTTATTATACACTTTTATATTATTTTTGGGACTAACCTACTAACCCAAGGCCCAGTGCAAATTGTTGTTTTTGTGTGTGCCTATTTTAGTGTTTCGCAGAAAACGAATATCATAAGGAGTCCAAACGGAATGAAACCATCGGGAGAGTTATTTTTGGAACCGTATCTACCCATAAGACTTGGAGTATAGGCGAGGGAACGAGAGAGGCGGCCACGAGGGTCCTGGGCGCGCGCAGGTGGGGCAGGCGCACCCCCACCCTCATGGGCCCCCTCTGGATCCCCCGATGCCCTCCTTCCTCCTATATATATCCACGTACCCTGAAAACATCGAGGCAACATAGAAAACCCTAATTCCACTGCCGTAACCTTCTGTTGCCGTGAGATCCCATCTTGGGGCCCGTTCTGGAGCTCCGCCGGAGGGGGGATCCATCATAGAGTGCTTCTACATCAACACCATAGCCTCACCAATGAGTTGTGAGTAGTTTACCACAGACCTTCGGGTCCATAGTTATTAGGTAGATGGCTTCTTCTCTCTTTTTGGATCTCAACACAAAGTTCTCCTCGATCTTGGAGGAGATCTATTCGATGTAATCTTTCTGCGGTGTGTTTGTTGAGATCCGATGAATTATGGGTTTATGATCAAGATTATCTACGAACAATATTCGATTCTTTTCTGAAATACTTTATATATGATTATAATATCCTTACAAGTCTCTTCGAATTATTGGTTTGGTTTGGCCTACTAGATCTATAGTTCTTGCAATGGGAGAAGTGCTTGGCTTTGGGGTCAATCTTGCGGTGTCCTTTCCCAGTGATAGCAGGGGCAGCAAGGCACGTATTGTATTGTTGCACCGAGGATAAAAAGATGGGGTTTATATCATATTGCTTGAGTTTATCCCTCTACATCATGTCATCTTGCTTAAAGCATTACTCTGTTCTTATGAACTTAATACTCTAGATGCATGCTGGATAGCGGTCGATGTGTGGAGTAATAGTAGTAGATGCAGAATCGTTTCGGTCTACTTGTCACGGACGTGATGCCTATATATAATGATCATGCCTAGATATTCTCATTACTGCACACTTTTCTATCAATTGCTCGACAGTAATTTGTTCACCTACCATAGGATTCAGCTATCATGAGAGAAGCCACTAGTGAAACCTATGGCCCCGGGTCTATTCTCAACATATTAATCTTCCATCTACTTTACTTTGCTTTATTTACTTTCTGTTCTTATACCAAAAATACCAAAAATATTATACTATCCTATCTATCAGATCTCACTTTCGTATGTGACCGTGAAGGGATTGACAACCCCTTATCGCGTTGGCTGCAAAGTTCTTATTTGTTTGTGCAGGTGCGAGGGACTCGCGCGTGGTCTCCTAGTGGATTGATACCTTGGTTCTCAAAAACTGAGGGAAATACTTATGCTACTGTGCTGCATCACCCTTTCCTCTTCGAGGGAATACATTGCAAGCTCGAGAAGTAGCAGAGACCTCATCAGCACTTCTGATGTTAACCTTGTAGGTTAGTTCATCGGTTATGGTCATCGAGGGTGATTTCCTCCTTCTCCACTCCCGATAACGACACTGTCGTGCAACTCCTCAAGCGTGAACCTCGAGGGTGAATCCTCCTTCATTCACCTTGACGATAACATCAGGTGGAATCACATATAGGGTGATTCCTCAGGGTTCCCTTGGTGTTAGACACACAGTTACTATGGTTACTATGACTTTACACTGAACCTTGTTACTAAAGACGGGTCGACCCTGAGGGGTACCCGCACGAGCTTAATTGCGAGTGATGTGTAGTCAAGTTGACCTAGAAGGTGCCCGCGAGATAATTACAAGGCGTGTCCGGGCATTCTTAGCCCTTGCCGTAAGTGCTCGAGACAGGGCGATGGGGTCACATGATCGTGAGTCTCTACTCATTACCGCGTGTTCCCAAGACACTAAATGGTTTGGATATTTGATCCAAGGGGCCTCTGGCCTGATGACGCTAACCATCACGTGGGCATAGTATGGGCATTCTGCGTCGTATGCATTAGCCGAAGCTTAACTGACGTCATGCGACTGAGCGGCGCGCGCCGGGTTTGACTGGTTATGCACCTACCTTTTTAAGGAGGTAGCTAGGTCTGCTCACCGGCAGCGTACGCAACATGCAGGAGTTCCCGGGGAGATGTACCATGACCCCTGGGGGCATTGGTTTAGTCCGACGTGCATGACCTCTCTATTAAGGCTAGGTCGGGTTGCGGCGTATTGTTTGGCCGAGGCCGGGCATGACCTGATGGTGTGTCCGGCCGGAGTTAAGAGAGCGTGGTGGGTAAGTTGGTGCACCCCTGCAGGGAAGAAAACATCTATCGATAGCCTGTCCTATGATAACAGACACTTGGAGTTGTATGCCGATCGCTACAACTAGAATTGGATGCCGAGGCATGATTTGGATATGTTGCTTCGAGAGTCGAGAAAGGATCCCGGAGCGTTGAAACAACAACATAAATATGACTTATGTTATACTACTCTACTTCCCCCTCTTGTTGCAAGATTGGTGGTTTCCAGAAGATGCTAGTCTTCGAGAGGACTAGCTTCTCCCCCTCTTATTCTGGTACTCTGCAGCTTAGTCCACAGATACTACCCTTTTCATTGATACCGATGCATATGTAGTGTAGATCCTTGCTTGCGAGTACTTTGGATGAGTACTCACGGTTGCTTTTCTCCCCCTTTTCCCCCTTCTTTCTTCTTTCTGGTTGATGCAACCAGATGGTGGAGTCTAGGAGCCTTCACCTTTGACGACTGCTACTATCCCGATGGAGGCTGCTACTACGTGCAGACCGCCGATGACCAGGAGTATTTAGGAGGTCCCAGGCAGGAGGCCTTGCCTTTTAGATCGTTGATGTTTTGTGCTAGCCTTCTCAAGGCAAACTTGTTTAATTTATGTCTGTACTAAGATATTATTGCTTCCGCTGACTCTTGTGTTTTTCGAGCTTATGTATTCGAGCTCTCGAGGACCCTGGCTTGTAATATAAATCATTTATTATTTTATTTGTGTCTAGAGTTGTGTTGTGATATCTTCTAGTGAGTCCTTGATCTTGGTCGTACACGTTTGCGTGCATGATTAGTGTACGGTCAAATCGGGGGCGTCACATGCATATCGTATAATCAAACCCGTGGATACTTGTGGTGACATTGGAGTATCTAGGTGACATTAGGGTTTTGGTTGATGTGTGTCTTAAGGTTTTATTTTAGTATGAACTCTAGGGCTGTTTGTGACACTTATAGGAATAGCCCAATAGATCCACCAGAAAGAAGAACTTTGAGGTGGTTTCGTACCCTACAATAATCTCTTCGTTTGTTCTCCACTATTAGTGACTTTGGAGTGACTCTTTGTTGCATGTTGAGGGATTGTTATATGATCCAATTACGTTATCATTGTTGAGAGAACTTGCACTAGTGAAAGTATGAACCTAGGCCTTGTTTCCAAGCATTGCAATACTATTTGTGCTCACTTTTATCATTAGTTATCTTGCTATTTTTATATTTCCAGATTACAAAAACCTATATCTACCATCCATATCACACTTGTATCACCATCTCTTCACCGAACTAGTGCACCTATACAATTTACCATTGTATTGGGCGTGCTGGGGACACAAGAGACTCTTTGTTATTTGGTTGCAGGATTGTTTGAGAGAGACCATTTTCGTCCTACGCCTCCCATGGAATGATAAACCTTAGGTCACCCACTCGAGGGAAAATTGCTACTGTCCTACAAAACTCTGCGCTTGGTGGCCCTACACGAGTATACAAGAAGAAGGTTGTGTAGTAGAAATCAGGCTCTTTTCTGGCACCGTTGCCGGGGAAGCTAGGTAAGCGGCACTCACATCCCTTCAACGAAGCTCTTTTCTGGCGCCGTTGCTGGGGAGGTGAGTGCTTGAAGGTATATCTTTAGATCTTGCAATTGGATCTTTTAGTTTCTTGTTTTATCACTAGTTTGTTTTATAAAAATAAAAATACAAAAAAAATGGAATTGAGGTTGCCTCATATGCTTCATCTTTATAATGTCTTTCGTGAAAATGATGGAAAGGAAAATTGTGCCAAAGTGCTAAAAGAAGAATGCAATAAAATGTTTGGCACTAAATATTTGAATGATGAGCATGATTGCAATGTTGTCAGTATGAATTCTTTGAATATCCATAGTACTAATGATGATTGCACTAGTCATGATAAAATTGTTTCTTATAATTATGTCAATTTTTGTGGAGTGCATAGAGTTTGCCAATACATACCAAAAAGGGAAGATAGATTGCAAGAGGGATAAGTATTTAGAAACTAAATGGTTGCAAGAGAGGCTAGATGTTTGTGCTGAAAGATTTATTTTTTCCCACCATCCTTGTGAACTTTGCAATGAATGTGGTCATTTAAATCTCCAATCCAAATTGTTTCATGATCAAATTGTGTCCAAAAATTGTGATGACTTGATTTCCCTTGCGCACCATAATGAACTTAGTTTGCTTGTGGGATATGAAGAAATGAAACGTATAACTAAGGATATTCCGGCTTATAACCTTGAGAGATTTCATGATTTTGATCTGGAGGAAATTTATATGTATTGTGTGGTAAATTGCATCGAGAATCCTTATATTGCCAATTACTTGAAGATAAGAAAACAAATAGAAGATGAAGAGAATACTAATGAAGGAAAAGAGGTTTCCCAATATCCTCCTATTTTTGCTTATGATGAATCAGGTTATGAGGATGAGCTATTTATTCAACCAATATCATCAATAAGGAGCTCAAAAAAGGTGATTAAACCCACACATGATGTGAAGAAGAAAAAAAAAGATGGAGAAGCAAAGGTAAAAAGGCATCCCTCTCAAATGATGTTGCTCCTATCATTGTTTTGCCTCATGAGTGTGAATCAAAAATAAATGTGGAAGATGATATACTTGATGATGATAGTGATTCTTCTTCTTATGGTACAATGTCCGAAGAAACTATTGAGGATGATTTTGTTATGCCTATTACTCATTGTGATGATAATAATTGATATACTATTGGTGTTTTTCATACTATTAATGACGAGAGTGATTATGCTTATGATATGCAAAGGCACAAGCTTGGGGATGCTATGTTTGATGAAGATGATATTTTTAGTCCCCCAAGTTTTGATGAGCAAATTTATTATGTTGAAAGCACGCCTCATATTTATGATGATTATTGTGATGATACTTATGTTATAAGAAGTAGTGATAATTATTGTCATTATTTTTAATATCCGCTTACATAACATTACTCTTTTAATGTGGAAACAATTTATAGTATTCAAGTTTCATATGATGCTCCCACTACTATTCATGAGAATAAATTTGCTTATGTGGAGAGTAGTAAAACTTCTATGCTTATGCATCATGAAAAGAGTGTTGTATGTGATAGTTATATTTTTGAATTCATTCATGATCAAACTGAAAATTATTATGAGAGAGTAACATATGCTTTTACCTATTGCAATAATATCAAGTTTCCTCCCTATGTGTTGAAAGTTTTGAAGTATTGCTTGTTTTGCCTTCCTATGCTAGTTGATTCTTGCTCCCTTAAATTGTTTGCTCACAAAATCCCTATACATAGGAAGTGGGTTAGACTTAATGTGCTTGCAATGTGATTCATGGTGCTCCCTTTTATATTTCAATTCCTATCTTTACGTGAGCATCATTGAAATCATCATGCCTAGCTGAAAAGGCGTTAAAGAAAAGTGTTTGTTGGGAGACAACCCAATACTTTTACCTACTGTTTTTGTGTGTTCACATGATTAAGCTACTGTAGTAATCATGTTTTATAGCTTTTGTTTCAATAAAGTGCCAAGTAAAGCCTTTGGGATAGTGTGGATGATAGTTGATTTGATTTTGTGTAAAAACTGAAAGTTTTGTGTCCAGTGCAGAAAATTCAATAAATCACCGGAACATGATAATTAGCTGAAATTTTGACACATGATTGATATACAAATTGCCTACGCTTTCCTAATTTTTCAGAATTTTTAGAGTTCCAGAAATATGGTGGTTATCCAGATTACTACAGACTGTTCTGTTTTAAACATATTCTGTTTTTCATGTGTTGTTTGCTTATTTTGATGAATCCATGAGTAGTATCGGAGGGTATGAACCATGGAGAATTTGGAATATATTAGATATAACACCAATATGAATTTAGAATGAGTTCACAACAGTACCTAAGTGGTGATTTGCTTTCTTATACTAACGGAGCTCATAAGATTTTCTGTTGAGTTTTGTGTTGTGAAGTTTTCAAGTTTTGGGTAAGGGTTTGAAGGACTATGGAATAAGGAGAATAAAGAGACTAAACTTGGGGATTCCCAAGGCACCCCAAGGTAATACTCAAGGACAACCAACCATCGAAGCTTGGGGATGCCTCAGATGGCATCTCCTCTTTCGTCTTCGTCTATCGGTAAATTTACTTGAGGCTATATTTTTATTCACCACATGATATGTGTTTTGCTTGGAGCATCCTTTTCTTTTGTTTAGATTTGCTTGATGTTATTTATAATATTTTTTAGTATCTTTTGTTTCAATAAAAGTGTCAAGTATAGCCCTTACCATGCTTATTTTGCAAGTATATATGTTGCTGTTTGAAAATAGAAAGTTTTCTATCATTATCTGAATTCTTTTGGGTAGTGAGATAGTGATAAGTTCTTGAAATTTTTACACAGTGAGTACGAATAAGTTCTCCATAGCGTGGTAATTTTTCAGAATTTTTAGAGCTAGGGAAGTATGAAAATGATTCCACTCTTTACAGACTGTCATGTTTAGACAGATTGCTGTTTTGTTTGCATTGTTTGCATATGTTTGCGTGTTTAATGATTCTATTTGAGGATAGGAGTATTAAATATGCAGAGAAATTTAGTATGCAATGTTGAATTATAACTTTAGCGATTTGCTACAGTAGAGAATGTTAAGGTTTTGAGTTGATTTATACTAAGTTATCTCACGAGTTCTTGTTGAGTTCTGTGTGGATGAAGTTTTTTTTTTAGATTTAGGGAAACCGCTGCATGAGAGGAATTAAGGAGACACAAAAGCTCAAGCTTGGGGATGCCCAAGGTATCCCTACTTAATATTTCAAGAAGTCTCAAGCATCTAAGCTTGGGGATGCCCAGGCTGGCATCCCACCTTTCTTCATCAACAATTATTGGTTAGTATCGGTTTAGCCTAAGTTTTTTGCTTCTTCACATGATATGTGCTATCCTTGCAATGTCATTTTATTTTGTTTTGCTTGCTGTTTGAATAAAGTACTTAAGATCTGAAATTCTTAAATGAGAGAGGGTCTTCTCATAGCTAGTTAATTATTTGACTACTCATTGATCTTCACGTATATCTTTTGGAGTAGTTTGTCAGTCTCTCTAGTGCTTCACTTATACCTTTTTAGAGCACGTCAGTGGTTTTATTTTGAAGAAATTGATGAACTCTCATGCTTCACTTATACTATTTTGAGAGTCTCTAAACAACATGGTAATTTTCTTGGGTTATGAATTTAGTCCTAATATGATAGACATCCAAGGAGATATAATAAAAACTTTCGTATATAAAGCATTTAATTGTATGAGAAGTATTGATTCCTTGTGATTGTTTTGAGATATGAGGATGGTAATATTAGAATCATGCTAATAGTAAATTGTGGGACCGAGGAAATAATCGTGTTAAGGTTCGTGATTCCCGTAGCATGCACGTATGGTCTCCTAACTATGTAACCGAATTGAAGCGCTTGTGTCTTGATTGTTTACCTTTGCGTGAAGGTCGGGGGCGCACGATGGTTAACTCCTACCAACCTCCCCCTAGGAGCATGCGTAGTAGTACTTTGCTTCAAGGGATAATAAACCTTTTTGCAATAAGTATGTGAGTTCTTTATGACTAATGTTGAGTCCATGGATTATACACACTCTCACCCTTCCACCTTGCTAACCACTCTAGTGCCGCGCAACTTTCGCCGGTGCATCAAACCACCTTATACCCTTCCTAAAAACAGCCACCATACCTACATATTATGGCATTTCCATAGCCATTCCGAGATATATTGCCATGTAACTCCATCGTTCCGTTTATTATGACACGCATCTTCATTGTCATATTGCTTTGCATGATCATGTAGTTGACATAGTATTTGTGGCGAGGCCACCGTTCGTATTTTTTATACATGTCACTCTTGATCATTGCACATCCCGGTACACCGCCGGAGGCATTCATATAGAGTCATATCTTTGTTCTAGTATCGAGTTGTAATATCGAGTTGTAAGTAAATAAAAGTGTGATGATCATCATTATTAGAACATTGTCCCGTGTGAGGTTATCAAAAATAAAAGATGGCAATGAAGCCCAAATAAATAAAAGAGGACGAGAAAACGAGAAAAGGGATAATGTTACTATCCTTTTCCACAATTGTGCTTCAAAGTAGTACCATGTTCTTCATGATAGAGAGTCTCCTATGTTGTTACTTTCATATACTAGTGGGAATTTTCATTATAGAACTTGGCTTGTATATTCCAACGATGGGCTTCCTCAAATTCTCTAGGTCTTCATGAGCAAGCAAGTTGATGCACACCCACTAGTTTTCTTTTGAGCTTTCATACACTTATAGCTCTAGTGCATCCGTTACATGGCAATCCCTACTCACTCACATTGATATAAATTGATGGACATCTCCATAGTCCATTGATTTTCCTAGTTGATGTGAGACTTTCTCCCCACTTTTGTCTATTACCACCTTCTATTCCACCCATAGTGCTATAGCCATGGCTCACACTCATATATTGCGTCAAAAGTTGAAAAGGCTGGAGCGTGTTAGAAAGTATGGACCACTTGCTCGGCTGACACCGGGATGGACATGATTACCTTGTGTTGAAAAGAGGGAGCATAATAAGACTAAATGATTTTGTAGGGATAAATTTCTTTAGCCATGTTATTTTTGAAGCTTAATGATTTACTATCTAGTATGCTTTAAATATTATTGTTTTCATGTCAACATAAATTTTGTTTGAAACATACAGATCTGAATATTCATGCCACAATAAAGAAGATTGCATTGATAAATATGTTGGGTAGCATTCCACATAAAAAAATATGTTTTTATCATTTACCTACTCGAGGACGAGCAGGAATTAAGCTTGGGGATGCTTGATACGTCTCAAACGTATCTATAATTTTTTATTGTTCCATGCTATTATATTATCTGTTTTGGATGTTTTATTATATGCATTAATATGCTATTTTATATGATTTTTGGGACTAACCTATTAACCTAGAGCCCAGTGCCAGTTTCTGTTTTTTCCTTGTTTTTGAGTTTCGCAAAAAAGGAATATCAAACGGAGTCCAATTGACCTGAAAATTTACGGTGATTTTTTATGGACCAAAAGAAGCCCATAGAGTGCCGGAGCTGGACCAGAAGAGCCACGAGGCCACCACAAAGGTGGAGGGCGAGCCCCCTAGGGTGTGCCCCTACCTTATCGTTGTAGGGGAACATAGCAGAATTCAAAAAAATTCTACGCTTTCACCAAGATCCAACTAAGGAGACATCTAGCAACGAGCAAATAAGAGTGCATCTACATACCGTTATGTAGATCGTGAGCGGAAGCTTTCGAAGAAGCGTGGATGAAGTAGTCGTACCCTTCTCGTTCTTCGTCACCGATGATCTAGCGCCGAACGGACGACACCTCCACGTTCAACACACGTCCAGTACAACAACGTCACCTCCTTCTTGATCCAGCAAAGGGGGAGGAGAGGTCGTCGGAGATCCAGCAGCACGACGGCGTGGTGGTGGATGCAGCGGGAAATCCTGCAGGGCTTCGCCGGTGCCCTGCGTAAGGAGATGGAGGTGTGACGGGAGGGGGAGGGGCGCCAGAGGATTGGGTTCGGCTGCCCTCTCCCCCCCCACATATATATAGGGGGCCAGGGGGGTGCGCCGGCCCTGCAGATCCCATCTGCAGGGTGGGGCGGCGGCCAGGGGGGGGATCCTTGCCCCCCTGATACGTCCAAAACGTATCTATAATTTCTGCTTGTTCCATGCCTCTTTTGTGTGATATTGCTATGATATTTATGCACTTCCATACACTTTTGATCATATTTGGACTAACCTATTAACTCAGTGCACCACAGTGCCAGTTCCTGTTTTCTGCTGTTTTTCTATTTCAGGTTTCCCCCATATTAAAAGTGCTCCAAAAATTCCGGGAAAAATACAGGAAAAATCAGCGTATAGGAAGCTTCGAGAAAAACCAAAGCGGGGCCAGAGGGGAGCCAGGGGTGGCCCAGGCGGCCACCCGGCGCGGCCCTACCCCTGGCCGCGCCAGGGGGGCGACTGGGGCCCCGACTCCGCCTCTGGTGACCCCCCTTCGCATATATATTCCTCGCGTCCCGAAACCCTCGAGGACGGAACCCTTTTTCGCGATCTAGCCTCTGTTCCACCGCCGCCGCGCTTCCAAGATCGGGAGCATCAGGAGAACTTTTCCTGGCACCCTGCCGGAGGGGAGAACCACCACCGGGAGCTTCTCCACCACCATGGACGCTTCCCGGATGAGTCGTGAGTAGTCCACCTTGGACCATGGGTCCATGATCAGTAGCTATGTGATGTTCTCCTCCCCTCTTTGTTCTTCATGGTTTAGACCTCGTGAGCTGCCCTACATGATCGAGGCACATATGTAATATTTCTGCTGTTGCTATGCTGAGTTTGCTGGGATCCGATGGATTATGAGATTATGTTCAGATTGTGTGTGAGTAATATATTTGATTCACCTCTTTTATATTTATGTTCTTGAGTAATTCTAGCATGTTCTCCGTTGCTGTTTATTGCTTTGGCCAAGTAGTAGGTAGTAACTCCAAGAGGGAGCGTTATGCTTGATTGTGGGTACATGCCCCATGATGACTAGCTTGAGTGACAGAAACATGAGTCTAGGGGATGTGCTGTTGCCACAAGGGGGAAAACAACGGTGCTTGTACTTGCGGGTGCAAGGATTGTTTACTTTACGCAAAGTTCTTTTAATGCAGTTGTCTGTTGCTTTGAGTTTACACTATGGGTGGGATTCGCAACTTAATACCAGCGAGATGTTCTGGATAGATATCTCAAGGTGGATGATTAGTAGTAGATGCAGATGGATTTCGGTCTACTTGCCTTGGCGTACCGCCCATGCTTTTGAGCCTCTACCTTTCTTTGCAGCATAGTTAGCATTGGTTTGCGCACATAATCCTGTCAATTGCCCAGCTGTAATTTGTTTACCTCGCATTGCTGTTTTATCGTCTTTTGGGAGAGAGACATCACTAGTGAACATCATGGGACCCCGGTCCATATTACCACCACTGATCACACCTGCTATTTACTTCCTGTTCTTATTTCCTAGTTGCAGTCATACCTATCATTATTATCTATTGTGTTTGATCCTTTGTAAACAACAAGGCCGGAGGGATTGACAACCTCTCTGTACTCGTTGGGAGCAAAGTTATTTGTATCTGTGTGCAGGTCCTATCAACCGCTAAGTTTCTGGCGCCGTTGACACCTTCTTGTCGACCCTCGGAGTCTCACGGGATTCGATCCTTGGTATCTTTGCCAAGGGAAATTTGCTGCTACGCTACATCTCAAACCTTCCACTTGGGGTAACCAACGAGGGGCGAGAATCCATCAAGAAAAGTTTCTGGCGCCGTTGCCTGGGACTCCACTCTTCAAGATAGGGGAGTTGCACGCTATCTTTTATCTTTGCTTTTTAGTCTTGTTAGTTTACCTTTCAGTTTTTGCTTTAGTGTCCCTTATCAAAAATCACAAAAATAGTTATCTTGCTTGCTGCTGCTATGGAGTCCACCAAAAACACTAAGTGGGAGGATTACACCCCTTCTTCCATCACGCCAATCACCACTGTCGGGATCTACAAAAGTAATAAACCTTGCGATTATGTTAGTTTTAAGGGAGAGTTATGCCCATGGCATGGTCTTCCAGGAAAAAAGTATGAGCCTCTGTTTAAAGTTGCTCCCACACTTCCCCAAACTTGGGAAGACGTCCAAACTCTTATAATAGAGAGCAATTCAAACAAAGAAGATGACACTACAATTCTGCTCAATAATGATAAAATTGATTTTGATAATTGTAGTCTCTCAGAAGTTGTCACCTTTTTACAAAGAATGGCTAAAGACTCCCACACTAGCACACTTAATCTTGCCTTCACAGAGCATATCACTAATGCTCTCATCAAAGCTAGGGAGGAAAAGCTTAGGGTAGAAGCCTCCATACCTAGAAAGCTAGAAGATGGTTGGGATCCTATAATTAAAATTAAGTTGAATAACTTCTCTTGCTATGCTTTATGTGATGTTGGAGCTAGTACCTCCGTTATGCCCAAAAGAATGTATGATATGTTTAAATTGAAACCTTTTGATCCTTGTTCTTTTGGTGTTCGTCTTGTTGATTCTTCCATAAAGAAACCTTTGGGGAAGATCGACGATGTTCTTATCATTGTCAATGACAATTATGTTCCCGTTGATTTTACTATTATGGATATTGAATGTGAACCTTCTTGTCCAATTATTTTGGGACATCCTTTTCTTCGCACCGTTGGTGCTATCATTGACATGAAAGAGGGGAACATAAAATTCCAATTCCCTCTCAAGAAAGGGATGGAACACTTCCCTAGAAAGAAGATTAAGTTGCCTTTTGAGTCTGTTACACGGGCTAGCTATTCTCTTACTCTTGATAAAACTTGATTTTCTCTTTTTGCATCATGCCTAGCTTAAAGGCATAAAAGAAAGCGCTTTTGGGAGGCAGCCCACAACGAATTAGGTTTTATTTTGCTTTTGTTGTGTCTTGATGTTTGTTACTACAGTAGCATCATCATTGTATATTTTCTTTTCAGCTTTGTGCCAAGTTTAGCCTCCGATTGCAAGAAAGTTCAAAAGTTGTGACGTGCTGTCCAGAAAACAGATTCTATCCTTGGACAGAAAAATTCGAATAAAATCACCAGATCATCTTTTTGATCTGATTTTTTTTGACAGCGTGCTCTATACAATTGGCTTTCGGGCGTCTGTTCTGAGTTTTTTTATTTGAGTTGCAGAAGTGCCCCGAAAAAATTATTTACTACCCACTGGTCTGTTTTTCATAGATTCTGTCCTGTTTTGCCTTTTCTTCGTTTTGCAAACCTTGAGCTTGCTTTTTCTTTGCAAAAACCTTTTGGCATTCTTGAGAAACAGTAGCTCTTCAAGATTATCTTTATTTCCAGTAGGGAAAAATTATTTTATTGTGGGTACTAACCTCGCTAATCAGATTATGATGAGTTATGTATGAAGGGAGTTTTCAAGTGTGCGAGGGAAGATGATAAAAGAAGATTCAGGAGGGTCAAACGCTCAATCTTGGGGATGCCCCCGTGCACCCCCAAGAAATATTCAAGAAGACTCAAGCGTCTAAGCTTGGGGATGCCCCCATGCATCCCCTTCTCCATCAACAATTATCAGTTCATCTTTCGTTCCACTATATTTTAATCACTTCATGCGTTATGTGCTATGCTTGGAGCGTCTTGCTCTTAGTTTCCTTTTTAGTTTCCTTTAGCTTTGCTTGCTGTTCATACCAAGTTAGAACCCAGCTTTCTTTGTGTGGGAGAGAAACACGCTCCACTTCAACCTAGAACACAACATAGGATTTTCATGCTTATCTTTGTTGTGTGTGTTCTTTGTCTTTCCATAGCTACTGTCATGTCTAGCTCTTAGTTTTCATGCTTTTCTTTTTAAAGAGCTTTTGTTTAGTTGGTTGCTGAACTCTCTTGAGTTTTCATGTTTATCTTGTTAAGAGAGTTTGCCTGTTGCACTAAGTTGTGTGTCTTAACTTAAAGTAGGTAATTGAGGTTGCTATTTAATTTTAGTAGTAACTTGCAATAGTTTTGAGGTATTGCCATGAGTAATGTCTGAACTTTTGGTGTCAAGAGCTTTAGCCTATTAGTGATAGATGTCGTATTTTTGGCAATCCGTGTTTATTTTCGAAAACCTACAAAATAGTTGAGAACTTTAGCTACTAGATGGATCACTAATCTTTGGAGGGATCGAATATTAGAGTACACTCACATACCATGAGCCGAGGATGCACAAGGATAACCAAACCCCCATACACTCCTCCTCGGGGTACTTGTCTCTTTGTGAACCTCCTAATTAGATTGAGAGTTACCGATAATAAGTGCATGAGTTCTTCGGACTAATGTGAGTATTCGAAAGTTGACACTTCCACCTAGCCATATTTTTCTAGCTTCTTCGGTACCGTGCATTGCCCTTTCTCACCTCGAGAGTTGGCGCATACTTCGCTGGTGCATCCAAATCCTTGGCACGATACGCTCTGTCGTCATAAGCCACATTATATCCTTCCTCAAAACAGCCACCATACCTACCTATCAAGGCATTTCCATAGCCTTTCCGAGATACATTGCCATGCAACATCCATCTTCTCATGACTTGATCTTCATGTCATACATGCTTTTTGCTTGATCGATGAGCCGCATGCTAGTTGGGCCTTTCCCTAATCATTGCTACATGACGCGCTAGTATCATTGCATATCCTACTACACTGGCAGAGGCATACATTTGCATACATCATGATAGTTTCATTTTCTTTATGTTGAGTACTTTTGTAAAGTGTGAAAGATCTTCTATACTCTTTGTAATATAGAGAGTGTTGCCCCTAAAGTGAGGAAAATATCCCAAAGAGGACAAAATCAAAAGATCCCAAAGAGGACAAATGAGAGTTAAATAGAAAGAGCCATGGAGGCCACAAAAAAAGAGAAAAAGAAATAAAAAGAGAGAAGGGGGCACACTACTATTTCTTTTGAGAGATCCACACTCGTACTCCATCTTATACCTTGTACTCCATAGAGATTATCATTCATGCATATAGCTATGTGGGGACCTTCACACTATAGAACTTGGCTTGTATATTCCAATGATGAGCCTCCTCAAAAGAGCTCTAGGTCTTCTTGAGCAAGCAAGTTGGATGCACCCCCACTAGTTCCATTGGAGAGCTTACCTTAGCTCATATGTGCATCCGTTGCATGGCAATCCCTACTCCTCACATCATATCTATCATTTGGCTTTCTCTCGCCTATGATTGTCCTCATTGATGTGAGCCTTTCACACCTTTTTTGTCTTCCCGTTCCATCATTTTTCTCTTTTTGCCATCCTAAGTGTCAGCTTTCTTGCTTACGCTCATCCATTGCATGAGTGCTCAAAATATCGAAAGGGAGTGGATCATTTTGACTTGTACCTCACTGTTGGTCTGGGGATGAGTCAAGATAAGATTCCAAAGAAGACCAAGTGTGAAACTTTAGTAGATTAAGTTCTCAACAATACAGAAACTATGTTTTAGTCTCTCATATATCCCTATCCCCTTTCTTGCACGCAAACACCATTTGGAGACATTCGAGTCACGGACAGCGAGAGCTCTTGCACCTTTATGTTCTTATGTTGCTTGTTACAATGCTAATATAGACTCTTGCTTGTTATGACATGAATTGAATTACATGCCTTGATTGCTTTACTTAAAAAGTTCTTATATGGTTGGTAGCATGTCACCACAGAAATTATGCTTGTTATCATTTACCTACTCGAGGACGAGTAGGAATTAAGCTTGGGGATGTTGATATGTCCAAAACGTATCTATAATTTCTGCTTGCTCCATGCCTCTTTTGTGCGATATTGCTATGATATTTATGCACTTCCATACACTTTTGATCATATTTGGACTAACCTATTAACTCAGTGCACCACAGTGTCAGTTCCTGTTTTCTGCTGTTTTTCTATTTCAGGTTTTCCCCATATTAAAAGTGCTCCAAAAATTCCGGGAAAAATAAAGGAAAAATCAGCGTACAGGAAGCTTCGAGAAAAACCAAAGCGGGGCCAGAGGGGAGCCAGGGGTGGCCCAGGCGGCCACCCGGCGCGGCCCCACCCCTGGCCGCGCCAGGGGGGCGCCTGGGGCCCCGGCTCCGCCTCTGGTGACCCTCCTTCGCATATATATTCCTCGCGTCCCGAAACCCTCGAGGACGGAACCCTTTTTCGCGATCTCGCCTCTGTTCCGCCGCCGCCGCGCTTCCAAGATCGGGAGCATCAGGAGAACTCTTCCCGACACCCTGCCGGAGGGGAGAACCACCACCGGGAGCTTCTCCACCACCATGGATGCTTCCCGGATGAGTCGTGAGTAGTCCACCTTGGACCATGGGTCCATGATCAGTAGCTATGTGATGTTCTCCTCCCCTCTTTGTTCTTCATGGTTTAGACCTCGTGAGCTGCCCGACATGATCGAGGCACATATGTAATCTTTCTGCTGTTGCTATGTTGAGTTTGCTGGGATCCGATGGATTATGAGATTATGTTCAGATTGTGTGTGAGTAATATATTTGATTCACCTCTTTTATATTTATGTTCTTGAGTAATTCTAGCATGTTCTCCGTTGCTGTTTATTGCTTTGGCCAAGTAGTAGGTAGTAACTCCAAGAGGGAGCGTTATGCTTGATTGTGGGTTCATGCCCCCTGATGACTAGCTTGAGTGACAGAAACATGAGTCTAGGGGATGTGCTGTTGCCACAAGGGGGAAAACAACGGTGCTTGTACTTGCGGGTGCAAGGATTGTTTACTTTACGCAAAGTTCTTTTAATGCAGTTGTCTGTTGCTTTGAGTTTACACTATGGGTGGGATTCGCAACTTAATACCAGCGAGATGTTCTGGATAGATATCTCAAGGTGGATGATTAGTAGTAGATGCAGATGGATTTCGGTCTACTTGCCTTGGCGTACCGCCCATGCTTTTGAGCCTCTACCTTTCTTTGCAGCATAGTTAGCATTGGTTTGCGCACATAATCCTGTCAATTGCCCAGCTGTAATTTGTTTACCTCGCATTGCTGTTTTATCGTCTTTTGGGAGAGAGACATCACTAGTGAACATCATGGGACCCCGGTCCATATTACCACCACTGATCACACCCGCTATTTACTTCCTGTTCTTATTTCCTAGTTGCAGTCATACCTATCATTATTATCTCTTGTGTTTGATCCTTTGTAAACAACAAGGCCGGAGGGATTGACAACCTCTCTGTACTCGTTGGGAGCAAAGTTATTTGTATCTGTGTGCAGGTCATGTCAACCGCTAAGTTTCTGGCGCCGTTGACACCTTCTTGTCGACCCTCGGAGTCTCACGGGATTTGATCCTTGGTATCTTTGCCAAGGGAAATTTGCTGCTACGCTACATCTCAAACCTTCCACTTTGGGTAACCAACGAGGGGCGAGAAGCCATCACCCCCAAGGCAAGGTGGCGCCCCCTCCCCCCTAGGGTTTCAACTCTAGGCGCATGGGGAGGAGGGCCCATGTGGTGCGCCAGCCCATCAGGGCTGGCCACTTCCCCCTTGTGGCCTAGGGGCCCCACCGGGATGGGTGGCCCCACCCGATGGACCCCCGGGACCCCTCCGGTGGTCCCGGGACACTCCCGGTGACCCCCGGAGATCACCCGATGGCCGAAACTGGACTTCCTATATATCATTCTTTACCTCCGGACCATTCCGGAACTCCTCGTCATGTCCGGGATCTCATCCGGGACTCCAAACAACTTTCGGGTTTCCACGTGCATGTATCTCTATGGCCCTAGCGTTACCGAACCTTAAGTGTGTAGACCCTACGGGTTCGGGAGACACGTAGACATGACCGAGACCACTCTCCGGTCAATAACCAACAGCGGGATCTGGATACCCATGTTGGTTCCCACGTGTTCCTCGATGATCTTCATCGGATGAACCACTGTGTCAAGGATTCACTCAATCCCGTATGTTATTCCCTTTGTCCATCGGTACGGTACTTGTCCGAGATTCGATCGTCGGTATTCTCGA
Organism: Secale cereale; assembly: GCA_902687465.1. NCBI lineage: Eukaryota > Viridiplantae > Streptophyta > Magnoliopsida > Poales > Poaceae > Secale > Secale cereale. Next base: position 43,263,711 of record LR738710.1, on the reverse strand, counting down.
TACCTTGTTCAATCTCGTCATGGCAAGTCTCTTTACTCGATCCGTAATCCATCATCCCATGAATAACTCCTTAGTCACCTTGAGCTCATTATGATGATGTCTTACCCAGTGGGCCCAGAGGAACCTCTCCGTCATACGGAGTGACAATATCCCAGTCTCGGTTCGTACCAACCCAACAGACACTTTCAGTGATATCCGATGCATACCTTTATAGCCACCCAGTTACGTTGTGACGTTTGGCACGCCCAAAGTATTCCTACGGCATTCGGGAGTTGTACAACCTCATGGTCTAAGGAATAAATACTTGGCACCGAAAAGCTTATGCATTACAAACTATACGATCTCGTGCTATGCTCAGGATTGGGTCTTGTCCATCACATCATTCTCCTAATGATGTGATCCCGTTATCACTGACATCCTATGTCCATGGTCAGGAAACCGTGACCATCTGTTGATCAACGAGCTGGTAACTAGAGGCTTACCAGGGACTCATTGTGGTCTATGTATTCACACATGTATCGCTGTTTCCGTACAATACAATTCAAGCATGAATAACAGACGATTATCATGAACAAGGAAATATAATAATAATACTTTTATTATTGCCTCTAGAGCATATTTCCAACAATCGTCGCCTCGTGGGTCCCCCTGACTTGTCCCCAATGCCAAAAATATTTATAAATACCGAAACCCCCCAGAAATAAACCTAGATCGGGAGTTCTGCCGCCACAAGCCTCTGTAGCCACGAAAAACCAACCGAGAGCCCATTCTGGCACCCTACCAGAGGGGGAAACCATCACTAGTGTCCATCTTCATCATCTCGGCGGTCTCCATGACGAGGAGGGAGTAGTTCACCCTCGTGGCTGAGGGTATGTACCAGTAGCTATATGTTTGATCTCTCTCTCTCTCTCTCTCTCTCTCTCTCGTGTTCTTGATTTGGCACGATCTTGATGTACCGCGAGCTTTGCTATTATAGCTGGATATTATGATGTTTCTCCCCCTCTACCTTCTTGTAATTGAGTGTTCCCTTTGAAGTTATCTTATCAGATTGAGTCTTTAAGGATTTGAGAACACTTGATGTATGTCTTGCATGTGCTTATCTGTGGTGACAATGGGATATTCACGTGATCTACTTGATGTATCTTTTGGTGATCAACTTGCGGGTTCCATGACCTTGTGAACTTATGCATAGGGGTTGGCACACGTTTTCGTCTTGACTCTCCCGTAGAAAATTTGGGGCACTCTTTGAAGTTCTTTGTGTTGGTTTGAATAGATGAATCTGAGATTGTGTGATGCATATCGTATACTCAAACCCGCGGATACTTCTGGTTACATTGGAGTATCTAGGTGACATTAGGATTTTGGTTGATGTGTGTCTTAAGGTGTTATTTTAGTACAAACTCTAGGGCTGTTTGTGACACTTATAGGAATAGCCCAATAGATCAATCAGAAAGAATAACTTTCAGGTGATTTCGTACCCTGCAATAATCTCTTCGTTTGTTCTCCGCTATTAGTGACTTTGGAGTGACTCTTTGTTGTAGAGATTGTTATATGATACAATTATGTTATCATTGTTGAGAGAACTTGCACTAGTGAAAGTATGAACCATAGGCCTTGTTTCCAAGCATTGCAATACCCTTTGTGCTCAATTTTATCATTAGTTACCTTGCTGTTTTTATACTTTCAGATTACAAAAACCTATATCTACCATCCATATTACACTTGTATCACCATCTCTTCGCCGAACTAGTGCACCTATACAACTTACCATTGTATTGGGCGTGTTGGGGACACAAGAGACTCTTTGTTATTTGGTTGTAGGGTTGTTTGAGAGAGACCATCTTCATGTAGGAAATATGCTCAAGAGGCAACAATAAATAGTATTATTTATCTCCATGCCCATAATTATGTTTATGTTCCATGCATAACTGCTATGGTTCTCGAGTCTACAATAACACGAGGCTCGAAGGAAGACACATATGCACATAAATGGTAAAATGTATTCCTAGTCTCACCTCTAAGACTAGCTCAAGTGTTGCATGATGGTTCTGTTTTCCTGATCATGGGCATGACTATGCCGGCAACTTTGAAGGCACAATGTTAGGAGAACACTTGTGTTGAATTGACCCAAATTGATATTATGCTATGAGAAACATTCGTCATAAATTTATGGTCAATAACAGATAGATGGTTAATGTTTGCATGATTCCTCATACCATGAGAGTATCGAGTTTCTTCATGCTTGATTCATGAACTTTGGGGTTTGTTAAACTTCATCCATAATTGGATGGCTATGACGATGGCTTACAAGTTCATGGGAAAGTATGTCAAGTAACTTGATAGCTCAAGATTGGGATTTGCTCCTCTGGCGATGGAGAGATATCTCTGGGCCCTCTCCATGTTACGGTATCCATCATCATCTAGCCAGACACAATGTGATATGATCACGGGGATGCCAAAACACGGGAACGAGAAAAGAGAACAATACCGGTAATGAGGTAACTGGCATAGTGGAAAAGTTGTTGATCCACGGGGATGCCAACAAGTGTCACCTCGGGTATTTGTAACATATCGTGAAGCAACAGGAATAGCACACGATAATTGGAGGTTCACTCGAATATTCATTCGTGTGGGTATAAGGGTCAATATGGGTGTCCACGACTCCGATGTTGATCATTGATCGGAAAGTGTTCCGGTCATGTCTATGCTTCACCGAACCTACATGGTCACACGCTTAAGGGTCATCTATCTGTTGAATACTAGACAGGGACTCTAAGAGAAATTGACCGAAAAAGTTTCGGAGACAACGAAAGAGTTTCGGAGAGAGAGCAGTGAAATAGTTTCTTCAAACCGAAAATTTGTTTTGGGGTATTCCATTAAGTCAAATTGGTTTCGGCACTCGCCTGATAATTATTGGAGGTTGCCAGAATCATTCTGGAAACTTCTGGGAATTTTCCGAGAGAAAAACCGAAAATGTTCCTGAGCTGCCGGAACCAATTTTGCTGCTTTTCGTAGATGAAAATCACTAATCCGAAATTGTTTTGGAATGCGTTGAAAATTATTTTAGTGGGTACTGGAAATGTTCTAAGCCCACGTAAATATTTTCAGTTCGAACGGACGCTGAAAAATGTAGTCATGAATAGTGAAAGTGCTTTTTTGGATATTTTTTGGAAAGCCACTTTTTTGGGCTTTGCTCAAAAGATCTAAGGGATGACTTGGTGGATGGAAAGGTGGTGGGGCCACCCAAGGAGGCAGCCATTTTTGTTCATGGCCTTGGGGATCCCCATGGGGCTTCCTTCCACCATTTGGTGCTCCACTTGCCTCCCCATTTTGCCCTTATGTATGACATAAAGCATGGGCACTTTGGGTGTTTCATGTGGCACACTACCCCTTGATTTTCCTATAAATAGGAGGTGAGGGGGCTGCCCAAACCTCATCCTCGCTCTCATACGCATGCCATTGACTTGTCTAGCTTCTCTCTCCCTCCCAGCAAAATAATTTCATAGAGCCGAAAGGCTGTCTGGGTTCCGGTAGGAACTAGTTCTGGATGGCGAAGCCCTGCTGGATTGTCGGTGTACTAAGGTAGGGGTACCTTAGTACCCCAACTTGTGCACGGGCAGTAGCAGCTTCCCGTGGCAGGGCTTACCACGCGCTCGCCAAGGTCCGCTCTGGTCCCTATGAAGCCATTCAAGAACAAAGTATCCAAGTTAAGAGACAAGACCCCGGCAAGAGGAGCGTGCCGGGAAGGCCGCACCAGGCTCAAGGACATCTTTTCAACACAAGACCCTGGCAAGAGGTGCTTGCTAGGAAGGCCAAAGAACGGCATCTGAAGAGGAGATATCGCGGCGCATCGTGCGCCCCGGCAGGACCCGGAGAGCGGCAAGCTCCCGGGCCCGGCAAGATAGCGACCCCGGCAAGGTGCTTGCCGGGGGAAGCCTGCACTGTGTGCCTGCGCTCCGGCTCATTCGGCCACGCTTCGCCCTGGGGCCCTTCTAGGGGCACGTGGCAGATAGCTGTGCAGCCCGAGGGACACGCTGGCGAGCCGCGGTGACGAAGCCATCGCCTTGCCGAACGGAGACGCATGGACGGACGCTTTTGGGGTCGACGGCGACGGGCATTCAATGCCCTTGTCCCCCACTGTCAAAGTTAGGTGAAGACCACTGTTCATCCACTGTTCATGCACTGATACAACCACCACCAGATTTACATTTTTACCCTCCTCTACGTTGACACCTGTCGGTGACCCCTTTGAGATATAAAAGGAGGCCCATGCACAATGTAGAGGAAGTTCGATCCCAGAAACTCGCTCACTCCCTCGCTCGGTGTAGCTGGTACTGTAGATCTTCAAGCTCCCGAGCCCAAGAACTCAATACAACCAAAGCAGGAGTAGGGTTTTACGCGTCTGCGCGGCCCGAACCTGGGTAAACTGCCCGCGTGTGCTCCTCGATCCGCTCTCCGTGCTCCCTCCGCTCCCTTACCGCAACGTAGAAGGGGCTCCGGTCCCATAGGTGTTCGCGGGTGGTCAGTTTCCCCGACATGGATAGATGACACCGTATGGGGGCAAATCTATAGAGAGATTGTAGTTTTGGTCTTAGTTTGAGAGTGCCTCCCGAAGGGTTGTCCGTGTGACCGTCTGAGTTTTGAAGGTCCTCCCGAAGGGCTGTCCGAGTGACCGTCCGAGTTTCGAAGGTCCTCCCGGAGGGCTGTCCACGACACCGTCCGGCCGCCTCTTGGAGGGCTGTCTGAGGGGCAGACGAGGGTATACATCCTCATGGTTGGGAGGTTGTAAATCCTAGCTACGGGGATCTACACCGCCGATTGTCATCGACTCTACTTCCGCTACGCTACGAGTCGGTAACGAAAAAGATCAAACCTTGTATGTAGTCTCCGTAGTGGTCCTGGGCTGGTGCGTATGTCGATTTTTTTTGTCGTGTTACCCCTACAGTGGCATCATGGGCCATGCTATGCATAGATGCAGGTTGCGATCTAGAATACATAGAGATGTATGGGTGTTGCACAATATAATTAGGTCATAGATGAGTTCTATTGCTGAAAATTATTTGTGCGGGTAGCAGATGAAATATGTTACCCGATGTTCGTGTTGCTTCCCTTGAATTTGCATAATCCTAATCTTGACAGCATGGTGGAATCTCACAAAGTTCTAGCAATTCGTGATCCTTTCATGTTGCTCCTGAGTATGCTGATTGACAGATCAACGAAGTGCTACAGAAAGATGAATATTTCGCAGATGGAAGGGCAATGCAGATATGATCTGCACGGGGGTCATGCGTATGACGAAGATTAGTATGGGGTTCAAGACTTTATTATCTCATGCTTCATACACCCCACAATGTTAATCTAGCGACTTGGATAATCATGCTTGATGATGAACGGTGGTAGCTTTGGTTTGTTTCGAAACCTTAGAAGCCACAAAAAATAAATTTTTGCATGAACCGATTAGAGGAGTCTAACTTGGTTTTGCAGGATGGTGTGCATGTGAGGTGGTATAGCAGTACTCATATTAATTCGATTATGTATGATATGACTATATAATGTAAAATTTACATGACCTGCATTTCATAATTCAGCATGTTGGCTGGAGCCATATGATTATCACTTTAATGTCATGCGTGTCAACCTTAAGTAATGCACTTATTTTATTATCTATAGAGATAGCAATATTATCTGGTGCATCAACAAGGTGGTGGCAATCTTCGCGAAGGTAAACATCGACGCGAATGTCGAAGACGAAGAAATACAAGACTTCTCCGTCAGAAAGGGCTATACCATATCATGCTAATTATGAATTGCCTGAGACGTTTATCCCTTATGATGCACCCTTCTTGATTGCACGGTAGCCGCTTTTTATTATGGTGATCTCTCTAAAAAATATCAAGTAGTTAGTGTTCTCCCAAGTGTAGCACCATCACGACACCTAACTTTTTGGGGTGCGCCATGTCCACATGGGTACGAACGACTAGAGAAGTGTGAGGCGGGTGAGGCCAGACCTCGCAGCGAGATCACTTGGTTGTCTTGACATTCTGGCTTGACCGTCCTGAGCTCGAAACACGCCCATCAAAATATGAACATGAGTCACATAGATATGTGATCGGCATGTTTGCCCACCAATTGAAATTCTCATCATCAGTGATGTCCACATCAATGGCATTGCATTGTAATGTGGATCTTGTATCACTCACAGTCAATCATGAGAGATATTGATTTGAGCGGGAGCACACGGTAGAATTAACTTGTTTATTTTTAGTGCAATTAATTTTGAACACCGTCTAGGTGTGATTAGCATAACAGTTGTAGAATAATGGCCCGCATTTCCACCTTCCCTATTAAAATTGAATAGATGTTAAATATCTGGTTAAAACTTTACGGTTATTAACATAATGTGAGGATTGTCCTCAAGAGTGCTGATATGTCTCCGTTGTATCTATAACTTTTGATTGTTTCATGCGAATATTATTCAACTTTTACAAACTCTTGGCAACTTTTTATATGATTTATGGGACTAACTTACTGATCTAGTGCCAAGTGCCAGTTCCTGTTTTTTGCATGTTTCTTGTATCGCAAAAAATCCATATCAAACGAAGTCCAAACGCGATAAAAATCGACGGAGAATCATTTTGGAATATATGTGATATTTAGGAGGTGGAAGCAACGCAAATAGGGGCCCATAGTGCCCACAACTCACCAGGGCGCGCCACCAAGCCCATGTGCGCCCTGGTTTCTTGTGACCTCCTCGAACATCAGTTGGGGCCCTTCTTCTGGCGCAAGAAAGCTAATTTATGGATAAAAATCGTTTAAAAAATTCAGCGGAATCGGAGATACGGATCTCCGGGAATTTAAGAAACGGTGAAGGGCCAGATCTGGGGAACGTGAAACAGAAGAGGACAGAGAGACATATCCAATCTCGGAGGGGCTCTCGCCCCTCCATTGCCATGGAGGCCATGGACCAGAGGGGTAACCCTTCTGCCACCTAGGGAGGAGGCCAATGAAGAAGAAGGAGGGGGGGCTCTCTCTCCCTCGCTTCCGGTGGCACCGGAGTACCGCCGGGGCAACGATCGGGACGACGATCTACATTAACAATCTTGCTACCGTCAACACCAACTATTTCCCCCTCATTTCAGCGGTGTAACACCTCTTTTCGCCCGCTGTAATCTCTACTGAAACATGGTGCTCAACTCCATATATTATTTCCCAATGATCTATGGTTATCCTATGATGTTTGAGTAGATCCGTTTTGTCCTGTGGGTTAATCGTGATCTTGGTTGGTATGATTGTATATTTTATTTATGGTGTTGTCCTATGGTGCCCCCATTCTTGCGCAAACGTGAGGGGCCATGATACGTCCATTTGCATCATGCTTATATGTTGATATTTATTGCATTATGGGCTGTTATTACATGTTTTGTCGCAATACTTATGCCTTTTCTCTCTTATTTTACAAGGTTTACATGAAGAGGGAGAATGACGGCAGCTGGAATTCTGGGCTGGAAAAGGAGCAAACTCTGGAAACCTATTCTGCACAACTCCAAAAGCCCCGAAACTTCACAGAACTCCGTTTCAGAAAATATAAAAAATATCTGGCGAAAGAAGATCACGAGGGGGGCCACCTGCTGTCCATGTGGGTGGGGGGCGTGCCCCCCCTCTCTGGGTGCGCCCCCCTATCTCATGCCCCTCCCAAAGGCCACCCGATGCCCATCTTCTCCTATATGAGGTGTTTTGACCTGGAAAAAATCAGAAGGAGGCTTTCGGGATCAGACGCCGCCTTCTCGAGGCGGAACCTTGGCGGAAACCAATCTATGGCTCCGGCAGAGCTGTTCTACCGGGGATACTTCCCTTCGGAGGGGGAAATCGTCACCGCCATCATCACCAACAACTCTCCCATCTTGGGGAGAGCTATCTTCATCAACATCTTCACCAGCACCATCTCCTCTCAAACCCTAGTTCATCTCTTGTATCCAATCTTTGTACCCAAACCTCAGATTGGTACCTGTGGGTTGCTAGTAGTGTTGATTACTCCTTGTAATTGATGCTAGTTGGTTTATTTGGTGGAAGATCATATGTTCAGATCCATTATGCATATTAATACCCCTCTAATCATGAACAATATCATGTCTTGCGAGTAGTTACTTTTGTTCCCGAGGACATGTGAGAAGTCTTGCTATTAGTAGTCATGTGAATTTGGTCTTCGTTCGATATTTTGATGAGATGTATGTTGTCTCTCCTCTAGTGGTGTCATGTAAACATCGACTACATGACACTTCACCATTATTTGGGCCTAGAGGAAGGCATTGGGAAGTAATAAGTAGATGATGGGTTGCTAGAGTGACAGAAGCTTAAACCCTAGTTTATGCGTTGCTTCGTAAGAGGCTGATTTGGATCCATATGTTTCATGCTATGGTTAGGTTTACCTTAATACTTCTTTTGTAGTTGCGGATGCTTGCATTAGTGGTTAATCATAAGTGGGAGGCTTGTCCAAGTAAGGACATCACCCAAGCACCGGTCCACCCACATACCAAGTTATCAAAGTACCGAACGCGAACCACACGATCGTGATGAAAACTAGCTTGACGATAATTCCCATGTGTCCTCGGGAGCGCTTTACTTTATATAAGAGTTTGTCCAGGCTTGTCCTTTGCTACAAAAAGGGTTGGGCCACCTTGCTGCACCTTATTTACTTTTACCTTTTGTTATTTTCTACCAATTACCTTATCACAAAACTATCTGTTACCTATAATTTCAGTGCTTGCAGAAAATACCTTACTGAAAACTGCCTATCATTTCCTTCTGCTCCTTGTTGGGTTCGACAATCTTACTTATTAAAAGGACTACGGTAGATCCCCTACACTTGTGGGTCGTCAAGACTCTTTTCTGGCGCCGTTGCCGGGGAGTGAAGCACCTTTGGTAAGGAAAAATTTATATAGTGTGCTGAAATTTATTGTCACTTGTTACTATGGCTCATAATCCTTTGAGGGGCTTGTTTGGGGTATCTTCACCCCGACCAGAAGAGCAAAGAGTTGCTCCTCAACCTACTGCACCTATTGAAAATGTTTGCTTGAAATTCCTTCGAGTATGATAGAGAAACTGCTTGATAATCCTTTTACAGGAGACGGAACACCGCATCCCAATTTACACCTAATCTATGTGGATGAAGTTTGTGGATTATTTAAGCTTGCAGGTATGCCCGAGGATGTTATCAAGAAGAAGGTCTTCCCTTTATTTTTGAAGGGAGATGCATTGACATGGTTTAGGCTATGTGATGATATTGGATCGTGGAACTATAATCGACCGAAGTTGGAATTTCATCAGAAGTTCTACCCTATGCATGAGGTTCATCGTGATTGTAATTATATTTATAATTTTTGGCCTCGTGAAGGAGAAAACATCGCTCAAGCTTGGGGGAGGCTTAAGTCAATGTTATATTCATGCCCCAATCATAAGCTCTCAAGAGAAATGATCATTCAAAATTTTTATGCTTGGTCTTCTCTTAATAAGCTCCATGCTCGATATTTCTTGTTCTGGTTCTTTTATGATGAAGACTATTGAATTCAAATGGGATTTATTGGAAAGAGTTAAACGCAACTCTGAAGATTGGGATCTCGACGAAGGTAAGGAGTCAGGTATGACCCCTAAGTTTGATTGTGTTAAAGCTTTTATGAATACCGATGTTTTCCGTGAGTTTAGCACTAAATATGGACTTGACTATGAGATAATATCTTCTTTTTGTGAATCATTTGCTACTCATGTTGATCTTCCCAAGGAGAAATGGTTTAAATACCATCTTCCCATTGAAGTAAAAGTAGTTGAACCTGTTAAAGTTGAAGAAAAGACTATCACTTATAATGTTGATCCTATTGTTCCTACTGCTTGTATTGAGAAACCACCTTTCCCTGTTAGAATAAATGATCATGCTAAAGCTTCAACTGTAGTTCATAAGAGTAATACTAGAACACCTACACCCTCTGAGCAAATTAAAGTTGAACCTATTGTTGCTATGGTTAAAGATCTCTTGGTAGAAGATTTAGATGGTCATGTTATTTACCTCTAAGAAGAGTCTGCTAAAATAGCCAAACCCAATGCTAGGAATAAACATAGACCTATTGTAGGCTTGCCTGTTATCTCTGTTAAGATAGGAGATCATTGCTATCATGGTTTATGTGATGTAGGTGCTAGTGCGAGCATTATCCCTCATACCTTATACCGAGAAATTATGCATGATATTGCACCTGTTGAGTTAGAAGGGATTGATGTTACTATTAAGCTTGCTAATAGAGACACTATTTCACCAATTGGGATTGTTAGAGATGTTGAAGTCTTGTGTGGGATGGTTAAATACCCTACTGATTTTCTTATTCTTAGTTCCCCACAAGATGAATTTTGTCCCATTATATTTGGTAGACCCTTCTTGAATACTGTTAATGCTAAGATAGACTGCGTGAAAGATATCGTTACTGTTGGTTTAGGGGATATGTTTCATGATTTTAACTTTACTAAATTTCATAGACAACCCCTTGATAAAGAACTACATAGTAAGGATGAAATTATTGGTTTTGCTTCTATTGCTGTGCCTCCTAATGATCCTTTAGAACAATACTTTCTAGACCATGAAAATGATATGCATATGAATGAGAGAAGGGAAATAGATGAAATATTCTTTAATCAGGGACCCGTATTGAAAAACAGCTTGCATGTTGAAATCCTAGGGGATCCTCCTCCACCCAAGGGTGATCCCGTGTTTGAACTTAAACCTTTGCCTGATAATCTTAAGTATGTTTATCTTGATGAAAAGAAGATATATCCTCTTATTATTAGTGCTAACCTTTCAGAGCAGGAAGAAAAAAAAACTATTAAAAACTCTGAAGAAGCACCATGCTGCTATTGTTGGGGAACGTAGCAGAATTCAAAAAATTTCTACGCTTTCACCAAGATCCATCTAAGGAGACATCTAGCAACGAGCATATGAGAGTGCATCTACATACCGTTTTGTAGATTGCGAGCGGAAGCTTTCGAAGAAGCATGGATGAAGTAGTCGTACTCTTCTCGTTCTTCGTCACCGATGATCTAGCGCCGAACGGACGGCACCTCCGCGTTCAACACACGTCCGGTACAGCAACGTCACCTCCTTCTTGATCCAGCAAGGGGGGAGGAGAGGTCGTCGGAGATCCAGCAGCACGACGGTGTGGTGGTGGATGCAACGGGAATTCCTGCAGGGCTTCGACGGCGCCCTACGGAGGAGGAGGAAGGTGTGACGGGAGGGGGAGAGGCGCCAGAGACTTGGGTGCGGCTGCCCTCTCCCCCCACATATATATAGGGGGCCAGGGGGGTGCGCCGGCCCGTGCAGATCCCATCTGCAGGGTGGGGCGGGGGCCAAGGAGGCAATCTTGCCCCCCAAGGCAAGGGGGCGCCCCCCTCCCCTAGGGTTTCAACCCTAGGCGCATGAGGGGGAGGGCCAGTTGGGTGTGCCAGCCCACCAGGGGCTGGCCCCCTTCCCCTTGCGGCCTAGGGGCCCCACCGGGATGGGTGGCCCCACCCGGTGGACCCCCGGGACCCCTCCGGTGGTCCCGGGACACTCCCGGTGACCCCCAGAGTTCACCCGATGGCCGAAATTGGACTTCCTATATATCATTCTTTACCTCCTGACCATTCCGGAACTCCTTGTGACGTCCGGGATCTCATCCGGGACTCCGAACAACTTTCGGGTTTCCACGTGCATGTATCTCTACGACCCTAGCGTTACCAAACCTTAAGTGTGTAAACCCTACGGGTTCGGGAGACACGTAGACATGACCGAGACCACTCTCCGGTCAATAACCAACAGCGGGATCTGGATACCCATGTTGGTTCCCACGTGTTCCTCGATGATCTTCATCGGATGAACCACTGTGTCAAGGATTCACTCAATCCCGTATGTTATTCCCTTTGTCCATCGGTACGGTACTTGCCCGAGATTCGATCGTCAGTATTCCCGATACCTTGTTCAATCTCGTCACGGCAAGTCTCTTTACTCGATCTGTAATCCATCATCCCGTGACTAACTCCTTAGTCACTTTGAGATCATTATGATGACGTCTTACCGAGTGGGCCCAGAGGTACCTCTCCGTCATACGGAGTGACAACATCCCAGTCTCGGTTCGTACCAACTCAACAGACACTTTCGGAGATACCTGATGCGTACCTTTATAGCCACCCAGTTACGTTGTGACGTTTGGCACACCCAAAGTATTCCTACGGCATCCAGGAGTTGTACAACCTCATGGTCTAAGGAATAAATACTTGACACCGAAAAGCTTATGCATTACGAACTATACGATCTCGTGCTATGCTCAGGATTGGGTCTTGTCCATCACATCATTCTCCTAATGATGTGATCCCGTTATCACTGACATCCCATGTCCATGATCAGGAAACCGTGACCATCTGTTGATCAACGAGCTGGCAACTAGAGGCTTACCAGGGACTCAATGTGGTCTATATATTCACACATGTATCGCTGTTTCCGTACAATACAATTCAAGCATGAATAACATACAATTATCATGAACAAGGAAATATAATAACAATACTTTTATTATTGCCTCTAGGGCATATTTCCACGGGTAGATGCAGAGGTAGCGTGCCGACGGCGATCACATCGACCTTGGAACCATTCCCGACGTGCATCGTCACCTCATCCTTCGCCAGTCTCCGCTTATTCCGCAGCTCCTGTTTAGAGTTACAAATATGAGCAACTGCACCGGTATCAAATACCCAGGAGCTACTACGAGCGCTGGTAAGGTACACATCAATAACATGTATATTATATATACCTTTGACGTTGCCGGCCTTCTTGTCTGCTAAGTATTTGGGGCAGTTCCGCTTCCAGTGCCCCGTTCCCTTGCAATGAAAATACTCAGTTTCAGGCTTGGGTCCATTCTTTGGCTTCTTCCCGGCAATTGGCTTACCGGGCGCGACAACTCCTTTGCCGTCCTTCTTGAAGTTTTTCTTACCCTTGCCTTTCTTGAACTTAGTGGTTTTATTGACCATCAACACTTGATGTTCTTTCTTGATATCCACCTCCGCTGATTTCAGCATCGAATACACCTCGGGAATGGACCTCTCCATCCCCTGCATATTGAAGTTTAACACAAAGCTCTTGAAGCTTGGTGGGAGCGACTGGAGGATTCTGTCAACGACCGCTTCATCTGGGAGATTCATTCCCAGCTGAGACAAGCGGTTGTGCAATCCAGAAATCTTGAGGATGTGCTCACTGACAGAACTGTTCTCCTCCATCTTACAGCTGTAGAATGCGTCGGAGACGTCATATCTCTCGACTCGGGCATGAGCTTGGAAAACCATTTTCAGCTCTTCAAACAGCTCATATGCTCCGTGATTCTCAAAACGCTTTTGGAGTCCCAACTCTAAGCTGTAAAGCATGCCGCACTGAACCAGGGAGTAATCATCACAACGCGACTGCCAGGCGTTCATAATGTCTTGGGTCGCCGGGGGAACGGGTGCAACACCTAGCGGTGCTTCAAGGACATATGATCTCTTGGCAGCTATGAGGATAATCCTCAGGTTACGGACCCAATCCGTATAGTTGCTACCATCGTCTTTCAGCTTGGTTTTCTCTAGGAACGCGTTGAAGTTGAGGGAAACTTGAGCGTGGGCCATTTGATCTACAAGAGATATTGTAAAGAATTTAGACTAAGTTCATGATAATTAAGTTCATCTTAATCAAATTTTAATGAACTCCCACTCAGAATGACATCTCTCTAGTCATCTAAGTGATACACGATCCGAATCGACTAGCCCGTGTCCGATCATCACGTGAGGCGGACTAGTCATCAACGGTGAACATCTTCATGTTGATCGTATCTTCTATACGACTCGTGTTCGACCTTTCGGTCTTTCGTGTTCCGAGGCCATGTCTTTACATGCTAGGCTCGTCAAGTGAACCCTAAGTGTATTGCTTGTGTAAATCTGGCTTACACCCGTTGTATGCGAACGTTAGGACCTTTCACACCTGATCATCACGTGGTGCTTCGGAACAACGATCCTTAGCAATGGTGCACAGTTAGGGGGAACACAATTCTTGAAATTTTAGTGAGAGATCATCTTATTTACTACCGTCGTTCTAAGTAAACAAGATGCATAAACATGATAAACATCACATGCAATCAATTAAAGTGACATGATATGGCCAATATCATCTTGCTCCTTCGATCTCCATCTTCGGGGCACCATGATCATCTTGTCACCGGCTCGACACCATGATCTCCATCATCATGATCTTCATCATCGTGTCTTGAAGAAGTCATCACGCCAACTATTACTTCTACTACTATGGCTAACGTTTAGCAATAAAGTAAAGTAATTACATGGCGTTAATTCAGTGACACGCAGGTCATACAATAATTAAGACAACTCCTATGGCTCCTGCCGGTTGTCAAGTTCATCGACATGCAAGTCGTGATTCCCTATTACAAGAACATGAGCAATCTCATACATCACATATATCATTCATCACATCTTCTTTGGCCATACCACGTCACATAGCACATGCTGCAAAAACAAGTTAGACGTCCTCTAATTGTTGTTGCAAGTTTTTACGTGGCTTCTATAGGTTTTCTAGCAAGAAAGTTTCTTACCTATGCCAAAACCACAACATGATTTGTCAATTTCTATTTACCCTTCATAAGGACCCTGTTCATCGAATCCGATCCGACTAAAGTAGGAGAGACAGACACCCGCCAGCCACCTTATGCATCTAGTGCATGTCTATCGGTGGAACCAGTCTCACGTAAGCGTACGTGTAAAGTCGGTCCGGACCGCTTCATCCCACAATACCGCCGAATCAAGATTAGACTAGTAACGGTAAGAAAATTGAGCAAACTCAAACGCCCACAACTGCTTTGTGTTCTACTCGTGCAAGATGATACGCATAAGACCTAGCTCAGATGCCACTATTGGGGAACGTAGCAGAATTCAAAAAATTTCTACGCTTTCACCAAGATCCATCTAAGGAGACATCTAGCAACGAGCATATGAGAGTGCATCTACATACCATTTTGTAGATAGCTAGCGGAAGCTTTCGAAGAAGCGTGGATGAAGTAGTCGTACTCTTCTCGTTCTTCGTCACCGATGATCTAGCGCCGAATGGACGACACCTCCGCGTTCAACACACGTCCGGTACCGCAACGTCACCTCCTCCTTGATCCAGCAAGGGGGGGGGGGGGGGGGGGAGGAGAGGTCGTCGGAGATCCAGCAGCATGACGGTGTGGTGGTGGATGCAACGGGAATTCCTGCAGGGCTTCGCTGGCGCCCTGCGGAGGAGGAGGAAGGTGTGACGGGAGGGGTAGAGGCGCCAGAGACTTGGGTGCGGCTTCCCTCTCCCCCCCACATATATATAGGGGGCCAGGAGGGTGCGTCGGCCCCTGCAGATCCCATCTGCAGGGTGGGGCGGCGGCCAGGGAGGCAATCTTGCCCCCCAAGGCAAGGGGGCGCCCCCCCTCCCCTAGGGTTTCAACCCTAGGCGCATGAGGGGGGGGGGCATTTGGGTGCGCCAGCCCACCAGGGGCTGGCCCCCTTCCCCTTGCGGCCTAGGGGCCCCACCGGGATGGGTGGCCCCACCCGGTGGACCCCCGGGACCCCTCCGGTGGTCCCGGGACACTCCCGGTGACCCCCGGAGTTCACCCGATGGCCGAAACTGGACTTCCTATATATCATTCCTTACCTCCGGACCATTCCGGAACTCCTCGTGACGTCCGGGATCTCATCCGGGACTCCGAACAACTTTCTGGTTTCCACGTGCATGTATCTCTACGACCCTAGCGTTACCGAACCTTAAGTGTGTAGACCCTACGGGTTCGGGAGACACGTAGACATGACCGAGACCACTCTCCGGTCAATAACCAACAGCGGGATCTGGATTCCCATGTTGGTTCCCACGTGTTCCTCGATGATCTTCATCGGATGAACCACTGTGTCAAGGATTCACTCAATCCCGTATGTTATTCCCTTTGTCCATCGGTACGGTACTTGCCCGAGATTCGATCGTCGGTATTCCCGATACCTTGTTCAATCTCGTCCCGGCAAGTCTCTTTACTCGATCCGTAATCCATCATCCCGTGACTAACTCCTTAGTCACTTTGAGCTCATTATGATGACGTCTTACCGAGTGGGCCCAAAGGTACCTCTCCGTCATACGGAGTGACAACATCCCAGTCTCGGTTCGTACCAACTCAACAGACACTTTCGGAGATACCCGATGCGTACCTTTATAGCCACCCAGTTACGTTGTGACGTTTGGCACACCCAAAGTATTCCTACGGCATCCGGGAGTTGTACAACCTCATGGTCTAAGGAATAAATACTTGACACCGAAAAGCTTATGCATTACGAACTATACGATCTCGTGCTATGCTCAGGATTGGGTCTTGTCCATCACATCATTCTCCTAATGATGTGATCCCGTTATCACTGACATCCCATGTCCATGATCAGGAAACCGTGACCATCTGTTGATCAACGAGCTGGCAACTAGAGGCTTACCAGGGACTCAATGTGGTCTATATATTCACACATGTATCGCTGTTTCCGTACAATACAATTCAAGCATGAATAACAGACAATTATCATGAACAAGGAAATATAATAATAATACTTTTATTATTGCCTCTAGGGCATATTTCCAACAGCTATTGGATATACTCTGGATGATCTTAAGGGCATCAGTCCCACTTTATGCCAACACAAGATAAAATTGGAAGAAAACGCTAAACCGGTTATTGATCATCAACGATGGCTGAATCCTAAGATGAAAGAAGTGGTAAGGAAGGAAATACTAAAGCTTCTAGAGGTAGGTATTATATATCCAATTGTTGATAGCCAGTGGGTAAGTCCTGTCCATTGTGTTCCTAAAAAGGGAGGTATGACTGTTGTTCCTAATGATAAAGATGAATTGATCCCGCAAAGAATAGTTACATGTTATAGGATGGTAATTGATTTTCGTAAGTGAAATAAAGCTACTAAGAAAGATCATTACCCCTTGCCTTTTATTGATCAAATGCTAGAAAGGTTATCCAAACATACTCATTTTTGCTTTCTAGATGGTTATTCTGGTTTCTCTCAAATACCTGTGTCAAAAGGGGATCAAGAAAAGACCACTTTTACTTGTCCTTTCAGTACCTTTGCTTATAGACGTAAGCCTTTTGGTTTATGTAATGCACCTGCTACCTTTCAAAGATGCATGATGGCTATATTCTCTGATTTTTGTGAAAAGATTGCTGAGGTTTTCATGGATGATTTCTCCGTTTACGGAACTTCTTTTGATGATTGCTTAGGCAACCTTGACCGAGTTTTGCAGAGATGTGAAGACACTAATCTTGTCTTGAATTGGGAGAAGTGCCACTTTATGGTTAATGAAGGCATTGTCTTGGGATATAAAGTTTCTGAAAGAGGTATTGAAGTTGACAAAGCTAAAGTTGATGCTATTGAAAAGATGCTGTGCTCCAAGGACATCAAAGGTACACGTAGTTTCCTTGGTCATGCCGGTTTTATAGGACGTTCATAAAGGACTTCTCCAAAATCTCCAGGCCTCTGACTAATCTCTTACAAAAAGATATTCCTTTTGTCTTTGATGATGATTGTCTAGAGGCATTTGAAATACTTAAGAAAGCATTGATCTCTACACCTATTGTCCAGCCTCCTGACTAGAATTTACCCTTTGAGATTATGTGCGATGCTAGTGATTATGCTGTAGGTGCTGTTTTAGGGCAAAGAGTTGATAAGAAATTTAATGTTATCCAATATGCTAGTAAAACTCTAGATAGTGCCCAGAAAAATTAAGCTACTACTGAGAAAGAATTTTTAGCAGTTGTATTTGCTTGTGATATGTTTAGACTTTATATTGTTAATTCTAAAGTAACTATTCACACTGATCATGCTGCTATCAAATATCTTATGGAAAAGAAAGATGCTAAACCTAGACTTATTAGATGGGTTCTCTTGCTGCAAGAATTTGACTTGCGTATTATTGATAGAAAGGGAGCTGAGAACCCCGTTGCAGATAACTTTTCTAGGCTAGAGAATATACTTGATGACCCACAACCTATTGATGATAGCTTTCCTGATGAACAATTGGCTGTCATAAATACTTCTCGTACTGCTCTATGGTATGCTGATTATGCTAATTACATTGTTGCTAAGTTTATACCTCCTAGCTTCACATACCAGCAAAAGAAAAAGTTCTTCTATGATTTGAGGCATTACTTCTGGGATGATCCACATCTTTATAAAGAAGGAGTAGATGGTATTATTAGATGTTGTGTACCTGAACATGAACAGGAATAGATCCTACGCAAGTGCCACTCCGAAGCTTATGGAGGACACCATGCTGGAGATAGAACTGCACATAAGGTATTGCAATCCGGTTTTTATTAGCCTACTCTCTTCAAGGATGCTCGTAAGTTTGTCTTATCTTGTGATGAATGTCAAAGAATTGGTAATATCAGTAGACGTCAAGAAATGCCTATGAATTATTCACTTGTTATTGAACTGTTTGATGTTTGGGGCTTTGATTATATGGGACCGTTTCCTTCCTCTAATGGGTGTACACATATTCTAGTTGCTGTTGATTACGTTACTAAGTGGGTAGAAGCTATTCCAACTAGTAGTGCTGATCACAACACCTCTATTAAGATGCTTAAAGAAGTTATTTTTCCGAGGTTTGGAGTCCCTAGATACCTAATGACTGATGGTGGTTCACACTTTATTCATGGTGCTTTCCGTAAAATGCTTGCAAAGTATGATGTCAATCATAGAATTGCATCCCCTTATCACCCACAGACTAGTGGTCAAGTAGAACTAAGTAATAGAGAGTTGAAATTAATTTTGCAAAAGACAGTCAATAGGTCTAGAAAGAATTGGTCCAAGAAACTTGATGATGCATTATGGGCCTATAGAACGGCATACAAAAATCCTATGGGTATGTCTCCATATAAGATGGTTTATGGAAAGGCATGTCACTTACCTCTTGAGCTAGAACATAAGGCATATTGGGCTATCAAAGAGCTCAATTATGATTTCAAACTTGCCATTGAGAAGAGGTTATTTGACATTAGCTCCCTTGATGAATGGAGAACCCAGGCCTATGAGAATGCCAAGCTGTTTAAAGAAAATGTTAAAAGATGGCATGAAAAAAGGATACAAAAGCGTGAGTTTAACGTAGGTGATTATGTCTTGCTATACAACTCTCGTTTAAGATTTTTTGCAGGAAAACTTCTCTCTAAGTGGGAAGGACCTTACATTATCGAGGAGGCCTATCGTTCCGGTGCCATAAAAATCAACAACTTCGAAGGCACAAATCCGAAGGTGGTGAACGGTCAAAGAATCAAACATTATATCTCAGGTAACCCTATAAATGTTGAAACCAATGTTATTGAAACCGTAACCCCGGAGGAATACACGAGGGACACTTTTCAGAACGATCCAAACTCCGAAAAGGAAGAGGTATGTGGTATGGTAAGTAAACCGACTCCAAAATGGTTCTAAAGGCAATTTTTCTCCATTTTGGAATATTTAGAAAAATAAAAAAATAAGTGGAAGTCCGGAAGAGACACGAGCCGTCCATGAGGGTGGAGGGCGCGCCCCCTGCCTCGTGGGCAACTCGTGTGCCTCCCGGACTCCGATTTCTTGTATGTTACTCCTTTTGATCGAAGAAAATTCATTATATACACTCCCGAAGGTTTTGACCTCTGTATCACGCAAAAGTCCTCTGTTTTTGTTTCGAGCTGTTTTTATCGCAGATAAGAGCAATATGTTATCCCAGGATTCGGAGGGAGAAAGCTATGTGGCGGATTTCCTCGCGGACCCTAAGGTCTGTGGGGACTTTGAGCATTATGGTTGGACCAGGAGGAAGAAGAGGACCATGATCCCAAGGGGAAGGATTGGACCAGCTCAGATGAAGACGAAGTCCCACTACCTCAACCGGGGGAGATGCATGTGGAGTTCAAAATGTCAAGCCTCCCCGACAGAGTAAAGAAACATAAGATCGAATTTATCCCTTTTAACCTCTTGCAGGAAAACAAGCAGGCACTATGCAAGAAGATATTAACTCTTGAGCAAGAGATCAATGATCTAAAGGAGCAAAACTCTGTCCTTAAGTGCAAGCTAAGTAAGAAGCCATCACCACCACCACCGAAGAAGGAGACATAATCATATGGGTATGGGCACTCCCCTTGGAAACTGCCAAGCTTGGGGGAGTGATCCCAGTATCGTATCACCATCACTCCTATCTTTACCGTTTTTCTTAGTTCGATCCTTTTGGTAGTATCTTGATCTAGTAGAATAAAGTTAGCATGATCTAGTTGCGAGCTTTTGCTTTATGATCTTTACCCTTTGTAATCGAGTCCGTGAGCTATATAATAAAGATTAGTGTTGAGTCAAGGGCTTGATTTCCTCACTTGGTTCATGATAAAAAGAAAGAAAACATAAAAAATATCGAAGAGATCATATCAATCTTATGGGAAGTAATGACTTCACATATAAAGAGTATGATGAATAAAAGTTGTTGGGAGTTGACAAACATAGTTTTGGTCATCGTTGCAATTAATAGGAAGTAATAAAAGAAGAGAGGCTTCACATACAAATATACTATCTTGGACATCTTTTATGATTGTGAGCACTCATTAAAATATGACATGCTAAAGAGTTGATGCTGGACAAGGAAGACAACATAATGGGTTATGTTTCCTTATATCCGAAATAAAGTATATTGTCATGGATCATCCAACATGTTGAGCTTGCCTTTCCCCCTCATGCTAGCCAAAACTCCTCGTACTAAGTAGAGATACTACTTGTGTTTCCATACATCCTTAAACCCAGTTTTGCCATGAGAGTCCACCATACCTACCTATGGATTGAGAAATATCCTTCCAAGTAAGTTGTCATGTTGCAAACTCGCTAAAATATGTATGATTTATTAGTGTGGAGGAAATAAGCTTTATACGATCTTTTGATATGGAAGTAATAAAAGCGACGGACTGCATAATAAAGGTCCTTATCACAAGTGGCAATATAAAGTGACGTTCTTCCGTGCTAGACTTTGTGCATCCAACCATAAAAACACATGACAACCTCTGCTTCCCTCTGCGAAGGGCCTATCTATTATTCTTGCCTTATAAGAGTCAAGGTGAAATTCACCTTTCCTTTTTATATTTTATCCTTTGGCAAACACATTGTGTTGGAAAGATCCTAACATATATACCCACTTGGATGTAAGTTTTCATGGTCTATTAATGTTGACATTACCCTTGAGGTAAAAGGTTGGGAGGCAACATCATAAGCCCCTATCTTTCTCTGTGTCCGATTAAAACTCCATAAACATAATTATTGCGTGAGTGTGAGCAATTGTGAAAGACTATATGATGGTTGAGTATGTAGGCTTGCTGAAAAGCTCTTATATTGACTCTTTCCGATGTTACGATAAATTGCAATTGCTTCAATGACCGAGATCATAGTTTGTTAGTTTTCAATGAAGTTTCTGATTCATGCTTGATATTGTGAATGAATTATTACTTTAGCATAAGAATCATATGGACATGAGAATGATTCATGCTTGATGTTGCTGTTCTGAGAATGATCATGATGCCCTCATGTCCGTATTTTATTTTTATCGACACCTCCATCTCTAAACATGTGGACATATTTTTCTATTTTGGCTTTCTCTTGAGGACAAGCGAGGTCTAAGCTTGGGGGAGTTGATACGTTCATTTTGCAACATGCTTATATGTTGATATTTATTGCATTATTGGCTATTATTACATGTTTTGTCACAATACTTATGCCTTTTCTCTCTTATTTTACAAGGTTTACATGAAGAGGGAGAATGACGGCGGCTGGAATTCTGGGCTGGAAAAGGAGCAAACTCTGGAAACCTATTCTGCACAACTCCAAAAGCTCCGAAACTTCACAGAACTCCGTTTCAGAAAATATAAAAAATATCTGGTGAAAGAAGATCACGAGGGGGCCACCTGCTGTGCACGTGGGTGGGGGGCGCGCCCCCCCTCTTTGGGCGCGCCCCCTGTCTCATGGGCCCCCCGAAGTCCCCACGATGCCCATCGTCTCCCATATGAGGTGTTTTGACCTGGAAATAAACAGAAGGAGGCTTTCGAGACCAGATGCCACCGTCTCGAGGCGGAACCTTGGCGGAAACCAATCTAGGGCTCCGACAGAGCTGTTCTGCCGGGGATACTTCCCTCCGGGAGGGGGAAATCGTCACCGCCGTCATCACCAACAACTCTCCCATCTTGGGGAGAGCTATCTTCATTAACATCTTCACCAGCACCATCTCCTCTCAAACCCTAGTTCATCTCTTGTATCCAATCTTTGTACCCAAACCTCAGATTGGTACCTGTGGGTTGCTAGTAGTGTTGATTACTCCTTGTAGTTGATGCTAGTTGGTTTATTTGGTGGAAAATCATATGTTTAGATCCATTATGCATATTAATACCCCTCTGATCATGAACAATATCATGTCTTGTGAGTAGTTACTTTTGTTCCTGAGGACATGGGAGAAGTATTACTATTAGTAGTCATGTGAATTTGGTCTTCGTTCGATATCTTGATGAGATGTATGTTGTCTCTCCTCTAGTGGTGTCATGTGAACGTCGACTATATGGCATTTCACCATTATTTGGGCCTAGAGGAAGGCATTGGGAAGTAATAAGTAGATGATGGGTTGCTAGAGTGACAGAAGCTTAAACCCTAGTTTATGCGTTGCTTCCTAAGGGGCTGATTTGGATCCATATGTTTCATGCTATGGTTAGGTTTACCTTAATACTTATTTTGTAGTTGCGGATGCTTGCATTAGAGGTTAATCATAATTGGGAGGCTTTTCCAAGTAAGGACAACACCCAAGCACCAGTCCACCCACATACCAAATTATCAAAGTACCGAACGCGAATCAGACGATCGTGATGAAAACTAGCTTGAGGATAATTCCGATGTGTCCTCGGGAGCGCTTTCCTTTATATAAGAGTTTGTCCAGGCTTGTCCTTTACTACAAACAGGATTGGGACACCTTGCTGCACCTTATTTACTTTTACCTTTTGTTATTTGCTACTAATTTCCTTATCACAAAACTATCTGTTACCTATAATTTCAGTGCTTGCAGAAAATACCTTACTGAAAACTGCCTATCATTTCCTTCTGCTCCTCGTTGGGTTCGACACTTTTACTTATCGAAAGGACTATGATAGATCCCCTACACTTGTGGGTCATCAGGCCCCCGCTGTAGGGTGTTGCAATATGTTCATGGTTCGCTTATGGTGGGTTGTGAGAGTGACATAATCTTAAACCCGAGTAAGTGGGGTATGACGTATGGAGTAAAGAGGACTTGATGGACAGAGATCAAGGCGATTAATAAGTCGAGAGGGGAGACCGGACATGCATGGAAACCTCTCCTCTACTCTCTTAGGCTTCTCTAGGGGATAGCCGCGCCGGTGGACACTCCGGCCCCGGCGGCAACCTCCTCTCACGCCGGTGGCCACCCCGGTGTCCACTCTTTCACTTTGCCACCTTCTTCTACAACCTTGGTTTATGCAATCATTGCACCTTTTTCTCTCAACTTTGACAGGGACGGGAAGTTTCAAGCTAAAATGAGAAGCACGTTTGGGCACCCTGTGGTCTTCTCTCTCGGCTTTCGTCAAAAGGAATTCACTATGGTGGTGTCATTTTGTCAGGCCACATTCAAGTTGGATACACACACGGTTAGTATTGCTCTTCAATCCGCTTTTGGAGGTTATCCTCAAGGTTTTAGAGTGTCTTTCCTTAAGGATCATTCTTTCAAGTTCTCTATCGCTTCTAAATCAATGGGATTTCATATTTACAATGTTGGCAAAGTGGTTGAGAATCATTTTGAGATGGTCTTTAGTCTTTGGGATAATGGGGGACCAAATTTGCGTCATGAGGAATCATTTTTTTACAGAGAATCAGACGCTGAGTGGACTGTTGTTGGTCGTAAGGGTAAAGCCATTGCTCCTAACTCCGGCAATCGTCGGAGTAGATCTCTGGTGAGGAATAATAGGTCGGTTTTCATGCGGTTATCTCATGTAGTTGATATGGGACGTGATTTGAGCCGGCATCTTAATGAGAATATTACTACCGTATTTAGTGAGCCCATAAGTGAGGGGTAGGAGCGCATTTCGGAGTCGCATTATAGTTCACGATATTTTGAACGTGCATGTTTTGCATGTGGTGACGTAGGCCACCTGGCACGTTTCTGCCCCAAGCCCAAGCTTACTAGGCTTTGGCCGTTCATTCCAGTTGCCACTTTCCATAGCCTACCGGCTGTGGCTCCGGCCGAGGAGGTTGTTGAAGACTGGTTCAGGCACTTTGGGCCGACCCAGGAAACAAGATTTGTTGCCTCATTTAGGGAGCTGGTCTCGGGGTATTTCCAAAACTTCCTACCTAGACCGCAGACAGACTCCTCGCATTCCACTCCTACTTCCCGTTCTGTGCTCTCTCATTCGAGCTCTCCGCCATTGTTGACAGATTCCGAGCACCAACCCTCCGCAACAACCATAATGGCCAACATCCCCATCGACCCTCAACCATCCGTACCACACGGATCAGATTCAGCATATTGAAGGCAGAACATGGGTCACTAGGGTGGTTCTTCCAACCCGACAGCGTCGCCATGAGGATTGGGCCATCGCCACCATCCAACCACTGCCTGATGAGGTACATTTCCCCAATGTCCGTGATGTTTTGGAAGATTTCCTGCACAATGACCCAGACCACAAGTAGGCTTTCGTGAAATCCAGCCTTGTCCATTTGGGGAGGCATATGTTCAGTTTAGGCACATCTGGGACAGAGATAGGATGGTCATGGACAATCCACATGCCTCTGGTGATGTATTCATTACATTTGCCAAGCACAATGAGGGCAGGAATCAGAGGCGAGTGCAGTTTAACAGGGTCTGCTGGTTGTTGATAGTTGGTGTGCCTTTTGACACTGTAACACTGAAGATATTGCCACTTCAATAGCCAAATTTGGGAGAATTATAAATTGGAAAAAAGATGATGCTTTAAAGGGCAAGATTCTGGTTAAGGCCAGAGTCACAAACCTGATTGAAATCCCAAAAAGCATTCGGTGGTCTGAAGGAGAGAATTTTGAGGAAGGGTCATTTACAAGTTCAGTAGAAGTTTTATTGGAGGAAATGCAGGGAGGTGGGCCGGCAGATGAAGATCCTTTCCCCCCTCCCGGAGTTGATCCACACCCAATACCTCAGAATGCAAATGACTTTCTAGGATTCCACAACATGAAATTCAACAATGCCCCTGCTGCCAATGCTGAGTGGGAAGAGCGGGATGATCAGGGCCACTGGGCTTTTCCCCAGCCAGCAGCACAGCCTATGGTCTTTGTGCAGCAACATCAACATGAAGAAGTTCAGTTAGATGGTAATGAAGTTATGCCTAACATCAGTTTTACCACAATAGTTTCTCTGTCTGAAGGTTTATCATCACATAATGCTAGACTTAACATTCTTAACCAAGAGGTGGACCAAATTGCTCTGGAAAACATTGAGGTTCCTCTAGGAGTTGGTTTGCACAACTTGCTGCAAGCCTATGCTTCTGATGATGCTGACAATATTCCTGAAGAAGGAGAGTTCATTGCACCTGTGGTTCAATAGTTGGGACCTGCTGAGCAAGTGGAGCAGCAAGCAGATGCTGCCCAAAACATGCACAATGCAGATGTGAATGTGATTGGCATTGATCTCATCCCTCGGCAGGAGGCACTGGAGGTGCAAGCCCCAGAACCAGAAGTTTTAATTACTGCAGATGCTATGCAGGTTCCTTCAGATGACCTACAGGTTGCTGCACAGCAATGCTTGCTAAAGAATGGGTCAACAAAGAAAGAGGATCCTTTGAACTCTTTCCCTATTGGGGAAAATGCTGGACCCTCTACAGGTATATGCAATATTATCTGGGATAATGCTTCTAAACCAACTATCAATTCACAAGATATTTTTAACTTGGCCTCACAACATGCCTTATCTGTTATTGATGGTGCTCATCTTATGTCTGAGGAAGGTCCTGAGCTCTAGGGGAAACACTTTGCACCATCTCCCACACAGGTGGCCAGCTCCTTTTCTTCTGAAATTCCTGTAAGTTGGTTCAACTTCATCCTTCACTTACTTCTAACACCAGAAAAGTTTGATTGGACTTTGCACTTGCTGAAATCTACCTTATGGCAAATATTGATTGAAAACTGTAAGGAGGAAGACTCAATGACTTTTTGCATTTCTGACAAATGCTCTGTCTCTCAGGCTCCTGTTTGCAAGCTACAGTCCCCAGTTGGCATTAATAAAGAGAATGTAGGTTATAGCCCAGCAGCTCACTCTTCTTCTGGAGCAGGCAGTCCTCTCAAAATGGTTTCTCCAACTAATGTTATCCACCTACCTACTGGAGAGGCTATCTCCAGGAAAAGGAGGAGAAAAATACCTCTAGTTGAGACTCAGGTAAGGAGAAGTGGAAGAATTAGAGAGGAAAATAAAGGTTTCAGAAGAAATTCATGCACAAGAAATTTTTGTCTTCCTTGCAATGCTCCTCCCCCAGTACTTGATACGTCTGCAACATATCTATAATTTTTTATTGTTCCATGCTATTATATATTCTGTTTTGGATGTTGAATGGGCTTTATTTTAGACTTTTATATTATTTTTGGGACTAACCTACTAACCCAAGGCCCAGTGCAAATTGCTGTTTTTTTTTGCCTATTTCAGTGTTTCGTAGAAAAGGGATATCAAACGGAGGCCAAACAGAATGAAACCTTTGGGGGAGTTATTTTTGGAACCGTATCTACCTAGAAGACTTGGAGTACACGCGAGGGAACAAGAGAGGTGTTCACAAGGGTCCAAGGCGCGCCCCTTTGCATACTAAGAAGTTCCGGGTTGGTAGTGGTAATATTATTGGAAAAGGAGTTCTTCAAGACTTCTTTACTTGTGCCGGTGCTTTACCCACTATGTGTGGATCTATTCTTCATAGAACTAGTAGCCTTGCGGATCCCATATCTATGCTTGTAGTTGAATTTGAAAGGCAATTTATCCATATGCATCCTTGCATTCAGAGAATCTTTTTGGAATTTTCGAATATTGAGCATTCTTTTGTTAAGCGCACAGCTACTATCTTTTTGGCAAATGAGTTCAGATTCATCATGAGAGAGGCCAAAGAAATCTTTACTCATTATGGAGTGGATGCTGGTCGTCCTCCCATAGAAGCTATCTTACTCAATCAAGAGGACATAATGCATTTGCGATCTCTAGATCATGTTGCTTTTAATGAAAACCTTAGAAAAAAGGTTCCTACCGATATCTTGGTTGATAGAATTTCTGAATTGAATGATGATTTTGCTATTAAAAATAATGGGCTAGGCTTTTCCCTTGAGCGAAGGCTCATGACCTTTTGCCAAAAGAATGCTTATAATGATGAATTGGTTGTGCAATATAAAGGGCCACAGGAGGAACCAATACCTCCCGAGCTTGATTTGGGGGACTTTTTTCCTATTAAATTTAGCCCTTTTGATTACTTTTGCTTTCCACAAAGAAAACTTGCTGCTGAACGTAGGGAATATGAGATGAGTTTTCGCGATCTATCTTATCATTATGGCAATACATAGATCTATCCTTGTATCGTGCCTAGCTAGGGGCGTTAAACGATATCGCTTGTTGGGAGGCAACCCAATTTTATTTTCTTTGTTTTTTTGCTTCTTTTTAGGAATAAATATTGCATCTAGCTTCTGTTTAGATGTCGTTTTGTGTTTTAATTAGTGTTTGTGCCAAGTAGAACCTTCGGGAAGACTTGTGTGAAGTTTATATGATCATGTTGTAAAAAACAGAAACTTTAGCACTCATGAGATTGGCTGTAATTTTTTACTGGAGAGTGCTATTTAGTTGATTCTTTTTGTAGATAATTAATAGACAAATTCCTCACATTTACCAATTTATTTCAATTTTTTTGGAGTTACAGAAGTATTCGAAAGTTACAGATTACTACAGACTGTTCTGTTTTTGACAGATTCTGTTTTTCGGGTGTTGTTTGCTTATTTTGATGAATCTATGAGTAGTATCGGGGGGGGGGGGTATGAATCATAGAGAAGTTGGAATACAGTAGGTTTAACACCAATATAAACAAATAATGAGTTCATTACAGTACCTTTGAGTAGTGGTTTGTTTTCTTATACTAACGAAGCTCACGAGATTTTTGGCTAAGTTTTGTGTTGTGAAGTTTTCAAGTTTTGAGTATGGATTTGATGGATAATGGAACAAAGAGTGGAAAAAGCCTAATCTTGGGGATGCGCAAGGCACCCCAAGGTAAAATTCAAGGACAACCAAAAGCCTAAGCTTGGGGATGCCCCGGGAAGGCATCCCCTTTTTCGTCTTCATCTATCGGTAACTATACTCGGGACTATATTTTTATTCACCACATGATATGTGTTTTACTTGGAGCGTCATGTATGATTTGAGTCTTTACTTTTTAGTTTGCCACAATCATCATTGATGGACACACCTTTTGAGAGAGATAAATATGGTTTAGAATTTATTAGAATACTCTATGTGCTTCACTTATATCTTTTGAGCTAGATAGTTTTGCTCTAGTGCTTCACTTATATCTTTTAGAGCACGGTGGTGGTTTTATTTTGTAGAAATTGTTGATATCTCATTCTTCACTTATATCTATTTGAGAGTCTTTCAAAACATGATGGTAATGTGCTTTGGTTATAAAACTAGTCCTAATATGATAGGCATCCAAGATGGGTATAGTAAAAACTTTCACATAAAGTGCATTGAATACTATGAGAAGTTTGATACTTGATGATTGTTTTGAGATGTGAGGATGGTGATATTAGAGTCATGCTAGTAGAGTAGTTGTGAATTTGAGAAATACTTGTGTTAAGGTTTGCAAGTCCCGTAGCATGCACATATGGTAACCGTTGTCTGACAAATTTGAAGCATGAGGTATTTCATTGAGTGTCATCCTTTGTGTGGTGGTCGGGATCGCGCGATGGTTAACTCCTACCAACCCTTCCCCTAGGAGCATGCGTGTATTACTTTTTTTTGTTGCTTTGTAGATTTTTGCAATAAGTATGTGAGTTCTTTATGACTAATGTTTAGTCCATGGATTATACGCACTCTCACCCTTCCACCATTGCTAGGCTCTCTTGTACCACAACTTTCGCCGGTACCATACACCCACCATATACCTTCCTCAAAACAGCCACCATACCTACCTATCTTGGCATTTCCATAGCCATTCCGAGATATATTGCCATGCAACTTTCCACCGTTCCGTTTGCTATGACACGCTTCATCATTGTCATATTTCCATGCATGATCATGTAGTTGACATCGTATTTGTGGCCAGGCCACCATGCATAATTTTTCATACATGTCACTCTTGCTTCATTGCACATCCCGGTACACCACCAGAGGCATTCATATAGAGTCATACTTTGTTCTAGTATCGAGTTGTAATATCGAGTTGTAAATCAATATAAATATGATGATCATCATTATTAGAGCATTGTCCCAAAGAAAAAAAAGGAAGGAAATGCCAAAGAAAAAAAGAAAGGCCCAAAAAAAGAAAAAAGAAAAAAAAGAAGAAAAATAAAAAAAGGACAATGCTACTATCTTTTTCCACACTTGTGCTTCAGACTAGCATCGTGATCTTCCTAATAGAGAGTCTCTTGTTTAGTCACTTTCATATACTAGTGGGAATTTTCATTATAGAACTTGGCTTGTATATTCCAACGATGGGCTTCCTCAAATTCCCGGTCTTCATGAGCAAGCAAGTTGGATGCACACCCACTTAGTTTCTTTTGTTGAGCTTTCATACATTTATAGCTCTAGTGCATCCGTTGCATGGCAATCCCTACTCACTCACATTGATATCTATTGATGGGCATCTCCATAGCCCATTGATACGCCTAGTTGATGTGAGACCATCTTCCTCTTTTTGTCTTCTCCACAACCACCACTCTATTCCACATAGTGATATGTCCATGGCTCACGCTCATATATTGCGTGAAAGTTGAAAAAGTTTGAATTTTTTTTAAGTATGAAACAAGTGCTTGGCTGAAACCGGGGTTGTGCATGATTGGAATATTTTGTGTGACGAAGATGGAGCATAGCCTAACTATATGATTTTGTAGGGATGAACTTTCTTTGGCCATGTTATTTTAAGAAGACACGATTGCTTTGTTAGTACGCTTGAAGTATTATTGTTCTTATGTCAATATGAACTTTTATCTTGAATCTTTCGGATCTGAACATTCATGCCACAATAAAGAAAATTACATTGAGAATTATGTTAGTTAGCATTCCACATCAAAAATTCTATTTTTATCATTTACCTACTCGAGGACAAGCAGGAATTAAGCTTGGGAATGCTTGATACGTCGCCAACATATCTATAATTTTTTATTGTTCCATGCTATTATATATTCTATTTTGGATGTTTAATGGGCTTTACTATACACTTTTATATTGTTTTTGGGACTAACCTACTAACCCATTGCCCAGTGCAAATTGCTGTCTTTTTGTCTATTTTAGTGTTTCGCAGAAAAGGAATATCAAACGGAGTCCAAACGGAACGAAATCTTCGGGAGAGTTATTTTTGGAACCGTATCTACCCAGAAGAGTTGGAGTACATGCGAGGGAACGAAAGAGGCGGCCACGAGGGTCCAGGGCGCGCCCCCACCCTTATGGGCCCCCTCTGGCTGCCCCGATGCCCTCATTCCTCCTATATATATCCACGTACCCTGAAAACATCGAGGCAAGAGAGAAAACCCTAATTCCACCACCGTAACCTTCTGTTCCCGTGAGATCCCATCTTGGGGCCTGTTCTGGAGCTCCGTCGGAGGGGGGATCCATCACAGAGTGCTTCTACATCAACACCATAGCCTCACCAATGAGTTGTGAGTAGTTTACCACAGACCTTCGGGTCCATAGTTATTAGCTAGATGGCTTCTTCTCTCTTTTTGGATCTCAATACAAAGTTTTCCTCGATCTTCGAGGAGATCTATTCGATGTAATCTTTTTGCGGTGTGTTTGTCGAGATCCGATGAATTGTGGGTTTATGATCAAGATTATCTATCAAAAATATTTGATTCTTTTCTGAAATCTTTTATGTATGATTATAATATCCTTGCAAGTCTCTTCGAATTATTGGTTTGGTTTGGCCTACTAGATCTATAGTTCTTGCAACGGGAGAAGTGCTTGGCTTTGGGTTCAATCTTGCGGTGTCCTTTCCCAGTGACAGCAGGGGCATCAAGGCACGTATTGTATTGTTGCCATCGAGGATAAAAAGATGGGGTTTATATCATATTGCTTGAGTTTATCCCTCTACATCACGTCATCTTGCTTAAAGCATTACTCTGT
The DNA here is from genome assembly GCA_902687465.1 of Secale cereale. Lineage (NCBI taxonomy): Eukaryota > Viridiplantae > Streptophyta > Magnoliopsida > Poales > Poaceae > Secale > Secale cereale. The sequence goes on along the minus strand of LR738710.1, from coordinate 43,232,279 downwards.
TCTTATGAACTTAATACTCTAGATGCATGCTGGATAGCGGTCGATGTGTGGAGTAATAGTAGTAGATGCAGAATCACTTCGGTCTACTTGTCATGGACATGATGCCTATATATAATGATCATGCCTAGATATTCTCATAACTATGCGCTTTTCTATCAATTGCTCGACAGTAATTTCTTCACCCATCGTAGAATTCTGCTATCATGAGAGAAGCCACTAGTGAAACCTATGGCCCCCGGGTCTATTCTCAACATATTAATCTTCCATCTACTTTACTTTGCTTTATTTACTTTCTGTTCTTATACCAAAAATACCAAAAATATTATACTATCCTATCTATCAGATCTCACTTTTGTAAGTGACCGTGAAGGGATTGACAACCCCTTATCGCGTTGGCTGCGAAGTTCTTATTTGTTTGTGTAGGTGCGAGGGACTCGTGCGTGGTCTCCTACTGGATTGATACCTTGGTTCTCAAAAACTAAGGGAAATACTTACGCTACTGTGCTGCATCACCCTTTCCTCTTCGAGGGAGTACATCGCAAGCTCGAGAATTAGCAGTACTGCACAATAAAGTAGTTAAAAACCTCATTACCTATTTTTGCAAGGTGGCTGGGGACGATCTGCAAGAGCACCTAGCCAAGAGGGCCAAAAGCAAGGACACAAACAGGGAGGCCAAGAGTTCCAAGGCCATGGAGAAGAACAACTCCAACTCTAGTGCAGAATGATTAGTTCCACCACTATATATGGGGGCTGGGAAGCCAGGAAACATAGTGAAAATTTTCTTAAGATAGTATTCCAGACTATTGGCTTTAAGCATTACCTGAAGCATTTTGATATGTACTTGCTTGGCACTTATCTATGCAGTCTTTGTTGCTTTGGCTGTAATGATTTCTGTACCTGGGAGATATGTAAGCAAATGACTTGGAAACCTGGATCTATACAGGTTATGTGTTGCAACCAGTTTACATGCAAGAACCTTGCCTGGTTTGTTGTGGTCTGTCAAGGGGCGGTCTTTGGCAGCAATATAATATCTAAGATGTCTCAATATGATTAATAATAGATTTTTGAACATATTAAACTGGAACATTAGGGGCGTCAATTCATAAGCAGAATGGTTAGCTCTAAAGCAAAAAATTGAGGAAAGTGCAGCTGGAATTATCTGTTTACAAGAGACCAAAAGAGAGGTGTTTGACTTGGCTTATGTTCATAACTTTTGCCCACATAGATTTAATAAATTTGAATATTTTCCCTCTGTTGGGGCTTCTGGTGGTATTCTTATTGCCTAGGTTGGTTCTCTGTTCCAAGGAGAAGTTTTGTCGGGGGAAACTGTCCTCCACGAACACCTATGGGACCGGAGCCCCTTGTCTGTGCGGTACGAGGGCGGAGGGAGCACGAAGAGCAGATCGTAGCGAGCACGCGGGCAGTTTTACCCAGGTTCGGGCCGCGGTAGACGCATAAAACCCTACTCCTGCTTAGTTGTGTATTGAGTTGGAGAGCTCGGGAGCTTGAAAAAGCAGCTACACCGAGCGTATGAGTGATCTAGGTTCCGAACCCCCTCCACGTTGTGCATGGGCCTCCTTTTATAGTGCAAGGGGTCACCGACAGGTGTCAACGTAGAAGAAAGGGGTAGAAACGTAAAAGAGGTGGTAGTTGTAACAGTGCAGGAACAGTGGAGCTACAGTGCGCGAACAGTGGTCGCTACCTACTTTGACAGTGGGGGACAAGGGCATTTAATGCCCGTCGCCGTCGACCCCAAAAGCTCCCGCCCTTGCGTCTCCGTCTGCCACGGCGATGGATCCACCACCGTGGAGTGCCACCGTGTCCCCCAGGCTGCACAGCCATCCGCCACGCGTCCCTGGATAGGCCCCAGGGCGACGCGTGGGCCGATGAGCTGGAGCGCGGACACACAGCGCAACTCTCCCGGCAAGTACCTTGCCGGGGTCTTGATCTTGCCGGGCCCGGGAGCTTGCCGCTCCCCGGGCCCTCGCCGGGACGCATATAGCGCCGAGGCGTGTCTTCTATGATGGAATCTTCTAGTCTTCCTGGCAAGCTCCTCTTGCCAGGGTCTTGTGCTAGTGGGGCAGTCTTGAGCCTGGTACGGCCTTCCCGGCAAGCTCCACTTGCCGGGGTCTCGATCTTCTGTCTTGCATACTTTGTTCTAGGAGTTGCTCACCGGTAAGCCTTCTTCGGTCTCGAGGCGGACAGCGCCTTATGGGTGAAACTTGCGAAGATGCTCTATGTTCCAGGAGTTGCTCACCGGTAAGCCTTCTTCGGTCTCGAGGCGGACAGCGCCGGGCCTCGTAACTTGTCTCACCCGATAAGGGCCTTCCCACTTCGGTGTCAACTTGTTGGAATTCTTGGCGGACTGAACGCGCCGAAGAACAAGGTCGCCTTCCTCGAGACTCCTGGCCTTGACCTTGGGGCTATGGTAGCGGCGCAAGGCTTGCTGGTATCGAGCAGCTCGTACAGCAGCCTGGAGACGTCCCTCCTCGAGGAGCAATGCATCATCTTGCCGCAGTTGCTCTTGCTCGAGCTCGTCATAAGCGAGCACTCGAGGAGATCCGTATACGAGTTCCGTGGGGAGAACTGCCTCTGCTCCATAGACTAGAGCAAAGGGTGTCTGTCCGGTGGCTCGACTTGGTGTCGTTCTGATTGACCAAAGAGCCGCTGGTAGCTCCTCTATCCAATTTCTTCCGCACTTGCGCAGCCTGTCAAAGGTCCTCATCTTGAGCCCGCGCAGCACTTCAGCATTAGCCCTCTCCGCTTGACCGTTGCTCCTCGGGTGAGCAACAGAAGCGAAACAGACCTTGGCGCCAAGGTCTTGGACGTACTGCATGAAGGTGCGACTGGTGAATTGTGTACCGTTGTCGGTGATGATCCTATTAGGGATTCCGAAACGGCAAACAATCGACCTGAAGAACCTGACTGCTGACTGTGCTGTCACCTTTCTCACTGGCTCCACTTCTGGCCACTTTGTGAACTTGTCGATTGCAACGTACAAGTACTCAAAGCCCCCGATGGCTCGGGGGAAGGGGCCGAGGATATCGAGCCCCCAGACCGAGAAGGGCCAGGACAAAGGGATTGTTTGGAGAGCTTGAGCTGGCTGGTGAATCTGCTTTGCATGGAACTGGCACGCTTCACACTTGGTTACTAGTGCAGTTGCATCTTGGAGGGCTTCTTGCCAAAAGAACCCTTGCCGGAAAGCTTTCCCGGCAAGCGCCCTTGCGCCAATGTGGTGGCCGCATATGCCTCCGTGTATTTCTGCCAACAGCTTCTGTCCATCTTCCCTGGAGATGCACTTCAGTCTGACACCATTGAGCCTTCTTCTGTACAGCTCGTTATCCACGAACTGGTACATACTTGACTGCCTGGTTATCTTCTCTATTTCTTCTGGGACGTCGGTAAGTTCTCCAGTTTGAAGAAAACGGACGATCTGCTGCGCCCATGCCGGAGCCCGAGGCTCGACGGCAAGGACTAAAGGCTCGAGCGCCGCTGCGGGAACCTCAGCTTCTACGGCAAGGACCTCTGGTTCTGCCGGAGCTGATGGTCCCCCGGCAAGCTCGCCGGGGCGAGGCTTGTCGGGAACACTTGCTTCAACTGTACAGACCCGAGGATCTGCAGGAGCAAACTGTTCCTCAGCGTTGTGATTGTTGATCTTGGGGACCTTGGCGGCGGTTTCAGGAAGATCCGCCGGCAAGTAGTCGCCGGAGACCAACTTTCTCTTCTTGGACTGCCCAATTGATGGTGTAACGGATGGTTGAGTCAGCTTGAGCAAGAAGGTCCCTGGTTCCACAGGTAACTTCATCGAAGCACACTTTGAAAGGCCATCTGCAATTTCGTTTTGAGCTCTCGGGACGTGCTCCATCTGCAGACCTTCAAAGTGCTCCTCAAGCTTCCTCACTTCATCGACATAAGCTTCCATCAAAGGGCTCTGATAGCTCTTGTTAACTTGCCGGACCACCAACTGAGAATCTCCCCGCACAATCAGCTTCCTGATCCCAAGTTCGGCCGCAATCCTGAGGCCGGCAAGCAAGCCTTCATATTCAGCAGTGTTGTTTGTCGCTTGCTCCCTGGGAAAGTGCATCTGGATAACATATTTGAGGTGCTCTCCGGTGGGCGCGATGAGTACCACGCCAGCACCGGCGCCTTGCAGCGAGAAGGCACCGTCAAAATACATTACCCATTCACTTGTCGCTTCTTGTACGGGTGCACTTGTTTCTTGGACTTCTTCATCGGGCGTTGGGGTCCACTCAGCTATGAATTCTACAAAAGCTCGGCTCTGTATGGTTGAAGTACTTTCAAACTTGAGTCCAAAGCTTGATAGCTCCAATGCCCACTCAACGATCCTGCCTGTTGCTTCTGGGTTGTGCAATATCCTCTTCAGCGGAAAGCGAGTGACCACCGTTATCTCATGTGCTTGGAAGTAATGGCGCAGCTTTCTCGAGGCCATGAGGAGGCCGAAAAGCAACTTTTGCACCCCAGAGTATCTTGATCTAGCCCCCTGCAAGAGGGAACTTACAAAATACACCGGGCGCTGCACCATCCTTCTTCGCACTTCTTCTTGCTCCTGCGCAGAGTTGTCCTTGTCGGGGCCAGAGCTTGTCGGAGCAGCCCCCTGCTTGTCGCTGGATTCGCTTGCTGGTGGTGCTGACTCCTCGTCGGACTCCCTCTTCGCTACTAACGCAGCACTAACCACCTGGTTGGTTGCCGCTAGGTACAGCAACAACTTTTCCTGTGGTCTAGGTGCGACAAGTATTGGAGTGGAGGACAGGTACCGTTTCAAATCCTGCAGCGCTGCCTTCGCTTCCGGAGTCCACTTCATGGGACCCGCCTTCTTCAAGATTTTGAAGAAAGGTAGGGCGCGTTCTGCAGACTTTGAAATGAACCTACTGAGGGCAGCCACACAACCTGCAAGCCTTCTGACATCCTTGACGCGCTTTGGGGCCTCTATCTGCTCAATGGCTTTAATCTTGTCGGGGTTGGCTTCAATCCCCCTCTGTGACACAAAGAACCCGAGAAGCTTGCCGGAGGGGACTCCAAAGACGCACTTCTCGGGGTTCAACTTAAGCCGTATTCTGCGCAGGTTCTGAAATGTCTCTTCCAAATCTTGGATCAGGGTATCCTTGCTCTTGCTCTTCACCACGATGTCATCCATGTAAGCCTCCACATTTCTGTGGATCTGTGGCTCAAAAGCAGTGTATACTACCCTTGCAAAGGTCGAGCCTGCATTCTTCAATCCAAATGGCATGCGTATGAAGCAATAAGTGCCACATGGAGTGATAAATGCAGTCTTCTCTTCATCCTCTTTGGCCATGAAAATCTGATGATAGCCTGAGTATGCATCAAGAAAACAGAGTAGCTCACATCCGGCAGTGGAGTCAACGATCTGGTCAATGCGCGGCAAAGGGAATGGATCCTTGGGACATGCTTTATTCACATCGGTGAAGTCTATACACAGTCTCCACTTCCCATTGGCCTTGCGCACGACGACTGGATTTGCCAACCACGTCGGATGGATCACACCTCTAACTAGGCCTGCTGCCTCTAGCTTCTTGATTTCTTCGTTGATGAATTCTTGGCGCTCCACGGCTTGCTTCCTCACTTTCTGCTTGATGGGCCGCGCATGAGGACAAACAACAAGCTTGTGCTCAATTACCTTCCTGGGAACACCGGGGATGTCAGATGGTTGCCAAGCAAACACATCGACATTCGCCCGCAGGAAGGCAACGAGCGCGCTTTCCTATTTGCTGTCAAGCGTGGCACTGATGGTGAAGGTACCACCAGTGCCGTCCTCCTAGGCGGACACTTTCTTGGTTGCCGGAGGAGCGGCCATCCCTTTCTTACTCTTGCCGGTGGAGCTCGATGGAACGTCCTCGACGGCAGCGCAGCACTCCGAAGAGGTGCGGTTGCCGGAGTGTGCCCCAGAGCACTTGCCGGACTTGGTCTTCGTCTTCTTCCCCTCGGGAGCTTCAGCGGCAAGTGTATCTTTCTCTGCCGCAGCTGCCGCATCCCGGTAGATCTTGTCGGCGCAGACAAGCGCATCCTTCTTGTCGCCGTGGACAGTGATGACGCTTATCGGCCCCGGCATCTTGAGTACGTTGTAAGCATAATGGGAAGCTGCCATGAACTTGGCGAGGGCAGGACGGCCAAGTATTCCATTGTAGGGCAATGGAATATCGGCGACGTCGAAAGTGATGCGCTCAGTTCTGAAATTGAGCTCCCCGCCAAAGGTCACCGGCAGAGTGATCTTTCCCTTGGGCTTGCTCCTTCCCGGGTTGATTCCTTGGAAAGAACCGGTCTCTTCGAGCTCGCCATCTGGAATTTGGAGTTTCTTGATCACAGCAGAGGAGATCAAGTTCAGCCCGGCCCCGCCGTCAACCAACATTTTGGTGACCTTGAGGTTGCGGATGGTGGGAGAAACCAGCATCGGCAAGCACCCGACCGCAGTGGTGCGGTCAGGGTGATCCTCAAGATCAAAAATGATGGGCGTGCTGGACCATTTGAGGAGCCTGCGCGACTCCACGGGTGGCTCTGCTGCATTCACCTCACGCACCCACTGCTTTAGTTGGCGGTGGGAGGTGTGCAGAGAGGCGCCACCGTCGACGCACAGGACCTCCGTGGCCTTCTGGAACTCCTGCTCGCTGTTATCCTCGTCCTCCATGTCTTCGTCGTCGTCTTCGTCCTTGTCGCGGCCCCGGGAAGGTCGATCTCCTTGCCGCTGCTTGGCCTTGCCGCGGCGTCCTCCCTGGCCGTTGAACGGCCGCTTCTTGCTTGGCTCTTCCCCGCCACCTTGGGCCTTCTCCTTGTCGCGCCTCTCGTACTCAGCCTTCTGCTGCTCGACGAGGTACTCGACGCGTTTGCAGTTGGAGAGATCGTGGCCCTTGGTGTGGTGGATTTTACAGTATTGCTTGTCGGAGCCGTCCTGCTTGTCGGCTGCCGCTACAGGGGCAGGCTCCTTGCCGGAGCCGCCAGCCTGCGTTTGCTTGGCGGGAGCCTCCTTGCCGGACTTCTCGACGGCAAGCACCTCTTTCTTGCCCTTCCTTCTGTTATTCCGCCGCCGGCTCTTCTTTGCCGGGGCGGCGTCGTCGCTGTCGCTTCCTCCCGCGCCAGTATCCTCCCCGGGGAGCCTCCTCCCCTCTTCTGCGCGTGCGCACTTGTCAGCCAGAGCATAGAGCTCGCTGACATCCCGAATCTTGGTCATCGCCATTTCTTCACGCATGCGGCGGTTACGCACGTTCTGGTGGAACGCGGTGATAACCGCGGCAGGGTGGACATCCGGGATGTTATGTTGCACACGGCTGAAGCGTTGGATGTACTTGCGCAGGGGCTCTCCTTCCTTCTGGGCCAAAATGTGGAGATCGCTCTCCTGGCCGTGGGGTTTGTGGCCGCCGGTGAAGGCGCCAACAAACTGGTGGCAAAGGTCGGCCCAAGAAGAGATGGAACCTTCCGGCAAGTGCATAAGCCACGAACGGACGTTCGGCTTAAGCACGAGCGGGAAGTAGTTTGCCAAGATCTTCTCGTCGCGCCCCCCGGCAGCTTGCACTGCGATGGTGTAGACGCTGAGGAATTCCGAGGGGTGCGTCTTGCCGTCGTACTTCTCCGGTACGTCGGGCTTGAAATTCTTCATGCTGGGCCACTGGACGCGCCGCAGCTCGCGGGTGAACGCAGGGCAGCCTGCCGCGTACGGCAAGTCGCCTGGTTCACCGGGCGCGCGCGCGTCGACAGTGTTCCCAGCCCTATGATCTGATTGTCGCCGAGCTTCTCGGCGGCGCTCGATTGTGGTGCGAGCGTCCTCTTGTCGCCGGTCGTCGAGGACTTGGCGCTGGTCCCGACGGGCCCGCGGATCCGACGACGCTGTGGAGCCGTCGTCGGCGTTGTTCCGGCGGGGCGGCGTCTTCTGCTTCCGCGGCGGGGAGTGCACGCTTGTCGCACCCCCGACGGTCTTGTCGCCGTCGGCCTTCGTCTTCTCAGCTTGCCGCAGCCGCGAGGCCGCCGGCTGCTGTGGAGAATCGTTGTTGGCGAAGGCGATCAGGCTCTGGATGGTGGCCCTCCAGTCTTCGGCCTTGTCTGCCGCTGGAGGGATGTCGAGGAGCAGTTGCGCTCTCGCGAGCGCTTCTGCTGGAGTGGAGGGGAACGGGGGCGAACGGTGCGAGGAGCGGGATATGCTCGGACTCCTAACAACGTTAGAAGGAGCAGGGTCCCGCGCCGGCGCCTTCGCTTTGCTTGTGCCCGGACGGTGGTCCGGGGCGTCCCGCGAGCCTCCGGCTTGCCCTTGTCCCAGCAAGCGGATACCACCTCCTGTGGTATGGCGCGGCTGGGTTGTCGTGTGCTGAGATGGACGCGGCGCGTCCACGGAGACCGAGGCTCGGTCGTCCGTCCTATCCTTGGATTTGGTGGCGCCGCGAGTGTCCTCGCCGGCGACCACCCTTCCGACGGCGTCTCCCCCGCCCACCGTTGGCTCTGGTGGCGGCGGGTGAGACGCAGACGGGCCTCCGACCTGCGAAGCCTTCTTCTTCGGGGCCATGAAGTTGCTGCTAGTGAAGTTGCTGACGAAACTGGAGAGGTTGATGAAGAATGTGCCCGCGCGAACGCCGGATCAGGTTCGCACAACCTCGACGCCCCCTACCTGGCGCGCCAAAGATGTCGGGGGAAACTGTCCGCCACGAACACCTATGGGACCGGAGCCCCTTGTCTGTGCGGTACGAGGGCGGAGGGAGCACGAAGAGCAGATCGTAGCGAGCACGCGGGCAGTTTTACCCAGGTTCGGGCCGCGGTAGACGCGTAAAACCCTACTCCTGCTTAGTTGTGTATTGAGTTGGAGAGCTCGGGAGCTTGAAAAAGCAGCTACACCGAGCGTATGAGTGATCTAGGTTCCAAACCCCCTCCACGTTGTGCATGGGCCTCCTTTTATAGTGCAAGGGGTCACCGACAGGTGTCAACGTAGAAGAAAGGGGTAGAAACGTAAAAGAGGTGGTAGTTGTAACAGTGCGGGAACAGTGGAGCTACAGTGCGCGAACAGTGGTCGCTACCTACTTTGACAGTGGGGGACAAGGGCATTTAATGCCCGTCGCCGTCGACCCCAAAAGCTCCCGCCCTTGCGTCTCCGTCTGCCACGGCGATGGATCCACCACCGTGGAGTGCCACCGTGTCCCCCAGGCTGCACAGCCATCCGCCACGCGTCCCTGGATAGGCCCCAGGGCGACGCGTGGGCCGATGAGCTGGAGCGCGGACACACAGCGCAACTCTCCCGGCAAGTACCTTGCAGGGGTCTTGATCTTGCCGGGCCCGGGAGCTTGCCGCTCCCCGGGCCCTCGCCGGGACGCATATAGCGCCGAGGCGTGTCTTCTATGATGGAATCTTCTAGTCTTCCTGGCAAGCTCCTCTTGCCAGGGTCTTGTGCTAGTGGGGCAGTCTTGAGCCTGGTACGGCCTTCCCGGCAAGCTCCACTTGCCGGGGTCTCGATCTTCTGTCTTGCATACTTTGTTTTTGAATGGTTTAATATGGAGCAGGAAGGTCTCCGGCGAGCGCGTGGTAAACCCTGCCGCGGGAAGCTGCAACTGCCCGTGCACAAGTTGGGGTACTGAGGTACCCCTACCTTAGTACACCGACAAGTTTTGTTTCATAACATGTTTTCTCTCTAAGTGAAATTTACTTGCAACAACTCCAATCAGTCTTGGATTTTGACAAATATATATGGTCCTAGTAATCAGGAAGATAAATCTGATTTCTTACAGTGGTTTAGTAATATTCAAATGCCCCTTGAGGTGGATTGGATAGTGATGGATGACTTCAATTTTATCAGATCTCCAAGTGACTGGAACAAACTAGGCGGGGG
>LR738710.1:43069448-43222359 GCA_902687465.1 Secale cereale | reverse complement strand
GGCTGTGAACCAAATGCTTCTTTTTAATGAAGCTATCAGTAATCTGGGTTTGTTGGGATTACCTTTAAAAGGGAGGCAATTTAGTTGGAGTAACATACAGGAAAACCCACTGTTAGAAAAGCTTGACTGATTTTTTACTTCTGCCTCATGGATGATCTCATATCCAGACACCACTGCCCTTCCCCTTGCAAGACCTATATCTGACCATCTACCCTATTTGATTACAGTGGGCACTTCAGTTCCCAAAGCAAAAGTGTTTAGATTTGATAATTTCTGGTTGAAACACAGTTCTTTTAAGGAGGTTGTTAAAGTATCTTGGGATATTCCTGTGGGCTACACAAATCCTGCTAAGATGATCAATGCTAAATTCAACAATCTGAGGAGGGCTTTAAAATTATGGGCAAAGAACTTGACATGCCTTAAGAAGCAGATTGTAGACATTAATGAATGTATTTTCCTCATGGACTTCTTTGAGGAATTTAGAAGACTGGGTACAATCGAGTGGAACTGTAGAGCTATGATCAAAGAACACTTGTTGACTATTCTAAAAAACCAGAAAATTTACTGGAAGCAGAGTGGTCATGCATGAGGATCTATTAATTACATGCATAATAAGAGGATCTATTAATTACATGCATAATAAAATTGCTATGATCCTTAATGATGACCACATTGAAATATGAGATCATGCTGGGAAGGCTGGTATTCTTTGGGAATCCTTTAGAAAGAGATTAGGAAAATTTGAGGGACACACCATGCATTTTGATTTGCAAGACCTTCTTGCTAATCAGGTAAGCCCAGATATTTTCAGGGACACCAAACAACCATTTTCAGATGAGGAAATTAATAATGTTGTTAAGGAGCTGCCAACTGACAAATCCCCTGGGCCAGATGGATACAATAATGAATTTTTAAAAGCCTGTTGGGACATTATAGGAGCTGATGTAAGACAATTGGTTCATGCCTTCAATGAAGGTAATATTTATCTTGAGAACATCAACACTTCTGATATCACACTAATACCCAAGAATAATGCTCCTCTCACTCCTAGTGATTTTAGACCAATTTTTTGCTTAATGGGGTGCTTAAGATTATCACTAAACTGCTGGCAAATAGACTGCGAAAGGTAATTCTACAATTGATTCATATCAATCAATATGGCTTCCTCAAAGACATGGTTATTCAAGATTGCTTGGGGTGGTCTTATGAATATATCCACCAGTGTCTGAAATCAAGAGAAGAATTGCTTGTGATAAAGTTAGACTTTGAAAAAGCATTTGATACAATTGAACATCAAGCAATTATTGACATCCTTGGAGCTAATGGTTTTGGCAATAAGTGGGTTTCATGGATAGAAATGATATTTAGCTCAGCTTCAACTGTTGTGCTGCTGAATGGAGTGCCAGATAAGAAAATCTATTGTAGAAGGGGAGTACCACAAGGAGACCCTCTTTCCCCAGTATTGTTTGTCATAGCTGCAGACCTTCTACAATCAGTCATTAATAAAGCAATGGGACTGGGCCTTATCCATACACCACTGCAAATACACTCCTGCCCTAATTTTCCAATTGTCCAGTATGCAGATGACACCTTATTGATAATGCAAGCTGATTCCAGACAACTGCTCTACCTTAAATCCCTACTAAACACTTTTGCATCTGCCACTCGTCTCATAGTAAACTATCAGAAGTCCATCATGGTCCCTATTAATATTCAAGAGGAGAGGGCACAAATCTTTGCTAGCACTCTTAACTGTTAGATGGGACAATTCCCATTCACATATCTTGGGCTTCCTTTAGGACTTGTCAAACCAACAGTGAAACAATGTCTCCCACTGGTTAACAGGGTTGCAAAAAGACTAGCTGGTATTGCCACTTTTATGACTTATCCAGGCAGATTGTTAATGGTTAAAGCTGTTTTAGCTTCACTCACAATATTCTTCATGAGCTGTTTGGATGTACCAGTTACTATTAAGCAACAAATCTTAAAATATTTCAGGCACTGCTTATGGAGAGGCCCAGACATGGATGATCATAGACCAGCCCTAGTAAAATGGACCACTGTTTGTAGGCCAAAAAATCAAGGAGGGCTAGCAGTCATGGATATTTTCACACAGAATAAGGCACTACTTATGAAAAATTTACACAAATTCTATAACAAACATGAAACTCCATGGGTTCAATTGATTTGGGAAACTCACTACACTGAAAACAAGTTGCCAAGACATGAGTTAGTGGGATCTTTCTGGTGGAAGGCAAACTTGCATTTAATTCAGCAGTACAAAGCCCTAGCAAGGTGTAATTTGGGAGATTGCAGAAGTGCTTACTTTTGGACTGACTTATGGGCTGAAGAACTCATGCAACATAAATTCCCACATCTATTATCTTTTGTGCTTAACCACAGACTTACTGTATAGCAGGTCATTGGCACAGAATATCTGGAAGACCTATTTCACCTACCACTATCAATGGAGGCACATGAACAATTTTTAGAGCTTGAAGAGATGTGCCACATTTTGAGGCAATCCCAGTACCAGCATTTAACAAACACATGGAGCTATATCTGGGGTAATGAGCACTTTTCTTCAGCCAAGACTTACAATGTTATGATTGGGTACAAGCAAACCCCACCACACTTCAACTGGATTTGCAATTCATCCTGCCAGCCTAAACATAAAATGTTCTTCTGGATGCTCTTACATGACAAACTAAATACAAGAAATCTTCTGAGAAGGAAAACACTTGTGCTAGAAGATTATAACTGTGCTCTCAGGGGATGTCATCAGGAGGAAAGCCTATACCATTTGTTTTGGGGTTGCCCATTTTCTAAGAGTTGCTGGGACCACATTTGCCCCACTAGAACACCAAATTTATCTGTCTTAGAGGCCTTTCAGGATATCAAAGAAAAACTGAGAATTCCTTTCTTCATGGACATAATAATACTCAGCTCCAGGGCTATCTGGATTTCTAGAAACAACAAGATCTTCGAACATATTACTCCCACATTTCAAGGATGGAACCACATTTATTTGATGGAGCTGAAGCTACTCAAGCACATAATAAAACCAAAGCATGCCAATCAATTCCTTTCATGGCTGGATCTTCAAGGATAGTCTCTTATAGCTTAGCTTACAACTTAGGTTTCTTTCTTTTAGTTTTTCCTTCTTCCTTAGACTTAGCTTTTCGGTCCCTTTCTCTTCTTAGTTTTTTAGTTTTCTAGATTCCCTCCCCTCTCCTTCTTTTTTTCTTCCTTTTTAGGGGCTCCTCTCAAGCTCTTGCTCTCCTTTGTACTTTGGTTCTCAGGACCTTTTTTGCTCCTAGCTATTTCTAAAAATTGCAGTGGGGTGTTTTACCCTACTGTTTATAGTAAAAAAAAGAGGACTTGATACTTAATGCTATGGTTGGGTTTCACGACCTTAATGATCTTTAGCAATGTTGGGGATATCGCTTATCGGGAACTTATCGGTCGACCCATGATAAGGGGTAAATCGGCCAGTTTATCGGCATATCGGCCGATTTATCGCCATATCGCCTGATTTATCGGCCGATTTATCATATCGGTCAGACGGCGGTAAGCGATAAATCGGCCGATTTATCGGCATATCGGAAGATATCTTGAACAATGATCTTTAGTAGTTGCGGATGCTTGCTAGGGGTCCAATCATAAGTGCATATGATCCAAGTAGAGAAAGTATGTTAGATCATGCCTCTCCCTCATATAAAATTGCAAGAGTGATTACCGGTACTTGTTATCGATTACCTAGGGACAAATGACTTTCTTGTTGACAAAAGCTATCCACTTTTATTGTCTTGCAAAGTACTTCTAGTTTCATACTTGTTTTTGGTAAAGCAAACGTTAAGTGTGCGTAGAGTTGTATCGGTGGTCGATAGAACTTGGGGGAATATTTGTGTTACCTTTAGCTCCTCGTTGGGTTTGACACTCTTACTTATCGAAAAAGGCTACAAATGATCCCCTACACTTGTGGGTTATCAAGACCTTTTTCTGGCGCCATTGCCGGGGAGCAATAGAGTGGGGTGAATATTCTCAAGTGTGCTTGCTTGCTTTATCACTAAGTAGTTTTTATTTTGTGCTCTTGTTTTCTATCTTTAGTTATGGGTAGGAAACGCAAAATACCAAAAAAATAAGTGGTACCTACTGAACCGATGGTTGAAGAACCACCCAAAATCTATCACACTACTGAAAGTTTTTACTTGGATCATCTTTGATCCCTATGTGCTCGTGCTAAAACCCCAACTAGCTTAGTTGAGGGCAAATCTTTAGATGATCATGCTTGTTATGTGCGACATCTCTTGACTCAAAAAGGTCAAACTTTTATTGGATCAAATTCATCGTTTGAAGTGCTATGCTTGGAATTTATGTGAAATATATGATTTTACTTGTTGTTCTGAGTACCCTAAGAAACACCTTTCTTACCAATGTGAGTTTAGTGATAATGGAATCATATCTTCTTATGCTAAGGGTGTTTATAATTACTTTGATGTTCAACAAATAGAAGAATTTGTTGCTTTTAAGGGTGCTTATGAAATTGCTTCTTTGATTGAAAAGTATGATGCCACTCTTTACAAATGTGAAATTTTTGATATACTTAAATATTGCTATGATAATTATGCTTCCAATGCTTATATTAAACCATATATTGAGCACTTCTTTGCTGTCCAAGAAGAGACTAATTTTTTGCAGGAGTCTATGGAAGAGGAAATTGATGACACTGTGAGCTCATTAGATGAAAAAGATGAGGAGGAGAGCGAAGAACAAAAGGAGGAAGAACGAATTAGCTACCCGTGCCCACCTTTTGACGAGAGTAACTCTTTATCCCATACATTGTTTAATTACCCTTCTAGTTTACCGAAGGATGAATGCTATGATGATTGCTGTGATCCCCTTGATTCTTTAGAAATATCCCTTTTTGATGATGCTTGCTATGTTTGTGGACAAGATGCCAATATAAATTATGCTTATGAAGATGAACTTGCTATAGTACCTTATGTCAAACATGAAATTGTTGCTATTGCACCCACACATGATAGTCCCATTATCTATTTGAATCCTCCTCACTACACTATATCGGAGAAGTTTGCACTTATTAAGGATTACATTGATGGGTTGCCTTTTACCATTGCACATGATGATTTTGATGAATGTAATATGCATGTGCTTGGTGCTCCTACTTGCAATTATTATGAGAGAGGAACTACATCTCCGCCTCTCTATGTTTCCGACATGATAGAATTGCAAGAAACTGCTTATACTATGCATTGGCCTTTACTTGATGTATGGGTTTCTGCCCGTACGTCGTCGCGCGCGATTTTGCGAAAAAGTCCACGTGGTTGAGAGTATTCAACCCGCAGTCCATATAATAAAGTCAATCGAACCGGTATGGGCGAGACAAAAAAAATGCCTCCCGATCTGGCCCATAGGCCGCCGCATCATGCTCTGCTCCTTCCCGAGCCTTCTCGCTCGATCTGGATTAGCAGGTCTCGATCACCTCGGCTTGCTCATCACACCGGCGTCCCGCGCCACCGCCGCCGACCAGTACGCTACGTTCCACACAAACGACATCGAAGCATCAACGCCCGGGTCTAAAGACCTGCTACACTAGCGGCGAGCGAACATGCGCTCGCCCGGGCGATGGATCTCGGCTGCTCCTCCGTGGATCCGGCGACGGACGAATTGTGACGGGAGAGGTGGGCCGTGTCCCTGGAGGACACCAGTGGTGGACGGATCGAGAGGGAGAGGCGGCGATCTCGATGGCGGTCTCCTTAGAGAACAGCGGCAGTAGCTTGCGTGGCCCACGCGACGGATCCGGCTGCTCCGGCGTGGACGGCGGACAAATCGAGACGGAGAGGCGACGTCTCCATGGCGGGATCCCTCGAGAAAATGTGTGAGAGAGATTAGAGAGAGAAGGGCTTCAGAGGATGAGAGAAGGGATGGGAGTCGGCTTGTCCTGCTTGAGCGGTTGGAGGAGGCAGGGGAGGCGGCCTCGAGGAGGAGCTGAAGGTCGCCGCCCTGTGCTCTGCTGCTGTGGCTGTCCCAACGAGGGCCTATGGCGAAGAAGATGAACAAAAAGGTGGGAGGAGGAGCTGTGGCTGCTCTGCTGCTCTACGGTTGTGGGTTTGAGAATGGGATAGAAAATGAACGGTGGTGGGTGAGACGGTGGTGTGGCTTAGATAAGATTGTGTTGTGCGATAGCTCCACGAGGACGTGTGGCGCACATGCAAGGACATGGTTCCTTTACACACATGTTAGATTTTCTTTTAGGTTGGATTTGGCTCTATTTTTTTATCTTCGTACTGATTGATTATTAGGCCAACTCCACCGCTAGACCGCAAACGAATGCCTATTTTGTTCGAATTTTGTCCGTTTGTGTTTAGATAACGGACGTACGTGTTCGGTCTTTGTCCGAGGCGCCCAACGTGATAGACTATCCCAAAAAATGTCCGACTGCGTCCCACCGCGCCCGCGACCTCGCGCGCCGGGTGCGTCCGCTGCATGCTTGGGCTCGTGTGCCCACCCGCGACCATCTCGAAGCTCGCCCATGCTCACCGCGCAATTCTGTCCACCGAGCGCGAGGCGCCGCCATGCCCCGTAGCTGTCGTCGGCGCGCCCGCCCCGCACTGCAGCCATCGACCTGCGGCTCACGCTGGCCCGACCTAAAGAATCAAACATATCCTCTATCTGGCCAACCTAATCGTGAAAATTGGCGTTTATTTCGCTGTAAAGCACGTCAACTTTTATTCTCCGCACGGGCATGTTTACAAAAAAAGCTATGTTTTCGAAAATCAACCCGCAGTCCTGACTTAAGTGACAAAAACGAATAGATTTTTTTCAGAAACCCCCTCCGTTTTCATGAAATAAACTTGTAGTCCGCACTTAAATAAAAACAATCATTTTTCATATTTTTCCAGAAAACTCCCTACCGTTCCTATTAATTAATCCGCAATTCAACTATAAGTGACAAATGCTTATAAAAAATCATATCTTGTAAACCGTTACTCCAATTTAAATTATTATATATGATTTTAATTAGAAAAATGTGTAGAATTTGAATATAATATTATTTTTAACTATTTAACATTTTTAAAATTCTATTTAGAGTGTAGTTTTAATCAATAGAGATGTGTACAATCTAAATATGATGTTATTATACTTATTTAACATTTTTAAAATTCTATTTATGGTGTAATTTTAATCAATAGCGCACAATCGGTCTTTTTTCAATACTGATGCTGATCCGTGTTGAAAATGAAAATCTTATCAAAATCAGATTGAAGACAAAGGAAACCAGGAATAACCACACATACATGCATCAGCAAAACATTGCATGGAAAAAAATGATGTTCATCTTATGCCGAGAGAGAGAGAGAGCATATATGGGTTGCTATGTGGGGGCCTTGAATTATGATTATTGGGTTGGGGGTGTATCGTATTGTTTTCTCCCGTTGCAACGCACGGGCTCTTTTGCTAGTTTATCCTAATTAATAGAAAGTTAAAGTAGGGTACAGAAGGTTGTGCTATCTAGATTCACCTATCCCATGCTCATCAAAAGGAATCCATTAACAAGGTTGATCAGGTCTTGTTAATAAACTCTTTCCGAATGACATGAAAATGGAGAATTTTTTAATAACACTAGGTTACCTCAATGGGGATATGTATGTCCCCAACAATAAGAATGTCATATGTCTTCTTGACAGTAGGAAGAGTAAATCCAAAACCTCCAATGGTGATAGTTGAATTTTTTCCAATATAATTGATACTGTGGACCTGAGGTTGTTTCCTCAAAAAGTGTACCGTATGCTCATTACCATTGACATGAAAAGTGACATTGCCTTTGTTGCAATCAATAACAGCCCCTACAGTATTCAAAAAGGGTCTTCCAAGGATAATAGACATACTATCATCCTCGGGAATATCAAGTATAACAAAGTCCGTTAGAATAGTAACATTTGCAACCACAATAGGCACATCCTCACAAATACCGACAGGTATAGCAGTTGATTTATCAGCCATTTGCAAAGATATTTCAATAGGTGTCAACTTACTCAAGTCAAGTCTACGATATAAAGAGAGAGGCATAACGCTAACACTAGCTCCAAGATCACACAAAACAATTTTAACATAGTTTTTCTTAATGGAGCAAGGTATAGTAGGTACTCCTGGATCTCCTAGCAAAAGAGCCCGTGCGTTGCAACGGGAGAAAACAAGACGATACACCCCCAACCCAATAATCATAATTCAAGGCCCCCACATGGCAACCCATATATGCTCTCTCTCTCGGCATAAGATGAACATCATTTTTTTCCATGCAATGTTTTGCCGAGGCATGCATGTGTGGTTATTCCTGGTTTTCTTTGTCTTCAATCTGATTTTGATAAGATTTTCATTTTCAACACGGATCAGCATCAGTATTGAAAAAAGACCGTTTGTGCGCTATTGATTAAAGTTACACCATAAATAGAATTTTAAAAATGTTAAATAAGTATAATAACATCATATTTAGATTGTACACATCTCTATTGATTAAAACTACACTCTAAATAGAATTTTAAAAATGTTAAATAGTTAAAAATAATATTATATTCAAATTCTACACATTTTTCTAATTAAAATCATATATAATAATTTAAATTGGAGTAACGGTTTACAAGATATGATTTTTTATAAGCATTTGTCACTTATAGTTGAATTGTGGATTAATTAATAGGAACGGTAGGGAGTTTTCTGAAAAAATATGAAAATGATTGTTTTTATTTAAGTGCGGACTACAAGTTTGTTTCATGAAAATAGAGGGGGTTTCTAAAAAATCTATTCGTTTTTGTCACTTAAGTCAGGACTGCGGGTTGATTTCCGAAAACATAGTCTTTTTTGTAAACATGCCCGTGCGGAGAATAAAAGTGGACGTGCTTTACAGCGAAATAAACGCCAATTGTCACGATTAGGTTGGCCAGATAGAGGATATGTTTGATTCTTTAGGTCGGGCCGGAGTGAGCCGCAGGTCGATGGCTGCAGTGCGTGGCGGGCGTGCCGACGGCAGCTACAGGGCATGGCGGCGCCTCACGCTCGGTGGACAGAATTGCGCGGTGAGCATGGGAGAGCTTCGAGACGATCGTGTGTGGGCACACGAGCCCAAGCATGCAGCGGACGCGCACGGCGTGCGAGGTCGCGGGAGCGGTGGGACGCGGTCGGACATTTTTTGGGATAGTCTATCACGTTGGGCACCTCGGACAAAGACCGAACACGTACGTCCGTTATCTAAACGCAAACGGACAAAATTCGAACAAAATAGACATTCGTTTGCGGTCTAGCGGTGGAGTTGGCCTAATAATCAATCAATACGAAGATAAACAAATAGAGCCAAATCCAACCTAAAAGAAAATCTAGCATGTGTGTAAAGGAACCATATCCTAGCATGTGCGCCACACGTCCTCGTGGAGATACCGCACAACACAATCTTATCTAAGCCACACCACCGTCTCACCCACCACCGTTCATTTTCTATCCCATTCTCAAACCCACAACCGTAGAGCAGCAGAGCAGCCACAGCTCCTCCTCCCACCTTTTTGTTCATCTTCTTCGCCATAGGCCCTCGTTGGGACAGCCACAGCAGCAGAGCACAGGGCAGCGACCTTCAGCTCCTTCTTGAGGCCGCCTCCCCTACCTCCTCCAGCCGCGCAAGCAGGCCAAGCTGACTCCCACCCCTTCTCTCATCCTCTGAAGCCCTTCTCTCTCTAATCTCTCTCACACATTTTCTCCAGGGATCCCGCCATGGAGACATCGCCTCTCCGTCTCGATTTGTCCGCCGTCCACGCCGGAGCAGCCGGATCCATCGCATGGGCCACGCAAGCTACTGCCGATGTTCTCCAAGGAGCCCTCCATCGAGATCGCCTCCTCTCCCTCTCGATCCGTCCACCACTGGTGTCCTCCAGGGACACGGCCCGCCTCTCCCGTCTTGATCCGTCCATCGCCGGATCCACGGAGGAGCAGCCGAGATCCATCGCTCGGGCGAGCGCATGTTCGCCCGCCGCTAGTGTAGCAGGTCTTTAGACCCGGGCGTTGATGCTTCGATGCCGTTGGTGTGGAACGTAGCGTACTGGTCGGCGGCGGTGGCGCGGGACGCTGGTGTGATGAGCAAGCCGAGGTGATCAGGACCTACTGATCCAGATCGAGCGAGAAGGCTCGGGGAGGAGCAGAGCATGATGTGGCAGCCTACGGGCCTGATCGGGAGGCATTTTTTTGTCTCGCCCATACCGGTTCGATTGATTTTATTATATGGACTGCGGGTTGAATACTCTCAACCACGGGGACTTTTTCGCAAAATCGCGCGCGACGACGTACAGGCAGAAACCCAACTTTATTTTTTATTAGGTAAAGACTTAATGTACATGAATTGTTCTTTTATGACATGCCGATGCATAGGAAGAGAGTTAGACTTCGTCATTGCTTGATATATGTTTCTTTGTGGTCCCTACTAAATTCTAAATCATTGTTGATTCAAATTGGCTTTGATATACCTTGGGATCCAGGTGGATTCTTTACTTGAGCACTTTATGCCTAGCTTAATGGCTTTAAAGAAAGCGCTGCCAGGGAGATAACCCGGAAGTTTTAAAAAGAGAGTCATTTATTTATGTTGAGTTTATAAAGTTAAAAAAAATATAGAGGTGAACCTAAAACTTCACAAACAGAAAAGTGAAAGTGAGAAGGATGAGCATCGTGGAAGCGGGAGCATGCCTTGAACTTTGTTCATGCCCTTGGAAACTTTGTGAATCTTGAATTGCAGAAACTTTTCAACAAAAATAATTATCCCCTTGTACAATTCCATTGTATTATAAAAATAATGTGCCAAGAATTTCCTTTAGGATGATTAAATTGCTTGTTGGTTTGCGCGGTGCAAAAACAGAAACTTTAGATGTAGTGCACGATTTTACATTTTTTTTATTGGAACGTCGAAAGGTTCTGAAATTTTTTGCACAATCTTTCCATACAAAATGTTTTTTCCTAAAAAAATTTCAGGACTTTTTAGAGTTACATAAGTATGGTGGATGTTCAAATCTTTACAGACTGTCCTGTTTTCAAAGATTGGTGTTATAGCTTCATTATTTGCTTATGTTTGAATTCTTGTTGAAGCCTCCTTGATTTGGGGCCACAGAATTATGATAGCATATAGTGGGTAATGTTTTTTTATAATTATAAAATAATGTTAGAGCAGTACATGATGAGATTTCATTGATCATATGCACTAACCCCGCTAAAAGTTCGGTTATGTTTTGTGTGGATGAAGTGTTCGATGATCGAGGAGGTCTCGGTGTGAGGAGGAGGAGAGGCAAGAGCTCAAGCTTGGGGATGCCCAAGGCACCCCAAGTAAATATTCAAGGAGACTCAAGAGTCTAAGCTTGGGGATGCCCCGGAAGGCATCCCATCTTTCTTCAACAAGTATTGGTATGTTTTCAGATTCGTTTCTTTCACATGATATGCGTAAATTCTTGGAGCATCGTCTGTTTTTTATTTTTCTTTTAATAATGCACCATGCTGGTAGTCCTTGGACAATTGATAGAATGCTCATTTCACTTCACTTATATCTTCTGAGTATGGCTTTATAGAATGCTTCATGCGCTTCACTTATATCATTTGAAGTTTGGATTGCCTGTTTATCTTCACATAGAAAACCGATGTTCGTAGAATGCTCTCGTGCTTAACTTATATTTGTTAGAGCATGATCTTTTGTAGAAAGAATTAAACTCTCGTGCTTCATTTATATCTATTTAGATAGTCAAACGAAATTGGTCAGTTGCATGGTTAGTCATAAAATCCTACATAAAACTTATGGATCACTAAATATGATATTTTTGATTCCTTGCAATAGTTTTATGATATAGAGATGATAATATGTGGGAGGTACTAGTGGATGATCGTGTTTAGTAAGATATTGGTGTTAAGGTTTTTGATTCCCGAAGCATGCACATATAGTCTCTCGTTATGCTGGGAAGTTGGAGCACAATTTATCCTTGATTGTCTTATCTTTGTGTGAAGGTCGGGGCCGCACGATGGTTAACTCCTACCAACCTCCCCCCTAGGAACGTGCGTATTATTACTTTGCTTCGAGGGCTAATAAACTTTTGCAATAAGTATGTGAGTTCTTTATGACTAATGTGAGTCCATGGATTATACGCACTCTCGCCCTTTCATAATTGCTAGCCTCTCTTGTGCCGCGCAACTTTCGCTGGTGCATAAACTTTATTATACTTCCCTCAAAACAGCCACCATACCTACCTATTATGGCATTTCCATAGCCATTCCAAGATATATTACCATGCACTTCCATCATATAGTTGACTTGCGCATTCATTTTCATATTGCTTTGCATGATCGTAAGACAGCTAGCACGATATTTTCATGGCTTGTCCGTTTTTTGATATCTTTGCTATGCTAGATCATTGCACATCCTCGTACACTGCCAGAGGCATTCATTTAGAGTCATACTATGTCATAGGTATCGAGTTGTAGTTTTTATTTCTTTTGAGTTATAAGTAAATAGAAGTGTGATGATTATCATTATCCATTATTAGAGCATGTCCCAGTAAGGAAAGGATGATGGAGACTATAATTCCCCCACAAGTCGGGATGAGACCCCGGACAATGAGAAAAAAATATAAAATAATAATAATAATAATAATAATAATAATAATAATAATAATAATAATAATAATAATAATAATAATAATAATAATAAAAGAGGCCAAAGAAACCCACCAAAAAAAGAGAAAACAAAAAAAGAAGAAAAAAAAGGAGAGAAGGGGCATGCCAATTCCACACTTGTGCTTCAAAGTAGCACCATGTTTTTCATATAGAGAGTCTCATATGTTGTCACTTTAATATACTAGTGAGAATTTTTCCTAGTAGAGTTTTATGCATACCCACTTAGTTCCATATTGAACTTTCATACATTTATAGCTCTTAGTGCATCCGTTGCATGGCAATCCCTACTCCTCACATTGATATCGATTGATGGACATCTCCATAGTCCATTAGTTTGCCTAGTTGATGTGAGACTTTCTTCCCTTCTTTTGTCTACTACCACCGCATTCTAT
This sequence comes from Secale cereale, assembly GCA_902687465.1. Classification (NCBI taxonomy): domain Eukaryota; kingdom Viridiplantae; phylum Streptophyta; class Magnoliopsida; order Poales; family Poaceae; genus Secale; species Secale cereale. The sequence goes on along the minus strand of LR738710.1, from coordinate 43,209,256 downwards.
TCCACCTATATTGCTATATCCATGGCTTGCGCTCATGTATTGCGTGAGAGTTGAAAATGCTGAAGCGCGTTAAAAAGTATGAACCAAATGCTTGCTGACATTGGGGTAGTACATGATTTATACTTTGAGCTGGGAAGACAGAGCATGACAAGACTATATGATTTTGTAGGGATAATGTTCTTTAGCATTTGATATTCTGAAAGACATGATTGTTAGTTGGGATGCCAGAGTATTGCTGTCTTTATGTAAAATTATAGACTATTGCTTTGAATCACTCATGTCTTAATATTCATGCCATGACTAGATATATGATCAAGTTTGTGCTAGTTAGCATTCCACATCAAAAATTATCTTTTGTATCATTTACCTACTCGAGGACAAGCAGGAATTAAGCTTGGGGATGCTGATACATCTTCGTTGTATCTATAGTTTTTGATTGTTTCATGACAATTATTCAACTTTTACATACTTTTGGAAACTTTTTATATGATTTATTGGACTAACTTACTGATCCAGTGCCAAGTGCTAGTTCCTGTTTTTTGCATGTTTTTTGTATCACATAAAATCCATATCAAACGAAGTCCAAACGTGATAAAAATCGACGGAGAACTATTTTGGAATATATGTGATTTTTAGGAGGTGGAAGCAACGCAAATGGGGGCTCACAGTGCCCACAACCCACTAGGGCGCGCCACCAGGCCCAGGCGCGCCCTTGTGTCTTGTTCCCTCCTCGAAAGTCAGTTACGGATATCCGGGAATTTAAGAAACGGTGAAGGGCCAGATCTGGGGAACGTGAAACAGAAGAGGACAGACAGACATATCCAATCTCGGAGGGGCTCTCGCCCCCCCGCCGCCAAGGAGGCCATGGACCAGAGGGGGGAACCCTTCTCCCACCTAGGTAGGAGGCCAAGGAAGAAGAAGAAGGAGGGGGGCTCTCTCCCCCTCGCTTCCGGTGGCGCCGCAGTGCCGTCGGGGCAATGATCGGGATGGCGATCTACATCAACAATCTTGATACTGTCAACACCAACTCTTTTCCACTCATTGCAGCGGTGTAACACCTCTTCCCTCCCACTCTAATCTCTACTTAAACATGGTTCTCAACTCCATATATTATTTCTCAGTGATCTATGGTTATCCTATGATGTTTGAGTAGATCTGTTTTGTCCTCTGGGTTAATCGTGATCTTGGTTGGTATGATTGTATATTTTATTTATGGTGCTGTCCTACAGTGTGCTCCGTTCTTGTGCAAACCTAAGGGGGCCTCGCTGTAGGGTGTTGCAATATGTTCGTGGTTCGCTTAGTGTGGGTTGCGAGAGTGACATAAGCTTAAACCCGAGTAAGTGGGGTATGACGTATGGGAATAAAGAGGACTTGATACTTAATGCTATGGTTGGGTTTCACGACCTTAATGATCTTTAGTAGTCGCAGATTCTTGCTAGGGGTCCAATCATAAGTGCATATGATCCAAGTAGAGAAAGTATGTTAGCTCATGCCTCTCCCTCATATAAAATTGCAAGAAATCGATTACCTAGGGACAAATGACTTTCTTGTTGACAAAAGCTATCCACTTTTATTGTCTTGCAAAGTACTTCTAGTTTCATACTTGTTTTCGGTAAAGCAAACGTTAAGTGTGCGTAGAGTTGTATCGGCGGTCGATAGAATTTGAGGGAATATTTGTGCTACCTTTAGCTCCTCGTTGGGTTCGACACTCTTACTTATCGAAAAAGGCTACAAACGATCCCCTACACTTGTGGGTTATCAAGTGCCGAGAAGGACTTTGTCCTATCGCATGCTTTCCGTATACTCCTGCTAAATGCTATGGATGATGAGACTCTCGTCCTTCAATCCAAAAGCTAGAATTCCGTTACGGTCAAGTGTAATATGTGTGCTTCCATGAGACCCAAACTTCAAAAGTTTTGGGATAGTTATGTGATATTCATGGAATTGAAAATTAATTTTCAGATACAAACAAAGGCTGAAAGATATGAAATATCCAGAGCAATGTTTGTTTGCAAATAATTAGTAAAGTGTTTACTATGCATTAGACCGATAAGAGAGGGATCGAGAAGAACGCCTGTCATATGATGAAAGGTGAATAAAACAACAACTTAAAGAGAAAAGAAGTGTCCAAAGGGTGTTAGTATGACTTACACGCCTAGGAAGTCCGAGGTTAACGCCACTCTTAAGTTGGGTGCTTCTTCTGCGAGTAGGAGAAATACTAAAAGTTAAACTATTAGAAGTATCAAGGCAAAAAGAGTGAAGACTGGAATATCCAGCTCATGTATGAATGTCATACGAGTTATTGATGTATAGAAGGTTGGTCAGAAGAAATAGTTCTTGGGAATTATGATTAAACATGTTAATCACTAATTCTTGGGTATTGTGAGTCGATCACAAAGATACCCGCTCGATTGCATTCCGTTGAGACTCGATGCAAGAACTACTAGGACCTAAAGGACTTGCCAGAAATGAGGTTTAGATACACACATGGAATATAGTAAATGTTATTATACCTTCCATTGGTGTGTTACCGTCTGTATTTATTTTCATAAAACATTTTAGAGTTTTACACACTCTAGCCCATTGCATAAAGTATCTTGCAAGAAGGTTGTTCATAAGAGAACTTTGATGTTTGGTGTTATGAATGACATAAGGGCCATTCTTTCATTATGAACGAGATGTATGTTATGAATAATGATAATAATATATTACCTCTGTGTTTACTTTCATAATTCGTTTCCGAGTGTCATACACTCTAGCCCATTGCACAATGTTGTTGCAAAAGGGTTGTTCATAAAAGAACAATTGTTGTTCATTATTATGGATAACAAAAAGGGCCATGCTTCCATCAATGATGGGACATATGTTATGAATATTGATGGTAATATGATACATTCATAACACTAACGCTAAATGTCGCAAGACTAAAAGAATATCACACAAGTGTGGCACTGCATTTCATCACATTGGAGAAACCCGCATGGAAAATTCCATTATGATGGATTTTGAAGTCGGTTGATTTTAAATCATCTAACACTTGCAACTTTCGTCAAAAAGTGAAGTGACTGAGATACCATTCACAGACCATAAGGAACGAGCAAAGAACGTATTGGTAATCATACATCATGATGTGTGTAGTCCAATAAATGTTGTTGGTGGCACGGGATTTGTCTATCTTCTGAAATGACTCAAGTGGATATATTGATATTTACTTGATGAGACGTAAGTCTGTATCTTTTAAATTCATTCAAAAGGTTCTAAAAATGAAGTAGAAGTTATTGTAACAAGAAAATTATGTTTCTATAATTCGATTGCAGAAAGGAATATTTGAGTTACAAGTTTAGCGAATATCTGATGAGCTGTAAGGGGTTTCATAACTTTGCACCACCCGGAACACCACTGTGAGTGGAATGTCTGTGTAGATGTATGATAACCCACAAGTATAGGGGATCATAACAGTTTTCGAGGGTAGAGTATTCAACCCATATTTATAGATTCAACACAAGGGGAGCCAAAGAATATTTGTAAGTATTAGCAGCTGAGTTGTCAATTCAACCACACCTGGAGATTAATTATCTACAGCAAAGTGATCAGTAGCACAATAATATGATAGTTTTGATAGTAGTGGCAGCAGCAATAGTAACGGTGACAATGATAGCAATAGTTTTGTAGCAAGTGCAGCAGTAACGGTAGCAGTAGTAACTTAGCAAGAACAACATAGGAGAAATTCGTAGGCACTGGATTGGTATTTTGCTGGATGATATTCATCATGAGACAGTCATAACCTAGGGCGATACAACACTAGCTCCAGTTCATAAATATAATGTAGGCATGTATTCTGTAAATAGGCATACGTGCTTATGGAAAGATCTTGCATGGCATCTTTTGTCCTACCCTCCCGTGGCAGCGGGGTTCATATTGGAAACTAAGGGATATTAAGGCCTCCTTTTAATAGAGAACCAGAACAAAGCATTAACACACGGTGAATACATGAACTCCTCAAACTACGGTCATCATCGGGAGTGGTCCCGACTATTGTCACTCCGGGGTTGCCGGATCATAACATGTAGTAGGTGACTATAACTTGCAAGATCGCATCTAGAACATGAATATAATGGTTATACCATAAATGGTTCAGATCTGAAATCATGGCACTTGGGCCCAAGCATTAAGCATGGCAAAGTCATAGCAACATCATTCTCAGAACATAGTGGATACCAGGGATCGGCCCTAACAAAACTAAATAGATTACATGATGAATCTCACCCAACTCCTCACCGACCATCGAGCCTACGAAGGAATTACTCACTCCCGGTGGGGAGCATCATGGAATTGGTGATGGAGAAGGGTTGGTGATGATGAAGAACGAAGACCCCCCTCCCCGAAGCCCCAAACAGACTCCAGATATGGCCTCCCGAGGAAGAACATGAGGTGGCGACGGCTCCGTCTCGTGGATCGCGATAATTATTTCTCCCTGATTTGTTTCTCCGTAAATGTGAATATATAGTATCAGGGTTGACGTCTGTGGGGCCACCAGGTGGGTACAATCCACCTGGGCGCGCCAGGAGGGGGGGGGGGGCGCGCCCTGGTGGGTTGTGCCCACCAAGGTGCCCCCCTCTGGTGGTTCTTTTTTTAGTATTTTTCTTTTATTGTATAAAAATTCCTCGCCAAGTTTCGTTCCATTCCGAGAACTTTTATTTCTGCACAAAAACAATACCACGGTAGTTCTGCTGAAAACAGCGTCAGTCCGGGGTTAGTTTCAATCAAATCATGCAAATTAGAGTCCAAAATAAGAGGAAACGTTGGATACGTATCAACTCCCCCAAGCTTAAACCTTTGCTTGTCCTCAAGCAATTCAGTTGATAAACTGAAAGTGAGGAAGAAAAACTTTTACAAACTCTTTTGCTCTTGTTTTCATAAATAAGCTTAAACGGTATAAATGTTTTCGGCAAAGATCATGACTAACCATGTCAACAATAACTCTTAGAAATAATATTAACTCATATCAATGACATAATCAACTAGTGAGCGATAATAATACATCTCAAACAACAACATGTTATCAAAGCAACCATGATATAATATGACAATAATGGTATCTCGCTAGCCCTTTCTGAGACCGCAAAACATAAATGCAGAGCACCTCCAAAGTTCAAGCAGCGACTAAACATTGTAATTCATGGTAGAAAAGATCCAGTCATAATAACCCCCAACATTCATTACACACAATTCATAGGCATGACAACAATGCTCTCAGATCTGGTGCTTATTTTAGAAGGTGATGACACAACATAAAAGTAAATAGATAGTCTCTTCGCAGAGGGAAGCAGTGATTTGCAGAGGTGCCAGAGCTCAAGTTTTTAAAACAGAGGTAAATGATATTTTGAGACATGCACCCTTCTCATTTATTTCACAACTATCAGTTATGAATATCTTCCATGCTAAACAAGCTAGTGGCGGTTCCCAAGCAGAAAAGTAAAGGTTTGGACTCCATTGGGAGTTTTTGTTTGTTTATTTATAAGCTCTTTTTCTTCTTGCAATTTGAGACTGGGAATCCCTATTACGCCCTTTTCTCGTGCGATGGCGAGTGAATAAACACTCGACTGAGAATAGCCCGCTTAGCATGGAAGATACCGACTACCTCCAGTCATTCCATGAACGATCCGGGCACACAAAAAGGATATTTATTTGAAATTTTTAGAGATGGCACATGCAAATTTACCTAGGACGGCAGGGTAATACCGCATATAGGTAGGTATGGTGGACTCATCTGGAATGACTTGGGTTTTTGAATTTGATGCACAAGCAGTATTCCCGCTTAGTACACGCGAAGGCTAGCAAATAGGTTGGGAAGCGACCATCTAGAGAGCAAAACGATCATGAACATACATATGCACAATAATCATTGGGCACCAGCATGAGGAGGATAAGGACACCATGAACATAAGTATCGTAGAGGTTATGTTGGTTTTGATTCAACTACATGTATGGACATGTGCCATGTCAAGCCACTCGAACATTCAGAGGAGGATACCATATCATCATACTACATCACAATCATTTTAATGCAATGTTGATATCCAAGGTAATTCATTATCAACTCCTAGCTACTGATGCATGACATGTGAAACTATAATCTCTAATTGTCATTGCAAACATGCTTAATCGTAATGGTCTGAATCATGGGTAATAGGTTAAACATATTTACAAAAAAAGATGTAACATCCCAATTTTCAATTTGGATGTTTATAAATAGGTCATTCATATGCATCCATGATTTATGCATTTTTGCCCCATTTTTATTTAAATTTTGATCCAAGGAACTTTGAGCAACTCAAGGACCAAATGAGAGAGTTGGAAGTTTCCCTAAAACTATTTTGAAAATTTTAAAGTTGAGAACTTGGATCAAACTTGGTTCCACCAAAATTCATTTCCATTATTTCAAAAATTAAATAAAGAGAGAATATAAAATGAATTCTTCAAAATCAGAAGGAGAATATTGGAAATTGAATTTGGAATCAAAAAAAATATTAGTTGGATTTTATTTGCAATTTATTTTATTAGTTTAGCAAAAATGTTTATTTTTAAAACTTGCATTTTAGGCCAGATAAATGTGCACAAGGTCATATATAAGACCGTATATCTATGTGAAGTTTTCTGGGATTTTTTAGAAGTTCTTTTATTTTATTTTTTATGCCCTAAATTGCTTCTGTAAAAAAACATTTAAAAAAGAGAGCCACGCCGCTAACAGGCCAAGGCCGAGCAGCGGCCAGCGCAGGCAGCTAGTCCAGCGAGGCCACAGCCAAGCTAGCGCTAGCAGCAGCAGCGCCCCACGTTCTAAAAAAATGGTCGATCGCTACACCTCTCGCTCGCCCCAGGTACGCCCAGCGCCTCCACTCGTTCGCTCTCCCTCCCTCACCTAACTCTCTCCCTGGTTGACTCTCTCCCTTCCCAAACGCTTGGACCCCACCTCTTCATCTTTCTCCCCACGAACAAACAAGAGAAACGTACACGTACAATGCTCCCGACATTGCTTGGTTTTCAATTCTCGGAAAACTTAACTCTAGTGAACCTTTAGCCCAAGGAAGATGTCCTATAAATAGCCACAACTCTCCTCGGCCGATTCATTCGAAAATCGCTCACCAAAACCACATCTAGACGATGCACTCGACGTTCCAATCTTTCCTCAGAAGCTGCAGTTCATCGCCGGATTTCGACGCCGGTGAGCCATACCGAGCCTTCTCCTTTTGTATGTCGACTTCTCTCAATCCCTAGACTTCGTTTGACATGGTCTCGCACTCCCTCTCCATCTACAGAGGCCAACCCGACCACGTTATCTTCACCGGAGCACCCGGATTTCGCGAGTTTCATCGCTGTTCATCGTCGCCGATCTTCACCGACTCCACTACCGGACGAGCCACTCTCCACCGCATCTCCTAGACACCTCCGCTGCCGCCCCCGATCGCCGGAGCTGCCGCCACCATGACGCTAGAGCCGCCCGAGTGTATGTATGTTTCTCTGTAGGCTTCAGTTTGTTTCAGTAAAAAAAACCTTTTCGTTATGGATTGGCCGTCCTCTCCCAGACTCGGAGCACACACCCGTCCAGCTAACCAGAGAGCACCACATGTCGCCGCCCGAAATTAGTTATTTTTTCAGAAAAATTCCTATTTTAGATTTCTATCAGATATTTCTTTTAGCGTATCTTTTAATCTATAGATCCGATTTAGTTGATTGTTTTTCCTACGGTCTCATAAAAATACCCTCTATCCAGAAAACCAAACGAAAAATATTTTTGAAAGTTTTAAAATTTTAATTCAAACATATTTGAATTCAAACTTCGTTAGGCCATAACTTGAGTTTCGTAACTCCGTTTTGGGTGATTCTTTTTGCAAATTGAAGCCTGTGACATGTACTTTCTATTAAAACCAAAACCATTTATTTTTGTTGTCGTAAAAATTATGTTATGTATAGATACTTTATTTGGTTGTTTTTGAAGTTTTCCGAAGTCTTTTATTTGTTTTTCTTTCGAATCTTTGCTTGTATGCTTATGTATGTTATTGCTTACTTATGCTAGATCATCCGGAGTGCGAAGCTTGCTACTATGAATCTTTAGAGTTCAACAACGTCAGCAAGGCAAGTTCACACTTTGATCATAATTTTCCATACCCTCTTTTACTATGCATTAGTTTCACCCTCAAAGATTGCATGAGTAGGATTGGGAACATGTCGTTATGCTTTGTAGTTCATATGGTAGGAACCTATGACCTTTGGTCACCCCGGGAATATTCGTTATGTCATATATTGCTTAGCCATGCTTGTAGACGAGGATTGGAATGTGTGATCCATGCAAGTTGCGAGAGATAATAATTTTGTGACAACATAAGGTGGCAACTTTAATACACATCTGGGTGGATTGTTTGGGGCACCTGGAGAAGCCAGTGCTTGCCCAAGGGGATCCCGGAGTAACCCTACGATTAACCTAGGTCTGCCACCCAGGCTCAAAGGGATCATAAGATATTTCATGCCTTGAAATTTTCGTGTGCAGCCACAAGCCATTATGGGCTTTGGCATAGTTGAGTAAGTTGTGTGACCACTTTCCGTGGTAGACTAGCTGATGTAGGGGAAAGTAGGTGTACCGGTCTACCCATGGTTTGGAGGAAATACTTCAGAAAGGCTATGTCTCGATCTTCTGATCATGGAGGTGGTCGAGTCTTGTGGGGAAAAGTGCGCAAACCTATGTAGAGTGTATAAACAAACCATGCTTAGTCGTGTCCCCGGTTATGGACAACTTGAGTATCTAGAAGTGAAATATTGGTTGATCTCATCACTCTTTTTAATGAAATTATTGGGTTACCAATAACTTGGGAATTTTGGATTGAGTTTGTGGAACCTTATAAGTACTTGCATTTTAATTTAGTAGTAAATAAAAATGTATTCCTCTGTTGTAGGGAAAAATTAGCTTTATGCAAATATTTAAAATTAGAGCCTCCACCAGCTAAATTTGCATATAGAGATAGTCTTTTTTTCATTATTATATTTCTATGGTGTGAAATTGCCAGCATATTCCATGGGCTGACCTACACGACTGCAACGTCTCATGTTGCAGACTTTTCCAACGAGGATTAAAGGTGCGATAGGTCGTTGTTCTACACTCAGTTTGCCGTGGAGTTGGATGGACTCATTTACCTTCTATGCTTCCGCAATTATTTTTATTAGATGGCTTTTGGCCATATTATTTTAATAAATACTCTTTTGAGGACCTTGATGTAATAAAGTGTGTGATTGAACTCTGTTATAATTCCTCGAGTACTGTGTGTGTCAGCATACCGATCCAGGGTTGACACTTCAGCACAAATACTTCGATCCATTTGGGTCGGGTCGCTACAAGATGGTATTAGAGCACACGCGAACTGTAGGACGCGACCACTAGGAAATGGAAAACCATAGGAAGAAAACTCTATTTTACGACTTCCTTATATATCCGTTGGTCTGTACTCTTCTCTATTCATTTCTATCTCTTCTCTACTTTAATTCAATAGTTGTTGAACCCCATCACCAAGTTGCTCAGCCGATGAGACCATGACCTATGAAGTCATCATTGACAAAGAAGAAGAAGCTAGAATTGACTTTGATTTGAGAAGATTTAGTTCAGACCACCACTACCAAATTGAGTCCAACGAATGATTGCGGTAGTATGAAGAGATCATATCTGTTGTGGATATGACCTTACCTCTAGGTTTTGCTTGTGTGGTGTGATCTGTGTGAATTTCTTGATTTGAAGTTTATTTCTATCATAAGCATATGGGTAGTGATTTTTCTCATTAGGCTCTTATTCTATTCTAATTTCTCATCCACTCTAAACCGAACAGATGCCTCCGAGACGTGACCCGAAATTTAAACCGAAACTTACCCAGTTGATCCAGAACCAGAATGCCCTCATGTATATGCTCATCCAGAATCAGAACCAGAACAATAACAACAACCCACCACCACCACCCTAGGTCGACAACCTTACCCGTTTCCTGAGGTTGAAACCACCCACATTCTCTAGCAGCAAGGAGCCGATCGTCGCAGATGACTGGCTTCACAGGATCGGAAGGGATCTGGCCACCGCAGGATGCACTAACGCTGAGAAGGTCCACTTTGTCGCACATCAACTGGACGGACCAGCAGCTTCGTGGTGGCAGAATTACACCACCACATTCCCCATAGCCAATGTGACTTGGGATCAGGTCCAACAGGCATTCCGTACCGCACATGTTTCAGCCGGAGCTATGAGTCTGAAGAAGCGTGAGTTCCACCATTTACGCTAGGGGAACCGTACTGTGGGGCAGTATGTGGATGAGTTCAACCAGTTAGCTTGCTATGCCCCAGGGGATGTGGCCACAGATGCCGCAAAGCAGGAGAAATTTCTTGAAGGTCTCAATGATGAACTAAGTATGCAGATGATGGTGGCAATCTTCAACAACTACCAGGAGCTAGTAGGCAAGGCCATCATTATTGAAGGCAAGCAGCAGCAGATAGAGAACCGCAAGAGGAAGTACGGACAAGGAAAGTACAACTCTGGAGTTCAGCAGAAGCCCCGCTATACCCCGTACTCGGGAAATAATGGATCAGGATCCGACAAGTATGGTGGACACACTCACCATAACCATGGAGGAGATTCACATCATCGAGGGAATAGACACAACCATAGTGGTCATAGGAATGGCAATGGGAACGGAGGAAATGGCAATCAACAACATTCCAACGCCGCAACACCAACAAAGAAGGATTTGAGCCACATCACATGTTTTAAGTGCCAGAAGCCAGGGCATTATGCCACCGAATGTCCCGAGGCGAAGAACGGGAATGACAATGGAAGCTCTTGAAAGAAGCCCAATCCTTTCACCATGGGGAAGGTGAATCACGTCAACGTGGAAGAAGCTTACGGGCAACCCGACGCAGTTGTTGGTCAGTTTTTGATTAATACATTTACAACCCTTATTCTTTTTGACACTGGTGCATCCCATTCATTCATATCAAGGGGATTCATGGATAAGTTTAAGTTGCCGACCATAGCCCTTAAGTCACCTATGTTAGTGAGTTCCCCAGGAGCAGAGTATATGGCTAGTCGGGGATGTTTTTAGTTGCCATTAACCATAGGATACATGTGTTTCCCGCAGACCTCATTATCCTAGAATCCCAAGGATTGGACGTGATCCTAGGTATGGATTGGCTATCCAAGTACGAGGGAAACATCGATTGTGCCAGTAAGTCGATTCTTCTCACTACCCCAGAGGGGAAACGGATCAAGTATGTGTCGAGGCATACACCAAGGAGGACTCAAGTGAATTCTCTTTCGGGAGTTGTTCAGGAGGAAGTAACAGTTGTGAAGGATTATCCCGATGTATTCCCCGAGGAATTACCCGACATGCCATCAGATCAAGATATTGAGTTTTTGATTGAGTTGTTGCCAGACACTGGACCAATATCCAAGAGACCGTACCGGATGCCCGCAAATTATCTGTAGGAAATTAAAAAGCATATTAAGGAATTATTGGAGAAAGCTTATATTCGACCGAGTTCATCGTCTTGGGGAGCCCCGGTGCTTCTAGTTGCGAAGAAGGATGGATCCTTGATAGTGGTTGTAGATTATCATGCACTGAACGAGGTGACAATCAAGAACACGTACCCTCTACCAATGATCAATGATTTGTTTGACTAGCTACACTGAGCAAAAAATTTCTCCAAGATCGATCTTCGATCAGGATGTCACCAGCTGAAGATTCGAGAACATGATATACCCAAGACAACCTTTACCATGAGATATGGGCTTTATGAGTACATGGTCATGTCTTTTGGTTTGACTAATGCCCCTGCCTATTTTATGAGTATGATGAATAAGGTATTCATGGAGTTCTTGGATAAGTTTGTTGTGGTATTCATTGATGACATATTGATTTACTCAAAGAATGAAGAAGAACACAAGGAACATTTGCGCTTGGTTCTCGAGAAGCTCAGGGAACATCAGTTATACGCCAAGTTCAGCAAGTGCGAATTTTGGTTGAAGGAAGTCGGATTTCTTGGACATGTTATACCAAGAGAAGGCATAGCAGTAGACCCTTCCAAAGTTGAAGCCATCACCAAATGGAAGGCACCCACCACAATCGGAGAGATACGTAGTTTTCTTGGACTCGCAGGATATTATGGGAGATTTATTGAGAATTTCTCCAAGACCACGAAGCCCATGATAGAGTTATTGAAGAAAGACACCAAGTTTAATTGTACTGAGGAATGTGAGGCTAGTTTTCAGGAGTTAAAGAAACGTTTGGTTACAACCCCAGTGCTAATCCTTCCGAATATACGCAAGGATTTTCAAGTATATTGCGACGCCTCTCGTCAGGGAGTTGGAGGTGTTCTTATGCAAGAATGAAGAGTTGTTTCACATGCCTCACGTCAGCTTGGACCTCATGAGCGGAATTATGCCAAGCATGATTTGGACTTAGCAGCCGTAGTGCATGCGCTCAAGACCTGCCATTTTCTTATTGGAAATCATTGTGATGTTTGCAGGGATCACAAGAGTTTGAAATATATCTTCACGCAGATGGAGTTGAACCTCACACAAAGGAGATGGTTGGAGCTCATAAAGGATTATGACATGAGATTGCATTATAACCCAGGAAAGGCCAATGTTATGGCAGATGCGTTGAGCCACAAGAGTTATGTTAATACCCTCACAGCAGGAGGATTACCTCGGGAGTTAATTGATGATATCAGAGATCTCCAATTGGAGATAGTACCACAAGGTTTTGTTGCCGCAATGGAAATTCAATCCACTTTGCTGGGAAAGATCCGAGAAGCCCAGAAGTTAGACAAATGTATTGCAGAGATAAAGGGAAGGATGAACCACGGAAAAGCAGAATGATTTCATGAGGATGAACACGAAACCTTATGGTTTGAGAAGCGTATTTATGTACCCAATGACCCAGAGATCAGGAATTGATTCTTCAGGAGGCTCATGATTCGCCTTACTCGATACACCCAGGTAACACCAAAATGTATTTCTACTTGAAGGAAAGTTTCTGGTGGCCATGTATAAAGAAGGATATTGCTGAGTATGTCGTAGTATGTGACGTATGTCAGAGGGTAAAGGCAGAGCACCAGAAACCAGCAGGATTACTTCAGCCTTTGTCGATACCAGATTGGAAGTTAAACAAGCTTGGCATGGACGTCATCACAGGATTACCTAGGACCCGATCAGGCTATGGTTCTATTTGGGTAGTAGTTGACGCTTGACCAAGGTAGCTCACTTCATCCCCGTAAAAACCACATATACAAGTGCTAAGTTGGCAAAGATATACATGACCAGGATTGTATGTCTGCATGGAGTTCCGAGGACCATCGTATAAGATAGAGGAACACAATTTACCTCAAAGTTTTGGCATCAGTTACACGAAACTTTGGGTACCAGGATAGAGTTCAGTACATCCTTTCATCTATAGACAGATGGGCAGACCGAGAGAGTTAATCAGATTCTGGAGGACATGTTGAGAGCTTGAGCGCTAGATTATGGATCTAGTTGGGATAATAATTTGCCATACGCAGAATTCTCATATAACAACAGCTATCAAGCTAGTTTGAAGATGGCCCCTTTTGAAGCTTTGTACGGAAGGAGGTGCATGACACCATTGATGTGGGATGGAGGTGGAGACCAAAAATTATTTTGTCCTGACCTTATCAGAGATTCAGAGGAGAAATTCAAGTTGATCCGTGACAGACTCAAGATAGCCCAGTCCAGGCAGAAGAGTTATGCTGATGCTAAACGCAAGGAAGTAACCCACAAAGTTAGAGATTGTCGGGGATATACCCCGCGGTATGACCCGGCCGGAGATGTAACCCGGCCGGACTTGGCGGTTTACTTGATGGTGGTTTACACTTGGCGATTCACTAGCATCCCGCCCTGTCCAGGCGGTTTTTATGATTCACTGGTAACCCGGCGGGCGGCTGACAGATGACAAGGCCCAAGGCCCAGAAGGTCGGCTCATGTTATGGTGGGCCGGTTTATGAAGAAAGCACAAGGAATATTCTCCAACAAAGGAAGCAAGACTAGCACTCCTTGTAATAGAGTAATCCTTATCCTAGTAGGACTAGTCATGTAACCCGCCCCTTCAACATATATAAGGAGGGGCAGGGCTCCCCAAAGAGGGACAAGTTCTCACAAGTTAGAGGCGCCATAATATCTAGGGCTAGACACAAAGAGCCGGTTTACCGGTGACACCATGAGGGTCATAATGAGATCTAGCCTCAAACAGCATGTAGGTCTATTACCAGATGATGTTTCCCGGGGCCCGAAGCTATCTAAATCCTTGTCTTGCATTGCGTCTCTCGATTCCGCTCAACCCCTCTCAAGCTACCACATAGATGCATTGGCCTTACGACTAAGTCCTTACCTAGGACATCTGCCGTGACAATTCCACGACAGTTGGCGCCCACCGTGGGGCCTGCGCACGGTGGTGATGAGTTCTTGAAGGGATCTCTTCAGGGTCGAGAAGTTCGCAATTTTCCGGATGAAAAGACCCGGCTTGGAAGGATCGGTGTCAGCTTCAAGTTCGTGAGTCCGGATTTTTTAATCTATGGGACTTTAAGTTCAAGAAAATTAGGGCTGCGGTCTTGGGTTCATTGCTGTATTGTGATTTATTCAATCGTGGTCAAGTCGCCAAAGTTCAAAGGCTGTCATGCAATTATACGTTTCTCACATGCCTCTTGTTTACTGAGTCCATTGACCGGATCAAAGAGAAAGAAAAAAGAAGAAAAGGAAAGAAGAGTATGGAAAAGACTCGGACAGGGCCCAATCGACCACGGCCCAGATTCTACTTCGTTGCCGAGTCGCCCGCAGCGCGCAAGCCGCCGGTGAGTCGCCTCTTCTACGATGGGTCAACACCGAGCCGCACCTGCGCCTCGCTCCTTTGCCGCAGGGATGCCGTGGCAGTCCCAAGCCGCTTCCACCCATTGCTAACGCACCACAAGTCACCGTCGCCAACGCCCGGCAGCCTCGAGCCGCCATCAAATAGCCGGCGTCTCAGGATCTTCACGGCTGTAGCCATGGCCGAAGCTCCTCCTCACCGTCCGCCTTGCAAGCCACCTTCACGAGCCACCATCGTTGTCGCGGTGAGCCGCCCACCTGCTCCGTAGACCCACCACGGTCAAGCCACCACGGCCGAGCCACCGCCACCAGTCGCCATGGCCTCGGGCCGGCCTTTTGTTGTGACCCCGAGCCACGAGCCACCCACCGCCTCCCCGAGTCTCTGTGGTCTCTGTGCTCTGAGCTGGCCTCGCTCCGTCCCACGCCACTTCTTCTTCTCGCGGCCTTGAGCCGGCTCATTCCATTGCTGAGCTGCCGCCGGGTCGATCTCCTGCCTTGGAGCCTCTCTGTGTTAAGTCGCCGAACCGCCGACGACAAGCTGTCGGCTGTTTTTTTCCCACTTTGCTACAGCTGCTGTTGTTCCAGTGCTCCGCGGCAGGCCGCCGTCGCCCGAGTCACCGACCTTGAGCCGCCGTCCGCCTCCTGAGTCGCCTGGGAGCCACTCTGAGCCGGCCTCGCTCTGCCTCGGCCTCGTTTTTGCCTGCTCCGAGCCACCAGTACAGCTACAAGCCGCCGGGGCCCTGCCTGATGATATATGAGGGTCAAGTTGGTACTTTGGCTGGGCTTCGTGAGGCAGGAAGTACTTAAAGCAATCTATGGAACTGGCACCGCCGTTTTGCATGTTTTATCCCTGAAGATTCTGCACATGTTCTGCTTGACTGGATATATTCAAAGCCTCCATTTTCCACTGGATATCAAGCTTGAGTGATGAACTGATGATATCATCTCCTACATGGAGAAATAATAAATGAGGAAAGGTTACCAATGATCATGTGGTGGAGTATTGCATGGCTTTATAGTAAAACTGAAAAAGGGGAGAGTGCAGCAGGTGCTATTGCAAAGAATTACAGAGGCTTTGCGTATATGTTTGCTTGCAAGATTTTGCTTCTATGTCACCGCGTGAAAGAGGTTGAAGCCCACACTGTTCTGGTCAGTTTGCAGACCATGGCCGAATAGTTTAATGGCCAGCCGTAGAGACAAGGTTTGCGTACGGAGCTGTCGCCTGAATAAATCAGGTGAAATTTATCTAATATATTTTTTGTTAAGTACATGTTGATTTCTTTTGATAAACAACTACTCCGCCCTGCTGTATTTTTTGTACGCAGGACAATTATGTTTATACCGCGAGTATGGTGCATGAGCTGGCAACATTCTGTACCAGCGTTTATCCGTGCCATACTGCCCGGGGAACGGACGTGCGCAAGCCACCACCCCCGATCCAGATTACAACGACCCGTCGGGACCGGCCTGTTCGCTGATCTACGGACGTGCGTAAATCGTCGGCCTTACAGCCTAGTCTACATCATTCACCGGGACTGCGTGTACGATCGACTCGCTCGTCCGCACCGGTTTACAATACCACGGCCAACTCGTCTTTTGTCCAAGCGAATCAGGTGATATCTATCTATTGATTTTTACATCCATACTAATTCATCCGAGCAAAAATACCTCGTTCTGCTGCATTTTATATGCAGAAAAATTGTTCATTACAAAATGGCGTTATACCGCGGAGATGGAGGCACGCCAATGGCATTCGGCACAGGTGGTTGTCCTTACTCAACGGACTCCCGCACCGGTTTATGATGCTTTGGCCGATTCGCCCGTCCGCGCCGCCTTACAACGCCGTGGCCGTCTCTCTCGTCCGCACCGGTTTACAACACTGTGGCCGTATTTCGCGACCGCGCGAGCTTACAACGAGGAGGAAAACTAGCCCGTCGGTGCCAACCGACCCATCTGTTGTACGAGCAAATCAGGTGTTATCCCTCCTATATATTTTACCAGGACATTTTATTTCCTCTGAGCACCATTACACTGCCCTATTGGTGTTTTTTATATACAGGTAAAATCATTGTTATACCGCGGATATAAAACACGCACTGACAACGTTCTACAACGGCGTTTTCCTCCGTGTCACATTACCTGATGAACGGACGGCCGGTTCACGCGTTCACACCGGTTTACAACATGGAGGACAACTTGCCCGTCTGTACCGGCCTATAATATTGCGGCCGAATTATCTGTCTGCTCTTACGGTCGACTCGGCCGTGATTGATGTCAGTTTCACCGTGGTGATAATCAACTCTGCGATGGATAATTTTTGGCCTAAAGATGTCAGGTGAAATCCACCCAGTATATTTTTATATTATATATCGTTTTCTTTAAAAGAGCAATTACTCCGGCTTGCAAAGTCATCTAATGCAGGGCCCTAAACCGCCACCGTGCCGTTTTAAACCGCCGGTCCTTCATCTTCCTTGCGAGTGTTGCATCCAAACCGCCGCTGCGAGCTGCAAGTGTATCAGCCATCTTTTTCATAAGAGTATCACATGGGGGCTTCTGCATACAAGGGAGTTTCCTATGGCCTCTTAAACCGGCGCCCTCGATAAATCGAGGTATCAGTCGTCTTTTTGTTCATAAGAGTATCACATGGGGGCTTCCGCGGGCAAGGGAGTTTCCTATGGCCTCTTAAACCGGCGACCACATCAAGACCATCATAAGAGCACATCTCTGGTTGCTTCGGCAATTTCCACATAATGATGAGGGGCAAAAGAGAGTTTGATGCCTAGCACAACTCAAACATAGGCCCCGACGAGCAATGCTCAAACGCTACCTGGGGGTTCCTGATGCAATTTCATCATCGAGTTGAAGACTCTTGTACTGAACACAGCTTGGAAGCTTGGTGTATACACCTAAAACGCCGGATTAACCTGCCTGCATCAAGTAAATCACGCCGTCCAGGTAAACCTGGTATGACCCGTCGAACGTACACACAAGTCAATCCTTCTGGACCCTGAACTTGGTAACGTTAAATTGACGATCATCAAGTGATTACACAAGTCAAATCTTTATAAGATTTTGAACATTGGTAGCATTTGACATTGATGATTTGGTTAAGGATTGCGGATCATCTTAAGAGGCTTTGCTAAAATGGTTAATGACAGTAGCCTAGAAGCTCATAAAAAGCCTCGAATTTGGTGCCTGGCAGCTCGTAAAAAGCCTCGGCTACATGGTCTTATTTTCCCAAAAACTTTATTTTTCATTTTTTATGTTTTCTCAAATCTTTATCCTCGAGGTCATTGGTTTTTCAACCAAGTCCATTGATTCAAGAGTGGATGGCTACAAAGTTGCCGCTACATCTGTATTTACAGAGTTATTGTCTAGGTTATAAACACCGGTACTAGTTCACAGCTAAACCGGAGTTCATTGTAACCCGGTTCGGCTTTCATGACGAGCCGACAAATAATCAAGGGAGTCATCAGCACTTACACCTTGAATGGTTTCTGCCGGATTAAGGTTTATTGTGATACACTTAGTCACAGAAACAGGTGGAATAAACCGTCAAAGGCATTATAAGCAAGAAATAATTATGAAGTTGCCAACTTCAGCAATCTCATACAACTGGGCTATTTACAGATAATGACCAGTGTTTATTAACCCGGCCTGGCTTTTGATTATAAAATCACCAGTACTATCTACAGATAATGACCGGTATTATTAAACCGGCCTGGCCTTTGACTATAAGTCTCCAGTATGAGATAAGATAATGACCGGTGTTTATTAACCCGGCCATGTTTTATTTATAAACCGGCAATCTATGATAACTACCAGTGCTCAAATTTTGGGTTATCACCTTTACTACACTGGCTTGATAGAACCAACAGTGTGATCAAATATTACTGGAATCGGTTTTCAAACCGGGTTATATTATTCAAATCTTTAAATAGCCAACATGGCTGGATTTTATTATGGTTATCAATAGCCAGTATTATGATTAAGGTTTTCAAAGTCGCTTTAGCGCAACGACTATCATATTGTCAATGGTATGATTTATTTTGCAAAGGAATAGTCCCGAGTCGCTGCAGGCTTACAACCCGGCACTTGGGGGCTACATTATTCAAGTTAAGATTACATCAAATATGCAAGTCTCATGTCGCTGCAAGCATGCACCATGACACTTGGGGGCTAATGCAAAGTCATTTTTTGCTCAACTTTATTGAAGACCCGACTCATCACATTGTAATGAGCCGGCCCTTGGGGGCTACCAATTGCTCCTGTCAATAATTCAAGGTACACAATTATTAATCCATTATATTGAAGGGTCCTCTGCTCAGTTGGTAAAGTACAAAGCTCTTAACCTTGTGGACCTGGGTTCAAGCCTCATGATGGGAGTTACATTACATAATGTTATTTTTAATGAAGTATATATAAAGTCCCAGCTCAGTATTATCTTACTAAACCGGCCCTTGCGGGCTACACGTTGCTGTTCAAGTCTACATGATCATATCTACAAAGTCCCTGCTCATTATTACATAATGACCCGACCCTTGGGGGCTACACTGGTTGAAGTTTTTATGAGCATCGGGCAAATACAAGTCCTAAATTGCTGCAAGCATGACAACCCGGCACTTGGGGGCTACATAATATGGAGTATTCATTTTTTACTAGTGACTGGGATGAACAATCTGGATTTCTTCAAGGTTGCAACATTTATATTGAAACAAGTCTTAAGATATCACTATGTTCTCCTCTTAAGACTTGGGGGCTACAGGTAATATGCATATAAAGGAGGAACATCTTCAAATTCTCAGTTTTGGATAAGTCCGGAAGATTAATTGTGTGACCCGACATTGGCAACAATCATAACCCGGCGTCTATAAACAGTCATGACCCAGGATCATCCGTTTTTATAACCCGGCAATGGTGGTAATCATAAACTGGCATCTTCAAGCCGGCTGGATATCAATTGAATATTTGAAGACCAATATTTTTGTCAAATCGGAGCATTGAAGGCTGATTCAAATGGGCTCTTGATTTACAATATTTCTTATGCAAGCAAGTTGATTATGAAGCTGTTCTGTTGACCCGGATTTTCGAGAAGAAGGAAATGACAAGGATTTAAGGATGGTCAAGTGCCGGTTTACAAGAATTCTTTATCCGGAGCACAACCTGTCAAATTTGTTCTTGTGTTTATTTTGCAGCATAAGTTTACCATGGATAAATCCAAGCTAAACTGGGGGCTAATGTCGGGGATATACCCCGCGGTATGACCCGGCCGGAGATGTAACCCGGCCGGACTTGGCGGTTTACTTGATGGTGGTTTACACTTGGCGATTCACTGGCATCCCGCCCTGTCCAGGCGGTTTTTATGATTCATTGGTAACCCGGCGGGCGGCTGACGGATGACAAGGCCCAAGGCCCAGAAGGCCGGCTCATGTTATGGTGGGCCGGTTTATGAAGAAAGCACAAGGAATATTCTCCTACAAGGGAAGCAAGACTAGGACTCCTTGTAATAGAGTAATCCTTATCCTACTAGGACTAGTCATGTAACCCGCCCCTTCAACATATATAAGGAGGGGCATGGCTCCCCAAAGAGGGACAAATTCTCACAAGTTAGAGGCGCCATAATCTCTAGGGCTAGACACAAAGAGCCGGTTTACCGGTGACACCATGAGGGTCATAATGAGATCTAGCCTCAAACAGCATGTAGGGCTATTACCAGATGATGTTTCCCGGGGCCCGAAGCTGTCTAAATCCTTGTCTTGCGTTGCGTATCTCGATTCCGCTCAACCCCTCTCAAGCTACCACATAGATGTGTTGGCCTCACGACTAAGTCCTTACCCTAGGACATCTGCCGTGACAATTCCACGACAGAGATAGAGCATATCTTCGTGTGTCTCCACTTCGAGGAGTTAAACGGTTTGGAGTTAAAGGCAAACTAGCACCACGATTTGTGGGTCCATGCAGAATTTAGTTGCATATCAGCTGGAGTTACCTGAAGCCTTATCTGGAGTTCATGATGTGTTTCACATTTCCCAGTTGAAGAAGTGCCATGCGGAGATGGCCGATATTCCTGTGAGAGATACAGTGCCACTGGAGGCCATACAATTGGATAATGGTCTGACCTATGAGGAGATACCGGTCAAAATTCTCGAGTTTGCCAACAGAGTTACCCGCAACAAGGTCATCAAGTTTTGCAAGGTTAAGTGGAGTCATCATACTGAGAAAGAAGCTACCTGGGAACGAGAAGAAGAGCTCCAACAGGAGCACCCACACCTATTTGCTAGCCAACCCCAATCTCGAGGGCGAGATTCATCTTAAGGGGGGTAGGTTTGTAACATCCCAATTTTCAATTTGGATGTTTATAAATAGGTCATTCATATGCATCCATGATTTATGCATTTTGCCCCATTTTTTATTTAAATTTTGATCCAAGGAACTTTGAGCAACTCAAGGACCAAAGGAGAGAGTTGGAAGTTTCCCTAAAACCATTTTGAAAATTTTAAAGTTGGGAACTTGGATCAAACTTGGTTCCACCAAAATTCATTTCCATTATTTCAAAAATAAAATAAAGAGAGAAGATAAAATGACTTCTTTAAAATCAGAAGGAAAATATTGGAAATTGAATTTGGAATCAAAAAAATATTAGTTGGGTTTTATTTGCAATTTATTTTATTAGTTTAGCAAAAAAAATTATTTTTAAAACTTGCATTTTAGGCCAGATAAATGTTCGCAAGGTCATATATAAGACCATATATCTATGTGAAGTTTTCTCGGATTTTTTTAGAAGTTATTTTATTATATTTTCTATGCCCTAAATTGCTTCTGTAAAAAAACGTTTAAAAAAAAGAGCCGCGCCGCTAAAAGGCCAAGGCCCAGCAGCGGCCAGCGCAGGCAGCCAGCCCAGCCAGGCCAGCGAGGCGGCAGCCAGGCTAGCGCTAGCAGCAGCAGCTCCCCACATTCTAAAAAATGGTCGATAGCCACACCACTCTCTCCTTTCCCTAACGCTTGCACCCCATCTCTTCTTCCTCCCCATTAATAGACAACAGAAATGTATGCGTACAATGCTCCCGAAGTTGCTTCATTTTCAATTCTCAGAAAACTTAACTCTAATGAACCTCTAGCCCAAGGAAGATGTCCTATAAATATCCACGACTCACCTCGGCCGATTCAGTCAAAAATCCCTCGCCAAAACCACCTCTAGATGACGCACTCGACATTCCAATCTCGCCTCAGAAGCTCGAGTTCATCGCCGGATTTCGACACTGGTGAGCCATACCGAGCCTTCTCCTTTTGTATGTCGACTTCTCTCGATCCCTAGACTCCGTTTGACATGGTCTCGCGCTCCCTCTCCATCTACAGAGGCCACCCCGACCAAGTTATCTTCACCGGAGCACTCGAAGTTCGCGAGTTTCATCGCTTGGTTTTATCGTCGTTCGTCGTCGCCGATCTTCGCCGACTCCACCGACGGACGAGCCACTCTCCACCACATCTCCTAGACACCTCCGCTGCCACCCCCGATCGCCGGAGCTGCCGCCACAACCACACCAGAGCCGCCCCAGTGTACGTACGTTTCTCTGTAGGCTTCAGGTCGTTTGAGTTAAAAAACCATTTTCATTACAGATGAGCCATCCTCTCGCAGACTCGCAGCACACACCCATCCAGCTAACCAGAGAGCGCCACATGTCGCCGGCCGAAATTAGTTATTTTTTCAGAAAAAAATCCTATTTGAGATTTCTATCAGATTTTTCTTTTAGCGTATCTTTTAATCTATCGATCCGATTTAGTTGATTCTTTTTCGTACAATCTCATAAAAATAATCTCTATCCAGAAAAACAAACGAAAAATATTTTTGAAAGTTTTAAAAATTTAATTGAAACAGATTTGAATTCAAACTTCCTTAGGCCATAACTTGAGTTTCGGAAGTCCGTTTTGGGTGATTCTTTTTGCAAATCGAAGCTTGTGACATGTACATTCTTTTAATACCAAAACCATTTATTTTTGTTATTGTAAATATTACGTTCTGTACAGAAACTTTTTTTGGTTGTTTTTGAAGTTTTCTGAAGTCTTTTATTTGTTTTTCTTTTGAATCTTTGCTTGTATGCTTATGTATGTTACTGCTTACTTACGCTAGATCATCCGGAGTGCGAAGCTTGCTAGTACGAATCTTTAGTGTTCAACGGACGTCAGCAAGGCAAGTTCACACTTTGATTATAATTTTCAATACCTAGTTTACTATGCATTAGTTTCACCCTCAAAGATTGCATGAGTAGGATTAGGAACATGTGGTTATGCTTTGTAGTTCATGTGGTAGGAACTATGACCTTTGATCACCCCGGGAATATTCGTTATGTCATATATTGCTTAGCTATGCTTGTAGACGGTGTCGGTGTACTATAGTTGGGGTACCCTAGTATCCCGAACTTGTGCACGGGCAGTCGCAGCGTCCCGCGGCAAGGCTTGTCGGGCGACCGCCACGGTCCTCCGTGGTTCCTTTGGAGCCATTCAAGAACAAAGTATTCAAGCCAAGGAGACAAGGCCCCGGCAAGAGGAGCTTGCCGGGAAGGCCACTCAAGGCACAAGACCACTCAAGGCGCAAGACCCTGGCAAGAGGAGCTTGCCGGGGAGACCAACCTAGGCATCTCAAGAAACTTGTCGCGGCGCGCCACGCGTCCCGGCAAGGCCCGGTGAGCGACAAGCTCCCGGAAGCGACAAGATAGCAACCGCGGCAAGGCGCTTGCCGCGGCAAGCTTCCACTCAGTACCCGCGCTCCAGCACATCCACCCACGTGTCGCTCTGGGACCCTTCCAGGCGCACGTGGCGGAAGGCTGTGCAGCCAGGGGTACGCGATGGCAAGCGGCACTGACAAGGCGGCCATCATGGCGAACGATGGCGCCCCTGATGGCCACTTTTTGCACTGTTTGGGCGACGGCGATGGGCATTTAATGCCCTTGTCCCCTGCCGTCAGGGTTAGGTATAAAACACTGTACCAACTACCACCCTTTTTCCATTTTTACCCTCAAGTGCGCTGCCACCTGTCGGTGACCCCTTGAGCATATAAAAGGAGGCACATGCGCATCGTAGAGGGGGGTTAGACATTCGAAGACTCTCATGCTCGGTCTCGTTAGCGCCTAGAGTGCACTGTAGCTCTCAGCGCTCCCGAGCCAAGAACTCAATACGAATCAAAGCAGGAGTAGGGTTTTACGCATCCGTGCGGCCCGAACCTGGGTAGACTGCTCGTGTGCCTCGCCTCGATCCGCTCTTTGCCCGATCTCCGCCCCCTGCCGTACCGAAAAGGGGCTCCGTCCCCATAGGTGTTCGTGGGTGGATCAGTTTCCCCGACATCTTTGGCGCGCCAGGTAGGGGGTGCGTCGAGGTTGTGTGAACCCGATCCGACGTCCACACGAGCTAGATCTTCATCATCTTCATCAACATGCCGCCGAAGAAGAAGGCTTCGGAGGCAGCTGGACCGTCCGCGTCGATCCCACCACCGCCGGAGCCAACGGCTGGTGGGGTAGACGTCGGCGGGAGAACGGACGTCGACGAGGGAACTCACGGTGCTGCCAGGTCCAAGGACAAGGCTAGCGTAGTCGACTCCCATGACGACCGGGCGCACTCCAAGACCTCGGCGTCCGTGCATGCACCGCGCCCATCTCAGGAGGCGCGGGACCGGCAGCGTCCTGGTACTCACGGTACCATATGCTTGCTGGGCCAAGGTCAAGCTGGTGGGTCCCGGAATGCTCAAGACCAGCATGCACGCCAACATGCTGGCACGAGCAAGGCACGGTCGCCTGGACGAGATACTGCTCCTTCTAATGTAGTTAGAAGTCCGAGCATATCCCGCTCCTCGCACCGTTCGCCACCGCTACCCGCCACTCCAGCAGAAGCTCTGGCACGAGCTCAACTGCTCCTAGACTTCCCTCCAGCGGCAGACAAGGCCGACGACTGGAGGGCCACCATTCAGAGTCTCATCGCCTTCGCCAACGGCGACACTCCGCGGCAGTCGAGCACATCGCAGCCGCGGCAAGTTAGCCAGGCGCGGGCCGATGGCAACAAAACCGGTGGGGGTGCAACCACCGTGCACTCTCCGCCCCGAAGGCCAAAATCGCCGACTCGCCGGATCAACATCGACGACGACTCCACTGCGTCATCAGATCCACGAGCTCATCGCGATCAGCGCCAAGTTCTCCACGAGCGACAACAAGAAGATGCTCGTACTCACATTGAGCGCCGAAGAGAAGCGCGACGCCAATCAGAGCAGCGCGCTGGGCCCGCTGTCAACATGCATGCGCCAGGGCGACCAGGCAACTTGCCGTACGCGGTAGGTTGTCCTGCGTTTACTCGTGAGCTGCGGCAAGTCCAGTGGCCCAGCATGAAGAATTTCAAGCCAGACGTACCAGAGAAGTACGACGGCAAGACGCACCCGTCGGAGTTCCTCAGCATCTACACCATCGCGATGCAAGCTGCCGGGGGGCGGGACGACAAGATCCTTGCCAACTACTTCCCGCTGGTACTCAAACCCAACGTCAGATCCTGGCTCTTGCACTTGCCGGAGAACTCCATTTCTTCTTGGGCAGACCTATACCATCAGTTTGTCGGCGCCTTTACAGGCGGCCACAAACCACATGGCCAGGAAAGCGACCTTCACCTGCTCGCCCAGAAGGAAGGAGAACCCCTGTGCAAGTATATCCAGAGATTCAGCCATGTGCAGCACAACATCCCAGACGTCCACCCTGCCGCGGTCATCAGCGCGTTCCATCAGAACGTGTGTAACCGCAGGATGAGGGAGGAGATGGCGATGTGCAAGATCAGGAATGTCAGTGAGCTGTACGCCCTGGCCGACAAATGCGCACGTGCTGAGGAGGGCAGGAAACTCCCCGGAGAGGATACAGGCGCAGGGGGGTCTGACAGTGAGGATGCCGCCCCGGCAAAGAAAAACCAGCGGTGGAACAACAGGAAGAAGAAGAACAAAGAAGTGCTAGTCGTTGAGCAGTCCGGCAGCGGAGGTGGCGCCGAGAAGGCCAAGGTTGGTGGCTCCGGCAAGGAGACGGCCGCATGCACCAACTGCCAGGCTGTGGCGGCCGCCGACAAGCAGGACAGCACCGACAAGAAGTACTGCAAGATCCACCGCACCAAGGGCCATGATCTCCAGAACTGCAAGAGGGTCGAGCAGCTTGTTGAGCAGCAGAAGGCTAAATACGAGCGGCGCGACAAGGAGAAGGCCCTAGGAGGTGATGGAGGATCCGGCAAGAAGCGGCCATTCAACGGCCGGGGAGGACGCCGTGGCAAGGCCAAGCAGCGGCAAGGTGACAGACCTCCCCGCGGCCGCGACAAGGATGAAGACGATGAAGATGAAGAATATATGGATGATGTTGAGAACAGTGAGCAGGAATTTCAGAGAGCCACAAAAGTCTTGTGCATTGACGGCGGTGCTTCTCTGCATGCTTCACACCGCCAACTCAAACAGTGGGTGCGGGAAGTTAATGCAGTAGAACCACCTGTCGAGTCGCGCAAGCTTCTAAAATGGTCCAGCACGCCTATCATCTTTGATATTGAGGACCACCCTGATCGCACAACTGTGGTCGGGTGCTTGCCGATGTTGGTTTCACCAACTATTCGCAACCTCAAGGTCACTAAGATGTTAGTTGATGGCGGGGCCGGCTTGAACCTAATCTCCTCTGCTGTACTCCAGAAACTCCAGATCCCTGATAGCGAGCTCGAAGAGACCGGCACTTTCAAAGGAATCAACCCGGGAAGGACCAAGCCGAAGGGGAAGATCACGCTGCCAGTAACATTTGGCGGCGAGCTGAACTTCAGGACTGAGAGGGTCACTTTTGACGTTGCCGATTTTCCATTGCCTTACAATGGGATACTTGGCCGTCCAGCACTCGCCAAGTTCATGGCGGCCTCTCATTACGCCTACAACATGCTGAAGATGCCAGGCCCGATAAGCGTCATCTCTGTCCTTGGCGACAAGAAGGATGCTCTTATCTGCGCCGACAAGATCTATCGGGAAGCAGCAGCCGCAACAGATAGCAAGACACTTGCCGCTGAAGCTCCCGGGGGGAAGAAGAAGACCAAGTTCGGCAAGAGCTCTAGGGACCACTCCGGCAAGCGCACCTGTTCGGAGTGTTGTGCTACCGTCGAGGACGCGCCATCGAGCTCCACCGGCAAGTGTAAGAAGACGATGGCAGCTCCGCCAGAGACCAAGAAGGTGTCCGCCAAGGAGGACGGCACTGGTGGTACCTTCACCATCAGTGCCACGCTTGACCCTAAATAGGAAAGCGTGCTCGTTGCTTTCCTGCGGGAGAACGTCGACGTGTTTGCATGGCAACCGTCTGACATCCCCGGTGTTCCCAGGAAAGTAATTGAGCACAAGCTTGCCGTTTGTCCTCACGCGCGGCCCGTCAAGCAGAAAGTCAGGAAACAAGCAGTGGAGCGCCAAGAATTCATAGCAGAAGAGATCAAGAAGTTGGAAGCAGCAGGCCTTGCCAGAGGAGTGCTCCATCCTACGTGGTTGGCCAATCCAGTAGTCGTGTGTAAGGCAAACGAGAAATGAAGGCTTTGTATCGACTTCACCGATGTGAATAAAGCTTGTCCCAAGGACCCATTTCCCTTGCCGCGCATTGACCAGATTGTTGACTCCACTGCCGGATGTGATTTGCTTTCATTTCTTGACGCATACTCAGGATACCATCAGATCTTCATGGCAGAAGAAGATGAGGAGAAGACCACATTCATCACTCCATGTGGCACGTACTGTTTCATACGGATACCTTTTGGTTTGAAGAATGCTGGTGTAATGCCCAGGATGGAGTTATACCTCCTACGTGTCGAGGCACGACTTAAAGGCATAAATCCATCCTAGAATGATCTCAAGTTTGGTAATCTTTGCACAACTCATGTAAAAGAGGGAATAGTAAACAGAAAATAGTTGGCTTACACTCGCCACGTCACAGAATAACAGTACAAGTCTCAAACATCATACATTAAGAACATCACAACCCTCTAAGGGCAAAAGCCAAATGTCAAAGTACCAAACTTAGATAAATAAACCACAGGCGGATCGAATCCTAGTAAGAGACTCCACTACTGATCATCCGGGTAGCGCACATAGTACCGACTACGCTCCTCGTCGTACTCCCAATCCAGCTCGGTGCCATCACCTGGATAGCTCACAGCTGGACCTGCATCTGGTGTGGTGAAGTAACTGTGAGCCACAGAGGACTCAGCAATCCCGTTCCCGGGTAACAAGACTATTTAAGCCTTTGGGTGAGGAAAAGGCTGAAGAAAAGAATAAGTCTGCAGCAGCAACTAGCATCTAGCTTACGTAAGTGAGAGCGAGAAGAGAAAGCCTCGGCGAGAAGTGATCACGAAGTGATCCTAGCTACAAACTCCACAATCATAACCCCTCCGTGTTCAACTCCCGAATCCCTATTCGGAAATTGACAGTCACGGAACACACGCTGGTAGTGTATTAGAAACATTGTGTCAAGTTATCTACAACCGGAATTAACAAGCTCCCATCTGCCACATAACCGCGGGCACGGCTTTCGAAAGTTCAAACCCTGCAGGGGTGTTCCAACTTGACCCATTACAAGCCCACGATCCGCGGAGTCGCAACTCCAAAGTGGGAAGACCCGAGTATCCTCGGAATCCCGTGCTCAAGATATACCGAGCTAAGGTAAGGGTAATCCAGCAAATCCTCCCGACGTGTCGACACCCTGATAGTAGCCGCGCGTATCTAAGTCTCAGGACACGACCGGATGGGTGATGCTACGGGTTTTTACCAAACCTCGAGTTTCCTTGAGGTGGCCCCGCAGGACCCCCAGTTCGGACCAACACTCATGTGGAGCACTGGCCCGGGGTTGTTGATTAAAAAAAAGGGTTTATAACTCCCTATGCAAGTTTAGTTTGTTATTAGGCAAATAGTACCAATGTTGGGACTTGCTGGAAAAGACTTAGCACTTAGCGGTTTATCGAGGGGGTCCCATACACCCCAACCGTGTTAGGAACGCATAATCAAGGAACATAAAACCGGCTTATACGGTTCCTAACGGCATGAGTGGAACAAATCACCAAGCAAAAGGCTTAGCCTTCCACCCTTGCCAATATATAGATGATTTCATTTTAAGCATTTATATAGTGTGATATAACCCAACCAAACTTCAACATGAAGCAAGCATCTTCGATCTTCACCTGCAACTAGCAATGCTATAAGAAGGGCTGAGCGAAGCGTACTTAGCCAAGCAACGGTTTGCATAGGTAGGTTGGTTAAACATGGCAATTGGTTACAAGTAGGAGGCTGACAAGAAGATCATGGGCATCGAGGCAAAACAATAGATCAAGACTACTAGCAATAGGCAAAGATAGTAATGTTATCGGGGTTCGGTCATCTTGCCTGAAGAGAAGTCGTTCGGATCGTAAGAAGGGTCCTCGTGCTCAACCTCGTTGGTAACCTCGTGCTCAACCTCGTACTCGGTCTCAGCTTCCGGCTCTAAACAAAACAATCACACCAAGCACCAATCAACAAGATGCAATGCGCACTCGGAAAAGATGAAGGCATGATGGATGCACTAAGGATGCACACGGAGCACGGAAAAATATCACTCAAGCAAAACACCTCAAAACAAGATAACAATCTGTTATTATTAATCTACACAGAAAATCAATCAAGTTTGATATAAGATTCGCTGAAATCGGAGTTACGGGCTAAAAGTTATGCCCGAAACAAGATTTGAGCGAAAGCTGAAAATTACAGCCACATAGCAACTTCGGAGCTCAAAATAATTGAGCTACAGCATTCAAATAACATGGCAAAGGACATGAACACAAACTAGACATATAGTACAGCAACTATGTCCAAGGTGCACCCCCAACGGAGCCACGGATCAATAGCAATGATCTTGGACATATTGAACTTGACAATAAAATTCTGGCAGCAGAATTTTATTGAAACTTTGGAGCAAAAGATAAACATGCTACAGCCACTTAAATAGACATGTGAGGACATGAATGGAAAGACAACAATATATACTACAAGGAACAATCAAAATCCACTCCAAAACTATCATGCTTTGTCCTAGAACATCACACGAACATGGCATCGGAACGTTACAGATTTCAGACTTAGTGAAAATCCACTAAGTCCTAAAACAGCAATAACATCATGGCATACAAAAGAGCATGTTTAAGTCACCTCGAAACTAAACATGGCAAGAGGTAAGCACCCCATCAAAGTACACATGAAGGTGATCTCCAAACACACAAGCATGCTTTATGTAGGTAAATACAACGATAGCAACGAGCTCAACAAGATGGCATTTCATAACAAGTGAAAACACATTACAGCCACATGGCACTTTGCAACGATGATAACAAGGCAATACTAAATCTACCATGCAACCTATCACAAGCAACACGTAGTTCGTGGCAAGACGAACACGTGGACATGTCATTTGCATCAATCGGACAAACGAGCTAAAAGATATCACATGCAAAGGTGGCATAAAAACAACACATAGCAGCAGTTTATATCATGATGCACTCTTGCAACAGCAAAACAAGCACCTAGATGATCTCTAACATGCATGACAACAACAGATAAAACGTAGAGCAAGTCTCCACGAACGTCTGGACATGCTACACGCGCGAATCGGAGCAACAGACAAAAAGTTACAGCAGGTCAAACATTGCATCAGAGAACAATTAACAGGGACTTAGGATTAAAGAGGCAACCTAGATCTGAAACTGGAGAAAGTCAACTCGGGCTCGGGCCGGTGGAGAATGCAGATCTGGGCGGCGGCTCTGCGCGGCCCGGAAGGAACAGGCACGGGCGAGGCGACTGCGCGGCCTGCGACGGAAAGGCCCGGGGTGGCGCGGAGCTCGGCCTGGCGGCGGTGCCTGGGCCCGAAGTGGCTGCGGGAGGCCTGCGGTGGCGCGCGATGCGGCTGGGCTGGGGCGGCCCAGCGCCTGGCTCGCCCGATGCGGAGGAGGCGACGGCCTGGCTGCGGACGAGGGAGCCCGCGGGGGCGCTGGCGAACGGGCCGGTGGCGAAGGGGCGGCCCAGCGCCTGGCGCGGTGCGGGAGAGAAGCCAAGCGGCGGCTGTTGGCGTCGAAGGGAGCGGCAGCCCACGGGGAAGTGGTCCACGCCTCGGAGGCGGCGACGATGGGCCGATCGATCGATCTGGCGCGGTCGAAGGGACTTGGCGGCCGGGGCGATCGGCGCTGGAGGCGTTGACCCTGGGGATCTGGCGATCGAGGGATCTGGGCGCCCTCGATCCCAGGTGCGGCGCCGGCTGGCTCGATGGATTCCTCGGGATCCGGGAAGAATTAGAGGGAGGATTTTTGGGATCTGGTTTGATCTGAAAGAAAAGGAAAAAAAATAGTGGAGAAGGGGAAGAAGAAGGGGATGCCCAAAATAGACTAGGGGTCTATAAATAGCAGTTTTTGCTAGGGTTTGGAGATCTGGGGGCGCTAGGAGCCCTCCGATCGCGATCCGACGGATCCGATCGCGGGGATAGATTTAAAAGGCCTAGGAGGAGATAACAGACTGCAGTAGGGGTGTTTCCGGGACACAAAGTGAAGGCACTTCAGACCCACACGAACAACGGATGGAATAACTGACGGAGTCCAAACGAGACGAGATTTGAGAGGCGGGTTGCACACAACAAAACAACAACACACACAACAACCTCGCGGCACACCGGTAACATTAAACGCCCGAACAACAAAGTAGGCCTACGGGACGTCACGGACATGTGAGGGAGCTCCGGAACGCGAAACGGACAACGGGAAGAAACACGCGGAACCGGATGCAACCGACAACACAAATGCAATGCAATGCACATGTCTACATGATATGAATGAATGCCACACACTCACACAACAAAACGACGAAAACCCGAAAGACAAGGAACCCGGAATGGAAATAGATGAAGCCGGATATATATTATATACCCAAAAGGGAAAGTATTACATCCGGGGCATTACAAACTCTCCTCTACTACAAAAAGATCTCGTCCCGAGATCTAGGACTGGAAAAAGGAAGGGTACTCGGAACGAAGATGATCTTCTCGTTCCCAGGTAGCTTCTCGGTCGGTGTGATGTGACCACTTGACTTTCAGAAATTTGATGGACTTGTTGCGGGTCTTGCGTTCGGTTTCTTCGAGAATTGCAACTGGATGCTCTCGGTAGGACAGGTCTTGTTGAAGATCAATCTCCTCAAACGGAATCATGCGCTCAGGTGCCTTGAAGCATTTGCGAAGTTGAGACACATGGAAGACATCATGAACATTTGCGAAGTTTGGAGGGAGCTCAAGTTGATAGGCTAGGTCGCCTCTCTTGCCAAGAATCTTGAAAGGCCCGACGTATCTAGGAGCAAGTTTTCCTTTGATACCGAATCTTTGGGTGCCTTTCATCGGAGAAACTCGGAGATAGACATGATCACCGATGTCGAAAGCCAAATCACGATGCTTGCCGTCATAGTAGCTCTTCTGACGCGACTGAGCGGCCTTGAGATTCTCACGTATGACTTTGCACATTTCTTCGGCTTCTGAGATCAAGTCATTGCCAAGAAGTTGGCGTTCGCCTGTTTCAGACCAGTTGAGAGGGGTACGGCACTTTCTGCCATAGAGAATTTCAAACGGTGCTTTGCCTGCACTTGCTTGAAAGCTGTTGTTGTAAGAGAACTCGGCAAATGGGAGGCAGTCTTCCCATTTCATGCCAAAGGAGATGACACAGGCTCTGAGCATGTCTTCTAGGATCTGATTCACACGCTCGACTTGACCACTAGTCTGAGGGTGAAAGGCAGTGCTGAACCTGATCTTAGTGCCCATGGCGGACTGAAAGGAATCCCAGAACCTTGATGTGAACAAGCTTCCACGGTCTGAGGATATCACTTGAGGAATGCCATGTAGGGACACAATTCTGGAAGTGTACAGCTCTGCAAGTTGAGCTGCATTGATTGATTCTTTGACTGGAAGAAAGTGAGCGACTTTGGTAAGCTTGTCAATCACCACAAAGATAGCATCATTTCCTCGCTTGGATTTAGGAAAACCAGTGACGAAGTCCATTTCAATGTGGTCGAACTTCCACTCGGGAATAGGAAGAGGTTGGAGAAGACCGGCTGGACGTTGATGTTCTGCTTTCACTCTTCTGCATACATCACATTCATTCACGAATTGGGCAATTTCCCTTTTCATGCGTGTCCACCAGTAAGACTGCTTGAGATCTTGATACATCTTGGAACTGCCAGGATGAATGGAAAGGAGAGAATCATGAGCTTCTTCCATTATGAGCTTCCTGAGATCCCCTTTGGGAACAACGAGTCTGTCCTCGAAGAACAAGGTATCTCTCTCATCAACACGGAAGCACTTGTATTTTGGAGTGCCCTTTGCAATCCCATGTTTCACTTTCTTCACCATGGTATCACTGAGCTGGGCCTCACGGACTTGATCTTCCACGGTAGGAGCAATTTGAAGATTTGCAAGAAAACCCTGCGGAACAACCTGGAGGTTGAGCTTCCTGAATGCTTCACAAAGCTCAGGCTGGTATGGCTTGATAAGAAGGCTGTTGCAATATGCCTTTCTGCTCAAAGCATCTGCAATCACATTCGCCTTTCCAGGAGTTTATTCAATGCTGGGATTGTACTCTTGGATCATTTCAACCCAACGAGTCTGACGGAGGTTCAGATGCGGCTGTGTGAAGATGTACTTCAAGCTCTTGTGATCAGTGAAGATGTCGACCTTTCTGCCCAACAACAGATGTCTCCACGTAATCAGAGCATGTACCACAGCTGCTAGCTCGAGATCATGTGTGGGATAGTTCTTCTCACTTGGCTTGAGCTGACGAGAAGTGTATGCCACAATTCTCTTATCTTGCATAAGCACACCACCAAGACCTTGAAGAGAAGCATCACAGAATACTTCATAGGGCTTGGTTTCATCCGGAGGAGTCAGAACTGGAGCAGAGACAAGCTTATCTTTGAGGGTTTTGAATGCCACTTCACACTCTGGAGACCAAAAGTATTTGACATTCTTCTGAAGCAGGTTGGAAAGAGGCTTGGCAATCTTGGAGAAGTTCTCAACAAACCTTCTGCAATAGCTGGCAAGACCCAGAAAACTGCGGAGCTGCTTGACGTTCTGAGGAGCTTCCCAGTTGACAATTGCTTCAAATTTCTCGGGATTAACCGCAATACCGTCAGCTGAGATGATGTGGCCCAGGTACAAAACCTTATCGAGCCAAAACTCGCACTTGGAGAACTTGGCATAGAATTTATGCTCTCGGAGTCGATCAAGAACCAGGCGTAAGTGCTTTTCGTGATCTTCTTCATTCTTGGAAAACACCAGAATATCATCCAGATACACAAGCACAAACTCGCCAGTATAGGGGTTGAAGATGTAATGCATCAGCCTTGAAAAGGTAGGAGGAGCATTGGCGAGACCGAAGGACATGACGGTATACTCGTATGAACCGTAGCTCGTTCTGAAGGCCGTCTTGGGAATGTCTTCCTCGCGAATGCGAATTTGATGATAGCCCATTCGGAGGTCAAGCTTAGAGAACACTTTAGCTCCTTTGAGCTGCTCAAAGAGTTCGTTGATGTTGGGGAGCGGATACTTGTTCTTAATTGTCTTCTTGTTCAATGGCCGGTAGTCAACACAGAGACGCTCCGTGCCATCTTTCTTCTTGACAAATAAGACACCACAGCCCCACGGAGATGTACTAGGCCTGATGAGACCCATACTCTCCTGCTTATCAAGCTGCTTCTTCAATTCCTTCAATTCATCCGGAGAGACCTTGTACGGACGCCGGCATGCAGGCTCAGTACCCGGCTCGAGTTCAATGACAAACTCCACCTGACGGTGTGGAGGCATGCCTGGAAGTTCTTCTGGAAAGACGTCTTGAAATTCGTTCACCACCGGAATTTTATTTATGGCATTAATTTCGCCCTTATCATTAAGAGAGAAAAGCCGGATAGTGTTATCCCTTGAAGCAAAGATAATCACATCTTCATCAGAATGAGTCATCTTGACTTCCTTTTGAGCACAATCAATGTGAGCATCATGCTGAGAAAGCCAATCCATTCCGAGGATGAGGTCAATGTCAGAATTGCCGAGAATCACCGGAGAAGCCAAAAATCGATAATCACCCATGCGAATAGAAACATCCGGAGCATATATACTGGAATGCATTCGTCTCCCCGGAGAAACAACTGATAACTCCCTTGGCAAACTTTTGATGTCAACATTATACTTGGATGCAAATGGTTGAGACATGAAAGAGCATGATGCACCTGAATCAAATAACACTTTAGCTGGAAAAGAGTTCACTGGAAGGTTACCCAAAATGACATCAGAAGAATTCTCCGCTTGCGCTGCATTCATCAGATTGACCCTTGCTGCCTTTGGATCATGCCTGACACTAGCTGAACTCACAGGTGGAGGAGGAGGAAGACGCTTCGGATTCGGACATCTGTTGGCATAGTGACCTTTCTGAGTGCATTTGTTGCAAGTCACTTCTGAGAGAGGACGGAAATGAGAGCCACTGGACTTGGAGCCTTGAGACTGAAACTGCTTCTTCGACTGGTTGCTCGGGTTGGGTGGGTGGGAGAAACCACGACCACTAGAGTTCTTGTTGTTGGAGTTGTTGAAGTTGTTGGAGTTGTTGAAGTTGTTGGAGTTGTTGAATGGAGCTCGAATCACTGGAGGAGGAGGAAGCCAGAATTTCTGTTGTTTCGCAGCCAACTGAGACGATGAGGAAGAGTGAACAGCATCTCGAATTCTCTTCTTAGAAGCCTCCATCTTAAGCTGAGCTGCTTCTTGTTTCAAAGCCATGTTATAGAACTTGTCGAATTCATCGGGCTCGAACAAAGTGAGAGCAAGCTGAAGTTCATCTTTGAGACCTCCACGGAACTGATAGATTTTACTCTTGGCATCAGGAATGTCTTGCTTAGCATAGCGAGCGAGGTTTTGGAACTTGACATTATACTGATAGACTGTCATGGAGCCCTGCTTCAGGTTGCGGAATTGCTCACGCATACCCTCGATGACACTTGTAGGAATGTGGTGCGAACGGAAATCCTTGCAGAAATTCTCCCAAGAGATCACTTGACCCGGCCTGGAGTCTTTGTACTGCTGCCACCAGTCAGTTGCTTGATCTTTCAGTTGGAAGGCTGCAAACTTCACATAGTCATCTTCCTTCACGTTACTGCACTCAAAATGCTTCTTTATGTCGGTCAACCAATCCTCAGCATCAAGAGGGTCGACACAGTAACTGAAAGCTTTAGGATTGTTAGCTAGGAACTGGTTGAGGGTAGCATGGTGCTGCTGGAAGAAGTTGCCTTGATTCACTGGAACACCCTGATTAGCTTGATTAGTTTGCATCATCTGCATCATCTGCATCATCAACTGAGTGTTCTGGGCAGTAGTCTGCATAATTGCTCTCCAAGCCTCAGGCGGAGGAGGAGGGGAAGGAGGATGATCTGGGACCTCTTCCACCTCTGGGTTAGCGTTGGGAACCTTTTTCGGAGCCATCCTGTAAGAGATGACCACGAATCAGCAATTGATTGACAAAAGGAATAAGCTGAATCAATGGAATGAATTGCAGCAAGTCTTCACAATAATCATTCGAACAATAGAACGAATGAAATCATCCGAACAAGAGGAACGAATGAATTTCTCTGTTAAATGATAACATCAGTCTTCACGAGAAGCCACATAGGGATCAAAAGGATAAAATAAGAAAACAACAAGGTACAGACGGGAACAAACACAAGAGAGGAGTTTCGTTCTAACATCTTTGTGCTGAAAGCATATGAACGCGTTACGAAAAGGTTTTGCAATCCCCGGATCAGCATAGCCAAGGACCCTTTAAGATGCAACTCCTGATAGTAACATCGGTCATATAACCTCTTCACTCAATGTCGAACCCCAAACTCACTAACCTGCATTCGTTGGAAGAATGCCTACGATCTACTGGATAAAACCCACCTATAGATTTCCGAAAGATTCCAGTTATGCAATCAGGTGTTGGGGATACACGGGAAGCACCGCGCAATCAACTCTAAACCTACATCCAGGTGTATCCATCCTTCAACACATAACCAGTCTTTCTCGAAAACTGTGTACCTCGGACCTTCGAAAAGCATCCACTATAACAAGCTATGGCAATACTCCCGAACTACCTCCCCAGTACTGGGTGATGTCGGGGTTATCTTGCCACTGGCCGTATAGGGGAGATTTTCGATGTCGGCCATCTTAAGTATTTAGTACTGCCGCGATATGCTTGTGTCAATGATACCCCGAAGCTCAACTCCTCGGTAACAGGAGGCATCGAGAACAATATCCTTGTCACAAGAACATCGAAACAATCCCAGAATACTCGCGGGATTCCTAAAAAAAAAATTGTGCAATTTTTGAAGATAGGAGAGACAAGAGTAGACGTCAGGAGTCCTCACCAGAGAGAAAGGGGATGAGAAGCAAAGAAATCCTACTCTCCGATATAATATAGGACTCAAAAAGTTTTCAGTGTGTGCCTAGACTCGACCGTCAACGATTCGATCAAATAGTGGGGGCTCCTAGGTCGGAGAAGGCTCTGAATACCAACTTGTAATGCCCAGGATGGAGTTATACCTCCTACGTGTCGAGGCACGACTTAAAGGCATAAATCCATCCTAGAATGATCTCAAGTTTGGTAATCTTTGCACAACTCATGTAAAAGAGGGAATAGTAAACAGAAAATAGTTGGCTTACACTCGCCACGTCACAGAATAACAGTACAAGTCTCAAACATCATACATTAAGAACATCACAACCCTCTAAGGGCAAAAGCCAAATGTCAAAGTACCAAACTTAGATAAATAAACCACAGGCGGATCGAATCCTAGTAAGAGACTCCACTACTGATCATCCGGGTAGCGCACATAGTACCGACTACGCTCCTCGTCGTACTCCCAATCCAGCTCGATGCCATCACCTGGATAGCTCACAGCTGGACCTGCATCTGGTGTGGTGAAGTAACTGTGAGCCACAGAGGACTCAGCAATCCCGTTCCCGGGTAACAAGACTATTTAAGCCTTTGGGTGAGGAAAAGGCTGAAGAAAAGAATAAGTCTGCAGCAGCAACTAGCATCTAGCTTACGTAAGTGAGAGCGAGAAGAGAAAGCCTCGGCGAGAAGTGATCACGAAGTGATCCTAGCTACAAACTCCACAATCATAACCCCTCCGTGTTCAACTCCCGAATCCCTATCCGGAAATTGACAGTCACGGAACACACGCTGGTAGTGTATTAGAAACATTGTGTCAAGTTATCTACAACCGGAATTAACAAGCTCCCATCTGCCACATAACCGCGGGCACAGCTTTCGAAAGTTCAAACCCTGCAGGGGTGTTCCAACTTGACCCATTACAAGCCCACGATCCGTGGAGTCGCAACTCCAAAGTGGGAAGACCCGAGTATCCTCGGAATCCCGTGCTCAAGATATACCGAGCTAAGGTAAGGGTAATCCAGCAAATCCTCCCGGCGTGTCGACACCCTGATAGTAGCCGCGCGTATCTAAGTCTCAGGACACGACCGGATGGGTGATGCTACGGGTTTTTACCAAACCTCGAGTTTCCTTGAGGTGGCCCCGCAGGACCCCCAGTTCGGACCAACACTCATGTGGAGCACTGGCCCGGGGTTGTTGATTAAAAAAAAGGGTTTATAACTCCCTATGCAAGTTTAGTTTGTTATTAGGCAAATAGTACCAATGTTGGGACTTGCTGGAAAAGACTTAGCACTTAGCGGTTTATCGAGGGGGTCCCATACACCCCAACCGTGTTAGGAACGCATAATCAAGGAACATAAAACCGGCTTATACGGTTCCTAACGGCATGAGTGGAACAAATCACCAAGCAAAAGGCTTAGCCTTCCACCCTTGCCAATATATAGATGATTTCATTTTAAGCATTTATATAGTGTGATATAACCCAACCAAACTTCAACATGAAGCAAGCATCTTCGATCTTCACCTGCAACTAGCAATGCTATAAGAAGGGCTGAGCGAAGCGTACTTAGCCAAGCAACGGTTTGCATAGGTAGGTTGGTTAAACATGGCAATTGGTTACAAGTAGGAGGCTGACAAGAAGATCATGGGCATCGAGGCAAAACTATAGATCGAGACTACTAGCAATAGGCAAAGATAGTAATGTTATCGGGGTTCGGTCATCTTACCTGAAGAGAAGTTGTTCGGATCGTAAGAAGGGTCCTCGTGCTCAACCTCGTTGGTAACCTCGTGCTCAACCTCGTACTCGGTCTCAGCTTCCGGCTCTAAACAAAACAATCACACCAAGCACCAATCAACAAGATGCAATGCGCACTCGGAAAAGATGAATGCATGATGGATGCACTAAGGATGCACACGGAGCACGGAAAAATATCACTCAAGCAAAACACCTCAAAACAAGATAACAATCTGTTATTATTAATCTACACAGAAAATCAATCAAGTTTGATATAAGATTCGCTGAAATCGGAGTTACGGGCTAAAAGTTATGCCCGAAACAAGATTTGAGCGAAAGCTGAAAATTACAGCCACATAGCAACTTCGGAGCTCAAAATAATTGAGCTACAGCATTCAAATAACATGGCAAAGGACATGAACACAAACTAGACATATAGTACAGCAACTATGTCCAAGGTGCACCCCCAACGGAGCCACGGATCAATAGCAATGATCTTGGACATATTGAACTTGACAATAAAATTCTGGCAGCAGAATTTTATTGAAACTTTGGAGCAAAAGATAAACATGCTACAGCCACTTAAATAGACATGTGAGGACATGAATGGAAAGACAACAATATATACTACAAGGAACAATCAAAATCCACTCCAAAACTATCATGCTTTGTCCTAGAACATCACACGAACATGGCATCGGAACGTTACAGATTTCAGACTTAGTGAAAATCCACTAAGTCCTAAAACAGCAATAACATCATGGCATACAAAAGAGCATGTTTAAGTCACCTCGAAACTAAACATGGCAAGAGGTAAGCACCCCATCAAAGTACACATGAAGGTGATCTCCAAACACACAAGCATGCTTCATGTAGGTAAACACAACGATAGCAACGAGCTCAACAAGATGGCATTTCATAACAAGTGAAAACACATTACAGCCACATGGCACTTTGCAACGATGATAACAAGGCAATACTAAATCTACCATGCAACCTATCACAAGCAACACGTAGTTCGTGGCAAGACGAACACGTGGACATGTCATTTGCATCAATCGGACAAACGAGCTAAAAGATATCACATGCAAAGGTGGCATAAAAACAACACATAGCAGCAGTTTATATCATGATGCACTCTTGCAACAGCAAAACAAGCACCTAGATGATCTCTAACATGCATGACAACAACAGATAAAACGTAGAGCAAGTCTCCACGAACGTCTGGACATGCTACATGCGCGAATCGGAGCAACAGACAAAAAGTTACAGCAGGTCAAACATTGCATCAGAGAACAATTAACAGGGACTTAGGATTAAAGAGGCAACCTAGATCTGAAACTGGAGAAAGTCAACTCGGGCTCGGGCCGGTGGAGAAGGAAGATCTGGGCGGCGGCTCTGCGCGGCCCGGAAGGAAGAGGCCCGGGCGAGGCGACTGCGCGGCCTGCGACGGAAAGGCCCGGGGTGGCGCGGAGCTCGGCCTGGCGGCGGCGCCTGGGCCCGACGTGGCTGCGGGAGGCCTGCGGTGGCGCGCGGTGCAGCTGGGCTGGGGCGGCCCAGCGCCTGGCTCGCCCGATGCGGAGGAGGCGACGGCCTGGCTGCGGACGAGGGAGCCCGCGAGGGGCGCTGGCGAACGGGCCGGTGGCGAAGGGGCGGCCCAGCGCCTGGCGCGATGCGGGAGAGAAGCCAAGCGGCGGCTGTTGGCGTCGAAGGGAGCGGCAGCCCACGGGGAAGTGGTCCACGCCTCGGAGGCGGCGACGATGGGCCGATCGATCGATCTGGCGCGGTCGAAGGGACTTGGCGGCCGGGGCGATCGGCGCTGGAGGCGTTGACCCTGGGGATCTGGCAATCGAGGGATCTGGGCGCCCTCGATCCCAGGTGCGGCGCTGGCTGGCTCGATGGATTCCTCGGGATCCGGGAAGAATCAGAGGGAGGATTTTTGGGATCTGGTTTGATCTGAAAGAAAAGGAAAAAAATAGTGGAGAAGGGGAAGAAGAAGGGGATGCCCAAAATAGACTAGGGGTCTATAAATAGCAGTTTTTGCTAGGGTTTGGAGATCTGGGGGCGCTAGGAGCCCTCCGATCGCGATCCGACGGATCCGATCGCGGGGATAGATTTAAAAGGCCTAGGAGGAGATAACAGACTGCAGTAGGGGTGTTTCCGGGACACAAAGTGAAGGCACTTCGGACCCACACGAACAACGGATGGAATAACTGACGGAGTCCAAACGAGACGAGATTTGAGAGGCGGGTTGCACACAACAAAACAACAACACACACAACAACCTCGTGGCACACCGGTAACGTTAAACGCCCGAACAACAAAGTAGGCCTACGGGACGTCACGGACACGTGAGGGAGCTCCGGAACGCGAAACGGACAACGGGAAGAAACACGCGGAACCGGATGCAACCGACAACACAAATGCAATGCAATGCACATGTCTACATGATATGAATGAATGCCACACACTCACACAACAAAACGACGAAAACCCGAAAGACAAGGAACCCGGAATGGAAATAGATGAAGCCGGAGATATATTATATACCCAAAAGGGAAAGTATTACATCCGGGGCATTACAGCTGGTTCAACATTTGCAAGGGTAGTCCATACAGCTTTTGAGCCACAGATTCATAGAAATGTAGAAGCATACA
Organism: Secale cereale; assembly: GCA_902687465.1. Classification (NCBI taxonomy): domain Eukaryota; kingdom Viridiplantae; phylum Streptophyta; class Magnoliopsida; order Poales; family Poaceae; genus Secale; species Secale cereale. The sequence continues at coordinate 43,167,483 of LR738710.1, read as the reverse complement.
TGGATGACATAGTGGTCAAGAGCAAAAACGGGGCAACCCTGGTACAAGATCTAGAAGAGACCTTTGCGAATCTGCGCAAGATCCAGCTCAAGCTCAACCCCGAGAAGTGTGTGTTTGGAGTCCCTTCCGGCAAGCTTCTTGGGTTCTTCGTGTCTCAGAGGGGGGTCGAAGCCAATCCCGACAAGATCAAGGCCATCGAGCAGATTGAAGCACCAATGCGCGTCAAGGATGTACGTAGACTTGCCGGTTGCGTGGCTGCTCTCAGCAGGTTTATCTCTAAGTCAGCTGAGCGCGCCCTGCCATTTTTCAAAATTTTGAAAAAGGCAGGTCCAATGAAATGGACTCCGGAAGCAGAGGCTGCGCTGCAAGACTTGAAGAGGTACCTGTCCTCCACTCTGATACTTGTCGCACCTAAACCACAAGAGAAGTTGCTGCTGTATCTAGCGGCAACCAATCAAGTGGTTAGTGCTGCGTTAGTGGCGGAGAGGGAGGCAGATGATGAGCCAGCAACCGCGGCAAGCGCATCCAGCGACAAGCAGGGGGCTTCCCCGACAAGCTCTGGTCCCGACAAGGATGGGTCTGCGCAGACGCAAGAGGAAATGCGGAAGAAGATGGTGCAGCGCCCAGTTTACTTTGTCAGTTCCCTTCTGCAGGGGGCTAGGTCAAGGTACTCTGGTGTGCAGAAATTGCTTTTCGGCCTTCTCATGGCCTCGAGAAAGCTGCGCCATTACTTCCAGGCACATGAGATAACAGTTGTCACTCGCTTTCCGCTGAAGAGAATACTGCAGAATCCAGAAGCAACAGGCAGGATTGTTGAGTGGGCACTGGAACTGTCAAGCTTTGGCCTCAAGTTTGAAAGCACTTCAACTATCCAAAGCAGAGCATTGGCAGAGTTCATAGCAGAGTGGACGCCAACACCAGACGAAGAGATTCCAAAAACCAGCATCCCCGTCAAGGAAGCAAGCAAAGAGTGGCTGATGTACTTTGATGGTGCCTTCTCGCTGCAAGGCGCCGGTGCTGGCGTGCTGCTTGTCGCACCCACCGGAGAACACCTCAAGTTTGTAGTCCAGATGCACTTTGCCAAGGAGCAAACAACAAACAATACTGCAGAGTATGAGAGTTTGCTTGCCGGCCTCAGGATTGCGGCAGACCTTGGGATCAAGAAACTCGTTGTGAGGGGTGACTCGCAGCTTGTCGTCCGCCAAGTGAACAAGAATTATCAGAGTCCATTGATGGAATCTTACGTTGATGAAGTGAGGAAGCTTGAAGAGCACTTTGACGGCCTTCATATGGAGCATGTTCCAAGAGCTCAGAACGACATCGCAGATGACCTGTCAAAGTGCACCGCACTTAAGTTACCTATGGAACCAGGGATCTTTGTGCTCATGCTGACTCAACCATTCGTAACACCATCAACAGGACAGAGCAAGAAGAGGAAGTTGATTTCCGGTGATTATCTTCCGGCAGAGCTTCCCGAAGCCGCCGCTAAGAAGGTCCCCAAAATCAACGCCAAGACCGCTGAGGGGCAGTCTGCTCCGGCGAGCCCTGGGGTTTGTCACGTTGAAGCAGACGCTCCCGACAAGTTTTGCTCCGGCAAGCTTGTCGGGGAACATCAAGCTCCGGCCGAGCCGCAGGTGCTTGCCGTAGAAGCGGATGTTCCTGCAGCAGCAGATGTGCCTTTAGTCCTTGCTGTCGAGCCACAAGCTCTAGCATGGGCACAGCGGATTGTCCGTTTCCTTCAGACAGGAGAACTTCCCGAAGAACAAGTAGAAGCGGAAAGAGTAGCCCGGCAGTCAAGTATGTACCAGTTTGTTGACAACACACTGTACAGAAGAAGACTCAACGGTGTGAAATTGAAGTGTATTCCCCGGGAAGACGGACAAAAGCTGTTGGTAGAGATACATGGAGGCATATGTGGTCACCACATTGGCACAAGAGCACTTGCCGGCAAAGCATTCCGGCAAGGTTTCTTTTGGCCGGAAGCCCTCCAGGATGCAACTGCACAAGTAACCAAGTGTGAAGCGTGCCAGTTCCATTCCAAGCAGATACACCAGCCAGCTCAAGCTCTCCAGACAATCCCTTTATCCTGGCCATTTTCGGTCTGGGGGCTCGACATCCTCGGCCCCTTTCCCCGCGCAGCCGGGGGCTTTGAGTACTTGTACGTTGCAATCGACAAGTTCACAAAGTGGCCAGAAGTGGAACCAGTGAGAAAGGTGACCGCACAGTCAGCAGTCAAGTTCTTCAGGTCGATTGTTTGCCATTTCGGGATCCCTAACAGGATCATCACCGATAACTGTACGCAATTCACGAGCCGCACCTTCATGCAGTACGTCCAAGATCTTGGCGCCAAGGTCTGCTTCGCTTCTGTTGCTCACCTGAGTAGCAACGGTCAAGCGGAGAGGGCAAATGCTGAAATGCTGCGTGGCCTCAAGACCAGAACTTTCGACAGGTTGTACAAGTGCGGAAGAAACTGGATCGAGGAGCTGCCAGTGGTTCTTTGGTCGATTAGGACGACGCCAAATCGAGCCACTGGACGGACACCTTTTGCTCTAGTCTATGGAGCAGAGGCAGTTCTCCCCACGGAACTCGTATACGGGTCACCTCGAGTGCTCGCTTATGATGAGCTCGAGCAAGAGCACCTGCGACAAGATGACGCGCTGCTCCTTGAGGAAGACCGTCTTCAGGCTGTTGTACGAGTTGCTCGCTACCAGCAAGCTTTGCGTCGCTACCATAGCCGCAAAGTTAACGCCAGAAGTCTCGAGGAAGGCGACCTTGTTCTTCGGCGCGTTTAGTCCGCCAAGAATTCCAACAAGTTGACGCCGAAGTGGGAAGGCCCTTATCGGGTGAAACGAGTCACTAGGCCCGGTGCTGTCCGCCTAGACCGAAGATGGCTTTCCGGTGAGCAACTCCTGGAACATCGAGCATCTTGGCAAGTTTTACCCGTAAGGCGCGGTTGCCGTGACCCGCTCCGGCAACCACCTTTTGTACAAGTCTTGCCGCTGTTGCATGTAATCCTTTGTACAAAGCCGGGCACAGACCCCGTGCAACAGTAAAGCTAATGTGCTCCGCACACCTTTTCATTTTCATGCTTCCTATATTTTTGCATGTGTTATCTGACACTTTGTGCAGCAGCTGCATCCGGTAAGCAATAACGAACCCAAAGGTTCCATATCTGTATTTTCCCTCCTTTCCTTTTCTCAAGCAAAGGAAGGTTCCCTCGCCCACAAGTTTGCCGGGGGGAGGAGAAGATAGTGGTATGGACCAGGCGTCGTTCAAGAAAGTCTCGCCTTGCCGAGAAGCAAACAACAGAAAAACTAAGTTGCCAAAACTTGAGCAACTAGGTTTTTAAATTTTTAAGTTATCTTCCTTGAACGACCGTGCTTTGTATGGAAAACCTGTGCGCGGAGGAACCAACTCATAGCTAGTTGCGCCCTTACTTTGTTTCGAGTCCGCTCAACGACTTAAGTGTGCTGCGACTAGTGTCGCGCCCTTACTTTGTTTTCGAGCACGCTCAACAACTTAAATGTGCTGCAACTAGTTGCGACAAGGTTTCTTGTCGGTAGCGGCACCGCCGGCAGGCTGCTGAAGTTTTGCACTTAGCGCTCGCGGCTAAGGTGCCTATACCGGCAAGTTCCCTAAAAGCGTAGGGCTAAAACATACAAGGGAAGGGGTCAAGTAAAGGAAATAACGTTGCAATCACTACCCAAAATAGAGTTATATTACAAGTGGCTTGTCGCAGCTCTAACAGATTGTTCTCGTGACATGGTTAGCAGCGACAAGGAAAGAAGAAAACGGGCAAGCCTAATCTGCGCGATCGCCCTCAACCCTCTTGATGCCGCTCACCTTGTCCACAATGGGTGCGACAAGGGCCTTGAGCGCGTCTAGATCAGCGTCCGGCGGTAGGGACCTGAGGACGTTGGTGAGGTTGAGGCCTGGATTGCGGAAGACCACCTTCATCAACACCTTTTGATGGGCTCCCGCGCAAAGCTTGCGCGACTCGTCCGCCAGCTGCTTTTGGATCTTCTCCCAGAGTTGCTGGAGGGCCGTCGCCACGCCCTTGAAGAATAGCGTGAGCTTGGCGCTGGGGTGGAGGTTCTCGTCGGAGGAATACCCAAGATACTCCGCCCCCAGCTGCGCCAGCTCCTTGTCGTTATCTACGGCAGCGTTGACAAGACCCTCCGTCCAGCGCTCGACGGTCTCCCTGAAGATGTTCTGGGTGACTGCGGCACTCTCCAGCAACGCCTTCTCGGCCCTGATCTCCTCCTTCAGGGTCGCCTCCTGCTCCCTGGCGCCGTCCAGCGTCTGGGTCAAGGTGGTCAGCTTCAACTCCAGGTCGGCGTTGGAATCCTTGGTGTCACCTTCAGCTCTGAGTGGCTGTGGGCGTCCTTCTCGCGCTCGAGCTTGAGCGCTCGATCTCTTCGCCTCTCGCCTTGAGGTCGGCCTCCAGCTGCGTCACCTTCTTCTCCAGCTCCTCCTTGGCGGTCTCAGCAGCCGCGGCAGCATCCTTTGCTGTCTAGAGAGCTCCGCCAAGTGATTGCTCGCGCGCGGCAAGCTCCTCCTCATGAGCGTCGAGGTTGATCTTCCGCTGCGCCAGCTCGCCCTCCTACGCGGATAACTTTTCAGCGGCAAGCCGCTGTTGCTCTTCGACTTCGGCCTTCTCAAGGAGGAAGGCCGTCCGCTCTTCGGCAAGATGCTCCCGCTCCTCTGCCAAGGACCAGAGAGCTGCTTGGTGAAGACCCCGGAGCTCCTCTGCGCGTTTCTCCATATCAGCTCCCGCCTTGGCGGCCAGCGCTTCGCGGGACTCCAGTTTGGCCTGCCGGGCGCGGTAGAGTGACAGCAGCTTGCGCAGCAGCCGCTCCTCCTCGGGTTCGCCGCTGCTGCAGCTCGGCGCATCGACAAGCATCAGCCCGGCGGAGGCAAGTACTTCCCCGTCAAAGGCTTCTCCCTCGACCGGTGCCCTGGACATGGACGCCCATGGGAGGCTGATGAAGACGCCGTTACCGGCCTCAAAGTAGGCGCCGGGCTTGGGCTCTTCGGAGCCTGGAGCTGCGGCAGCGGCGGAGGGATCGGCAGTCGGCGTAGCGCCTGGCGCTCCTGCGGCCTCAGGGGCGTCAGTGCGACCGCCGGACCCCTCGTCAGCCGCTGCGGCAGCAGCCTTGGCAGCCTCGTCGCCGGTGGTCTCGTCGGCACCGGCCACCTCTTCAGTAGCAGCGGCGTCGCCGGTGTCGCCGCGCGTATCCTCCTCAATAGCAGCCTCCGTCTCCATGGGCTCCGCAGCAGATGGGTCTGACGGTAGGAAAGGGGAGGAAAAACAGTCAAGCAAATATCCAAAAAAAAGAAGAATTAAAAGAAGAAAAGCCCAAGGAAAGCTCGAAGTAATGGGATTACCTGCGCGAGCCGGCTCCTCGATAAGCTCCCTTGCCGGAGAGCTCCCCCTTGGAGGCGTGGTTGTAGTCCCCGCCGGCGGAGGGCCGCTGGTACTGTCCCTCGCCGGGGAACTCGCCCTTGGCGGAGAATTCGCCCTTGGTGGAGGACTCCCCCTTGCCAGTGAACCTCCCCTTGGCGGCGGGGTTGAAGCAGATGGCACGACGGGGACGGTCTCCGGGCGCTCCTGATGTGTCTGCTCTGCTCCTGCACAAATCAACAAACAAGATGTCAGCAAAGATAGAGCGCCCATGCGCGCCTAACAGCGGAAAGTAAACTATGCACTTACGATGGGGGCTGCGCTGGGGGCTGCTCTGAAGATCAGTTGCCGGGTCCGGCAAGTTTGTCTCAGGCGCACCCCCTGCTGGCACGGCAGGCTCGTCCTCGATGACAATCACCGGGGCCTTGGCTCTCTTTGCCGCCCTCTGGGCCAGAGTTCTGAAAAAAGGAACATGTTCAGAGTGAGGCAAAAGAGACACAAGACAAAACAACAGAAAATTGCAGAAATACAAGAACAACAAGATCTTACTCTTCTTCTTCCTCGTCGGAGCTAAGCGCGGAGAAGTCGAAGTCTGGCTCACGCGTCCCGGCGTGAGGAGGCGGAGGAGTAGGCTCCCTTGGCCGCTTGGCGGGAGCAGGGGCAGTGGTCTGAGACGACCCCGCTCCGGCTGCCGCCGAGGCGTGGGGAGCGGCAGGGGCAGAAGCAGTGGTCCGAGAAGACCCCGCTCCAGTTGCTGCAGAAGCACGAGGCGCTCCTGCGGCAACCGTGCTTGCCGTGGTGGAGCGTGTCGTGCGATGCGGCGGCTGTTGACCCGCCTGCCGCTTCGTTACGTCCCCGGCCTTGCGGAGACGCCTTGTTGGTGGAGCTGGGGGCTCTGCTGTTGGTGGCGAGCTGCCTGACGAGGAGGAAGAGGAGCCGATCTCCAGCGAGCCGCTCGTGTCCTCGGCGGGCCCGCTCGACTCAACGCCCTGCTCGGTGGGCTCGCTTGGCTCGACGTCTTGCCTGGCAGGTTTCCCCGTGTTGAGAAATGCTTCTCGCTCGGCAAGGCTTGCCGCCTGTGCTGCCTCCGCCTCCTCCACGATGTATCCGAACTCGCACGCGGCCGCGGCTGCCGCCGCCTCTTCCAGCCTGGTGGCGATGTACGCCATCTCCTTGTCGGTGGTGTCGCGGGTGAGGCCCTTCTTCTCGTCGGAGCAGATCGGTGTTTCTTCCACGTTGTCGAAGAATGCCTGCACAGCTTCGTCGGTAGGCTCTTGCCAAGTTGGGTCGATCCCGTGCGAGTCGCACAGCGGCATCATTGCGCGGATGCGGCTGAGCGCGGAGTTGTTGCACAGCGGAACGACGCCCTGCGGCAACCTGAATACTTCGGGATGATCAGGGTCATACTTGAACAACTCCTGCAGGATCCCATTGAGCTCTAGGACCGTGAAGTTGAAATTGAGGCCTGGGCGCAGCCTCATGATATCTGTCGTGTTCTCGAACTCCCAGGCGGGCCTCTTCCTCTCCTGCAAGGGGGCGATACGGCGGCGGAGAAAGTCTGCGCCAACTGCGCCTACAGTCAGCCCGGCAAGCCTGAGGCGAAGGATCCGGGCAGTGGCAATCTTCAGTCTACTGTCTTCTGGGGCCAAGTCACTCCAGTCGTTGCCGCGTACTACTGGGGCTTGGCGCCGGGTGGTGATTGGCTGCGGGTTCTCCTCTACAATCCAACACCAGTCTGCTCTCCATTCATCCCATTTTCCGCGGAGCTCTCCCTCCAGATAAGCTTCCTTCTTATGCATCCTCGAGACCCAGGAGACTCCGCCAGATAAGGGCTCTCCTCTCTCTACTCGGGGTGTAAAGAAGTGGCGGAAAAGGGCTACATTGGGGAAGACTCCGACAAAGTTTTCGCACAGATGTGCGAAAACTACCATGGTCAGAACGGCGTTGGGGGTGATGTCAAGGAGGTGGTACCCGTAGGTGTTCATAATGTCGCAGAAGAATTCAGAGAAAGGCGGGCAGAGCCCGCAGTAGAAGAACACGGCGAAGAACGCATATCCGTTCGGAACCGTCTCACAAGCAATGGCTGGGAATACCTTGGTGCGCGGATGCGCCCGCTTCTCCCCCGACCAGAAGAGGTAATAGTTCTCCCTCAGCTTCCTCGCGGCAAGATTGGGGGGGAAGACAGCTCGCTCCTTCCGCAGCGCCGCAAGCCGCAGCGCCTCGGCCGACTTCGTGGCCTTCCCCTTGTCGCCTTTCGGAGCCATGGCGGAGGCGGTGAGGGAGGTCGACGACACTGGTGGTGCTGGTGGCGACGGGGGGCGGAGCGCTGCTCTCTTTCAAGCTTTGGGAAGAAGGGAGCGGCGGAGGTTCTCAAGATTGAAGAAGCAACGGGCGGATGGACGAACTGCCCCTGTTTCCCCTGCTTATAAGGGGGGAGGGGGCGGACGTTCCGCATTTCCGATTAAAGAAACCGCCCACGATCTCTCCCACGACGCCGCAATCGACGCGTGTCGTTAGGGGAGGGCGCGGCGGATACGGAGTAAGATACGGCGAGAACCAGGCCGCGCGTGCCCGTGCACTGTTTTGGGCCTGGACCAACAGCGCTCGGCACCGTGTATGGCCCAGGCCCGGGGGCTCCTGTCGGTGTACTATAGTAGGGGTACCCTAGTATCCCGAACTTGTGCACGGGTAGTCGCAGCGTCCCGCGGCAAGGCTTGCCGGGCGACCGCCACGGTCCTCCGTGGTTCCTTTGGAGCCATTCAAGAACAAAGTATTCAAGCCAAGGAGACAAGGCCCCGGCAAGAGGAGCTTGCCGGGAAGGCCACTCAAGGCACAAGACCACTCAAGGCGCAAGACCCTGGCAAGAGGAGCTTGCCGGGGAGACCAACCTAGGCATCTCAAGAAACTTGTCGCGGCGCGCCACGCGTCCCGGCAAGGCCCGGTGAGCGACAAGCTCCCAGAAGCGACAAGATAGCGACCGCGGCAAGGCGCTTGCCGCGGCAAGCTTCCACTCAGTACCCGCGCTCCAGCACATCCACCCACGTGTCACTCTGGGACCCTTCCAGGCGCACGTGGCGGAAGGCTGTGTAGACAGGGGTACACGGTGGCAAGCGGCGCTGACAAGGCGACCATCGTGGCGAACGATGGCGCCCCTGACGGCCACTTTTTGCACTGTTTGGGCGACGGCGATGGGCATTTAATGCCCTTGTCCCCTGCCGTCAGGGTTAGGTATAAAACACTGTACCAACTACCACCCTTTTTTCCATTTTTACCCTCAACTGCGCTGCCACCTGTCGGTGACCCCTTGAGCATATAAAAGGAGGCCCATGCACATCGTAGAGGGGGGTTAGACATTCGAAGACTCTCATGCTCGGTCTCGTTAGCGGCTAGAGTGCACTGTAGCTCTCAGCGCTCCCGAGCCAAGAACTCAATACGAATCAAAGCAGGAGTACGGTTTTACGCATCCGTGCGGCCCGAACCTGGGTAGACTGCTCGTGTGCCTCACCTCGATCCGCTCTTTGCCCGATCTCCGCCCCCTGCCGTACCGAAAAGGGGCTCCGTCCCCACAGGTGTTCGTGGGTGGATCGGTTTCCCCGACAGACGGGGATTGGAATGTGTGATCCATACAAGTTACGAGAGATAATATTTTTGGGACAACATAAGGTGGCAACTTTAATACACATCTGGGTAGACTGTTTGGGGCACCTGGAGAAGCCAGTGCTTGCCCAAGGGGATCTCGCAGTACCCTTGTGATTACCCTCGGTCCGCCACCCAGTCTCATAGGGATCATAATATATTTCATGCCTAGAAACTTCCGTGTGCAGCCACAAGCCATTATGGGCTCTGGCATAGTTGAGTAAGTTGTGTGACCTCTTTCCATGGTAGACTAGCTGATGTACGGGAAAGTAGGTGTACCGGTCTACCCAGGGTTTGGAGGAAATACTTCAGAAAGGCTATGTCTCAATCTTCCGATCATGGAGATGGTCGAGTCTTGTGGGGAAAAGTGCGCAAACCTCTACAGAGTGTATAAACTAATCATGATTAGCTGTGTCCCCGGTTATGGACAACTTGAGTATCTAGAAGTGAATTATTGGTAGATCTCATCACTCTTTTTAATGAAATTATTGGGTTACTAATAACTTGGGAATTTTGGATTGAGTTGGAGGAACCTTATAAATACTGGCATTTTAATTTAGTAGTAAATAAAAATGTATTCCTCTGTTGTAGGAAAAAATTAGCTTTATGCAAATATTTAAACTTAGAGCCTCCACCAGCTAAATTTGCATATGGAGATAGTCGTTTTTTTCATTATTATATTTCTATGGGGTGAAATTGCTAGCATATTCCATGTGCTGACCTACACGGCTGCAACTCCCATGTTGCAGACTTTTCCGACGAGGATTAAAGGTGCGATAGGTCGTTGTTCTACACTCAGTTTGCCGTGGAGTTGGATGTACTCATTTACCTTCGATGCTTCCGCAATTATTTTTATTTAGATGGCTTTTGGCCATATTATTGTTATAAATGCTCTTTTGAGGACCTTGTTGCAACAAAGTGTGTGATTGACCTCTGTTATAATTCATCGAGTACGGTGTGTGTTAGCATACCGATCCAGGGATGACACTTAAGCACAGAGACTTTGATTCATTTGGGTCGGGTCGCTACAACAGAACAAGTCCAGTTCATACCAGTTTCTCCCTGCCATGGCCAGTTCATCAAATATCGTCATTATTGCCTTTCACTTGCACGACCGAATGATGTGAAAATAATAATAGTTCAAGAGTGCCATGGACTAAGCTGGGACCTGCAGACATTTTATTCAACAGGAGAAGACAAGGTAAATGGGTTCTTTATTAGATGAACACTTTTGCATATGAGAGCCACTCAACATTTTCATCATGATCTTCTCCTTAGTACGACTCGAATAAAAGAAAAGAAATTTAGAGAAACACGGTAAAATATTTTTGGAGTTTTTTGGTTTTCTAGAACAGGCAGATAAAAGAGGAAATCAAAAACCAGAAAAACTATTTACACGGGAAAACTCCCAACAAGCAAAATAAGAACAAGGAAATATTTTTGGGTTTTCTTATTAATATTACAACTAGGCAAACATAGATAGTAAACTAACTACAGCTAGACATTTTTCCAAGGTTTTTCAAACAAACCAGAAGAAAGCAAGAGAATAAATAAGCATGGATAATACAATGAAAAAGTGTGAACACCGACAACTACCATGAAATGTGTGGACATGAATGTAAAGTCGGTGAGAAACACGTACCCCCCCCCAAGCTTAGGCTTTTGGCCTAACTTGGTAAGCAGTCATTAGCCTGGATAATCGTCGGGGTACTGAGGAGCAGGCATCCATGCATCCCAGTCATGAGGTTCCTCCTCTGCCATAGCCTAGTCGTTCCGATAGGCGGTGATATCCGCGGGCATAATCCTATATCCGCCCCCTGGCAATAGGATCAAACAAAGTAGGTGCAGGTAGTGAAATAATATCACGAATTGTAACACTAAAAACCAGGTTATAAGGAATAGGAATGTTAGGATAATCAACAGTAGTAAACTGGTGGTGATCCATGGCAGTGTGATCTAGGTAAACCTTGGGTAAAGTAAAATCATGTAGGCGCATCTGAACATTAAAGCAAGCCGCCAAACAAGCAGGTAAATACCACCATGCATTTTACCCTTGGACTTATTATTATGGAGGCGACGTGCCACAATATCTCCCAAGCTATAAGTGTTTTCGCCCTCTAATGCACGACACAAAACAACAAAGTCTGGTGAGCTGAGTGCACCCACCTTCTCTCTAGCTAACAAGAACTTTGTAATGAAAATAACAAAATAATGAAAAGTAGGAAAATGCAAGCCAGCGGTAGTGATACCCGACACCCATCTCTCATCACCCACTGTCAGAGTACGATAAAAGCTTTCAAACTCTGCGGGTCTAGGCTCTGCCAAACTACCATCAGTAGGAAGCAAGCATATTTCGCAAAATTCAGTAAGCGGTATCTGATGGGGTTCAGCATATAAATTAAATTGCACCTCAGAGGGATTATTCCTAGGAAGAAAATTAAAACTTCGCACAAAGGTGTTTGTGAGGAGATGATACCGTTCACATTTAGCCGCACTGAAATTGGTGAGGTCGGCATTAGCATCTTATTGTGCAAACTCTTGAAGGATTCCAGCATCTTCCATGAACAGAGTATGTGGCCATTCGCATGGCCGTATCTCCGCCAATCTCCGGATGTGGAGATCACTATCAGATGAATCCCCAATCACTCCCTTGGAATTCTTCTTGGAAACAAACTTCCTAAAGATTCATGTTTTCCCTATGAACAAAATTCTGAAATTTTTAGTCCACAAAAGTTTTCTCAATAGAACTTTACAAGAATGATAGCAACTATTCATAGGGATGCATAGAGGTCATAGCAAGCATTCAAACTACTTAGAACTCTAAGAATTCAACATGCAAGCTCATCTACAGCAGTACCAAGAGTAGATAATTATTCAAAATATAAACCACTAAAATAAAAACTAATTGGACAAATGGAGGAGTCACATACCAAGCAACAATCCCCCGAAACAGTTTCGGAAACAAAGCTTCGAGCAAAGAGATCAAAATCCGTGGGTTTGAGAGCAAGAACACGAGAGAGAGAGAGAGAGAGAGAGAGAGAGAGAGAGCAATGGTGAATTTTTTCTGGAGGTAGGTGATGATGTGGTGTAAAGAGATAAGTGTCCTGGCGCGCCCGGGTGGGTTGTGCCCACCTGGTGCACCTCCCTGTGATATTATTTGCACCAAAAATTCTTAAATATTCAGAAAAAAATCATGTTAAATTTTCAGGGCATTCCAAGAATTTTTATTTTTGGGTCATTTTTTTATTGCACGAGAAATTCAGAAAACAGACAAAACATGGCATTTTATTTTATTTAACTAATGAAAAAAAGGTTGGGTCAGAAGGTAGTGCTCACTAAATTCATCAACTTCATTCCTCTCAAAAATGATTTATTAATAAGGTTGATCAAGTCGTATTAACCACCACTTTCGATTAGCATGAAATCAAAGAACTTTCGTAAATCACTGCTACCTCTTGAGCTTGCGTTATATTCCCTCGAAGTGGAAAGGGAGATGCAGCACAGTAGCGTCAATATTTCCCTCAATTTTTGAGAACCAAGGTATCAATCCAGTAGGAGACCACGCGCCAGTCCCTCGCACCTGCACAAACAAATAAGAACTTCGCAGCCAACGCGATAAGGGGTCGTCAATCCCTTTACTGTCACTTACGATAGTGAGATCTGATAGAGATGATAGTTTATATTTTTGGTATTTTTGGTATAGAAACAGAAAGTAAATAAATCAAACAAACAATGACAACAGAAATTGACGGGAAAGTAATATGATAAAGATAGACCCGGGGCCATAGTTTTCTCTAGTGGCTTCTCTCATGATAGCGATATTCTACGGCGGGTAAACAAATTACTGTCGAGCAATTGATAGAAAAGCGAATAATTATGAGACTATCTAGGCATGACAATTGTATATAGGCATCACGTCCGAGACAAGTAGACCGACTCCTGCCTGCATCTACTACTATTACTCCACACATCGACCTCTATCCAGCATGCATCTAGTGTATTGAGTTCATACGAACAGAGTAACGCCTTAAGCAAGATGACATGATGTAGAGGGATAAACTCAAGCAATATGATCAAAACCCCATCTTTTTATCCGTGATGGCAACAATACAATACGTGCCTTGCTGCCCCTACAATCACTGGGAAAGGACACCGCAAGATTGAACCCAAAGCCAAGCACTTCTTCGATTGCAAGAACTATAGATCTAGTAGGCCAAACCAAACCAATAATTCGAAGAGACTTGCAAGGATATTATGAGCACACATAAAAAGTTCAGAGAAGAACCAAATATCTTTCATAGATAACCTTGATCATAAACTCGCAATTCATCGGATCTCGAAAAACACACCGCAAAAGGAGATTACATCGAATAGATCTCCTCGAAGACCGAGGAGAAATTTGTATTGAGATCTGGAGAGAGAGAAGAAGCCATCTAGATACTAGCTATGGACCCGAAGGTCTGTGGTAAACTACTCACAACTCATGGTGAGGGCGATGATGATGATGATGAAGGCCTCCGTGATGGATCCCCCTCCCGGAACAAGCTCCAAGATGGGATCTCCACGAGAACAGTAGCTACGGCGGTGGAATTAGGGTTTTCTCTCCTCGTACGGAGTTTCTGGGGTACGTAGGTATATATAGGAGGAAGAGGGGCACCAGGGGCCACAGGGGCTGCCCTCGAGGCAGGGGGCGCGCCCTGGGAAGGGGGGCACGCCCCCCACCACCGAGGGTGGCCCCCTGTCCTCTGGATTGGCCCCGAAGTTTATCTTGCGTGATTCCGTCCAAAAATATCTCCTGCGAAGGTTTCATTCCGTTTGGACTCCGTTTGATATTCCTTTTCTGCAAAACCCTGAAATAGGCAAAAAACAGCAATCTGGACTGGGCCTTTGGGTTAGTAGGTTAGTCCCAAAAATGATATAAAAGTGAATGATAAAGCCCATTAAACATCTAAGACTTCATAAATAATAGCATGGAACAATCAAAAATTATAGATACATTGGAGACGTATCAAGCATCCCCAAGCTTAATTCCTGCTCTCCTTGAGTAGGTAAATGATAAAGAAAGAATTTTTGATGTGGAATGCTAACTAATATAGTTTTTCAATGTAATTCTCTTAATTTTGGCATGAATGTTCAGATCTGAAAGATTCAAGATAAAAGTCTATATTGCCATAAGAAATAACAATACTTCAAGTAATACTAACAAAGCAATCACGTCTTCTCAAAATACTATGGCTAAAGAAAGTTATCCCTACAAAATCATATAGTGTTGGTAATGCTCCCTTATTATCACACTAAATATTCATATCATGCACAACCCCGATTTCAACCAAGCATTTGTTTTCATGCTCTATCTTTTCAAACCTTTCAACTTTCACGCAATACATGAGCGTGAGCCATGGACATAGCACTATGGGTGGAATGGAGGTGGTTGTGGAGAAGACAAAAAGAGGGAGATAGTCTCACATCGACTAGGCGTATCAACGGGCTATGGAGATGCCCATAAATAGATATCAATGTGAGTGAGTAGGGATTGCCATGCAACGGATGCACTAGAGCTAAATATGAATGAAAGCTCAACAAAAGAAACTAGTGGGTGTGCGTCCAACTTGCTTGCTCACGAAGACCTAGGGCATTTGAGGAAGCCCATCGTTGGAATATACAAGCCAAATTCTATAACGAAAATTCCCACTAGTATATGAAAGTGACTAATCATGAGACTTTCTACAACAAAGAGCATGGTGCTACTTTGAAGCACAAGTGTGGAAAAAGATAGTAGCAATTGTCCCTTTTTCTTTTTTTTTTCTTTTTTTGGGCCTTTCTTTTTTTCTTTGGCCTTTCCTTTTTTTGCGGAGGGGCTTTATAGATTTAGCCTTTCCTCCCATGGGACAATGCTCTATAAATGATGATCATCACACTTTCATTACAACACAAGATTACAACTCGATACTACAACAACAAAGTATGACTCTATATGAATGCCTCCGGCGGTGTACCGGTATGTGCAATGAAACAAGAGTGACATGTATAAAAATTATGCATGGTGGCCTTGCCACAAATACGATGTCAACTACATGATCATGCAATGGCAATATGACAATATGATGAACGGTGGAAAGTTGCATGGCAATATATCTCGGAATGGCTATGGAAATGCCATGGTAGGTAGGTATGGTGGCTGTTTTGAGGAACAATATGGTGGCTGTTTTGAGGAGGGATATATAGTGGGTTTATGGCACCGGCGAAAGTTGCGCGGTACAAGAGAGGCTAGCAATGGTGGAAGGGTGAGAGTGCGTATAATCCAGGGACTCAACATTAGTCATAAGAACTCATATACTTATTGCAAAAATCTATGAGTCATCAAAACAAAGCAATCAACGCATGCCCCTAAGGGGGAGGTTGGTAGGAGTTAACCATCGCGCGCCCCCGACCTCCACACAAAGGTTGACAATCTACAAATACCTCATGCTTTAACTTAGTCACATAACGGTTCACCATACGTGCATGCTACGGGAATCACTAACCTTAATAGAAGTATTTCTCAATTTCATAATTACTCCAGTAGCATGACTCTAATATCACTATCCTCATGCCTCAAAACAATTATCAAGCATCCAACATATCTTTCTACTCAATGCATTTGGTGTGAATTTTTTTACTACATTGACATTGGATGTTTATCATGTTTAGACTAGTGTGACGCCCGAAGACCGACGTCCCAGAAGATTCCAGATGTTCCGGGGTTTCGCCGTGTGTTTCATTTGTGCTTGTGTTAATTATTTTTGCATTGCATCATGTCATCATGCCATCATGACTTTAATTCTGCAACTCAACCAAATAAATTGTGTGGATCTTCGATCCATTTAAATTGAGGGAAGAGTGACTTCTCTTTATAACATATCCTCCTAATAATTATGGAGCTATTATAATTAATGCATTAATTTGGAATATCCAAACACACTTGCAATTAATTCTCTTGCCTTTGTTATCTTAATTCCCGGCCTCGGACTTGTCCTCAAATTCTAGCCCCTTTGGATTCTTCTAAAGGGTTTTCTAAATTCAAATAGTTTGACTTTTATTCAAACTTGTTTGAATTTTCATCTTCCTTAAACCTTCCGACATTTTTATTAATGTCCTTACATTTTTGTGAGTCCGGGAAGATAATCCCCATGCCCAGTTCTTTCCTTAACCCTCTCTTTCTTTTTCTTCTCTCTTATTCTTTTCTTCTAAAAGAATATGAGGGGGAGAGAGAGACCTGAGCCGGGCTGCATCTTTCAGCCTCCAATACGGCCCTTTTGCCTGAGGCCTCCTAGGCCCAGTCCCTTCCTAACCTAGCCTCCATGGCCCGATCTACCTCTACCGCAGCCCGATCTCCCCTCGTAACCCTAGCGCTCGCTCTCTCCTCTCATCTCTCCCTTTTCTCCCGCAGCGCCGCTACCTCCGCATCGCGCCCTCCCCATCTCTCCCTCCACTTCGGCCTCCTCCGCCTCGCACGACCCCCGCATCGCCCGCTGTAGCGCGGGGCCTGAAGCCACCGAGGCACTGCCTCCTCTGCCCCTCGTCGAGGCCCCGCGAGCCTCATGCTCGCCAGGCCGAGCGCCCGCCGTCGTCCCCCTCCACCGCCGGCAACCACCGCCCCGACCTCAAGCATCGCCGCGCCTCTCCTCCTGTCTCCTCCTCGCCAAGCATCGGCGACCGAGGCCCTCGAGCAACCTCCAGCGCTGCGCCTCCGTCCTCCTCAAGCCGCGCAGCCAGCCTCTGCCCGCGGACACTGCTACCAGCGCCATGGCGACCACCGTCAGCGCCCGTGCCTCCTTCCCCAATCACGTCCTCGCATGCACGAGCCACGGGGCGCCACCTCACCGGGCCTCTCATGTGCCCACCTCCTCGTCGCCCTGTTCTCCGTTGGCGTCGTCCTTCCTAGGCAGGCATGAACTCCGCCGCCGCGCCATCTTTTCAGGTGTTTGAGCCCGAGCTCGTCGCCCTGCCTTGTTGCCGATGATCCGAAGATCTTGCTGCCCCCTCGTTGTTGCTGCCAAGTTCCTCTTCCAGAGACGCCCAAGTGCACGAGGACCTCAAGTTCGACTACACGGATTCCACGAGTACCCCTACGACGTGACAAGTACCTCGACGAACCGAAGATCTAAGGGAACTTGAACATCTACAAAATGTGTACCTCTACCTCCCACGACGACCGCGTCGACCCGTCAAGTTCAACTACGGGCATGTACCACTACCGCCGCGAGAACGACTACTTCCCTCTCCGAAACGAAACGTGCACGACTACTTCCACAACTTCCTCTACGACCTCGAACCGCCCCGAAACGAACGTTCCGACGGTATAACCCCGAGACGATGACCCGTGGACTGCATGTGTTGTATGAGATGTATCGTATGTTTGCATCGTGTCCGTTGTGGCCCTCGTTTGCCTTGTCGCCGACCCGTGGGAACTGGGCAACCGGATTCACCCCACCTTTCATCTTGTTCGACTCGCTCACGTCCCCCTTCATCTTTTGCACCGGTCTCTGAACGAGTTACCGGAACCGATATGTTGCGTGGCATCATTTTCGGATCGTTGTCGTGGCACCCTTTCTTTCCACCACGGTGAAAATACTTCATATCTCTTCATGTTAACGTTTAACTAAAAATTGCATAAAACTTGATCATGTCATCCGCATCATGTTAACAACAGTAAAATGTTAAATTGTTGTTTGCTTAAAAATTGCTAAACATGCATACGGGGATTTTTCCGGAATTGTTGTTGTAGTTTCCGGCCTCAATTAAACTTGTTGCCATGTATTGCATCATATATAGACTTGATGTGCATTATATATAGACTTGTCTTGCATCCTACTTGGTTGAGCATATTGACATGTTGCTTGTGTTGTTTTTCTATGCTTCCTACCTTGCCATGTATTGCTTCCTGTATAGACTTGTCATGCATCATACCTTGCCATGTATTGCATCATATAGACTTGTGTTATTTTTTCTGTGCTTCCTACCTTGCCATGTTTTGCTTCCAGTATAGACTTGTGGTGCATCCTATATAGAACTGTCTTGCATCATACTTGGTTGAGCATATTGTCGTGTCTCGTGTTGTGTGTTTACCGTATTTCTTGCTTCTTCTCGTTAGTGCTTGTTCCGTTGCGTTCGTGAGGATTCGTTCGACTTCTCATGGTTCTTCTTCAAGTCTTCTTCTTCGTCCTCTTCATGGACCCGTTCTTCTTCCTTGCGGGATCTCAGGCAAGATGACCATACCCTTGGATACCTTTACTACCATTGCCATGCTTAGTTGTCTCGATGCTAACGTTACATGTCGCGCTACCCATCTTTTATGTCAGCCTCTCCTTGTTGCCATGAAACCTCTAACCTTTTGACACCTTCCTAGCAAAACCACTGTTTGGCTATGTTACCCGCTTGCTCAGCCCCTCTTATAGCGTTGTTAGTTGCAGGTGAAGATGAAGATCATTCCCGGAGGGAACTTGTTGTTGGAATATCACAATATCTATTATTATTATTTAACACACCTATATACTGAGCATGGGTGGAAGGCTTGGCCTTTTGCTCAGTGTTTTGTTCCACTCA
Organism: Secale cereale; assembly: GCA_902687465.1. Classification (NCBI taxonomy): domain Eukaryota; kingdom Viridiplantae; phylum Streptophyta; class Magnoliopsida; order Poales; family Poaceae; genus Secale; species Secale cereale. The sequence continues at coordinate 43,148,858 of LR738710.1, read as the reverse complement.
TGCCACCTTAGGCGCCGATATACTGGCATTATGTTCCTTCATTTTGCGTTCCTTACACGATGGGTATATGGGGACCCCTTGACACTTCGACTTTGAATAAAACTCCTCCAGCAAGGCCCAACATTGGTTTTAATTTGCCTCATAATAATAACTTAATTAATTAATTAATTTGCATAAGGGGGACGCTCCTTGGAGATTCTTTTCTACATAGCAGGGGGGCCAGTGCTGATGGTGTTGGTCCCGAACGGGGAGACTGCGAGGCCACCTTGGGGAAACCCGAGGGCTGGTTTTACTCGTAGGATCACCTATCCGGTTGTGGCCTGAGACGAGATACGCGCGGCTACTATCTGGGTGTCTGCACGCCGGGAGGTCTTGCTGAACTTGTTTTACCATTGTCGAAATGTCTTCTACACCGGGATGCCGAGTCTGATCAGATTTCCCTAAGATAAGGGGTGATGATATTATATTTATCACTTCAGCTGATCGTGAGAGCTTGTGATGGGCTAAGTTGGGACACCCCTGCAGGGTTATGAACTTTCGAAAGTCGTGCCCGCGGTTATGTGGCAGATGGGAATTTGTTAATGTCTAGTTGTAGAAAACTTGACAGAGGATCCGAAGTAAAACACACAACTGTGTGAGTAACCGTGACTGTCTCTTTTCACTTTGAGAAGAGAACACGGTGGGGTTATGTTTGACTCGTAGGTAGTTCAGGATCTCTAGCGATCACTACTAGTTGCGACCGTTTGCGTAGATGCTCATCTTACTCTTGTACTCGTAAGTTAGCCACCATATTATGATTAGCCGCTGCTGCAACCTCGCCACTTTACCTCCTCCTACCCATAAAGCTTTGCTAGTCTTGATACCCATGGTTATGGGATTGCTGAGTCCTCGTGGCTCACAGATACTACAACACCAGATGCAGGTTCAGCCGAGAATGATGCAGGAGCTGGTTCAAGTACTTCACTGGGAGCTCGATGAAGAGAGTGGCCGTATGTATGTGACGTTTTTCGACGATCAGTAGTGGTTTCTACTAGGGGCGATTCGGACATGTGGCTTTATGCTTTTGGTATCTTTCTTTTGGATCTTCGCCCGTAGTCGGGTTGTGATGTTTTGGATGATGTTATGCTTATGTAATGTATTGTGTGACGTGGCGAGTGTAAACCAACTATCCTTTTTGAAATTTCATCCCTATTTTTACATGAGTCGTGCAAAGATACCAAACTTGAGATCATTCCAGAATGGGCTTATACCTTTAAGTCGTGCCTCGACACGTAGGAGGTATAGTCCCATCCTGGGCATTACAACTAGTTTCTCTAGCCTAAACACTTTACCATGCTGTTTTAGTAGACTCTCAAATAGATCTAAGTGAAGCATGAGAGTTCAACAATTTCTACAAAATATTACCACCACCGTTCTCTAAAAGATATAAGTGAAGCACTAGAGCAAAAACTATTCAACTCAAAAGATATAAGTGAAGCATATAGAGTGTTCTAATAATTTCTAGGGCATATTTAACTCTCTCAAATAGGAGTGTCCAGCAAGGATGATTGTGGCAAACTAACAAGCAAAGACTCAAATTATACAAGACGCTCCAAGCAAAACACATAACATGTTGCGAATAAAAATATAGCTCCAAGTATAGTTACCGATGGATGAAGACGAAAGAGGGGATGCCTTCCCGGGGCATCCCCAAGCTTAGGCTTTTGATTATCTTGAATTTACTTGGGGTGCCATGGGTATCCCCAAGCTTAGGCCTTTGCTACTCCTTGTTCCATAGTCCATCAAAGCAATACTCAAAACTTGAAAACTTCACAACACAAAACATAGACAAAAATTCTCGTGAGCTCCGTTAGTAAGAGAAAGCAAACCACCACTCAAAGGTACAGCAAGGAATTCATTCATTGTTTATATTAGTGTTAAACCTACTGTACTCCAAGTTCTCTATGGTTCATATCCTCCAATATTACTCATAGATGCATCGGAATAAGCAAACAACACACGAAAAATAGAATCTGTCAAAAACAGAACAGTCTGTAGTAATCTGCTGGGTTCGCCTACTTCTGGAACTCCAAAACATTCAAACTAAATTGGTAAATTTTAGAAATTTGTCTACCAATCATCTGAAAAAAGAATCAACTACAAAGCACGCTCCAGTAAAATCTGGATACTACTTTAGCGAGCGCTAACGATTCTGTTTTTCACAACAAGATCAAATAAACTTCACACAAGTCTTACCAAAGGTTCTACTTGGCACAAACACTAAACAAAACATGAAAACACATCTAATCAGAGGCTAGATGCAATATTTATTCCCTAGCAGCAACTGTCGGGGAAACTGGTCGCCCACGAACACCTATGGGACCGGAGCCCCTTCTACGGTACGACAAGGGAGCGGAGGGAGCGCAAAGAGCAGATCGTGGGGCACACGCGGGCAGTTTACCCAGGTTCGGGCCGCACGGACGCGTAAAACCCTACTCCTGCCTTGGATGTATTGAGTTCTTGAGCTCGGGAGCTTGAAGATCTACAGTACTAGCTACGCTGGGCGTAGGAGTGATCGAGTTTCTGGAGTCGAACCCCCTCTACGTTGTGCATGGGCCTCCTTTTATAGCTCAAAGGGGTCACCGACAGGTGTCAACGTAGATGAGGGTAAAAGTGTAAAATTGGTGGTAGATGGAACAGTGCATGAGCAGTGTATGCACAGTGTACGCACAGTGATCCATACCTAACCCAGACGGTGGGGGACAAAGGCATTGAATGCCCATCGCCGTCACCCCAAAAGCGTCCGCCCGAGCGTCTCCGTTCGCCACGACGATGGCCTCGTCACCGCGGCTCGCCACCGTGTACCCCAGGCTGCACAGCCATCTACCACGTGCCCCTGGAAGGGCCCCAGGGCGACGCGTGGCCAGATGAGCTGGAGCGCAGGCACACAATGTAAGCTTCTCCCGGCAAGCACCTTGCCGGGGTTGCTATCTTGCCGGGCCCGGAAGCTTGTCGCTCTCCGGGTCCTGCCGGGGCGCACGATGCGCCACGATACATCTTCTGAGGTGTTGTTCTTTAGCCCTCCTGGCAAGCTCCTCTTGCCAGGGTCTTGTGCTGGGATGATAACCTTGAGCCTGGTGCGGCCTTCCCGGCAAGCTCCTCCTGCCGGGGTCTTGTTTCTTAACTTGAATACTTTGTTCTTGAATGGCTTCAAAGGGGTCCAGAGTGGGTTTTGGCGGGCACGTGGTGAGCCAGACCATGGGACGCTGCTACTGCCCGTGCACAAGTTGGGATACTAAGGTACCCCTACTTTAGTACACCGACAGGAGCCCCCGGGCCTGGGCCACACACGGTGCCGAGCGCTATTGGGCCAGGCCCAAAACAGTGCACGGGCACACGCGGGCCACGGCGCGCCGTTTCCCACTCCGCATCTGCTGCATCTCTCCCTAACGGCACGTGTCGATTGCGGCGTCGTGGGAGAGATCGTGGCCTGCTTCTTTAATGGAAAAATGCGGAACGTCCCCCACTTCCCCCTTAAAAGCAGAGGAAGCAGGGGCAGTTTCCCCCCATTGCTTTCATTGTGTCTTGAATCTCCAGAAACCCCCGCCGCTCTCTGCCTCCCCAAAGGTCGACAGAGAGCCGAGCTCCACCCTTCCTCCGCCGTCTCCAGCATCCACAGCGCCGTCGACCTCCCTCGCCGTCCTCTCCATGGCCCCGAAGAGCGATAAGGCGAAGAGCGACAAGGCGAAGAAGGAGAATTCCGACAAGGCGGCGAAGCTGGCAGCCATGCGGAGAAGGATGGTGGTCTTCCCGTCGAGGCTCGGCGCGAGGGAGCTGCGGGACAAGTACTACTTGTTCTGGGCGAGGGAGACGAAGGCTCACCCGCGCACCAGAGTCCTCCCCGCCGAAGCCATCGACCTGTACCCGGGAGGTTACCACTACTTCGCTTTGTTCTTCCACTGCGGTCTCTGTCCTCCGTATTCAGAGTTTTTCTGCGATGTGATGAACACATATGGATTCCACCTCTTAGATTTCACCCCGAATGCCGTCCTCACTTTGGCCGTTCTCGCACATCTGTGCGAAAACTATGTCGGGGTCCACCGAAACGTAGCCCTCTTCCGCCACTTCTTCACACCTAGAGTAGAGTCCGGATCTCCACTTTCCGGCGGTATCTCTTGGATCTTCAGGCTCGGCAAGAAGGAGGTGTACTTGATTGGAGAGCTCCGCGGCAAGTGGGAGGAGTGGAGGGCTGATTGGTGTTGGGTTATGGAAGAGGAACCCCAGCAGTTTACCTCTCCGCGCCGGACTGCAATAGTGCGCGGCAAGGATTGGAGTGACTTGGCCCCGGAGGACGATAAGCTGCAGATTGCCCTTACTAGGATCCTTCGCCTCCGGGCCGCCAACCTTACTGTAGGTGAAGTTGGAGCTGATTTCCTTCGCCGCCGCATTGCCCCCCTGCAGGAGAGGAAGAGGCCTGCTTGGGAGTTCGGTAACGCGGCAGACCGCATGAGGCTGCGCCCCGGGCTGAATTATAACTTCACCGTTTTGGAGCTCAAGGGAATGGTCCGGGAGCTGTTCAAACATGACCCCAAGCACCCGGAGTGGTTCACCCCGTCCCGGGGAGTAGTTCCGTTGTGCAACAATACTGCTCTTAGTGCCATCCGTGCGGCAATGCCTGAGTGTGACTCCCACGGGGTTGTTCCTACTTGGCTGACGCCTTCAGAGGAGACCGTGCAGACCTTCTTCGACAGCCTGGTTGAACGGCCGCACAACCCCGAAGAGAAGAAAGGGCTCACCCGTGAGACCACCGAGCGAGATGTGGCATATATAGCCACCAGAATGGAGGAGGCCGCCGCAGTGGCGGCCGCGGGTGAGTTTGGGTACACCGTGGAGGAAGCGGAAGCGGCAGACGCGGTGAGCCAAGCCGAGGAGGAAGAGATCCTCAAGCTGTTGAAGATTGCGCCCGAGGAGTTTGCCGGGGAGCCTGCCGGGGAGCCTGCCGGGACGTGCGAGGCTGCCGGGCAGGGCTCCGAGTCCAGTGAGCCCACCGAGGAGGACGCCGAATCGGGCGATCCTGACGAAGACTCGGGCGGGTCACTGAACCTTGACGACGACGCCTCCTCATCCTCAGAGAATTCTCCGCCACCACCAAGTCCTCCGCCACAGCCGAAGAAGCGCCTCCGCAAGGCCACTGAGACGGCGAGGCAACCGGCGCCTCGACAGCAGCCGAAACGTCGTGCAACGCGTGCCACCACGACGAGCAAGGTCATCAAGGAGGCATCCCGCGCCCGAGCGACAAGCGGAGGGGGATCTTCCCGGAGTGGTTCTGGTGCTCCCTCCGCCCCTCGGTCCTCGGGGACGACCGGAGCGGGGTCTTCACAACCCACGGCTCCGGAGCCCGCCAAGCGCCCGAGGGAGCCTTCTCCTCCAGCTCCTCGCGCTGGAGCACGCGAGGCGGAGTTTGACTTCTCCGCCCTCAGCTCCGACAAAGAGGAGGAAGAGTAAGCACTTGCAATTTCTATTTCCTTTGATTTTTGTTGCTTTTGTCTTGATTTCTCTTGCTTGGTTTTGATCTTGTTTGGCTTCCAGGACCTTGACCCAGAGGATGGCGAAGAGGGCCAAGATCCCTGTGGTTGACCTTGAGGACGACGAGCCCATCGCAGCGGCAGGTGACGCGCCAGCGACAAGCTTGCCGGACCAGCCCGCTGCTCCGGAGAGCAGCCCCCAGCGTAAGTCCTTTGTTCACTTTTCTGCTTGATGGGCGCGCTTGAGCTTGTCCTTGCTAATGTCGCGTTTGCCTGTTGTCTTGTGCAGAAATGGAACCGCAGCCGCAGGAGCACCAAGAGGCCGCCCCCGATGAGCTGCTTGTTCCACCCTCCCCGCCAAGGAGGAGCTCCCCGGCGAGGGACAGCGCTCCGCCAAGGATGGGTACTCCGCCAAGGGCGAGCACCCCGCCAAGGGCGCGCACCCCGATAAGGGTGGGCACCCCGCCAAGGGAAGGCGCAAGCGGCCCTCCGCCAGCAGGGGCCACTACTACGCCGCCAAGGGAGAACTCCCCGGCGAGGGACCCCATTATCGAAGAGGCCCGCGCAGGTAAACCCTTGTACTTTCTTTCTTTTGAACTCTTCTTTTTGGATATTTGCTTGACGATTCTTTCTTTTCTTTTTCTTCTGTTAGATCCGCCCGCCCCGGAGCCGATGGAGACGGAGACCATCGCCGAGGAAGACATGCGCGGCAATGCTGGCGACGCCACCACTGAAGGAATGGCTGGTGCTGACGAGCCAGCCGCCGAGGAGACCGCCCTGACCGCTGACGCGGCAGCTGGGGAAGGGACCGGCGACCGCACTGCTGGCCCTGAGGCAGCAGGAGCGCCGGACGCTGCGCCGGCCGCCGACCCCTCCGCCCCCGCAGCTGGGTCGGGCGTCTATCTGGAGGGCGCCAACGGGGTCTTTATCCAAGTCACGTGGGCGTCCTCATCAAGGGCACCCGCGGAGGGGGAGATCTTCGACGGAGAAGTTCTCGCCTCCGCCGGGCTGAGGGTTGTCGACGCGCCCGGTAGCAGCAACGAGCCCGAAGAGGATCAACTCCTACGTCGACTCCTGGCCTTGTACCGGGCCAGGCAGACTAAGTTGGAGTCCCGGGAGGCCCTGGCTGCCAAGGCTGGTGCTGATCTGGAGAAACGCGCAGCAGAGCTCCGTGCTGTCAACCAAGCGGCCCTCCGGAACTTGGCGGAGGAGCGCGAAGAGCTTGCTGGAGCACACCAGGCGTTCCTCCTTGAGAAGGCCGAGGTGGAGGAGCAGCAGCGACTGGCCGCCGAGGATCTGTCTCGGCGGGAGGGAGAGCTCAACCAGCGGAAGGTCGACCTCGATAGCCACGAGGACGACCTCACCGCTCGTGAGCAGGCCATTGGCGGGGCTCTGCAGGAGGCGAGGGATGCTGCTGCTGCCGCAGAGACCGCCAAGAAGGATCTGGAGGCCAGGGTGGCGCAGTTGGAGACGGGCTTGAAGGCGAGCGAGGACAGGGTTGCCGCGCTCAACGTGGCGCGGGAGAAGGACGCCCACACCAACTCGGAGCTGCAAGTCCGTCTCTCCGAGAAGGGCAAAGAGCTCAACGACGCCAAGGACTCCATTGCAGACTTGGAACTGAAGGTTTCCACCCTCACCGACTCGCTTGACACCGCCCGGGACCGCGAGATGAAGCTGAAAGATGATCTCTGTGCTGAGAGGGCCTTGCTGGACAGCGCCGCCGTCTCGCAAAACAACTTCCAGCGGACGGTGGAGCAGTGGACCGAGGAGCTCGTCGCTTCCGCCGCCAACATCGACAGGGAGATGGTGGCGCTGAGGGCGGAGCACCTCGTGTACTCCCCCGACGAGAGCCTCCCCCACAGCGCCAAGCTGAGCCTGTTCTTCAGAGGAGTGGCGCCGGCTCTCGCGCAGCTATGGGAGAAGATCCCCACGCAGCTGGCTGAGGAGGCGCACCGGCCTTGCATGGGTACTATGGAGCGGGTGTTGTCGAAGATCGTCTACCGCAACCCCGGGATCAACCTCAACAACGTCCTCTGGACCTTGCCGCCCGAAGCTGACCAGGAGGCGTTGAAAGCACAAGTTGCCCATATCATGGCCAAGGCGGACAAGATCAAGAGGGATGACGGAGACCGCGTAGACTAGGCTCCCTTCTTTCTGCTTCCCTTGCCGCTGCCGATTAAGTCATGGATAGTAGTTGGTTAGAACAGCGGCAAGTTATCTTGTAATATAACTTTATTTTGGGTAGTCAATGCAGAGTTATCTCCCTTGCTTGGTTCCTTCACTTTGTATGTTTTCCACCCTGCGCTTTTAGGGAACTTGCCGGCAAAGGGACCCTTGCCGCGAGCGCTGAGTGCAGGACTCTTAGCAGCCTGCTGGCAATGCCCTTGCCGGCAAGAAACCTTGCCGCAGCTAGTCGCAGCACACTTAGATTGTTGAGCGAACTCGAAAACGAAGTAAGGGCGCGACACTTGTCGCAGCTCACTTAAGCCGTTGAGCGTGCTCGAAACAAAGTAAGGGTGCGGCTAGCCACGGGTAGGTTCCTCCGCACACAGGTTTTCCATACAAAGTGTGGTTGTTCAAGGAAGACAACTAAGAATTTGAAATTTTGAATGCTCAAACTCTGTCAACTTATCTTATGTATTCTGTTTGCTTCTCGTCAAGGCTTTCCTTCCTTGAACAGCACTTGGTCCATATCACTATCTTCTTCCCCCCGGTAAACTTGTGTGCGAGGAACACTTCTTCTGCTTAAGAGAGAAAGGGAAAGAGGAGGAAATACAAGTATGGGGCCTTGCGGCTTGTTACTGCTTACCGGGGATGTGTGCTGCACAAAGTGTCAGACGATACATGCAAGTAAAAGGAAAGGCATGAAATGACAAATGGTGCAAGGCACAAAAGTTTTACTGACGCACGGGGTCTGCGCCCGGCTTTTTACAAAGTTTTACATGCAACAGCGGCAAGACTTGTACAAAAGTTGGTTGCCGAAGCGGATCACGGCAACCGCGCCTCATGGGTGAAACTTGCGAAGATGCTCAATGTTCCAGGAGTTGCTCACCAGTAAGCCTTCTTTGGTCTCAAGGCGGACAGCGCCGGGCCTTGTCACTTGTCTCACCCGATAAGGGCCTTCCCACTTCGGCGTCAACTTGTTGGAGTTCTTGGCGGACTGAACGCGCCGAAGAACAAGGTCGCCTTCCTCGAGACTCCTGGCCTTGACTTTGCGGCTATGATAGCGACGCAAAGCTTGCTGGTATCAAGCAGCTCGTACAGCAGCCTGGAGACGGTTCTCCTCGAGGAGCAGTGCGTCATCTTGTCGCAGTTGCTCTTGCTCGAGATCGTCGTAAGCGAGTACTCGAGGAGACCCGTATATGAGTTCCGTGGGGAGAACTGCCTCTGCTCCATAGACAAGAGCAAAGGGTGTCTGTCCGGTGGCTCGATTTGGTGTCATCCTGATTGACCAAAGAGCCGCCGGCAACTCCTCTATCCAGTTTCTTCCACACTTGTGCAGCCTGTCGAAGGTTCTTGTCTTGAGCCCGCGCAGCACATCAGCATTGGCTCTCTCCGCTTGACCATTGCTCCTCGGGTGAGCAACAGAAGCGAAGCAAACCTTGGCGCCAAGGTCTTGGACGTACTACATGAAGGTGCGACTTGTGAACTGTGTGCCGTTGTCGGTGATGATCCTGTTAGGGATTCCGAAACGGCAAACGATCGATCTGAAGAACCTGACTACTGACTGTGCGGTCACCTTTCTCACTGGTTCCACTTCTGGCCACTTTGTGAACTTGTCGATTGCAACGTACAAGTACTCAAAGCCCCCGACTGCGCGGGGAAAGGGGCTGAGGATGTCGAGCCCCCAGACCGAGAAGGGCCAGGACAAAGGTATTGTCTGGAGAGCTTGAGCTGGCTGGTGTATTTGCTTGGCATGGAACTGGCACGCTTCACACTTGGTTACTTGTGCAGTTGCATCTTGGAGGGCTTCTGGCCAGAAGAAACCTTGCCGGAATGCCTTCCCGGCAAGTGCTCTGGCGCCGATGTGGTGGCCACATATGCCTCCGTGTATCTCTGCCAACAGCTTCTGTCCATCTTCCCGGGAAATGCACTTCAATCTGACACCATTGAGTCTTCTTCTGTATAGCTCGTTGCCGACGAACTGATACATACTTGACTGCCTGGTAATCCTCTCTATCTCTTCTGGTTCTTCGGGAAGTTCCCCAGTTTGAAGAAAACGGACAATTTGTTGTGCCCATGCTGGAGCCTGAGGCTCGACAACAAGGACTAAAGGCATCAGCGCTGCTGCGGGAACGCCAGCTTCTACGGCAAAGACTTGCGGCTCTGCCGGAGCTGAACGTCCCCCGTCAAGCCTGCCGGGGCAAGGCTTGTCGGGAACGCCTGCTTCAACTGTACAGGCCCTTGGGTCCGCAGGAGCAAACTGTTCCTCAGCAACTCGATCGTTGATCTTGGGGACCTTGGCGGCGTTTTCAGGAAGATCCGCCGGCAAGTAGTCGCCGGAAACCAACTTCCTCTTCTTGCTTTGCCCAACTGATGGTGTAACGGAGGGTTGAGTTAGCTTGAGCATGAAGGTCCCTGGTTCCACAGGTAACTTCATTGCAGCACACTTTGAGAGGCCATCTGTGATATCATTCTGAGCTCTTGGGACATGCTCCATCTGCAGGCCTTCAATGTGTTCTTCAAGCTTCCTCACTTCATCGACATAAGCTTCCATCAAAGGACTCTGGTAACTCTTGTTTACTTGTCGGACCACCAATTGTGAATCTCCCCGCACAATCAGCTTCTTGATCCCAAGTTCGGCCGCAATTCTGAGGCTGGCAAGCAAACCTTCATACTCAGCAGTATTGTTTGTCGCTTGCTCCTTGGGAAAGTGCATCTGAACAACGTACTTGAGGTGCTCTCCGGTGGGCGCTATGAGTAACACGCCAGCGCCGGCGCCTTGCAGCTAGAAGGCACCATCGAAGTACATTATCCACTCTTTGCTTACTTCTTGGACGGGGATGCTTGTCTCTGGAACTTCTTCATCTGGTGTTGGTGTCCACTCTGCTATGAACTCTGCCAAAGCTCTGCTCTGTATAGTTGAAGTACTCTCAAACTTGAGACCAAAGCTTGACAGCTCCAGTGCCCACTCGACGATCCTGCCTGTTGCTTCTGGGTTTTGCAATATCCTCTTCAACGGAAAGCGAGTGACCACCGTTATCTCATGTGCTTGGAAGTAGTGGCGCAGCTTTCTTGAGGCCATGAGGAGGCTGAAAAGCAATTTTTGGACTCCAGAGTATCTTGATCTAGCCCCCTGCAAGAGGGAACTTGCAAAATAAACTGGGCGCTGCACCATCTTCTTTCGCACTTCTCCTTGTTCCTGCACAGACTTGTCCTTGTCGGTGTCAGAGCTTGTCGGGGAAGCCCCCTGCTTGTCGCTGGATGCGCTTGCCGGGGATGTGGGTTCCTCATCTGCCTCCCTCTCCGCTACTAACGCAGCACTAACCACTTGATTGGTTGCCGCTAGGTACAGCAGCAACTTCTCTTGTGGCCTAGGTGCGACAAGTATTGGAGTGGAGGACAGGTATCCTTTCAAGTCTTGCAGAGCTGCCTCCGCTTCCGGAGTACATTCCATAGGACCTGCCTTTTTCAAGATTTTGAAGAAAGGCAGGGCGCGTTCTGCAGACTTTGAAATGAACCTGCTGAGGGCAGCCACACAACCAGCAAGTCTCCTTACGTCCTTGACGCGCTTCGGGGCTTCGATCTGCTCGATGGCTTTTATCTTGTCGGGATTGGCCTCAATCCCTCTCTGGGATACAAAGAACCCGAGAAGCTTGCCGGAGGGGACTCCGAAAACGCACTTCTCGGGGTTCAACTTGAGCTGTATCTTCCGCAGATTCTCGAAGGTTTCTTCTAGGTCTTGAATCAGGGTATCCTTGTCCTTGCTCTTGACCACTATATCATCCATGTAGGCTTCTACATTCCTGTGTATCTGTGGTTCAAAAGCAGTGTGGACCACCCTTGCAAATGTTGAGCCCGCATTCTTCAATCCGAAGGGCATACGTATGAAACAGTAAGTGCCACATGGAGTAATGAATGCGGTCTTCTCTTCGTCTTCCTCAGCCATGAATATCTGGTGGTAACCTGAGTATGCATCGAGAAATGAAAGCAACTCACATCCGGCCGTGGAGTCAACAATCTGGTCAATGCGCAGCAAGGGAAATGGATCCTTGGGACAAGCTTTATTCACATCAGCGAAGTCTATACAAAGTCTCCACTTCCCATTAGCTTTACGCGCGACAACTGGGTTTGCCAACCACGTAGGATGAAGTACGCCTCTAACAAGGCCTGCTGCTTCCAACTTCTTGATCTCCTCAGCTATGAACTCTTGGCGCTCCACTGCTTGCTTCCTGACCTTCTGCTTGACGGGCCGCGCGTGAGGACAAACAGCAAGCTTGTGCTCAATTACCTTCCTGGGAACGCCGGGGATGTCAGACGGTTGCCATGCCAACACGTCGACATTCGCCCGTAGGAAGGCAATGAGCGCGCTTTCCTATTTGGGGTCGAGCGTAGCACTGATGGTGAAAGTACCACCAGTGCCGTCCTCCTTGGCGGACACCTTCTTGGTTGCCGATGGAGCTGCCATTCCCTTCTTGCACTTGCCGGTGGTGCTCGATGGTGCGTCCTCGACGGCAGCGCAGCACTCCGAAGAGGTGCGTTTGCCAGAGTGGGCCCCAGAGCTCTTGCCGGACTTGGTCTTGGTCTTCCCCCCGGGAGCTTCAGCGGCAAGTGTCTTGCTGTCTGCCGCGGCTGCTGCATCCCGGTAAATCTTGTCGGCGCAGATAAGCGCATCCTTCTTGTCGCCGGGGACAGAGATGACGCTTATTGGCCCTGGCATCTTGAGCATATTGTATGCATAGTGGGAAGCTGCCATGAACTTGGCGAGCGCAGGACGGCCAAGTATCCCATTGTATGGTAATGGGATATCGGCAACGTCGAACGTGATCCTCTCGGTCCTGAAGTTTAGCTCTCCGCCAAAGGTCACTGGCAGCGTGATCTTCCCCTTCGGCTTGCTCCTTCCCGGGTTGATTCCTTGGAACGTCCCGGTTTCCTCGAGCTCGCTGTCGGGGATCTGCAGCTTCTTGATCACAGCGGAGGAAATCAAGTTGAGGCCAGCCCCGCCGTCAACTAACATCTTGGTGACCTTGAGGTTGCGGATAGTTGGCGAAACCAACATCGGCAAACACCCGAGCACAGTTGTGCGGTCAGGGTGGTCCTCAAGGTCGAAGATGATGGGCGTGCCGGACCATTTCAGCAGTCTGCGCGACTCGACGGGCGGCTCAGCTGCGTTCACTTCCCGCACCCATTGCTTGAGTTGGCGGTGGGAAGTGTGCAGAGAGGCACCTCCATCGACGCATAGAACTTCTGTGGCCTTCTGGAACTCCTGCTCGCTGTTATCTCCGTCATCCATGTCCTCGTCATCGTCTTCGTCTTCATCCTTGTCGCGGCCACGGGGAGGTCTGTCTCCTTGCCGCTGCTTGGCCTTGCCGCGGCGTCCTCCCCAGCCATTGAACGGCCGCTTCTTGCTGGGCTCTCCTCCGCCTCCTTGGGCCTTCTCCTTGTCGCGTCGCTCGTATTCAGCCTTCTGCTGCTCTACGAGGTACTCTACTCTTTTGCAGTTCTGGAGATCGTGGCCCTTGGTGCGGTGGATCTTGCAGTACTGCTTGTCGGAGCCGTCCTGCTTGTCGGCGGCCGCTACAGGGGTGGCCTCCTTGCCGGAGCCACCAGCCTGTGTCTTCTTGGCGGTAGCCTCCTTGCCGGACTGCTCGACAACCAGTACCTCCTTGTTCTTCTTCTTCTTATTGTTCCGCCGCCGGTTTTTCCTTGCCGGGGCGGCATCCTCGCCGTCCGTCCCTCCTGCTCCAGTATCCTCTCCGGGGAGTCTCCTCCCCTCTTCCGCCCGGGCGCACTTGTCAGCCAGAGCATAAAGCTCGCTGACGTCCCGGATCTTGTTCATCGCCATCTCCTCCCTCATCCGGCGGTTACGCACGTTCTGGTGGAACGCGCTGATAACCGCGGCAGGGTGGACATCCGGGATGTTGTGCTGAACGCAGTTGAACCTTTGGATGTACTTGCGCAGGGACTCTCCCTCCTTCTGGGCAAGAATGTGGAGATCGCTTTCCTGGCCATGGGGTTTGTGGCCGCCCGTGAAGGCGCCGACAAACTGGTGGCACAAATCTGCCCAAGAAGAGATGGAGTTCTCCGACAAGTGCATAAGCCAAGATCTGATGTTTGGCTTAAGCACGAGCGGGAAGTAGTTCGCTAAGATCTTCTCGTCGCGTCCCCCGGCAGCCTGCACCGCAATGGTGTAGATGCTGAGGAACTCAGAGGGGTGTGTCTTGCCGGCGTACTTCTCGGGTACGTCGGGCTTAAAGTTCTTCATGCTGGGCCACTGGACTTGACGCAGCTCTCGGGTGAACGCAGGGCAGCCTGCCACGTACTGCAAGTCGCCTGGTTCACCGGGCGCGTGCATGTCGACAGCAGTCCCAGCGCGCTGGTCGGACTGTCTTCGGGCTTCTCTTCGACGCTCGATGCGAGTTCGAGCGTCCTCTTGTCGCCTGTCGTCGAGGACTTGGCGCTGATCGCGGCGAGCTCACGGATCCGACGACGCCGTGGAGTCATCGTCGACGTTGATCCGGCGAACTGGTGATTTCTGCTTCCGCGGCGGGGAGTGCACGGTAGTAGCACCCCCGGCGGTCTTGTCGCCATCGGCCTTCGCCTGGTCGACTTGCCGCGGCCGTGATGTTGCCGGCTGCTGCGGCGTGTCGTTGTTGGCGAAGGCGATGAGACTCTGGATTGTAGCCCTCCAGTCTTCGGCCTTGTCCACCGCTGGAGGGAAGTCGAGGAGCAGTTGAGCTCTGGCTTGAGCTTCTGCTGGAGACGAGGGAAGCGGTGGCGAGCGGTGTGAGGAGCGAGATACGCTCGGACTTCTAACCGCATTAGAAGGAGCATGTTCTCGCCCCGGCGACTGCGCCTTGCTCGTGCCAGGACGCTGGCCTTGAGCGTCCCGCGACCCGCCGGCTTGGCCACGTCCCAGCAAACGTATGGTACATCCGGTACCACGTCGCTGCTGGTCCGGCACCTCCTGAGAGGGACGTGGTGCGTGCACGGACGCCGAGGCTTTGGAGTTCGCCCGGTCGTCCGTCTTGTCCTTGGACTTGGTGGCGCCGTGAGTCTTCCCACCAGCGTCCACTCTTCCGCCGGCGTCTGCCCCACCAACCGTTGGTTCTGGTGGTGGTGGGATCGACGCAGACGGGCCTCCGACCTCCGAAGCCTTCTTCTTCGGAGGCATGCTGATGTAGTCGATGAAGCTGGCGAAGTTGGTGAGGCTGCTGAAGGTCGCGCCCGCGTGAGCGCCGGATCAGGTTCGCACAACCTCGACGCCCCCTACCTGGCGTGCCAAAGATGTCGGGGAAACTGGTCGCCCACGAACACCTATGGGACCGGAGCCCCTTCTACGGTACGGCAAGGGAGCGGAGGGAGCGCAAAGAGCAGATCGTGGGGCACACTCGGGCAGTTTACCCAGGTTCGGGCCGCGCGGACGCGTAAAACCCTACTCCTGCCTTGGATGTATTGAGTTCTTGAGCTCGGGAGCTTGAAGATCTACAGTACTACCTACGCTGGGCGTAGGAGTGATCGAGTTTCTGGAGTCGAACCCCCTCTACGTTGTGCATGGGCCTCCTTTTATAGCTCAAAGGGGTCACCGACAGGTGTCAACGTAGATGAGGGTAAAAGTGTAAAATTGGTGGTAGATGGAACAGTGCATGAACAGTGTATGCATAGTGATCCATACCTAACCCAGACGGTGGGGGACAAAGGCATTGAATGCCCGTCGCCGTCACCCCAAAAGCGTCCGCCCGGGTGTCTCCGTTCGCCACGACGATGGCCTCGTCACCGCGGCTCGCCACCGTGTACCCCAGGCTGCACAGCCATCTGCCACGTGCCCCTGGAAGGGCCCTAGGGCGACGTGTGGCCAGATGAGCTGGAGCGCAGGCACACAGTGTAAGCTTCTCCCGGCAAGCACCTTGCCGGGGTTGCTATCTTGCCGGGCCCGGAAGCTTGTCGCTCTCCGGGTCCTGCCGGGGCGCACGATGCGCCACGATACATCTTCTGAGGTGCTGTTCTTTAGCCCTCCTGGCAAGCTCCTCTTGCCAGGGTCTTGTGCTGGGATGATAACCTTGAGCCTGGTGCGGCCTTCCCGGCAAGCTCCTCCTGCCGGGGTCTTGTTTCTTAACTTCAATACTTTGTTCTTGAATGGCTTCAAAGGGGTCCAGAGTGGGTTTTGGCGGGCACGTGGTGAGCCAGACCACGGGACGCTGCTACTGCCCGTGCACAAGTCGGGATACTAAGGTACCCCTACTTTAGTACACCGACAGCAACAAAAGCAAAAAACATAAAATTGGGTTGCCTCCCAACAAGCGCTATCGTTTTACGCCCCTAGCTAGGCACAATACAAGATAGATCTAGGTATTGCCATCTTTGATCTTCGCTCTTTTAATGGTGTCAAGCTCGAATCCGGGAGGTTCTTTGCGTTTCCCATCATATTCAGAAATCTTAAGATCTAAAGCAACCAACCGCTTATTACAAAGGGTAATCAACATATTCATGTGGTGGAGATTCCCACTAACACTCTTAAGGGGTTCAAGGGATTTTTGTAATATTTTTGTCACTTCACAAATTTTCTCAAAAACTTGCGTCCCTTTCGGGATTGAGTTTGACTCCTTTTGGGGAGATAGTGTTCCCACCATTCCCTCTATGATTTCATGCACGAAACTAGGATCAACTTCGATAAAATTTCCTTTGGCAACGCAATCCACGAGTTGTCTATGAGACATATTCAATCCGACATAAAAATTGCGAAGCAGGATTCTAAAATTCACTTCTAAGGTGCACTTACAATAAGATTCCATCGTCCTAAACCAAGCATCTTTTAAGTTTTCTCCTTGCCTTTCCTTGAAGTGAAGTACTTCAAACTTGGGAGATGAAGGAGCGGATAAGGGGCTAGCCATAATGACAAGCAAACAATCCAACACACACGAGCAAACAAGAAGCAAGCAAACGAGAAACGCACGGCGGAAGAAGGGCGAATAAAACGGCAAAGGTAAAGTGGGGGAGAGGAAAACAAGAGGCAAATAAATGTAATGCGAAGGATAAGGGTTTGTAATAGGTACTTGGTATATGACTTTTGCGTAAGCCTCCCCGGCAACAACGCTAGAAATTCTTCTTCCTACCTCTTGAGCTTGTGTTGTATTCCCTCGAAGAGGAAAGGGAGATGCATCACAGTAGCGTAAGTATTTCCCTCAGTTTTTGAGAACCAAGGTATCAATCCAGTAGGAGACCACGCGCCAGTCCCTCGCACCTGCACAAACAAATAAGAACTTCGCAGCCAACGCAATAAGGGGTTGTCAATCCCTTTACGGTCACTTACGATAGTGAGATCTGATAGAGATGATAGTTTATATTTTTGGTATAGAAACAGAAAGTAAAGAAAGCAAACAAACAACGGCAACAGAAAGTCACGGGAAAGTAATATGATAAAGATAGAGTCAGGGCCCATAGTTTTCTCTAGTGGCTTCTCTCATGATAGTGATACTCTACGGTGGGTAAACAAATTACTGTCGAGCAATTGATAGAAAAGCGAATAATTATGAGACTATCTAGGCATGATCATTGTATATAGGCATCACGTCTGAGACAAGTAGACCAACTCCTGCCTGCATCTACTACTATTACTCCACACATCGACCGCTATCCAGCATGCATCTAGTGTATTGAGTTCATACGAACAGAGTAACGCCTTAAGCAAGATGACATGATGTAGAGGGATAAACTCAAGCAATATGATGAAAACCCCATGTTTTTATCCTCGATGGCAACAAAACAATACATGCCTTGCTGCCCATACTGTCATTGGGAAAGGACACCGCAAGATTGAACCCAAAGCCAAGCACTTCTCCCATTGCAAGAACTATAGATCTAGTAGGCCAAACCAAACCAATAATTCGAAGAGACATGCAAGGATATTATGAGCACACATAAAAGTCCAGAGAAGAACCAAATATCTTTCATAGATAACCTTGATCATAAACTCACAATTCATCAGATCTCGACAAACACACCGCAAAAAGAGATTACATCGAATATATCTCCTCGAAGACCGAGGAGAACTTTGTTTTGAGATTCGGAGAGAGAGAAGAAGCCATCTAGATACTAGCTATGGACCCGAAGGTCTGTGGTAAACTACTCACAACTCATGGTGAGGGCGATGAAGATGATGATGATGAAGGCCTCCGTGATGGATCCCCCTCCCAGAACAGGCTCCAAGATGGGATCTCCACGGGAACAGCAGCTACGGCGGTGGCATTAGGAGTTTCTCTCCTCGTACGGAGTTTCTGGGGTACGTAGGTATATATAGGAGGAAGAGGGGCACCAGGGGCCACAGGGGCTGCCCTCGAGGCAGGGGGCGCGCCCTGGGAAGGGGGGCGCGCCCCCCACCCTCGAGGGTGGGCCCCCTGTCCTCTGGCTTGGCCCCGAAGTTTATCTTACGTGATTTCCTCCAAAAAATATCTCCTGCGAAGGTTTCATTCCGTTTGGACTCCGTTTGATATTCCTTTTCTGCAAAACCCTGAAATAGGCAAAAACAGCAATCTGGACTGGGCCTTTGGGTTAGTAGGTTAGTCCCAAAAATGATATAAAAGTGAATGATAAATCCCATTTAACATCTAAGACTTCATAAATAATAGCATGGAACAATCAAAAATTATAGATACGTTGGAGATGTATCAATCACTAAGTTACCTCAACAGGGATATGAATCTCCCCAACAATAAGCATTTCATATTTCTTTTTAACAGTAGGTAGAGGTTTTTAAAAACTTCCAATTGTGATTGTCGGAGATTTTTCAATAACATTATACCATTCACTTGGAATTTTTTCTTCGGAAAGTGCACCATATGCTCATTACCATTGATATGAAAAGTGACCTTGCTTTTGTTGCAATCAATAATAGCCCCTAGAGTATTCAAGTAGGGTCTACCAAGGATAATCAACATGTTGTCATCCTCGGGCATCTCAAGTATAACAAAGTCGGTCAAAATAGTAACATTAGCAACAACAACGGGCACATCTCATAGATAACGATGGGTATGGCAGTTGATTTATCAGCCATTTCCAAAGATATTTCAGTAGGTGTGATTTTATTCAAATCAAGTCTTTTATATAAAGAGAAAGGCATAACACTGACACCAGCTCCTAAGTCACATAAAGCAGTTTTCACATAATTCCTTTTGATGGAACAAGGTATAGTTGGTATTCCTGGGTCTCCAACTTTTTTAGGTACTCCATCCTTAAAAGTATAATTAACAAGCATGGTGGAGATTTCGGCTTCCGGTATTTTTCTCTTATTTGTGATGATGTCTTTCATGTACTTTGCATAAGGAGGCATTTTCAAGATATCAGTAAAGCGAGTATGCAAAAAGACTGGCCTCAACATTTCAGCAAAGCGTTCAAATTCTTCATAATCTTTCTTTTTAGTTGCCTGAGGTGGAAAAGGCATAGGTTTTTGTACCCACGGTTCTCTATCTTTACCATGTTTCCTAGGAACAAAGTATCTTTTATCATATCTTTTATTCTTAGGTTGCGGGTTATCAAGATCAACTGGTGGTTCTATTTCAACATCATTATCTGGTTCCTTTTCATTGTTTGGTTGAGTATCTTCATGAACCTCAACATTATCTTTCATTATAACTAGGTGAATGTTCATTACCAGATTGAGTTTGAGCATCAGAGATAGAAACATCATTATCATTATCAGGAGGTTTTTCTACTTCAGGTTCACTAGTAGCATGCAAAGTCCTATCATTTTTCTTTTTCTTTTTCTTTTTCTTTTTAGAAGGACTAGGTGCAGTGGTGTTATTTATTTGTGAATCCTGTTCAATTCTCTTTTGGTGTCCCTCAGGATAAAGTGGTTCGTGAGTCATTTTTCCTCCTCTAGTTGCAACTCTAACAACAAAGTCTTGTATGTTGCTATTCATTTCATCAAGTATTTCACTTTGTGATTTAGCAACTTGTTTTTAACTGGGTTTGGACCATAGAAGCATGCTTTCTCACACCTCTAACATCATTTGATATTCTAAGTAACAAGTCACTCAAGCGAGTAATCATATCAGAATTGTATTTCAATTGTTTCATAACATTTGCATTGAAATGATCTTGTTTCCTAATGTAATTTTCAAACTCATGAAGGCATTGACTAGGGTGCATATTGTGAGGATTATCATTATCATTGAATTTCAATAGAGAATTTACCTCTACCACCTTAGGTAGTGATGGTGCATTAAGCCCGTGTATATCTTCAATAGGTGGTAATTTTTAACATCCTCAGCTTTAATACATTTTTCCTTCATGGTTTTCTTTGCCTCTTGCATATCTTCAGGACTGAGATATAATATACCCCTCTTCTTCGGAGTGGGCTTAGGGGGTGGTTCAGGAAGAGTCCAATCATCATAATTTTTCAATATGTTATTCAATAATTCTTCAGCTTGTCCAATAGTTCGTTCCCTGAAAACACAACTAGCACAACTATCTAGGAAGTCCCTAGAAGCATTGGTTAAATCCATTATAGAAGATATCAAGTATTTCATTTTTATTATGAGGATGATCTGGCAAAGCATTAAGTAACTGGCAAAGCCTCCCCCAACCTTGTGGGTGACTCTCTTCTATAGTTTGCACAAAGTTAAATATTTCCTGTAAGGCAACTTGTTTCTTATTAGTAGGAAAATATTTTTCAGAGAAGTAATAAATCATATCCCGAGGACTACGCACACAACAAGGAGCTAGAGTATTGTACCAAGCTTTTGCATCACCCTTTAATGAGAATGGAAATAATTTGAGAATATAGTAGTAACGTGTTTTCTCATCATGAGTAAAAAGGGTGGCTATGTCATTCAACTTGGTGAGAAAGATCATTACCCCTTGCCATTTATTGATCAAATGCTAGAAAGGTTATCCAAACATACTCATTTCTGCTTTCTAGATGGTTATTCTGGTTTCTCTCAAATACCTGTGTCAAAAGGGGATCAAGGAAAGACCACTTTTACTTGTCCTTTCGGTACCTTTGCTTATAGACGTATGCCTTTTGGTTTGTGTAATGCACCTGCTACCTTTTAAAGATGCATGATGGCTATATTCTCTGATTTTTGTGAAAATATTGTTGAGGTATTCATGGATGATTTCTCCGTTTACGGAACTTCTTTTGATGATTGCTTAAGCAACCTTGATCGAGTTTTGCAGAGATGTGAAGACACTAATCTGGTCTTGAATTGGGAGAAGTGCCACTTTATGGTTAATGAAGGCATTGTCTTGGGACATAAAATTTCTGAAAGAGGTTGACAAAGCTAAAGTTGATGCTATTGAAAAGATGTCATGTCCCAAGAACATCAAAGGTATACGTAGTTTCCTTGGTCAAGCCGGGTTTTATAGGAGGTTCATAAAGGACTTCTCCAAAATCTCTAGGCCTCTGACTAATCTCTTACAAAAAGATATTCCTTTTGTCTTTGATGATGATTGTCTAGAAGCATTTGAAATAATTAATAAAGAATTGATCTCTGCACCTATTGCCAGCCTCCTGACTGGAATTTACCCTTTGAGATTATGTGCGATCCTAGTGATTATGCTGTAGGAGCTGTTTTAGGGCAAAGAGTTGATAAGAAATTGAATGTTATCCAGTATGCTAGTAAAACTCTAGGTAGTGCCCAAAGAAATTATGCTACCACTGAGAAAGAATTTTCAGCAGTTGTGTTTGCTTGTGATAAGTTTAGACCCTATATCGTTGATTCTAAAGTAACTATTCACACTGATCATGCTGCTATCAAATACCTTATGGAAAAGAAAGATGCTAAGCCTAGACTTATTAGATGGGTTCTCTTGCTGCAAGAATTTGACTTGCATATCATTGATAGAAAGGGAGCTGAGAACCCCATTGCAGATAACTTGTCTAGGCTAGAGAATATACTTGATGACCCACAACCTATTGATGATATCTTTCCTGATGAACAACTAGCTATCATAAATACTTCTCGTACTGATCCATGGTATACTGATTATGCTAATTATATTGTTTCTAAGTTTATACCTCCTAGCTTCACATACCAGCAAAAGAAAAATTTCTTCTATGATTTGAGACATTACTTCTGGGATGACCCACATCTTTATAAAGAAGGAGTAGATGGTATTATTAAACGTTGTGTACCTAAGCATGAACAGGAACAGATCCTACGCAAGTGCCACTCCGAAGCTTATGGAGGACACCATGCGGGAGATATAACTGCACATAAGGTATTGCAATCAGGTTTTTATTGGCCTACTCTCTTCAAGGATGCCCGTAAGTTTGTCTTATCTTGTGATGAATGTCAAAGAATTGGTAATATTAGTAGACGTCAAGAAATGCCTATGAATTATTCACTTGTTATTGAACCATTTGATGTTTGGGGCTTCGATCATATGGGAACGTTTCCTGCCTCTAATGGGTACACACATATTCTAGTTGCTGTTGATTACGTAACTAAGTGGGTAGAAGCTATTCCAACTAGTAGTGCTGATCATAACACCTCTATTAAGATTCTTAAAGAAGTTATATTTCCGAGGTTTGGAGTCCCTATATATCTAATGATCGATGGTGGTTCACACTTTATTCATGGTGCTTTCCGTAAGATGCTTGCTAAGTATGATGTGAACCATAGAATTGCATCCCCCTATCACCCACAGACTAGTGGTCAAGTAGAACTAAGTAATAGGGAGTTGAAACTAATCTTTCAAAAGACAGTTAATAGGTCTAGGAAGAATTGGTCCAAGAAACTAGATGATGCATTATGGGCCTATAGAACTACATACAAAAATCCTATGGGTATGTCTCCATATAAGATGGTATATGGAAAAGCATGTCACTTACCTCTTGAGCTAGAACATAAGGCATATCGGGCTATTAAAGAGCTCAATTATGATTTCAAACTTGCCGGTGAAAAGAGGTTATTTGACATTAGCTGCCTTGATGAGTGGAGAACCCAGGCCTACGAGAATGCCAAGCTATTTAAAGAAAAGGTTAAAAGATGGCATGACAAAAGAATACAAAAGCGTGAGTTTAACGTAGGTGATTATGTCTTGCTATATAACTCTTGTTTAAGATTTTTTGTAGGGAAACTTCTCTCCAAGTGGGAAGGACCGTATGTTATCGAGGAGGTCTATCGTTCTGGTGCCATAAAAATCAACAACTTCGAAGGCACAAATCCGAAGGTGGTGAACGGTCAAAGAATCAAACATTATATCGCATGTAATCCTATAAATGTTGAAACTAATGTTATTGAAACCGTAACCCCGGAGGAATACATAAGGGACACTTTCCAAAATGACTCAGCCTCCAAAAAGGAAGAGGTATGTGATACGGTAAGTAAACCGACTCCAAAACAGTTCTAAAGGCAATTTTCTCCGTTTGGGAATATTTAGAAAAATAGAAAAATAAATCGCAGTCCGGAAGAGACACGAGGCGTCCTCGAGGATGGAGGGCGCGCCCCCCTTCCTAGGGTGCGCCCCCTGCCTCGAGGACACCTCGTGTGTCCCCTAGACCTTGTTTTCTTGTGAGTTACTCCTTTTGTTCGGGAAAATTCATTATATATACTCCCGAAGGTTTTGACCTATGTATCATGCAAAAATCCTCTGTTCTCGTTTCGAGCTGTTTTCTGTTAAGGTTTGCGAAGCCAGGCATCATGTCATCTCCCTCATCCAACAACGAAGGCAACGATGCTTGGCTAATGAAGATAGATCTGAAGAGGGAAGGACCTGAGGAGATTCACAAGGAGAAGAAGATCAAGATGGAGGTGGAAGATCCGGTTCCGGCAGCGGGAGAAGAAGACACCTCTAAATCCCTTCCTAATCTCTTTACCTCAACTGAGCTAGAAGCTTTCAGGATGATTGAGTTAGCTCAGATTCGAAACAAGCATCTCACAGGTAAAAATCTTTTGTTGAAGGATTACATAGCTGCTCTCAAAGGTATTATCCGCAAGCTGGAAGATCTCCTACGCTCGATATATGAGGATCCCTCGTCACTACTTGCAACTCCATCATAACCACCCCCGAAGAAGGAGACATAATCATATGGGTATGGGCACTCCCCTTGGCAACTGCCAAGCTTGGGGGAGTGACCCCGGTATCATATCACCATCACTCCTATCTTTACCGTTTTACTTAGTTTGATCCTTTTGGTAGTATCTTGATCTAGTAGAATAAAGTTACATGATCGAGTTGTGAGAATTTCCTTTTTGAGCTTTATCCTTGGTAATCGAGTCTGTGAGCTATATAATAAAGATTAGTGTTGAGTCAAGGGCTTGATTTCCTCACTTGGGTCATGATAAAAAGAAAGAAAACATAAAGAGTATCAAAGAGATCATACCGATCTTATGGGAAGTAATGACTTCACATACAAGAGTATGATAAATAAAAGTTGTTGGGAGGTGACAAACATAGTTTTGGTCATCGTTGCAATTAATAGGAAGTGATAAAAGAAGAGAGGCTTCACATACAAATATACTATCTTGGACATCTTTTATGATTGTGAGCACTCATTAAAGTATGACATGCTAAAGAGATGATGTTGGACAAGGAAGACAACATAATGGGTTATGTCTTCTTATATCCGAAATAAAGTATCTTGTCATGGATCATCCAACATGTTGAGCTTGCCTTTCCCCCTCATGCTAGCCAAAACTCCTCGCACTAAGTAGAGATACTACTTGTGCTTCCATATATCCTTAAACCCAGTATTGCCATGAGAGTCCACCATACATACCTATGGATTGAGAAAGATCCTTCCAAGTAAGTTGTCATGTTGCAAATCCGCTAAAATATGTATGATTTATTAGTGTGGGAGAAATTAGCTTTATACGATCTTGTGATATGGTAGTAATAAAAGCGACGAACTGCATAATAAAGGTCCTTATCACAAGTGGCAATATAAAGCGAAGTTCTTCTATACTAAGACTTTGTGCATCCAACCATAAAAACACATGACAACCTCTTCTTCCCTCAGCGAAGGGCCTATCTATTATTCCTGTCTTATAAGTGTCAAGGTGAAATCCACCTTTCCTTTTTACATTTTATCCTTTGGCAAGCACATTGTGTTGGAAAGATCCTAACATATATACCCACCTGGATGTAAGTTTTCATGATCTATTACTGTTGACATTACCCTTGAGGTAAAAGGTTGGGAGGCAACACTATAAGCCCCTATCTTTCTCTGTGTCCGATTAAAACTCCATAAACATAAGTATTGCGTGAGTGTGACCGATTGTGAAAGACTATATGATAGTTGAGTATATAGGCTTGCTAAAAATCTCTTATATTGACTCTTTCCGATGTTACGATAAATTGCAATTGCTTCAATGACCGAGACCAAAGTTTGTTAGTTTCCAATGAAGTTTATGATGCATACTTGATATTGTGGATGAATTGTTACTTTAGCATAAGAATCATATGACTATATTTACTTAAGTTGCTGTTATGAGAATGATCATGATGCCCTCATGTCCGTATTTTGTTTTTATCAACACCTCTATCTCTAAACATGTGGACATATTTTTCGATATCGGCTTTCGCTTGAGGGCAAGCGAGGTCTAAGCTTGGGGGAGTTGATACGTCCATTTTGCATCATTCTTATAAGTTGATATTTATTGCATTATGGGCTGTTCATACATGTTTTTTCACAATACTTATGCCCTTTCTCTCTTATTTTACAAGGTTTACATGAAGAGGGAGAATGTCGGCAGCTGGAATTCTGGGCTGGAAAAGGAGCAAACTCTGGAAACCTATTCTGCACAACTCCAAAAGCCCTGAAACTCCACAGAACATCGTTTCAGAAAATATAAAAAATATCTGGCGAAAGAAACCCACGAGAGGGGTCACCGGCTATCCTCGATGGTGGGGGGCGCGCCCCCCTTCCCAGGGCGCCCCCCTGCCTCGTGGGCGAGCCGGCAGGCCCCCGGTGCCCATCTTCTCCTATATGAAGTGTTTTGACCTAGAAAAAATCATAAGGAGGCTTTCGGGACCAGACGCCGCCGTCTCGAGGCGGAAACCAATCTAGGGCTCCGGCAGAGCTGTTCTGCCGGGGATACTTCCCTCCGGGAGGGGGAAATCGTCACCGCCGTCATCACCAACAACTCTCCATTCTTGGGGAGGGCTATCTTCATCAACATCTTCACCAGCACCATCTCCTCTCAAACCCTAGTTCATCTCTTGTATCAAATTTGTGTACCCAAACCTCATATTGGTACCTGTGGGTTGCTAGTAGTGTTGATCACTCCTTGTAGTTGATGCTAGTTGGTTTATTTGGTGGAATATCATATGTTCAGATCCATTATGCATATTAATACCCCTCTGATCATGAACAATATTATGTCTTGTGAGTAGTTACTTTTGTTCCTGAGGACATGGGAGAAGTCTTGCTATTAGTAGTCATGTGAATTTGGTCTTCGTTCGATATTTTGATGAGATGTATGTTGTCTCTCCTCTAGTGGTGTCATGTGAACGTTGACTACATGACACTTCACCATTATTTGGGCCTAGAGGAAGGCATTGGTAAGTAATAAGTAGATGATGGGTTGCTAGAGTGACAGAAGCTTAAACCCTAGTTTATGTGTTGCTTTGTAAGGGGCTGATTTGGATCCATATGTTTCAGGCTATGGTTAGGTTTACCTTAATACTTCTTTTGTAGTTGAGGATGCTTGCATTAGAGGTTAATCATAAGTGGGAGGCTTGTCCAAGTAAGGGCAGCACCCAAGCACCGGTCCACCCACATACCAAATTATCAAAGTACCGAACGCGAATCAGATGATCGTGATGAAAACTAGCTTGACGACAATTCCCATGTGTCCTCAGGGGCGCTTTCCTTTATATAAGAGTTTGTTCAGGCTTGTCCTTTGCTACAAAAAGGATTGGGCCACCTTGCTGCACCTTATTTACTTTTACCATTTGTCACTTGCTACCAATTATCTTATCACAAAACTATCTGTTACCTGTAATTTCAGTGCCTGTAGAAAATACCTTACTAAAAACTACCTATCATTTCCTTCTGCTCCTCGTTGAGTTCAACACTCTTACTTATCGAAAGGACTACGATAGATCCCCTACACTTGTGGGTTATCACCCATCCTCACCGAAGACCTTAAAGAAAAGCGTAGAGGTGCCTTTGAATTCAAAGTGGATGGCAGACGCCCCTCAAGAGTGACAAGCTTGGGCAACCTCTCCCCACCCGCGGGTCAGGAAGGCATCACCTGGAGGGATGACTTCAACCTCCGCCTAAGTAGTCGGGCTGCAGCACCCGGCGTGTTGCAGCCACAGCTCGGCAGGCCCCCTCGGTGGCATCAGCTCGGCGAAGAACCTCAGGAGACGAATCCACGACAGCGGCGGCATCACCGCCCACGGGACTAACTCGCGAGGCAAGCTCCCAACGTGTGTCTGCATGCCGGCCGGCCGCACGGATGCGGCCTGTCTTCTGCGATCCCTGTCGATAGGAGGCTGGGCGACGCCCTCTTGCCCTGCACCTTGCTCGAGGGTGTACAAAGGGATCGGGAAGCCAGGAGGAGGCCACTCCATCCAAGGCCAGATCACCCCGCAATCCTTGCCGATGTCACGGGAGTGTCCAAGCCTCTTCTTCAGCGGGAGACGCCCGGGCTCCTCTCAGGGAGCCTTACCCTTCTACACCACGGAAAACCTCCTTATCGGCGCCATGGGCTCTTCAACGAGATGGCAGAGCAAGGAAAAAGAAGAAGGGACAAGAAGCAAGGGGTGGAAATGAGCAGAGGGCTCCACCCTTCTACATTTATAGCAAGAAGGAGGCGAACCACCGGCCCCCACGATCGGAGGTAATGATGATCTTCCTTGCATGCAGCAGGCTCCAGTCAAGTCGAAACTATCGGATTCAAGGCTCCGCCAAACCCTTGTAAGTTCGAACACTGGGGTGCGTGCGAAGGACTCAACTCCCCCTATTAGTCTACTCGCCGTTTCTACGAACTAGCTCGAGGAACGAGAAAGAACACGACCCATGGGAGTTTACCCAGGTTCAGGCCACCTAGCGGTGAGTGGACCTACTCCTGCAATGTGTGGATTGCCTCAAGGTGGGTTGAGGAAGAACTAGTACGGTGGTCGGACCATCTCACGAGGTGTGTTCTTGCTTGTGTGTCTAGAGGGAGGGCTCAATGATCTGTTCAATCCAACCCTCTCTATGGTGGTGGCTAAGCTATATTTATAGTGGCCTTGGTCCTTGATACGTCTCCAACGTATCTATAATTTTTTATTGTTCCATGCTATTATTTATGAAGTTTTGGATGTTTAATGGGCTTTGTTATACACTTTTATATTATTTTTGACTAACCTACTAACCCAAAGGCCCAGTCTAGGTTGCTGGTTTTTTGCTGTTTCAGGATTTCATAGAAAATTAATATCAAACGGAGTCCAAACGGAATGAAACCTTCGAGAGAGATATTTTTGGAGAAAATCATGCACGGGAGACTTGAGAACCATGGAGTAGGGCATTCGTGGTGCCCACGAGGGTGGGGGCGCCCTCCCCCCTATAGGGCGTGCCCTCCTGCCTCGTGGGCCCCACGTTTGGCCCCCGGTGCCCTCTTTCCTCCTATATATACCTATGTACCCCGAAACTATCAGAACAACATAGAAAACCCTAGTTCCACCGTCGTAACCTTCTGTTCCCGTGAGATCCCATCTTGGGGCCTGTTACGGAGCTCCGCCGGAGGGGGGATCTTCCACGGAGTTCCTCTACATCATCATCATCGCCTCACCATGAGTTGTGAGTAGTTTACCACAGACCCTCGGGTCCATAGCTAGTATCTAGATGGCTTCTTCCACCTCTTTGGATCTCAATACAAAGTTCTCCTCGGTCTTCGAGGAGATCTATTCGATGTAATCTCTTTTTGCGGTGTGTTTGTCGAGATCCGATGAATTGTGGGTTTATGATCAAGATTATCTATGAGAAATATTTGGTTCTTCTCTGAACTTTTTGTGTATGATTATAATATCCTTGCAAGTCTCTTCGAATTATTGGTTTGGTTTGGCCTACTAGATCTATAGTTCTTGCAATGGGAGAAGTGCTTGACTTTGGGTTCAACCTTGCGGTGTCCTTTCCCGGTGATAGTAGGGGCAGCAAGGCACGTATTGTATTGTTGCCGTCGAGGATAAAAAGATGGGGTTTATATCACTAAGATTGATTTTATCCCTCTACATCATGTCATCTTGCTTAAGGTGTTACTCCGTTTTTATGAGCTTAATACACTAGATGCATGCTGGATAGCGGTCGATGTGTGGAGTAATAGTAGTAGATGCAGAATCGTTTCGGTCTACTTGTCTCGGACGTGATGCCTATATATAATGATCATGCCTATATAGTCTCATAATTATTCGCTTTTCTATCAATTGCTCGTCAGTAATTTGTTTACCCGCCGTAGAACATCGTTATCATGAGAGAAGCCACTAGAGAACACTATGGCCTCCGGGTCTATTCTCAACATATCAATCTACAATCTACTTTACTTTTCTGCTTTTACTTTATGTTCTTATAATCAAAAATGCCAAAAATATAAACTATCATCTCTATCAGATCTAACTTTCGTAAGTGACCATAAAGTGATTGACAACCCCTTATCGCGTTGGCTGCAAAGTTCTTATTTGTTTGTGCAGGTGCGAGGGACTCGCGCTTGGTCTCCTACTGGATTGATACCTTGGTTCTCAAAAACTGAGGGAAATACTTAGGCCATTGTGTTGCATCTCCCTTTCCTCTTCGAGGGAATACAATGCAAGCTCGAGAAGTAGCAAGAAGAATTTCTGGCGCCATTGCCGGGGAGGCTTACGCAAAAGTCATATACCAAGTACCTATCACAAACCCTTATCCTTCGCATTACATTTATTTGCCTCTCGTTTTCCTCTCCCCCCCACTTCACCCTTGCCGTTTTATTTACCCTTCTTCTGCCGTGTGTTTATCGTTCGCTTGCCCTCATGTCTAAGATGGGGGATGATTTTATCGAGAAGGGTAGTAATGTCGAGGGCAACGTCTATGTTGATCCCCCGGATGAAACTACCACTTTACATATTAAGAAGTTCCGGGTTGGTAGTGGTAATATCATTGGAAAAGGAGTTCTTCAAGACTTCTTTACTTGTGTCGGTGCTTTGCCCACTATGGGTGGCTCTATTCTTCATAGAACTAGTAGCCTTGCGGATGATGTATCTATGCTTATTGTTGAAATCGAAAGGCAATTTGTCCATATGCATCCCTGTATTCAGAGAATCTTTTTGGAGTTTTCCAATATTGAGCATTCTTCTGTTAAGCGTGCAGCTACTATCTTTTTGGCTCATGAATTTAGATTTATCATGAAAGAGGCCAAAGAAATCTTTGCTCATTACGGAGTAGATGCCGGCCGACCTCCCATAGAGGCTATCTAATTTAATCAAGAAGTCATAATGCGATTGCGATCTCCTGATCATGTTGCTTTTAATTAAAAACTTAGAAAAAAAGTTCCTACCAATGTCTTGGTTGATAGAATTTCTGAGATGAATGATGATTTTGCTATTCAAAACAATGGGTTAGGCTTCTCCCTTGAGCGAAGGCTTATGACCTTCTGCCAAAAGAACGCCTACAATGATGAATTGGTTGTTCACTACAAAGGGCCAAAAGAGGAACCTATTCCTCCTCGGATTGATATGGGGGACTTTTGTCCCATTAAATTTAGCCCTTTTGATTACTTTTGCTTGCCACAAAGGAAACTTACTGCTGAACGTAGGGAATATGAGATGAGTTTTCGCGATATATCGTATCATTATGGCATTCCCAAGATCTATCCATGTATCGTGCCTAGCTAGGGGCGTAAAACGATAGCGCCTGTTGGGAGGTAACCCAATTTTTTTTTTGCTTATGTTTAGGAATAAATATTGCATCTAGCTTTTTTTTAGATGTGGTTTTGTGTTTTGTTTAGTGTTTGTTCCAAGTAGAACCTTTGGGAAGACTTGTGTGAAGTTTATATGATCTTGCTGTGAAAAACAGAATCGTTAGCGCTCGCTAGAATGATCACCAGATTTTACTGGAGCGTGCTATTTAGTTGATTCTTTTTCCAGATGATTAATAGACAAATTCCTCACGTTTACCAATTTATTTTGAATTTTTTGGAGTTACAAAAGTATGTGAAACCTGCAGATCACTGCAGACTGTTCTGTTTTTGACAGATTCTGTTTTTCATGTGTTGTTTGCTTATTTCAATGCATCTATGAGTAGTATTGGGAAGTATGAATCATATAGAAGTTGGAATACAGTAGGTTTAACACCAATATAAACAAAGAATGAATTCATGGCAGTACCTTTGAGTAGTGGTTTGTTTTCTTATACTAACGGAGCTCACGAGATTTTTGTCTAAGTTTTGTGTTGTGAAGTTTTCAAGTTTTGAGTATTGCTTTGACGGACTATGGAACAAACAGTGGCAAGAGCCTAAGCTTGGGGATGCCCATGGAACCCAAAGGTAAAATTCAAGGACAACCAAAAGCCTATGTTTGGGGATGCCCCTGGAAGGCATCCCCTCTTTCGCCTTCATCCATCGGTAACTATACTCGGAGCTACATTTTTATTCACCACATGATATGTGTTTTACTTGGAGCGTCTTGTATAATTTGAGTCTTTGCTTGTTAGTTTGCCACAATTATCCTTGCTGGACACACCTATTTGAGAGAGTTAAATATGGCCTAGGAATTGATAGAACACTCTATATGCTTCACTTATATCTTTTGAGTTGAATAGTTTTTGCTCTAGTGCTTCACTTACATTTTTTAGAGCACGGTGGTAATTATATTTTGAAGAAATTGTTGATCTCTCATGTTTCACTTATATCCTTTTGAGAGTCTATTAAAACAGCATGGTCATGTGTTTAGGCTATAAAACTAGTCTTCACATGATAGGCATCCAATATCAATGTAGTAAAAACTTCCACACTAAGTGCATTGAATACGATGAGAAGTTGGATGCTTGATAATTGTTTTGAGATATGATGATAGTGATATTAGAGTCATGCTAATGCAGTTATTATGAAATTGAGAAATGCTTGTGTTAAGGTTAGTGATTCCCGTAGCATGCACGTATGGTGAACCGCTATGTGACGAAGCTAAATCAATAAATCCCCTCCAAAAAAGAGAAAGAAAAAAGAAAGAAAGGCCAAATAAAAAAAGAAAGGCCCAAAAAAGGAAAATGAAAAAAGAAAAAGAAAAGAAAAAGGGACAATTGCTACTATCTTTTTCCACACTTGTGCTTCAGAGTAGCACCATGTTCTTCATGATAGAGAGTCTCATGTTTAGTCACTTTCATATACTAGTGGGAATTTTCATTATAGAACTTGGCTTGTATATTCCTACGATGGGCTTCCTCAAATGCCCTAGGTCTTCGTGAGCAAGCAAGTTGGATGCACACCCACTAGTTTCTTTGTTGAGCTTTTATACATTCTTAGCTCTAGTGCATCTGTTGCATGGCAATCCCTACTCACTCACATTGATATATATTGATGGGCATCTCCATAGCCCGTTGATACGCCTAGTCGATGTGAGACTATCTCCCTCCTTTTTGTCTTCTCCACAACCACCTCTCTATTCCACCCATAGTGCTATGTCCATGGCTCACACTCATGTATTGCGTGAAAGTTGAAAGGTTTGAAAGAATAGCGTATGAAAACAAGTGCTTGGCTAAAATCGGGGTTGTGCATGATATGAATATTTTGTGTGATGAAGAGGGAGCATAGCCAGACAATATAATTTTGTAGGGATAACTTTCTTTAGCCATAGTATTTAACAAGTGCTTGGCTGAAATCGGGGTTGTGCATGATCTGAATATTTTGTGTGATGAAGAGGGAGCATAGCCAGACTATATGATTTTGTAGGGATAACTTTCTTTAGCCATAGTATTTTGAGAAGACATGGTTGTTTTGTTAGTATGCTTGAAGTATTTTTATTTCTTATGTCAATATAGACTTTTGTCTTGAATCTTTCAGATCTGAACATTCATGCCACAATTAAGAGAATTACATGGAAAAACTATGTTGGTTAGCATTCCACATCAAAAATTCTGTTTTTATAATTTTCCTACTCGAGGACGAGCAGGAATTAAGCTTGGGGATGTTGCATACGTCTGCAACGTATCTATAATTTTTTATTGTTCCATGCTATTATTTATGATGTTTTGGATGTTTAATGGGCTTTGTTATACACTTTCATATTATTTTTGGGACTAACCTACTAACCCAAAGGCCCAGTCCAGATTGTTGTTTTTTTCCTGTTTCAGGGTTTCATAGAAAATGAATATCAAACGGAGTCCAAACGGAGTCCAAACGGAATGAAACCTTCGGGAGAGATATTTTGGGAGAAAATCACGAACGGGAGACTTGAGAACCACGGAGTAGGGCATACATGGTACCCACGAGGGTGGGGGCGCCCCCCTAAAGGGCGCGCCCCCCTGCCTTGTGGGCCCCATGTTTGGCCCCCGGTACCCTCCTTCCTCCTATATATACCTACGTACCCCGAAACCATCAGAACAATAGAGAAAACCCTAGTTCCACCGCCGTAACCTTCTGTTCCTGTGAGATCCCATCTTGGGGCCTGTTCTGGAGCTCCGATGGAGGAGGGACTTTCCACGGAGTTCCTCTACATCATCATCATCGCCTCACCATGAGTTGTGAGTAGTTTACCACAGACCTTCGGGTCCATAGCTAGTATCTAGATGGCTTCTTCTCTCTCTTTGGATCTCAATACAATGTTCTCCTCGTTCTTCGAGGAGATCTATTCGGTGTAATTTCTTTTTGCGATGTGTTTGTCGAGATCCGATGAATTGTGGGTTTATGATCAAGATTATCTATGAGAAATATTTGGTTCTTCTCTGAACTTTTTATGTATCATTATAATATCCTTGCAAGTCTCTTCGAATTATTGCTTTGGTTTGGCCTACTGGATCTATAGTTCTTGCAATGGGATATGTTCTTGGCTTTGGGTTCAATCTTGCGGTGTCCTTTCCCAGTGATAGTAGGGGCTGCAAGGCACGTATCGTATTGTTGCCATCGAGGATAAAATGATGGGGTTTATATCACTAAGTTTGAGTTTATCCCTCTACATCATGTCATCTTGCTTAAGGCGTTACTCTGTTCTTATGAGCTTAATACACTAGATGCATGGTGGATAGCGGTCGATGTGTGGAGTAATAGTAGTAGATGCAGAATCGTTTCGGTCTACTTGTCTCGGACGTGATGCCTATATATAATGATCATGCCTAGATAGTCTCATAATTATTCAATTTTCTATCAAATGCTCGTCAGTAATATGTTTACCCGTCGTAGAATATTGTTATCATGAGAGAAGCCACTAGAGAACACTATGGCCTCCGGGTCTATTCTCAACATATCAATCTATAGTCTACTTTACTTTTCCGCTTTTACTTTCTGTTCTTATAATCAAAAATACCAAAAATATAAACTATCATCTCTATCAGATCTCACTTTCGTAAGTGACCGTAAAGGGATTGACAACCCCTTATCGCGTTGGCTGTGAACTTCTTATTTGTTTGTGCAGGTGCGAGGGACTCGCGTGTGGTCTCCTACTAGATTGATACCTTGGTTCTCAAAAACTAAGGGAAATACTTACGCTACTGTGCTGCATCTCCCTTTCCTCTTCGAGGGAATACAATGCAAGCTCGAGAAGTAGCAGTCCTCTTCCCCCAAAATATAGGCGGTAAGGGATCCCACAAGGCCACAACGGCCAAATTTGAAGGGAGACACCTGTACATCTTATCTTGACTAAAGGTGGTCTGCGCCTGCAAAGCCTCTGATCCTGATGCCACGGTGGGCTCGACGATGACCTCCGTCCCGCCGTCCAGGCGATCTTGGTCTTGTTGCATGGAAATGGAAACCTTTGGTTGATTCCTCAGGACTTCGCACCTGCTCTTGCCTCTTTAGCACCAAAGAGGAAACTGGTCGTCCTTCCCCCGCTGGCACCCGCCTGGCCTTGGTCGTCATGGCTTGCGTCATCCTAACCTCACTAGGTGAGGGACTACATAGAGTTCTCCACCCATCGGGAGCCAGCCTAGCGAGACTATTCCCTCTGGAGGTCTTGGTGTTGTCCGCCTCATGAGGCTTGGCCCCCCGTGAGGGTCTTGAGTGTCAATGCTGAAGATGGGCCGTACCAGGACGATGAAGGAGCCGCGTCATGGGCCGCAGGCAGGCAAGTCTTGCACCCAACACAATAAAGGGGTTGTCAATCCCTTCACGATTATTTGCAAAATTGAGGTCTGGTAGAGATAGATAACTTGTAAATTAAATATTTTTGGGTTTTTTTGGTTTATAGATTGAAGAGTAAAAGATTGCAAAATAGTAGATCGAAAACTTATAAGATGTAAAATAGACCCGGGGGACATACGTTTCACTAAAGGCTGCTCTCATGATAGCAAATATTACGGTGGGTGAACAAATTACTGCCAAGCAATTGATAGAAAAGCGCAAAGTTATGACAATATCTAAGGCAATGATCATGAATATAGGCATCACGTCGGTATCAAGTAGATCGAATCCTACCTGCATCTACTACTATTACTCCACACATCGACCAAAATGATTCTGCATCTAGAGTATTTAGTTCATGAGAACAGAGTAACACATTAAGTATGATGACATGATGTAGCGGAATTAACTCAAGCAATATGATGAAAATCCCATCTTGTTATCCTTGATGGCAACAATACAATACGTGTCATGTCCCCTACTGTCACTGGGATTGAGCACCGCAAGATTGAACCCAAAGCAAAGCATTTCTACCATTGCAAGAAAAACCAGTCTAGTTGGCCAAACCAAACTGATAGTTCAAAGAGAATTACTAAGATATCAAATCATGCATATAAGAATTCAGAAGAGACTCAAATAATATTCATAGTTAATCTGATAATAAATCCACAATTCATCGGATCTTGGCAAACACACCGTAAAAGAAGATTACATCGGATAGATCTCCAAGAACATCGAGGAAAACACGGTATTGAGAATCAAACAGAGAGAAGAAGCCATCTAGCTACTAGCTATGGACCCGTAGGTCTATGGTAAACTACTCAAACTTCATCAGAAGGGCAATGGTGTTGATGTAGATGCCCTCCATGGTCGAATCCCACTCCGACAGAGTACCGAAAAAGGCCTCCAGATGGGATCTCGCGGAAACAAATGGTTACAGCGGCGGAATAGTGGTTTTGATGGATGTTCTGATGTTTCCGGAATATTTGAGAATATATAGGCCGAAGAATTAGGTCACGGGATGCTCGAGGGGCCCACAAGGTAGGGGGCGCGCCCTACCCCCCAGGGTGCGCCCTCCACCCTTGTGGCCGCCTCTCGAGGCTCCCCTGGCGTGTACTCCAAGTCCTCTGGATGTCTTCTGGTCCAAGAAAAATCCTGTTAAAGTTTCGTTCCGTTTGGACTCCGTCGATATTCCTTTTCTACGAAACTCAAAAACAAGGAAAAAACATATACTGCACTGGGCTCTAGGTTAATAGGTTAGTCCCAAAAATCATATAAAATAGCATATTAATGCATATAAAACATCCAAAATAGATAATATAATAGCATGGAACAATCAAAAATTATAGATACGTTGGAGACGTATCAAGCATCCCCAAGCTTAATTCCTGCGCTTCCTTGAGTAGGTAAGTGATAAAAAGTAGAACTTTTGATGTGGAATGCTACCTAACATATTTATCAATGCAATTTTTCTTTAATGTGGCATGAAAGTTCAGATCCGTATGATTCAAAACAAAAGTTTATATTGACATACAAACAATAATACTTCAAGCATACTAATAAAGAAATCATGTCTTCTCATAATAACATGGCCAATGAAAGTTATCCCTACAAAATTATATAGTCTGGCTATGCTCCATCTTCATCACACAAAGTATTAAATCATGCACAACCCCGGTATTAGTCAATCAATTGTTTCACACTTTAGTATTCTCAAACTTTTTCAAATTTCATGCAATAGATGAGCGTGAGCCATGGATATAGCACTATAGGTGGAATAGAAGGTGGTTGTGGAGAAGACAAAAAGAAGGAGATAGTCTCACATCAACTAGGCGTATCAACATGCTATGGATATGCACATCAATAGATATCAATGTGAGTGAGTAGGGATTGCCATGTAACGGATGCACTTGAGCTATAAGTGTATGAAAGCTCAAAAGAAAACTAATGGGTTGGCATCAACTTTCTTGCTCATGAAGACCTAGGGCATTTGAGGAAGCCCACCATTGGAATATACAAGCCAATTTCTATAACGAAAATTCCCACTAGTATATGAAAGTGACAACATAGGAGACTCTCTATCATGAAGAACATGGTGCTACTCTGAAGCACAAGTGTGGAAAAAGAAGATAGTAACATTGTCCCTTCTCTCTTTTTCTCTCATTTTTTTGTTTTTGTTTTGGGCTCTTTGGCCTCTTTTTTTATTTGGGCTTCATTGGCCTCTTTTTTTTTTGATAACCTCACATGGGACATGTTCTAATAATGATGATCATCACACTTTTATTTACTCACAACTCGATACTAGAACAAAGATATGACTCTATATGAAAGCCTCCGGCGGTGTACCGGGACATGCAATGATCAAAAGTGACATGTATATAAAAAACAGTGGCCTCGCCACAAATACTATGTCAACTACATGATCATGCAAAGCAATATGACAATGATGATGCGTGTCATAATAAACGGAACGGTGGAGTTACATGGCAATATATCTTGGAATGGCTATGGAAATGCCATAATAGGTAGGTATGGTGGTTGTTTTGAGGAAAGGTATAAGGAGGGTTTTATGCACCGGCAAAAGTTGTGCGGTGCTAGAGTCGCTAGCAAAGGTGGAAGGGTGAGAGTGCGTATCATCCATGGACTCAACATTAGTCATAAAGAACTCACATACTTATTGAAAAGTTTATTAGCTATCGAAACAAATTATTAGACGCATCCTCCTTGGGGAAGGGTTGGTAGGAGTTAACCATCGTGTGATCCCGACCTCCACACAAACGATGACAATCAATAAATAAATCATGCTCCGACTTCATCACATAAAGTTTCACCATACGTGCATGCTACAGGAATCACAAACTTTAACACAAGTATTTCTACCAATTCACAATTACTTACTAGCACGACTCTAATATCACCATCCTCATATCTCAAATCAATCATAAGGAATCAAACTTCTCATACTATTCAATGCTCTTTATATGAAAGTTTTTATTATATCTCCTTTGGATGCCTATCATATTAGGACTAAATTCACAACCCAAGAAAATTACCATGTTGTTTAGATACTCTCAAAATAATTTAAGTGAAGCAAGAGAGTTCAACAATTTCTATAAAATAAAACCACCTTCGTGCTCTAAAAAGATATAAGTGAAGCACTAGAGCAAAATTGCCTATCTCAAAAGATATAAGTGAAGCACATAGAGTATTCTAATAAATCACGATTGAAGCATGTCTCTCATAAAAGGTGTGTATAGCAAGGATGATTGTGACAAACTAAAAAGCAAAGACTCATATCATACAAGACGCTCCAAGCAAAACACATATCATGTAGTGAATAAAAATATAGCCTCAAGTAAAGTTATCGATGGCTGAAGACGAAAGAGGGATGCCTTCCCGGGGCATACCCAAGCTTAGGCTCTTGGCCATCCTTGAATTGTACCTAGGGGTGCCTTGGGCATCCCCAAGCTTTGGCTTTTCCCACACCTTATTCCATAGTCCATCAAATCCTTACTCAAAACATGAAAACTTCACAACACAAAACTCAACAGAAATCTCGTGAGCTCTGTTAGTAAAACAAAGCAAATAACCACTCAAGGTACTGTTGTGATCTTATTCTAATTTTATATTGGTGTAATATCTACTATATTCCAACTCTTACATGGTTCATACCCCCCGATACTAGCCATAGATGCATCAAAATAAGCAAACAACACATAGAAAATAGAATCTTTCAAAAACAGAACAGCGTGTAGCAATATGAAAACTTCGCATACTTCTGTAACTCTAAAAATTCTGAAAAATTAGGATGACGTGGGGAATTAGTATACCAATTTTTTGTAAACATTTCAGAAGGTTTTCACGTTCCAGCAAATTATTGAATTTTCTGCACTCGGCGCAAAAGTTTCTGTTTTCAGCAAAATCAAATCAACAATCACCGTATGCCATCCCAAAGGTCTTACTTGGCTCAAACACTAATTAAAACACCAAAACACAATTACTATAGAAGTAATAATGTGTGAAACTTGAAAAACAGAACCAAAAAGTAAAAAGGAAAAATAAAAGTGTGTTGCCTCCCAACAAGCTCTATTGTTTCACGCCCTTAGCTAGGCATAAAACACAAATAGATCTAGGTTTTATCATCTTTGGTATGCATTTCATAGGTAGCTCTCATATTAGATTCATAAGGCAATTTAATTTTATTGCTTGGAAAGTGTTCCATGCCTTTCCTAAATGGAAACTGAAATATAATGTTTCCTTCTTTCATATCAATAATTGCACCAATCGTTCTAAGGAAAGGTTTACCGAGAATAATAGGACATGTAGGATTGCAATCTATATCAAGAACAATGAAATCTATGAGCACATAATTCTTATTTGCAACAATAAGAACATCATTAATCCTTCCCATAGGTTTCCTAATAGTGGAATCCGCAAGATGCAAATTTAAAGAACACTTGCTACCTCTTGAGCTTGTGTATGTTGTATTCCCTCGAAGAGGAAAGGGAGATGCAGCATAGTAGCATAAGTATTTCCCTCAGTTTTTGAGAACCAAGGTATCAATCCAGTAGGAGACCACGCGCGAGTCCCTCGCACCTGCACAAATAAATAAGAACTTTGCAGCCAACGCGATAAGGGGTTGCCAATCCCTTTACGGTCACTTACGAGAGTGAGATCTGATAGAGATGATAGTTGATATTTTTGGTATTTTTAGTTTATAAGAACAGCAAATAAAAGCGGTAAAAGTAAAGTAGATGTAGATTGATATGTTGAGAATAGACCCGGGGGCCATAGTTTTCTCTAGTGGCTTCTCTCATGATAGCGATATTCTACGACGGGTAAACAAATTACTGTCGAGCAATTGATAGAAAAGCGAATAATTATGAGACTATCTAGGCATGATCATTGCATATAGGCATCACGTCCGAGATAAGTAGACCAACTCCTGCCTACATCTACTACTATTACTCCACACATCGACCGCTATCCAGCATGCATCTAGTGTATTGAGTTCATACGAACAGAGTAACGCCTTAAGCAAGATGACATGATGCAGAGGGATAAACTCAAGACATATATACAAACCCCATCTTTTTATCCTCGATGGCAACAATACAATACGTGCCTTGCTGCCCCTACTGTCACTGGGAAAGGACACCGCAAGATTGAACCCAAAGCCAAGCACTTCTGCCATTGCAAGAACTATAGATCTAGTAGGCCAAACCAAACCAATAATTCGAAGAGACTTGCAAGGAT
This sequence comes from Secale cereale, assembly GCA_902687465.1. NCBI lineage: Eukaryota > Viridiplantae > Streptophyta > Magnoliopsida > Poales > Poaceae > Secale > Secale cereale. Next base: position 43,108,711 of record LR738710.1, on the reverse strand, counting down.
ATTATGAGCACACATAAAAAGTTCAGAGAAGAACCAAATACCTTTCATAGATAACCTTGATCATAAACTCACAATTCATCGGATCTCGACAAACACACCGCAAAAAGAGATTACATCGAATAGATCTCCTCGAAGACCGAGGAGAACTTTGTATTGAGATCCGGAGAGAGAGAAGAAGCCATCTAGATACTAGCTATGGACCCGAAGGTCTGTGGTAAACTACTCACAACTCATGGTGAGGGCGATGATGATGATGATGATGATGAAGGCCTCTGTGATGGATCCCCCTCCGGTGGAGCTCCGGAACAGGCTCCAAGATGGGATCTCCACGGGAACAGAAGCTACGGCGGTGGAATTAGGGTTTTCTCTCTATTCACATAGTTTCTGGGGTACGTGGACTTATATAGGAGGAAGGAGGGCGCCGGGGGCCACTTGAGGAGGCCACGAGGCAAGGGGGCACGCCCTGGGAAGGGGGGCGCGCTCCCACCCTCTAGGGCGGCTCCTCGATCCTCTGACGTGGTTCTCAAGCTTCCTGTGCGTGATTTTCTCCAAAAATATCTCTCGCGAAGGTTTCATCCCGTTTGGACTCCGTTTGATATTATTTTTCTGCAAAACCCTGAAATAGGCAAAAAACACCAATTTGGACTGGGCCTTTGGGTTAGTAGGATAGTCCCAAAAATGATATAAAAGTGAATGATAAAGACCATTAAACATCCAAGACTTCACAAATAATAGCATGGAACAATCAAAAATTATAGATACGTTGGAGACGTATCAAGCATCCCCAAGCTTAATTCCTGCTCGTCTTCGAGTAGGTAAATGATAAAGAAAGAATTTTTGATGTGGAATGCTAACCAATATAGTTTTTCAATTTAATTCTCTTAATTGTGGCATGAATGTTCAGATCTGAAAGATTCAAGATAAAAGTCTATATTGACATAAGAAATAGTAATAGTTCAAGCAATACTAAGAAAGCAATCATGTCTTCTCAAAATACTATGGCTAAAGAAAGTTATCCCTACAAAATCATATAGTGTTGGCTATGATCCCTCGTTATCACACAAAAATATTCATATCATGCACAACCCCGATTTCAGCCAAGCATTTGTTTTCATACTCTATCTTTTCAAACCTTTCAACTTGAACGCAATACATGAGCGTGAGCCATGGATATAGCACTATGGGTGGAATAGAGGTGGTTGTGGAGAAGACAAAAAGGAGGGAGATAGTCTCACATTGACTAGGCGTATCAACGGGCTATGGAGATGCCCATCAATAGATATCAATGTGAGTGAGTAGGGATTGCCATGCAACGGATGCACTAGAGCTAAATATGAATGAAAGCTCAACAAAAGAAACTAGTGGGTGTGCATCCAACTTGCTTGCTCACGAAGACCTAGGGCATTTGAGGAAGCCCATCGTTGGAATATACAAGCCAAGTTCTATAACGAAAAATTCCCACTAGCATATGAAAGTGACTAAGCATGAGACTCTCTACAATGAAGAACATGGGGCTACTTTGAAGCACAAGTGTGTAAAAAGATAGTAGCAATTGTCCGTTTTTTCTTTTTCTTTTTTTTTCTTTTTTTTTTGGGCCTTTCTTTTTTTTGGCCTTTTTTGCGGAGGGGCTTTATAGATTTAGCCTTTCCTCCCATGGGACAATGCTCTAAGAATGATGATCATCACACTTTTATTACAACACGATATTACAACTCGATACTACAACAACAAAGTATGACTCTATATGAATGCCTCTGGCGATGTACCGGTATGTGCAATGAAACAAGAGTGACATGTATGAAAAGTTATGCATGGTGGCCTTGCCACAAATACGATGTCAACTACAAGATCATGCAATGGCAATATGACAATATGATGCGTGTCATACGAACGGAACGGTGGAAAGTTGCATGGAAATATATCTCGGAATGGCTATGGAAATGCCATGATAGGTAGGTATGGTGGCTGTTTTGAGGAACAATATGGTGGCTGTTTTGGGGAAGGATATATAGTGGGTATATGGCATCGGCGAAAGTTGTGCGGTACAAGAGAGGCTAGCAATGGTGGAAGGGTGAGAGTGCGTATAATCCATGGACTCAACATTAGTCATAAGAACTCATATACTTATTGCAAAAATCTACGAGTCATCAAAACAAAGCAATCAACGCATGCTCCTAGGGGGGAGGTTGGTAGGAGTTAACCATCGCGCGCCCCCGACCTCCACACAAAGGTTGGCACTCTACAAATACCTCATGTTCTAACTTAGTCATACAACGGTTCACCATACGTGCATGCTACATGAATCACTAACCTTAACACAAGTATTTCTCAATTTCATAATAACTCCACTAGCATGACTCTAATATCACTATCCTCATGTCTCAAAACAATTATCAAGCATCCAACATCTCATCATATTCAATGCACTTGGTGTGAAAATTTTTACTACATTGACATTGGATGTTTATCATGTGAAGACTAGTTTCTTTAGCCTAAACACATTACCATGCTGTTTTAATAGACTCTCAAATAGATATAAGTGAAGCATGAGATTTCAACAATTTCTACAAAATATTACCACCACCGTGCTCTAAAAGATATAAGTGAAGCACTAGAGCAAAACTATTCAACTCAAAAGATATAAGTGAAGCACATAGACTGTTCTAACAATTTCTAGGCCATATTTAACTCTCTCAAATAGGTGTGTCCAGCAAGGATGATTGTGGCAAACTAACAAGCAAAGACTCAAATTATACTAGACGCTCCAAGCAAAACACATAACATGTTGCGAATAAAAATATAGCTCCAAGTATAGTTACCGATGGATGAAGACGAAAGAGGGGATGCCTTCCCGAGGCATCCCCAAGCTTAGGCTTTTGATTATCTGGAATTTACTTGGTGTGCCATGGGCATCCCCAAGCTTAGGCCTTTGCTACTCCTTGTTCCATAGTCCATCAAAGCAATACTCAAAACTTGAAAACTTCACAACACAAGACTTAGACAAAAATTCTCATGAGCTCCGTTAGTATAAGAAAGCAAACCACTACTCAAAGGTACAGCAATGAATTCATTCTTTGTTTATATTGGTGTTAAACCTACTGTATTCCAACTTCTCTACGGTTCATATCCTCCAATACTACTCATAGATGCATCGGAATAAGCAAACAACACACGAAAAACAGAATCTATCAAAGATAGAACAGTCTGTTGTAATCTGTGGGTTTCGCCTACTTCTGGAACTCCAAAAAATTCAAACTAAATTTTTAAATTTGCGGAATTTGTCTACCAATCATCTGCAAAAAGAATCAAATAAAAAGCGGGCTCCAGTAAAATCCCACGACTACTTTAGCAAGCGCTAATGATTCTGTTTTTCGCAGCAAGATCATATAAACTTCATACAAGTCTTCCCAAAGGTTCTACTTCGCACAAACACTAAACAAAACATGAAACCACATCTAATCAGAGGCTAGATGCAATATTTATTCCCTAACAGCAACAAAAACAAAAACATAAAATTGGGTTGCCTCCCAAAAAGCGCTATCGTTTTACGCCCCTAGCTAGGCACGATACAAGATAGATCTAGGTATTGCCATCTTTGGTCTTTACCCTTTTAATGGTGTCAAGCTCGAATCCGGTAGGTTCTTTACGTTTCCCTTCATATTCGGAGATCTTTAGATATAAAGCATCCAACCGCTTATTACAAAGAGTAATCAACATATTCATGCGGTGGAGATTCCGACTAACACTTTTAAGAGGTTCGAGAGACTTTTGTAATATTTTTGTTACTTCGCAAATCTTCTCAAAGACTTGCGTCCCTTCCGTGGTTGAATTTGACCCTTTTTGGGGAGGTAGTGTTCCCACTATTCCCTCTATAATTTCATGTGCGGTACTAGGATCAACTTCGATAAAATTCCCTTTGGCAACGCAATCCAAGAGTTGTCTATGAGACATATTTAGCCCAACATAAAAATTGCGAAGCAAGATTCTAAAATTCACCTCTAAGGTGCACTTGCAATAAGATTCCATTATCCTAAACCAAGCATCTTTTAAATTTTCTCCTTGCTTTTGCTTTAAGTGAAGCACTTCAAACTCGTGAGACAAAGGAGCGGATAAGGGACTAGCCATAATGACAAGCAAGCAAGCAGCACACGAGCAAACAAGAAGCAAGCGAACGATAAACACACGGCGGAAGAAGGGCAAATAAAACAGCGAGGGTGAAGTGGGGGAGAGGAAAACAATAGGCAAATAAATGTAATGTGAAGGATAAGGATTTGTGATAGGTACTTGGTATATGGCTTTTGTGTAAGCCTCCCCGGCAACGGCGCCAGAAATTCTTCTTGCTACCTCTTCAGCTTGCGTTATATTCCCTCGAAAAGGAAAGGGAGATGCAGCACGGTAGTGTAAGCATTTCCCTCAGTTTTAGAGAACCAAGGTATCAATCCAGTAGGAGACCACGCGCGAGTCCCTCGCACCTGCACAAACAAATAAGAACTTTGCAGCCAACGCGATAAGGGGTTGTCAATACCTTTACGGTCACTTACGAGAGTGAGATCTGATAGAGATGATAGTTGATATTTTTGGTATTTTTATTTTATAAGAACAGCAAATAAAAGCGGTAAAAGTAAAGTAGATGTAGATTGATATGTTGAGAATAGACCCGGGGGCCATAGTTTTCTCTAGTGGCTTCTCTCATGATAGCGATATTCTACGACGGGTAAACAAATTACTGTCGAGCAATTGATAGAAAAGAAAATAATTATGAGACTATCTAGGCATGATCATTGTATATAGGCATCACGTCCGAGACAAGTAGACCAACTCCTGCCTCCATCTACTACTATTACTCCACACATCGACCGCTATCCAGCATGCATCTAGTGTATTGAGTCCATACGAACAGAGTAACGCCTTAAGCAAGATGACATGATGTAGAGGGATAAACTCAAGCAATATGATATAAACCCCATCTTTTTATCCTCGATGGCAACAATACAATACGTGCCTTGCTGCCCCTACTGTCACTGGGAAAGGACACCGCAAGATTGAACCCAAAGCCAAGCACTTCTCCCATTGCAAGAATTATAGATCTAGTAGTCCAAACCAAACCAATAATTCGAAGAGACTTAGAAAGTTCAGAGAAGTACCAAGTACCTTTCATAGATAACCTTGATCATAAACTCACAATTCATCGGATCTCGACAAACACACCACAAAAAGAGATTACATCGAATAGATCTCCTCGAAGACCGAGGAGAACTTTGTATTGAGATCCGGAGAGAGAGAAGAAGCCATCTAGATACTAGCTATGGACCCGAAGGTCTATGGTAAACTACTCACAACTCATGGTGAGGGCGATGATGATGATGATGAAGGCCTCCGTGATGGATCCCCCTTCGGTGGAGCTCCGGAACAGGCACCAAGATGGGATCTCCACGGGAACAGAAGCTACGGCGGTGGAATTAGGGTTTTCTCTCTGTTCACGGATTTTCTAGGGTACATGGACTTATATAGGAAGAAGGAGGGCATGGGGGCCACTTGAGGAGGCCTCGAGGCAGGGGGCGCGCCCCCGCCCTCGAGGGCGGCTCCTCGATCCTCTGACGTGGTTCTCAAGCTTCATGTGCGTGATTTTCTCCAAAAATATCTCTCGGGAAGGTTTCATTCCGTTTGGACTCTGTTTGATTTTCTTTTTCTGCAAAACCCTGAAATAGGCAAAAACAGCAATTTGGACTGGGCCTTTGGGTTAGTAGGTTAGTCCCAAAAATGATATAAAAGTGAATGATAAAGCCCATTAAACATCCAAGACTTCATAAATAATAGCATGAAACAATAAAAAATTATAGATACGTTGGGGACGTATCAACACTCATCAATTTCATGGAAACCTAGCACATCACATACAGTTTTAGGAATTGTAGAAATGCTAGCACCCAAATCACACAAAGCATGACACTCATAATCTTTAATCTTGATCTTAATAGTAGGTTCCCACTCATCATAAAGTTTTCTAGGGATAGAAACTTCTAATTCAAGCTTTTCTTCAAAAGATTGCATCATAGCATCAATGATATGTTTAGTAAAAGCTTCATTTTGATTGTAAGCATGAGGAGAATTCAACATGGATTGCAACAAGTAAATATAATCTATTAAAGAACAATGATCATAATTATATTCCTTGAGATCCAATCTAGTGGGTTCATCGCTACTTAAAGTTTTGACTTCTTCAATCCCACTTTTATCAATTTTTGCATCAAGATCTGAAAACTCTGAATTATTGGCATGCCTTTTAAATAAAGTTGGTTTATCTCTAGTCCCATATTTATCAAGATTTATATTTGAAAACAAAGATTCAATAGGAGTCATATCAATCACTTTAAGATCTTCATCATTATTTTCACGGAAACTAGAAGAACATGTGTTTATAAACCAATCCTTTTTTGCACGTATATTTGCGGTTCTTTCTTTGCATTCATCAATAGAAATTCTCATAGATTTGAGAGACTCATTGATATCATGCTTGGGTGGAGTAGATCTAAGTTTCAAAGAATCAACATCAAGAGAAATTATATCCACGTTCCTAGCCAAATCATCAATCTAAAGCAAATTTTCTTCAATAAAAGCATTAAAATTCTTTTGAGCACTCATAAATTCTTTAACACTATTCTCAAAATCAGAGGGTGTCTTATTATAATTTCCATAAGAATTGTTGTAGGAATTACCATAACTATTAGAGGAATTAAAAAGGCCTAGGATTAAAATTTCCTTTATATGCATTGTTGCCAAAATTGGTCCTACCAACAAAATTCACATCCATAGATTCATTATTATTCTCAATCAAAATGGACAATGGCATATCAGTAGGATCAATATTAGTACCCTTTCTAGCAAATAATTTCATAAGTTCATCCATCTTTCCACTCAAAACATTAATATCTTCAATTGCATGCACTTTTTTACTAGTGGAAGATCTTTCGGTATGCCATTGAGAATAATTAACCATTATATTATCTAGGAGTTTAGTAGCTTCTCCTAAAGTGATTTTCATAAAAGTAACTCCCGCGGCCGAATCTAAAAGATTTCTAGAAGCAAAGTTCAATCCGGCATAATTTTTTTGTATAATCATCCATAAATTCAAGCCATGCGTAGGACAATTTCTTATCATAAGTTTCATCCTCTCCCAAGATTGTGCGACATGCTCATGATCAAGTTGTTTGAATTCATAATATCGTTCCTAAGGGAGATTATCTTAACGGGAGGAAAATACTTGGAAATAAAAGAATCTTTACACTTATTCCATGAATCGATACTATTTTTAGGAAAAGATGATAACAAAGTTTTATCCCGATCTCGTAGTGAGAATGGAAAGAGCTTTAATTTAAAAAGATCATTATCTATATCTCTTTTCTTTTGCATATCACACAAATCAACAAAATTATTCAGATGGGAAGCGGCATCTTCAGTAGGAAGGCCAGAAATTTGATCTTTCATGACTAGATTCAATAAAGCAGCATTGATTTCACAAGATTCCACATTGGTAGTGGGAGCAATCGGAGTACTAATAAAATCATTATTGCTGGTGTCGGAAAAGTCACATAATTTAGTATTTTCTTGAGCCATCGTGACAAAGCAAGCAATCCAACACACAAGCACACAAAAAGCAAGCAAACAAGACGAATGAAAGAAGGGCGAAGAGAAGGCAAATATTTTTGAAAATCGCTTTAGAAGTGGGGGAGAGGAAAACGAGAGTCGAATGGCAAATAATGTAAGTGCGAGAGATGAGAGTTTAATGAAGGGTACTTGGTATGTCTTGACTTGACGTAGATCTCCCCGGCTACGGCGCCAGAAATTCTTCTTGCTACCCCTTGAGCTTGCGTTGATTTTTCCCTTGAAGAGGAAAGAGTGATGCAGCAAAGTAGAGTAAGTATTTCCCTCAGTTTGAGAACCAAGGTATCAATCCAGTAGGAGATTACGCACAAATCGCCAAATACATGCACAAACAATCAAACAACTTGCACCCAACGCAATAAAGAGGTTGTCAATCCCCTCACGGTTATTTGCAAAAGTGAGATCTGACAGAGATATATAACTTGTAAAGTAAATATTTTTTGGTTTTTTCATTTATAGATTGAAAAGTAAAATATTGCAAAATAGTAGATTGGAAACTTATAAAATGTAAAATAGACCCGGAGGCCATAGGTTTCACTAGAGGCTTCTCTCATGATAGCAAATATTACGGCGGGTGAACAAATTACTGCCAAGCAATTCATATAAAAACGCAAAGTTATGATGATATCTAAGGCAATGATCATGAATATAGGCATCACGTCCATGTCAAGTAGACCGACTCCTGCCTGCATCTACAACTATTACTCCACACATCGACCGAAATGATTCTGCATCTAGAGTATTAAGTTCACAAGAACAGAGTAACACATTAAGTAAGATGACATGTTGTAGCGGAATTAACTCAAGCAATATGATGAAAACCCCATCTTGTTATCCTCGATGGCAACAATACAATACGTGTCATGTCCCCTACTGTCACTGGGATTGAGCACTACAAGATTGAACCCAAAGCAAAGCACTTCTCCCATTACAAGAAAAACCAATCTAGTTAGCCAAACCAAACCGATAGTTCGAAGAGAATTACTAAGATATCAAATCATGCATATAGGAATTCATAAGAGACTCAAATAATACTCATAGATTCTGATCATAAATCCACAATTCATCGGATCTTGGCAAACAAACTACAAAAGAAGATTACATCGAATAGATCTCCAAGAACATCAAGGAGAACATGGTATTGAGAATCGAAGAGAGAGAATAAGCCATCTAGGTACTAGCTATGGACCCGTAGGTCTGTGCTAAACTACTCACACTTAATCGGAAGGGCAATGGTGTTGATGTAGATGCCCTCCATGGTCGAATACCCCTCCGGCAGAGTACCGGAAAAGGCCTCCAGATGGGATCTCACGGAAACAGAAGGTTACAGCGGCGGAAAAGTGGTTTCGATGGATGTTCTAATGTTTCTGGAATATTTGAGAATATATAGGCGGGAGAATTAGGTCAGGGGACGCTCGAGGGGCCCACAAGGTAGGGGCGCGCCCTACCCCCCAGGACGCGCCCTCCACCCTTGTGGCCGCCTCGAGGCTTCCCTGGTGTGTACTCCAAGTCTTGTGGATGTCTTCTGGTCCAAGAAAAATCCTCGTAAAGTTTCGTTCCGTTTGGACTTCGTTTGATATTCCTTTTCTGTGAAACTCAAAAACAATGAAAAAACAGTAACTGGCACAGGGCATTGGGTTAATAGTTTAGTCCCAAAAATAATATAAAATAGCATATCAATGCACATCCAAAATAGATAATATAATAGCATGGAACAATTAAAATTATAGATATGTTGGAGACGTATCAAGATGCGTTAGTATAATAAAGCAAATCATTCACTTGGGTACTGTCAAAGACAAGATTCATAATTATTCTCACACCATGCCTACTGTGCCTTATCATTTCCACAATTTATATCACTTAATATAAGCTATGGAAACACTAATACAAGCAAATTACGCATAGAAAACAGAATCTGTCAAAAACAGAACAGTATGTAATGATCTGGACAACCACCATACTTCTGCAACTCTCAAAATTCTGAACAATTGGGACAACGTAGGAAATTGGTATATCAATCAAGTGTAAAAATTTCATCTAATTATCACGCACCAGTGATTTATTGAATTTTCTGCACTGGATGCAAAACTTTCTGTTTTTGCACAGAATCAAATCAACTACTATCCACACTATCCCAAATGCTTTACATGGCACGTTATTGAAACAAAAGCTATAAAACATGATTACTATAGTAGCTTAATCATGTGGAAACACAAAAACAATAGGTAAAAGTATTGGGTTGTCTCCCAACAAGCACTTTTCTTTAATGCATTTTTAGCTAGGCATGATGATTTTAATGATGCTCACATAGAAGTGAAGAATTGAATAATAAAGGGGAGCATCATGAATCACATTGCAAGAACATTTAAGTCTAACCAACTTCCTATGCATAGGTATTTTGTGAGAAAAAATTTATGGGAACAAGAATCAACTAGCATAGGAAGGAAAAACAACCATGACTTCAAAACTTTCAACACATGGAGAGGAAACTTGATATTATTGCAATACTTAAAAGCATATGTTCCTCTCTCATAATAATTTTCAGTAGCATCATGAATGAATTCAACAATATAGCTATCACATAAAGCACTCTTTTTCATGATGCATAAGCATAGAATTTGTATTACACTCCACGTAGCCAAATTTATTCTCATTCATAATAGTGGGAGCAAACTCAACAAAATAAATATCATGAGACACTTATTTAAAATCATGATGACAAGTTTCACGGTTATTAGTATTCTTTATAACATAGGTGTCATCACAATAATCATCATAAATAGGAGGCATGCTTTCATCATAATAAATTTGCTCATCAAAACTTGGGGGACTAAAAATATCATCTTCATCAAACATAGCATCCCCAAGCTTGTAGCTTTGAATATCGTTAGCATCATGGATATTCAAGGGATTCATACTAACAACATTGCAATCATGCTCATCATTCAAAAATTTAGTGCCAAACATTTTATTGAGTTCTTTTTCTTCTAACACTTGAGCACAATTTTCCTTTCCATCATTTTCACGAAAGACATTAAAAAGATGAAGCATATGAGGTAACCTCAATTCCACTTTTTGTATTTTTCTTTTTATAAAGCAAACTAGTGATAAAACAAGAAACTAAAAGATTCAATTGCAAGATCTAAGATATACCTTCAAGCACTCACCTCCCCGGCAACGGCGCCAGAAAAGAGCTTGATGTCTACTACATAACCTTCTTCTTGTAGAGTCGTGTTGGGCCTCCAAGCGCAGACTTTTGTAGGACAATAGCAATTTTCCCTCAAGTGGATCACCTAAGCTTTATCAACCCGTGGGATGTGTAGGATGAAGATGGTCTCTCTCAAACAACCCCGCGACCAAATAACAAAGAATCCCTTGTGTCCCCAACACACCCAATACAATGGTAAATTGTATAGGTGCACTAGTTCGGCGAAGAGATGGTGATACAAGTGTAATATGAATAGTACATATAGGTTTTTGTAATATGAAATATAAAAACAGCAAGGTAACTAATGATAAAAATGAGCACAAACGGTATTGCAATGCTTGGAAATAAGGCCTAGGGTTCATACTTTCACTATTACAAGTTCTCTCAAAAATGATAACATAATTGGATCATATATCAATCCCTCAACGTGCAACATAGAGTCACTCCAAAGTTCATATCGCGGAGAACATAAGATGAAATTGCTTGTAGGGTACGAAACCACCTCAAAGTTATTCTTTCTGATCAATCTATTGGGCTATCCCTATAAGTGTCACAAACAGCCCTAGAGTTCGTACTAGAATAACACCATTTGACACGCATCAATCAACCCTAATGTCACCTAGATACTCCAATGTCACCACAAGTATCCGTGGGCTAATTATACGATATGCATCACACAATTTAAAATTCATAATATTCAATCGAACACAAAGAACTTCAAGAGCATCCCGAGATTTCTATTAGAGAAAAGAATATGAAAACGTGTACCAACCCCTATGCATAGATTACCCCAATGTCACCATGGGAATCCGCAAGTTGATAACCAAAACATACATTAAGTGGATCAACAGAACATCCCATTGTCACCACTGATATCCCATCACAAGACATACATCAAGTGCTCTCACATCCAAAGATTCAATCCGACATAACAAAACCTCAAAGGAAAAGATTCAATTCATCACAAGGTAGAGAGGGGGGAAACACCATATGATTCAACTATAGTAACAAAGCTCGCGGTACATCAAGATCGTGCCAAATCAAGAACACGAGAGAGAGAGAGAGAGAGAGAGAGAGAGAGAGAGAGAGATCAAACACATAGCTACTGGTACATACCCTCGTCCCGAGGGTGAACTACTCCCTCCTCATCATGGAGACCGCCGGGATGATGAAGATGGCCACCAGTGATGGTTTGTCCCCTTCGGCAGGGTGCCAGAATGGGCTCCCGATTGGTTTTTCGTGCTTACAGAGGCTTGCGGCGGCAGAACTCCCGATCTAGGTTTCTTTTCGGGGGTTTCCATATTTATAGGAACTTTTGGCATCGGGGACAAGTCAGGGAGGTCCACGAGGCGATGACAAGGGAGGGGGCGCGCCCTAGGGGGATGGGTGCGCCCCCACCCTTGTGGATGCCTCGTGGCTCCTCTGGTCCATCTCCGATACTCCGTGAGCTTCTCCTGGTCCATAAAAAATGTCGTAAAGTTTCAGCTCATTTGGACTCCGTTTGGTATTCCTTTTCTGTAGAACTCAAAACAAGGAAAAAACAGAAACTGGCACTCGGCTCTGGGTTAATAGGTTAGTCACAAAAATAATATAAAATAGCATATTAATGCATATAGAACATCCAAAACAGATAATATAATAGCATGGAACAATAAAAAATTATAGATACGTTGGAGACGTATCAGCATCCGCAACTACGAAAGAAGAATTAAGATAAATCTAACCATAGCATGAAACATGTGGATCCAAATCAACCCCTTACGAAGCAACACATAAACTAGGGTTTAAGCTTCTGTCACTCTAGCAACCCATCATCTACTTATTACTTCCCAATGCCTTCCCCTAGGCCCAAATCATGGTGAAGTGCCATGTAGTCGACATTCACATAACACCACTAGAGGAAAGACAACATACATCTCATCAAAATATCGAACGAATACCAAATTCACATGATTACTTATAACAAGACTTCTCCCATGTCCTCAGGAACAAACGTAACTACTCACAAAGCATGTTCATGTTCAAGATCAGAGGGGTATTGCATTTCATTAAGTATTTGAACATATGATATTCCACCAAATAAACCAACTAGCATCAACTACAAGGAGTAATCAACACTGCTAGCAACCCACATGTACGAATCTGAGGTTTTGAGGCAAAGATTGAATATAAGAGATGAACTAGGGTTTGAGAGGAGATGGTGCTGGTGAAGATGTTGATGAAGATTGATCCTCCTTCGATGAGAGAATCATTGGTGATGACTATGGCTTCGATTTCCCCCTCCTGGAGGGAAGTTTCCCCGGTGGAATAGCTCCGCCAACGCCCTAGATTGCTTCTGCCCAGGTTCTGCCTCGAGACGGCGATGCTTCATCCCGAAAGCTCTCTTCTAATTTTTGTAGGTCAAAACCCTCCATATAGCAGAAGATGGGCACCAGACGATGGCCAGGGGGCCCACAAGCCCTGGGAGCGCGCCCCCTAGGCTTGTGGCCTCCTGGTGGGTCCCCTTCTATTATTTCTTCACCCACTATTTTTATATATTCCAAAATAATTCTCCGTAAAGTTTCAGGACATCTGGAGTTGTGCAGAATAGGTCTCTCAAATTTGCTCCTTTCCGGTCCAGAACTCTAGCTGCCGGCATTCTCCCTCTTAATGTAAATCTAGTAAATTAAGAGAGAAAAGGCATAAGTATTGTAGTATAATGTGGAATAACAACTCATAATGCAATAAATATCAAAATGATGCAAAATGGACATCTCAGACGCGGCATCGGTGAGCGATTTGCAGCCACCGGCGACCATGGTGTCCTCGTTCGGCCACGGTGCTCCTCAACCACCTCCTCCGCCTCCGTCGGCGACCATGGAGGACGATGTGTCCACGCCGATGGCAACCGCATCCAACGTGTTCGATGATATGCCGCAAAGGTTAAAAAATCTTGTGCATTTCTTTGTTGTTCAAATTGTCGATTCCAATAAAATGTGTAGTTGATTGTTTGTACGTCCATTTGTAGTATTGATGATGAAGCTTTCATGCGCGCCACAAAATATGACAAATGATGACTATTCACATGAGTATGCATCACAAGAATACGAAACTGCACAATATGGTGATGACAATCTTGACATGGATGATGAGGGCTTCGTTTTGAAGGGAAGAACCACAAATTATACCAACACCGAAGATGTGTTGATTTGCATCGCTTGAAAGAAAAACTCTCAAGACGCAATCGTTGGGACCGACCAATCCACCATCACATATTGGCAACGCATCAAGGAATTCTTCGATGCGTGCAACACTAGCGGCCACTATTGCTCAAGTGAATCCCTTCGCCAATGTAGGGGCCCACAACAGCGAATGTCAAAAGTGGGCAGGTTGCTTGGCAAATGTTGATCGTATGAACCCAAGTGGTTGCGGTGAAAGTGACTTGGTAATAATCATTTGCTATTCATCTGTGCTTTTTCCACTTTCCGCAAATATTGAAATGTTCACTAATTTGATGATGACATCTTGATTGTTTTCTTGTAGAAAATGATTGCACAAGGATTATTTCGAGATAGGAACAACAAAGGAGAGAAGAGGAAGAAGAAGGGAAAAGCTTTCACTTTCCATTATTGCTACAAAGAGCTCAAGGATGAGGAGAAGTGGAAACTAGATAGGTTTTTTATGCTTCGAAGAAGAAAAGTGTGGTCGTGGAGGATGAAGAAGATGCCCCGGGTGAGGAGAGCAGGAGCACCACTCCTCACTCGGCGACTAAATCATATAGGCCCAATGGAACTAGGAAAGTGAAGGGGTCCAAGGCTAGAGACAATGATCTCAAGGATAGATTTGATGCCATTGTCATGGCGAGGAATGAGTATGCGGAAGAAAAAATTGTTGAAGCTCAAAGAAATTGATGAGAGGAGTGAAGTCGAGCGACAGAGGGTGGGGCCGAGGAGAAGAGGGTGGTGGCCGAAGAGAGGTTGCGGCGACCGAGGAAAGAAAGGTTGAGCTTGAGGAGAGAAATGCGGCGGCTGAGGAGATGAAGATAGTCGAGGAGAATGCACTCAAGTTTATGTTCATGGACACATCCACTCATGCCAAGGCAATGGCGTATGTTGAACTTTGTTGCGATGAAATGCTCATGAAGAAGCAAAATGCTCATGAGAAGCATGATGGGAGGAGGAATGGGAGGTCCCATGGGAGGAATGGGTGGTACCATGAGAGGAGGAATGGGAGGTGGCATAGGAGGAGGAATGGGAGGGTACATGAAAATGATGGGTGGTGCCATGAATGGTGCATTTGGTGGAAACTTGGGAGGTGGCTTTATTGGCAACATGGATGGTGGCTTCAGAGGAATGGGAGGTGGAATGAGAAGTGGCTTCGGCGACAACAGAATGAGTGGCGTGGGAGGTGGCTTCGGTGACAACATGACCGGCATGTGAGATGGCAATGAAGGTGCTTCCGATGGAGTTCACAGCAGCGAGACTACAACGCAAGAAAACGTCAAAAAGAAACCGTTGATGATGATGATGATACCACCATCAACAACGCCACTAGTGACAAGGGAGAGGGCGCAAATTGAGTGATGTCTATGTCCATTTTCATTTGTTGGACCAATAACTTCGTTTGAGACAATTGGCTTTTGCTTGTAGGATTTAATACTAAGGTCGATGATGCACTTTTGTTGCTACAATTATGAAAATTTGATCTGCAAATGCGGCCGGCGACAGATGAACAACAGCCGAATAGCAGCCGCGCGGCGTCCGGCTGGTTTTGCATCTCCAGTTTACATCACCTGTCGGGGTTGCACTTTTACATCTCCATTTCACATCATCTGTTAGATTTAATTTTTTTCAAGATGTGTAGGCATCAGACTACAGATGTCTGGCCTACTATCAGACTAGTAGTTGGCCCTCCGATGGAATGCATGGTAGACGTCCGATGTATCCGCGTGAATTTTGCTGATTTCCTTCCTTAATTGATTGCATCATCATAACTGTTCCCGCATTCATTGGACTGTTGGCAGTTGGACCAGTGGATTTTGTCGTGGGTAGGATCTCTGCTAATTGTTGCTTCCTATAAGGGCATGTACAATGGTTCCTTAATTTTTTTTCGAGACCTACGCAGACAAGGAAACACAAATTCGAAACCTAGATGGATCTCGAGAACAGACCTAATATGAAAAGAACTCGGATTGGCGGTGGATAGATGGTTGTAGGATATTGCAGCGGTGGTAGATTATGGCAGCGGTGGTGGTATGTGGTGGCGGTGGTGGGATATGGCAGCAGTGGTGGTATGGCGGCGGCGATGAATATGGTGCGGCGGCGACGTGACAAACTGTGAACAGAACTCGAAACTCTAAAGAACTAGACGCTAAGACCAGCAACTTGACACGACGATGCAACCGCAAATTCAACAAAGCAAATACAGAAAAGATTATGCAAAGGCTCAGATTGGTTCGGATGGGATGAACTAACCCTAAATTTTTTTTGGCTTTTTCGTGGACTGTAGGTATGAAGAACAGACTCGATCTAATCTACGAAAAACTGTAAAATCTCACCGAGCAACCTGGAAATCTGATACCACTTGATAGAGGCAAAGGTGTCCCGTCTTTCGATGAGATGGTGGCTATCGTTTTGGAGGAAGTCGACTTTGACGATCCGACTACGAACGTGCGAGGACGTCGCGCCTTAGCAATCGCTAAACCAACTCCGAGAGGTTATTGACCACGCCGGAGCACGATCAACCTGACCACGAAGGTCTGTTTCCTGCAGGCAAACGAAGAACAAGCAAGAAACTGAGATTGCAATCTGGATATTGCGAATTCAAGAGGAAAGCTTTATTGATCAAGTGGGGTTCTGTGACGTCTTGGTCTGGTCGTTGAACACAAACGAAGTACGCGAAGTTGCAGCTATGGTGAACTTTAATCTAAACAAAACCCAAAGTCTAAACGACGCCCTAAGTGCTGTATATATGGGGGAAAGAGGGGGGAATTTCGTGGCCCTTGGTGGAGGGGTCCGAAACCAACCCTAACTCTTGTTTCCCCACACATACGGACTCTAAAAACAGCCTATACTCAAGTATTTCGAAATTACATGGGCCTGGCCCAATAATAAGGTGACGCGGCACCTATAATAGCCTCTGGACGAAATTTATGAAGTGGCATCTTGTATATTTCGTCCAAGGCTTCTCGCACTCATTATGGTGGCTTCAAAGTCCTGAAATCATCAATTGAAACTCCATTCTTGTTCCCCTTGCGCATGCCATCATCTACATGCTTGATCTTGCTCCAATGTTCATCCTTCTTGTCCAAGCTAGGCCCTTCATTTGTAAGCAAGACAAATGTATCCAATTTAGGCAGCATCATATTCTCATGAACATGAGATTCATTACCAAGAAACGAAAGTACCTGGTAATTTAATTGGCGTGCGCGAGCTCTAGTAATTGGTCATATATATGTGTTAGTTGGAGCTGTGGGTGTAACCTTGTTAGTGATGTCCTCATCACGTAGGATAAATGATGAGGTGGATGAGAGAGAAGGCTTGTCTTCTCTTATTTAAGAAAAGCTAAGAGATGATCTCTTAGCACAATTTGTCTCAGCATGTTTTTAGCAACAACTAATTATTGAAGATAAGGCTAAGAGATGACCCATTGTAGACATCTTTTTTGTCATATCTAATTTACATTCAAAACTTAAGATAAGACTATCTTATCAATCATTGTACATGCCCTAACTGCTTCCGTCAAGCACGTGTGGTATGGCATAAACACTCAAAAAAAGAAGTGTGGCGTACCATACCGTTAATCCTCCATACGTGCTTTTTGCTTCGTATTTTTATTCACAACAAGGATAGCCGAGTAGGAGAATTTTTATTTGGAATGTAATGGTTTGCTTCCACCACAACGAACTATGTTTCCATCAACAGAAGAATTTGCTTCCATTGTGACAGAAATTTGATTCAATCTAGTTTAAAAAATCAAATGTTTGTTTTCAATGCAGCAAGACTAGTTTTGTCGACATAGTTTTTTGGGTTTATTATAATTTTACTTGCTTCATAGATAATTTGATCATGTTTATGCTTTGTATGCATGGTAATTTCTTTAAACTTCATACAACTCTTTTCTAGGTATTAGTAAAATTGCTGCTATTGCACAACGAATTTTCTTGCTTCCTACGTAATTTTGTGAAGCTTCATAAGTTTTCGCTACGTGGTTCTTCAATAATAAATAATCAAGTAAATAGCAAGTGCTTCTTTTGGCTCCATTCTCTACTTCAACAGTAAACCAATATTAATGCAGGGTCTCATGGTATTTGCTTCCTGATTATATCAGTAGCATCAAATCCCGAATGTGTAAGCATGATAACAAACACGAAGCACATATACAAATTCACCCGACTGAATAAAAATATACACCTATTTTTGCAAAAAAGATAAACATCATTACAATAACACTCTTTGGACTTCCTCTTAGCCGACGTCGCGTGTTTGCTGAACTGATTGATCTCAAACGCATGCCGCAAGCTCTAGCTTCTTGACAAGGCAGTCATACAACATAATGTTTGGTTTGTCCGTCGACTTGTTGTAAAATGTCTGCACAATTGTAACATCAGCCGTAAACAAGGAAGCACACACATATAGTGCTTGAAACAAAATTACCATAAGAAATTTCTTTCTGAAGGAGTAAGGACAAACATATATTGCTTGATACAAAAATTACTATAAGAAAGGAAATTCCAAAAGTGGAAGCCCAATAGGAACATCATTGATACCCGAGGAAGCCCACACAGATAGTGGTTGAAACAAATTTTAATAAACAAAGCAAATTAAGTTGACAATGGTTCAAGCCTACGATAATAGCAAAACTTCACTAGCAAAAAAAATTGCAATAAATAAATAAAAGCAGGAAGCATGGTTGACAAGAGGAAATAACATGGTGCTATTACGACATGTATGTGATGCACTCGAATCATAAAAACTAACCATACAATTGGAAAACAAAGTGAAAGCTTTGAGATATTTGCAAAATCAAGAGGCTTTGATTTGAAGGCAACCTACCTGTACATAAGAAGCACATGTAACATATCCATGAAGCAAGGTAGACATGAAGCAATAGGTTTATGTTATGAAAACATATACGACATATAGTGCAAGCACAGAATCTTGAAACTGGGCAATACATAATATGACCATAGTTCCAAAATGCGCTAGGCGTTAATTGTGCGTTTTGCCACCGCCTTGCGCTTTACTGACCAAAGCGCATGCTTATGCGCAGTTATGCACAGATTAAGCGTAGTTATGCGCAATGCGTTTCGCCAACGCCTTGAGCCTAGGCGCGCTTAAGCGCTCGCTTAGGCGCGCCTTTTTTAACTATGAATATGACCATGATTTGAATAAAATAAAATATTGTCAGAGCCTAAGTTTATTTTGAGATAGTAGTCCCAATTACTTGCATCCATAGATTTGTAATTCGCAATTGACAAAATCTGGAAATAAATGAAACCATGGATAGTTGAGGACATGCCAATACATGTTTGTGCTGCCTGCATGTCATATTCACCGAAAATAAGGTGACTATGAAAGTAGACTATATGGACAATATAAGCGTATGTACGACAGTTTGGAAGTCCCATCTGGGAAGCATGGAAATAATACTATCTCAACACAACTCATCAACGACCACAATGTTTCTTTTAGAATTGATCGGGAAGATCGATGTGATCTGTTCTAACAATCAAACATCCTACAAACGCTATATTTCTGAAGGAAATAATTTACTTAAAACTAACCAAACAAATAGATTGCTCACGTACATATGCTGGTCAACTTGGATCGCCAGAAGGTGAAAATGGAGGAGAATGTAGGAAGCACAAGCGGAAGCATTTTTTCTAGACGACCGTTGCAAATTGGTCACAATTGAAAATGTTGGGCGAATATTTTGTCAGTTTTATGCTTACTTCTTTTTTTTGTCAGTTTTATGCTATATTTTGGATGTTGGGCGAATATAAAATATATACACGTAAGTAATGTATAATTTGTGTGTAAATTGTAATTTTGTGAAAATGCACTATTATGTGTCACTGATCATTTGTTCTTAAATTTTGTTTTTGCAGAAGTTCCACTTTATATGCTTATTCTTGCATATTTTTAAAAAGCACAATTTTTATGTATATTTCACGCAAATTTTGTCATTGTCTGTTTTAGATTATTTTTCCCATCTTCTTTGTTCTATGGTAATTCCAATGCCACATATTCAATCTTTTTTTGTGGGTATTTCTGCTTTATTTTTATTCCACTTTTCTGTTTCTATGTGTTTTTCATTTTCCTTTTTTATTTTCCTTTATTGGATTTTTTGGGTATGTTTTAGTTTTTTTCTTTACTCATTTTTTGGATGTTGAGTGTGTGTAAATATATGCACACAAGTACTACATGTATACATTATATTTGAGTATGGAAATTTCACTAGTATATGTTTCTTCTTAAATATTATAAAAAGTGCAGTTTTTTTACTAATCTTGGCAAAATTTTAGTTTTAAGTTTTTATTTCACTTTCTCTTTTATTGAAGAGTAATACCAATGACACTAATTTATTCCTTCTTTGAAACTTATTTTTATGTAAATTCTACTAGTATATGTTTGTTCTTGCACAACTATAAAAAGTGCAATTTATGTGTAAATTATGTGCAAATTTATCATGGTTTATATTTTTTCATTCCTTTCTTCCTAATGGTGGTACCAATGCCACTACTTCGTCCCCTTTTAGTAAATGTTATATTTTTATGTGTTTAAATAAGTATACACAGAAGTAGTATACAACATGTGTGTAAATTATAGTAGAGTGCGAAATTGCAATATTATACGCACGTTGTTTGCATATTACTAACAGTGCAATTTCAGTGCAAACTTTATTATTTTCATTTTGTTTTAGGTTTTTTCATTTTTCTTTCTTCTTAAAGGGTTTCATTCTTCCATAGAAAACTTTATTGTATTGATTTCGATTTTTATTTTATTTTATTTTATTTCTTTAGAGGCAATACCAATCTCATTCCACTAGTATATATTTTATTTTATTTTTTGTTTTTAGGGTCCGGGCTAGGCTGTAATTAATAAACTAAGCGCCTATCAAATAATTGCACATGAAAACTTGCTTGAGATTGGCGCATGGTACGAGTTGCTTCAGCGACACAGCTTAACTTGATTAGTTGGTAAAAGGAACAGCACGCACCGGCGATCCACTACAAGTCAACCCACCAGGCAGTGCACAAATTGACTGAAACAAGTTGTGGTCTGGCGACTGGCCTAAATATTGTTTTCAGTCGACTGTCCGCTAGCCAGTCCCTCGCGAGGGATTATTGGGAGAGTTTTACGCGCGGGGTTTACGCTGGTTGTTTTCTTTCATTTTTTTCCCAAATATAAGGCACAATCTTGAGCGTCAGATTTTGATTGAATCGACGGCCTTCGAGTGGTCTGTCGCTGGCGTTCTTTCAGACTATAGATGGGAAGAGTTTCCCATTATATAACACCTAGTTTTACATCTCTAAATTTACATGATCAAAGAACACCGCCACGCTAGGGACGAGGCCGGAGGATCCAAATCCCCCGATGAGGACATCGACGCCGCCCCGCTGTCCACTCCCAGGAACACAACTCCCGCCGTCGCGCGCGAGCGACGAGAAGACGATGCAGCTCAATCCGATCCGCCGTCCTGAAGGATGCCGTGGTGGAGGAGAAACTGCCGCAACTTATTCCGACGAGATGCCACCACCTCCACCCGAGCGGCACCACAAGAAAACCTATCCCTAACCCTACCTACATGCCGGAATCCGAGAACCGGGTTCCCCTACCCTCCCGCCGCCGGAGCGACAGACGGAGGGGGAGGGAGTCGACGACGTCGCCGGCAGTTCATGGATGGGATCTGGTCGCCTCTGGTTTTGCCTCTTTCAGAGGAAAGGGGAAGGCGAATCAGTTTATTTTCGTACGTTCGTTTAACGCCATGTTGGAAGTTCAGGCTTAGTCGAGTAAATTGCAAGAAACCACCACAATTGGGGATCCTAATTCACAAAACCACCACCATTCGATTTTTTTTTCAAAAAACCACCATCATTGTGCTAACAGTTTTCAGAAAACACTTATCACTGGATTAGAGATGTTTGACACAAAAACTGACTGCTGGGTCCAGCTTGCAAGTGATGACATGGTATGAAAAATTGACGCCGTCCGCATGGACCGTTAACTTGATGTGAGCCCACTTGTCAGCATCTCCTATCTCCCTTCATCCCTTTCTCTGGCATTCCATCGAGCAGTTCATGAGCTCTCTGCCGGTGGTGGCCGGACAAGGAAGGAGGCCTGCCTGGGAGTCCGACGCCGTTTGGATCCGTCGCTGGAGGCGTCACGGATCGCTGAAGGTCGGCGGCAAGCGGAGGAAGCAGGAGGTGGGTGGCCACAGCCGGCGACGTGGTTGGTCGTGGCCGAGCCGGGCGGCACGCTGCGGCAGGACGCGCCTGCGTCCCCCGGCGTGGGGGCTCAGGCGGGAGGACGAGGCCGGAGAGGTCCTGGTGCTTGCTGCCGTCACGAGCTGCTAGCCATCGTTGCCCTCCTGCGTGCTGGATCCGGCGGTCGACATGCCCGCTGGCAGAGGGGGAGGTCCGTCGCCCCAGATCCGCCGTCGGAGCTGCGCGGGGGCCGGTGCCGCTTGGATCCGTCGCCGGGCGGCGCACGGAAGCCGGTGGTGCTGGAATCCGTCACCGGGACAGTTGCAGCGCCGGAGGTTGCTCCCTGGGCGGCGCGGTGCCAGGCCGCGGCGGCTTGTCAGCGACGGTGTGGCTTCCCCGTCGACCCGGCCATGTGATACCTCATCATTCAGGCAGTGGGCACCGCCGGCGGTTGGATCCTGGGCGGCAGAAGGAGGTGAGTCGGGGTGGGGAGAGATGCGTGAGGTGGGAGGTGGGCCGGTTTTGTTTAGTAGCGGCGTTATCTTGTCCTGGCCACGTGGTACCTGACCATGGGACCCAGCGGTCAATTTTTTTTGTCAAAGGTCTCTAATCCAGTGATAAGTGTTTTCTGAAAACTGTTAGCACAATAGTGGTGTTTTTTTGCAAAAAAATCGAAAGGTGACGGTTTTTTGAATTAGGGTCCCCAATTGTGGTGGTTTTTTGCAATTTACTCGGCTTAGTCAGTTGATGCCTTGGTGTCGTTCAGCTTGAGGACTAGACTGCCTGCACAAGAAAATAAGGTGCGACGAGAAGCAGTAGCACCAGCCGGGCGACCCTGAGGAGGAGCATCACCAATACAGAAGGAGGTCTTTCTTTGTTTCTCCATTGTGTTTCTTAAAAAAAAATCTCTGAGTTGTGTTATCCTTTGATGTATAAAAATCAGAAGGCAAGTGAAGAGTAAGAAACTAGAGTTGATGAGGGAGGAGAAATCACAGTTAATTGTTTTCACATTTTGATCACGCGGACAGTGCAACCATGTACTCCAGGGATACATTCAACTCTAGATCACGTTGTTCAATGTAATTTTTATAGAAAATACGCCCTTGATAACCTTCAGGAAAAAAAAACGATCATCGAATCAGTACTCCACTGGTTCACCTTGTCAACATACATAATTGGTTACAATAACTATTATCACTATTATGTAATTATGTTGCGAGTCTCTTGCGCTGAAGGAATTCTTCCAAAATGATATCATATATGTGCATTCACGAAAAGCAAATTTAAGGTGCTTATTTTGAGGATTCTTGTCATGCTGTTAACCCTATGACTCATTTGTACTACTATTGTTTTTCTATTAAGTAACCTTCAGGGATAACGAAGAACAACTGCTACGATTATGTTGAGAGGACCTACTAGTGACATGAACAAGAATAGAGGGATGTAGATGTAAAACCTCACCTTGTATATACTACTCCCGTGGAGGAATGAAAGGATAAGATCAATCCTCAATATTCCAGACTTCTCCCCACTTCTCTCTTGAGTAGGACCATGTCAACGGAGCTGGACAACATGGCATCAGAGCGACCCGTCTCCGGCGAGGCAGCGGCGGCCGTGGAACGGCGTTGAGTGGGTTCGGAGGCGGCGGAAGTTGGTGGTGGTGCTGGTGGTCAACGGCGCTGTGAAGGAGGGCGACCTGGGCCTGTGAGGCGACTCAGTGCAGTGGTGGAACTGAGCAGAGTGCAGCGACGGTGAAGGAAGGTGCTGAGAGGAACAGGGCGGCGAGGAGCAGTGGTCTGATTTACCACGGGTGAGTAGGGTTCCCGTGAGTTGGCTGTTTGTGTGGTTGCGTGTGGAGGTTGCCCAGGCTGGTGGTGTGATTAGGGAGGAGAAAGGAGCCGACGGCTAGCTAGTGCGGCGTGCAGAGGAGGCTAGCTAGTGCGGCGTGCAGAGGAGGCTTGAATCTGAGAAGTGGAAGTGCAACTTGTAGAGGAGATGGCCGGAATCAGTGATGCCCCAGCAGTTACTTCCGGTGAGCTTGCGGCTGTATTGCAAGCGATGGATGAGAAATACAGAGCTCTGTTTGATGCAATCAGCAAGCAAGCTAGCAGCTCCAAATCAGAGGCTGAAATAAAGGAGGAGATACATCCCTTACAGCTGCCACATGTGAAGTTAGAGGGTCCTGAGAACTATGTAAGCTGGGCTGAGCATGCTGAAACCATCCTTGTTTCAAGGAAATTGGAAGGATACATCCTTGGGACAGTAGAGAAACCTGAGGAAGAAGGTTCAAAAGAAGGCCAAAAATGGAGAGCAACCAATGCTTTGGTCAGGGCATGGCTTCTGAGTTCGATGTCTTCTCAGATTGCAAAGCAGGTTGAGAGAATCAAAGATGCTTCAGAGATTTGGAGGCTCCTGAAAGGCACATATTCAGGAGTGGGAAATGAGATCTTAGCATGCAAAATTCAAAAGGAGTTGCAGGAGCTGAGCCAAGGTGAGAGAACAGTGGTGGAATATGTGTCTGAACTTAAAAGGTTGTGGAGTGACCTGGACTACTATGATCCAGTTGAAATGGAGTGTGGGAAATGTATTGAGAAGCATAGTAAGTGGACTGAGAGGAGACGTGTTAGAGACTTCCTAAATGGCCTTCATCCCAGGTTTGAAAATAGGAGAGCAGCTCTATATGGTAGTGGGAAGCTACCAAGTCTTGAGCAAGCAATTTCTGCAATAGCGAGTGAAGAAACTCGGCTAAGGTTGGAGGCAGCAGGATCGGCTTCACAGGGAGTGACGCAAAGGCGCTCGGCTTTCTTGGCTGCAGAAGGTGGAAGATACCAAAGAACATGAGCAGGTAACGTTGAAAGAAAATGTTTTGAATGTGGATCAGCAGGACATTTTGTGGCAGGTTGCCCTAAATTGATGGGAGGAGGTCGTGGTAGAGGCCAGGACTGGCGAGGTAGAGGCAGAGGCAGATTATTTGATACACGTGGTGGCCGTGGAAGAGGCATGTTGTTTCCTGGAAGAGCAAACACTTCAACTGCCGAGGAAGTGTCTCAGAAATTGAGCATTGAGATAACCCCCGATGAGCTAGAGAAGTGGCGTCAATTCAAGAACCTAAATCTTGGTGTTGAACAGCCTCAGGAGTCATGGGCATCATCCTCTTCATCAGCAATTTTTTCTGGTAATAATTCTCACATTGTAAGGTGTACTAATCATCTTGCAGCTGGTGCACAATGGTTAATTGACTCAGGGGCTTCTAGACATATGACTGGTTCTATTAGGGAGCTGTCCAACTATATTCCTGTTTTTAAAAAGGAGAATGTGAAATTGGTTGATGGTTCAACCCAAGCAATTGTTGGGTCCGGAATTGTCAAATGCAGCCCAAATATGTCATTATCTTCAGTTTTACATGTTCCAGCATTCCCAATTAATCTTCTATCTATAAGCTGCATCACTAGAGAGCTAAATTGTGCTGCAATATTCTTCCCCACTTGGTGTATTTTTCAGGAACTTGGAACTCGAAGAGAGATTGGGATAGGGAGCATGCGTGATGGGTTATATTACTTGGATAGTAATATATTTCCTGCAGTGGCTGCTACGGTGTCTCCCTAGTCACTAGAAGAATTCCTACTTCAACATCGTCGGTTGGGACATCTTTCTTTTGCTATTTTGGGTCAGATTTACCCTAATCTCTATTGTAAAATTAGTAAAGAACAACTAATGTGTGATGCTTGTCAGTATGGAAAGCAAGTTAGGAGCTCTTATTTATCATCTGATAATAGAAGTGAGGTGCCTTTGCAAACTATACATTCAGATGTGTGGGGCCCTAGCAAAGTAACATCTATTAATGGTTATCACTACTTTGTCACTTTCATTGACTGCTGCACGAGAACTACCTGGGTTTATGTGTTACACAAGTGAAACATTTGAATGCTTTAGAGATTTCCATAATCTTATTGGGACTCAATATAGTGCTTGTGTGAAAGTGTTACAAACTGATAATGGCACAGAATATGTGAATGGCGACTTCGATGAATATTTGTCAAACTTTGGAATTATCCATCAAACTAGCTGCCCAGGTACCTCAGAACAGAATGGTTTGGCAGAAAGGAAGAATAGGCATATTTTAGAAATTGCAAGGTGCATAATGTTTGCCATGAATGTTCCAAAGTACTTGTGGAGTGAAGCAGTGATGACTGCAACTTATTTAATGAATAGGATGCCTTCTCGGGTGCTCGGCTACAAGACACCAATAGAGTGTCTAACTGGGAGAACTACATATGTAGTTCCACCAAAGGTGTTCGGGTGTACATGTTTTGTAAAGGATTATAGGCCGTCGGTTGGGAAGCTAGATCCAAGAGCAGTAAAGTGTATATTTGTGGGGTATTCTGGTAAACAGAAGGGCTATAAATGTTGGTGCCCATCCGAGAAGAGAATGTTTATGAGTATGGATGTGGTGTTTCGTGAACATGAACCATTTTATGGGGAATCAGTTGACTTATCTGATGTATTTCCTGATTTGTTTACTGATGATCTCTTAGATGCAGACTATGAGACAGGAGGAGATAAAGAAGTGGAGAACACTGATGCTACATCACAGAAGATGATGATTGGAGTGATACCTGCTGAAGGAAAGGAACAAGATACACCAAATGAGGTACAGCAATGGCGAAAACCAAATGAAGAAAAGGAATGCCAAGTGTATACAAGAAGGCGGCAATCAAAAGAGAAACAAATGCAGGGGGAGGAAGTAACTTCTTTGGAGCCTCACCATGAAGCCTATGAACCAGAAAGAACAACATCCAGAGTGGAGCAGCCTAATACGAATGACTCAACAGTCAACACCATACCCGCCATCCCCATCTCAGGCTCCACAGGTAACTCCATCATATGATGATAATGCTTTTACATTGGATGATCTAGATATACCCATTGCCCACCGAAAACAACCTCGGTTAACTGTTGGGAAATTGCCATCCAGAATGTCACCCTACAATGTCACCAATTATGTTTCATATTCCTCTATGGGTCCTCAATACAATTCATTTATAGCTGCTCTAGATTCGATGGCACCACTACCACATGACTGGAAGGAGGCAATAAGGGACCCAAGGTGGAGAGCAGCAATGGTTGAAGAAATGACTGGACTCGATAAGAATAATACTTGGGAACTCTCTATACTTCCTGCAGGTAAGAAAGTTGTGGGTTGTAAATGGGTGTTCACCATAAAGCAAACACCTGAGGGCAAAATAGAGAGATATAAAGCCATACTTGTGGCAAAAGGGTATAGTCAAACATACGGGGTGGATTACGATGAGACTTTTGCCCCAGTGGCTAAGATGAATACTATTAGAACCCTGATCTCAGTAGCAGCGAATTATAAGTGGAATCTTTTTCAGATGGATGTTAAGAATGCTTTTCTGCATGGTGACTTGCAAGAGGAAGTATATATGGAAATCCCACAAGGGTTTAATAGTAAGGATACAGAGGGTAAGGTGTGTAGACTAAAAAAGTCACTATATGGACTCAAGCAATCACCAAGGGCCTGGTTTGGGAAGTTTCGCAAGGAAATCCGCTCACTTGG
The DNA here is from genome assembly GCA_902687465.1 of Secale cereale. Lineage (NCBI taxonomy): Eukaryota > Viridiplantae > Streptophyta > Magnoliopsida > Poales > Poaceae > Secale > Secale cereale. Next base: position 43,080,853 of record LR738710.1, on the reverse strand, counting down.
CTATCAGCAAAGCAATGCTGATCATACACTATTTTTCAGGAGTAATCATGGCAAACTTACAATTCTTGTGGTTTATGTTGATGACATTGTTATTACAGGTAATGATGATGAGGAGATAAGAAGGTTGAAAAAATTGCTAGCAAAAGCATTTGAAGTAAAAGATCTTGGGCATCTCAATTACTTTCTAGGAATTGAAGTTGCATATTCATCACAAGGTATATATCTCTCACAGCGGAAATATGTTCTGGATTTACTTGTTGAGACTGGAATGCTAGACTGTAAACCTGCCTCTACACCAATTGAGGCGAACCATCGAATTAAGGCAGATATGGGTGATCCTGTTGATAAAGGTCAATATCAACGGCTAGTAGGGAGACTAATCTATTTGTCTCATACTAGGCCAGATATTGCATATGCTGTGAGTATTGTGAGCAGATATATGCATAACCCAAGATCTACTCATTTAAATGCTGCATACAGAATCTTGAGATACCTAAAGGGATGCCCTGGGAAAGGAATTCTATTCTCAAATTCTGGACATCTCAGTGTAGAGGGTTACACAGATGCTGACTGGGCCGGGTGTCTAGATGATAGAAGGTCCACTTCTGGCTACTGCATCTTTGTTGGAGGAAATTTGGTTAGCTAGAGGAGCAAAAAAAAAGTGTAGTGGCCAGGTCTACTGCTGAAGCAGAGTTACGCTCCATGGTCTCTGGAATATGTGAATTAGTATGGGTACGCTTACTACTTACTGAACTACAATTGTACAAAAGGGGCCCTCTTCGGATCTACTGTGATAATCAAGCCACAATAAATATAGTAAATAATCCAATCCAGCATGATAGGACGAAACATATTGAAATAGATAGGCATTTCATCAAAGAGAAGCTAGATGAGGGAACTCTTCAAGTTAGATTTGTCAACTCAGGTGATCAGCTTGCCAATGTATTAACCAAAGGTATTATTGTTGTAAATTATATGAAATTATGTAACAAGATGGGGCTCATAGACATATTTGCCCCATCTTGAGGGGGAGTGTTGAGAGGACCTACTACTGACATGAACAAGAATAGAGGGACGTAGATGTAAAACCTCACCTTGTATATACTACTCCCGTGGAGGAATGAAAGGATAAGATCAATCCCCAATATTCCAGACTTCTCCCCACTTCTCTCTTGAGTAGGACCATGTCAACGGAGCTGGACAACATTATAAACCAAACTTAACTCTATGTCTTACCTCTTATTGTTTCTGAGCAGGAATGCGCTAAAAAGGAACAAAGGAGAAGAGACTCGAAGGTGTATTGTGAAAATCCAGTTCATTGAAAGAATCCTAACCTCCAATATCTTTTGTCAACCATGCAGAAGATATCATTAATACAAGAATGAAGAGCAGCATATACTGGTACAGAGGTACGATGACTGATGGCCAAAAACAGAGTAAAAGGAAATAAACCAGCTTGAACACTACTTTTACAGGCTGATTGATTAATCATTCAAGTTGCTTAATTCAATAACTGCGTCAGCCTCGATTTGACTTGTGACTTGGAGAACAGGGGAGACTCTCTTATCAAAACTGAAGGTTTTTGTTAAATTGCATGTCACTTTCTCAGTGTTTCTACAGATTCTCTAACTGAAAGAAGCTACAGCTATGAGCTATGGTAGCAGAAATTCTTATTTTAAACTGCAGTTTACTACCATGCAAGCCTACTTCGCATGTAGAAATGTGGAATTGTACTCCATTAGTTTACTCTTCATTGAAATTGAATGCGACATGAAAATATGACTAAAGTCTGGACCTATTTGGGTGATGAACTGGTGACAAATTTGTAGGAGTTTCTGTAATTAAAAGAACTCCTAATTCATATTTAGATTGTACCTGTAAACCATTTAAAGAATTGTAGATAATTGAGGCGAAGCTACATATGGCCATCTTGTTTCATCCAATTACCATATAACTTCGAACTTGAATGGCATGTAAAGTATTTATATAATTGGGGTAATGATGTTGGTTGCTGCGAGTCTTCTACTTGTGTATTCATTGACATCACTCAATAGGCTTCTACTCCATCCGTCCGGAAATACTTGTCATCAAAATGGACAAAAAAGGATGTATCTAGTCGGGTACTTGCATGTGAGACGGGTCTACTCATCCGCATTTTCTCTTGACCTTGGTGATTCTTCTATTATTTTCCACCTTGCTTGATCTAGATACAATTATACTTCCATTTGGTTTCCCTTTAATAATATACTGACAACTTAGTTGTGTTGTAAGGATGATAGTTGATGCCACTGGAGATACAAAATCATTTGATTCTCCACTGTCTTACCTATTTATGCACCTAGGGCGCCTCATCACCTACTTATGCTTGGGTTAATTGGATAAATGCCACTCCAATTCTTGCCATTCAGAAAAATGCCACTACAATGTCTAAACTAAGAGAAATGCCACTCCAATTCTAGTGTACATCTGTAGATGCCACTGCAGCCACTCGAGCTTGTTTCTTGTCAAAAGAAACTATTACATTTTCATCTCATATTTCCTCCATCAACAGATCAGGTTCGATGCGCCTCGGTAGGTGACACATGTGACTCTTTTGGAGTTGTTAGGCGGTATCTGTCGCCGGCAGGTGAAGCCACCTGTGGATGTGCTACCCGCGGATGTTACGCACGGCGTCTTATGTGGAGACGTCAAGTCATGCTTGCTATCGACAGGTTGCTGTTGGATCGAAGGTGGTGTAGTAGTAGCAGGAGGTAGATGGATAAGGGCAGATGGTACGGGAGGCTTCACCGACGATTTTATGCACTTCGGCAGAAACACAAGATCTCAAAGCGGGCTATGTCGTCGCGCGCTTGCATTGTGTCCTTGTTGAGGGTGGTGGATCGAAACCTGGCTTTGGGGATGAGAATCCAGAGTTCAACCTTGTGGTGGACCCAACATCATCGGCGCACGTGCAGCGTTTCCTTCTTGAAGGCGTAGCCTAGGAGTTGTGTATTTTTTTGTTTCTGTCATGTCTTATAACATAGGGTTAGCGGCTATCCGGGGAAGTTACTGTCGCGAGGTATTCGGCCTCAGAATTTGTTTTCCGGTTTATTTTCGAGTCGAGTTTGTTCGGCTGCTGGATTTTGCATTTTCAATAATATATGGCCACATGCATCGTCCTGATGCAGAGGCAGGGGGTTTTCCTCCTTTTTTTAAAAAAATCTCGTATTTCCTCCGGGCAAAATTGCCCCTGCCCCAAACCATATTGAAAAGAAACGAGGAAAACTGGCAATTCATCCCGCTCATCCCGTTCTCCTCTTGGCCAAGAACCCTAGCCTAGCTAAGGGCGCCGCCGGCAACCCGCAGCCCCATCCACCACTCTAGCCGCCCCTGCCACCCCGCAGCCGCAGCAGCAAGCTTGTGCAGCTTGCTCAAGTTTCACCAATTCGTGGCCCATGTGTTTAGTTTTTCTCTGATTGTTGATATTGGACTGACTGAATTATGGTAGGAAGAATTCTGTGAAAGGAAGAACTATGACATGGACTACAAAATTCAGTGTAGATGTGCTAACAGGTCAGCTAGCTATACAGTTGAATGTTGGCAGTAATCAATTTGTGGATGTTTGGTATTTGGACAAAGTGTTGGGCCAATATGTTAGGATATTGCATGATGACCAGCATTAAGTTTGATATGTATGCAGCTGAGAAGAAAGTGCCACTTAGTGTGGTAGTGGTGGATGTAAATGTATCTACTGTTATGTGCAGAAAAAACTGCAGATTTTGGTCCTGGTGTTAATTTTGGTCATGGGCATACAATCCAGCCGAACGATGCACAAGCTGACCACCAAACTGATACTCAAAATTGCCCAGTACCTCCACCTATTGCTGAGAGTGTCACATCAGAGGTTGGTAGTACAAGCGAACCCAATGCGGCACATGCTGACCAACAACAACCTCAGAATCGTTCAACTGATCCGTTCAATAACGAGGAGGAGTATGTTGGAGTTGATGATGAGCACTTAGTTGGTCTTAGCATTCCTGAACCTCTCATTGTGCAACCACCGGCTCCGATACCTGATGAGGAATCCGAAGATGGCATGGATGACTCCGATGTTAAGCATCTCATCCAACAGGAGGAAGAGGAAGAGGTTACTGACATGCCTCTTCAGTACAATGTGACTTTTTCCTGACATTGTAACCTTTAGAAAAGCAATAAAACATCATGCTGTGATAGAAGACTTTGAGTTTGCTAACGTGAGGACTGATCGTACTAGATTCATGGCTAATTGCGCATATCCTAGTTGCCCTTGGCGCATTCGAGCGTCAAGGTTGCGTGATCAACAAGTTTTCATGGTATGCTTTGCTTATGCTGTAAATATTTGTGCATTTTCTCACCTTTCTCTTATGGCTCTTATACCCTAGATGTATCTTGTTTTTGTTTGCTAAACTAACTATGCCATCTCCGCGCAGATAAAGAAGATCCCCTTTGAGCGCAATTGCCCTACTACAAAGCTTGTAGACAGCAAAATGGCAACACAATGTTGGATTGCAGAGAAGCTTGCAGACTGGGGGAAGAAAAACGTACGTGAGAATTGGAGTGGCATTTTTCTTAGTTTAGAAATTGCAGTGACATTATTCTGAATCGCCAAAACTGGAGTGCCATCTATAGTACACCGTTATGCTTTGATTTCTTACCTATGCTATGATCTCTGCAGATAATGAGAGAAGTAGTTGCTTGGTGTACACCGTTTTTCGTTTCTCAAATACTTGTACCCTACAGATCTTGGCAGATATTTGTGTCATCGTTTTGTCATTATGGAAGATCACAAAGACATGTGAATTAGATGCTCTTATAATCACAGATTTATAATTCATAGCACTATCCTATGAATTACAAATATTGGTGCTTTGTTTTTTTATCTACAAAGTTAAGTTTCTTATTTTTCTTAATTTCCTAACAACTCAATTAGATATTTAATGCAACTTGCATACATGAAAAAAAAATCTTGTTATTCTATGAAATAAATAGATAGGTGCAGCAACACGCACCATCGTTTTTGTTTTGCGGGAAAACATTCTATCTATTCAACTTCAATCGTGCAATTACAACGAACACTAGAAATAATAAAAATTAAATCTAGATCCGGAGACCACCCACCGACGACTACAAGCGCTGAAGCGAGCCGAAGGCGCACCGCCATAATCGCCCCCCGCCCCCCCTCACTGGAGCCAGTCAAAACTTGTTGTAGTAGACAGTCGGAAAGTCGTCGTACTAAGGCCCCATAGGACCAGCGCACAAGAACAACAACCGACGTCGATGAAAAGTAGCGTAGATCAGAGAGATCCAACCAAAAAACACACGCATAGACGAACGACGAATAGATCCGACCAAATCCACCAAAGATAGATCCGTCGGAGACACACCTTCACACGCTCACCTGCGATGGTAGATGTACCACTGGAACGGGGGCTTGGCGGGGAGAACCTTATTCCATTTTCAAGAAATCACCGCCGTCTTACCTTCCCGAGCAAGACACAAACCCTAATAAATCTCGAGGACACGTCTAAAAACGTAGCCCTTCCACCGACAAGGGTCGGGATCCACCACACCCCATGGCGCTAAGGCCATCAGAGACGAGGCGGATCTGCGTCGGCGTCAACAAGAGGCAGAGATTCCTAAATTTTTGGGAGGAGGCGGCCACGTGACGGTAGGAATTCTGTTGAGATGCCATCATTGATCTACTACTGTACCATGTAGCGTTACGGCAAATGGAGGACACGGGAGAGAATGGAAGCGCTGCAGGTAAGGGATCTCCCATGATCTGGCGGGCTAAAATCCTTACATTTACTAAACTCCCTAGGAATAGAGGCCGGAGATTCAAAGTATTTTCTTAGAAGTGGACCCTGCCTGGACGAGACTTGCCCGCTCCCCTCGCGTGTGTCCATTCGTGCTCCCGCGTACGTGGCTTGATTTGATTGGAACAAAAATAAGCCCCGACCCCACCCTATTAAAATCAGGGGGGTGATGATTAGATTAGAAAGAAAAAAGGGAAAAAGACAGCCGTAGGATGAAGTGGGAGCACAGATGGAAGCATATAGAGGGAGCAGGCAAGTCTGGTCCACCCTGTCTATAGGTCTGATAGGGTCACGGGTCTGACATGGTGATATCAGAATAAGCATTTCATTCAGACACTTAAAAAATTAATGAATTTTCAATTTTTTAATTTCCAAAAATATACACAAATTTCAAAAAACTTTCTTGAATTTCATAAATTTAAAAGTTCTACATGAATCTGAAAAATATATTTATGAATTCTAGAAAATGTTCACAATTTTCATAATTGTTCATGATTTATTAAAATATTTATGAATTCATAGATTCAAAAATATTTATAATTTTTAAAAGTTCATGAATATGAAAAAACATTCATAGATTTTTAAAACATACTCAGGATTTTGAAGAAAACATTTAGAATCTGGAAAAGTGTTTAAGAACTTAAACTACGTTCCTAGATTTTCAAAAATATCAATTTATTTTAGAAAAAACAAAAAAAAGAATAAAAAATTCACTAAGCTCCCTAGGAATAAAGGCCTAGGAGGGCTTCTAAGTTTTGTCCTGGTAGTGATCCCCGCCTATAAGGGTTTAATAGGGTCATGGGCCCCGCATGATAATAACGAAACCGACATTCCATTCAGACACTTTTCAAAAACAAGTTCAGGATTTTTTTATTGTATTTCCAAGAAATGGTCACAAATTTTTAAAAAACATCTTGAATTTAAGCAATGTGTGTAAATTTAAAATCCTCGATGGATATGAAAAATAAATTCATGAATACTAAAAATGGTTCACATGTTTCATAATTGCTCACAATTTTTTGGAATTTTCATGAATTAAAATATTAAGAAAAATATTTATGGATTTAAAAATAAATCATGAATAGAAAAAGTATTCAAGGAATTTGGGAAAAAGTTCACCATTTGAAGACAACGTTTTAGAATTTGAAAAATGTTTAAGAACTTAAATTATGTTCCCGAATTAAAGAAAAATATACATAAATTTGAAAAAAGAAAAATGGGGGAAAAGAAAATAAAAAACCTAAATAAACCTGTCCCAAAACAAGAAGGAGGAGCATACAACCATGGAGATCATAACTTTTGCTTCTTGTTGCTCAACATGTTCACCAATTCATCGATTCACTCAATGTTGCAACTTGATAATTCTCACATTGTTTAGCCCCGATGCGTCGTGTGTTGTACCACAGGATTGAGGTTAGGCTATTTACATTCATACATTGTGATGAAGCTCAAGAGCATAGTATGTGGGATGACATGTGCGAATTCTGACTTGAGTACTGCTGAATTTGAAATCGATGAATTTTAAAAACTTGTTGAACATCCGGTTATCTTCAATGTAATATTTACATTTAAACTATTGCTGTACTAGGTTATCTTCATGTTATTTATGGAAGAATTTTGCTATTTTTCATAATTATTTAGAATCTCACGGACTTACAAAATACCGGGACAACCATTTAGAGGACTGAGTTGTATGGCCGGCTTTTGTGTTCATGACCGCGCTCGAGTCCGGACTAGTCCGCGAAAAAATAATGTGCCTGTTCTAAGGGTTGGAGTCGGAGATTCTCTAAGTTGACTTGGACACTACTCCTTACGAAGGATATGCACGAGTCATGCCCATGTCATCCCTATTTAAGAGCATCTACATCCGAACTTGACAAATCCGACCTAGCAAACGCCCGCGGACACGTCCGGGCGCGTCCACGGGCACTGACCGGTCAATGCTCATAGTTGGTGCTATGCATCCGAATACCATATTTTTTCATCCCTAGATCCATACAAACTATGCAAAAAAAAAAAAACCCTAAGGACTACATACTCCGTACTACCCTAGCCTAGGCTTCGTCGTCAGAGATGTCCACGAAAGTTGGTGTCGGGCGGTGGGTAAATGGGTGCATTGGAGGGCTCCAGGTCCTCCTTATCCATGGACGCGAGCATATCGTTGAAAACCGCATCATGCTCCGCCTCCGCAGACAGCGGTGGTTGGCCTCCGCCTTCGATTTCAACCGAAGGAAATCTAGGATCGCATGTTGATCTGCCCCCAGCGTCCCCCATGTCTTTCTCGCCCTCCTCCTCCTCCTTAACCTCCTCCCCCTCTTCAATCTTCTCCTCCTCCACCTCCATGTCCTCCTCCAGATCCACTGCGTCTGGAGGTAGAGCCTTGCGACGATCCAGACTTTGTGCCTGGCCCGAATATGCTCAAGGAGCTGCAGTCGGCGCTTCGGCGTTAGATATGGGTAGGTCCTTACCCGGCGGCGTGGGGGCATGGCTACTAATGGTGGTGTATGGCGAGTGGAAAGTGGCGGCGGCGGCAGACGACAGGGAAAATATGGACGGGTAGGGCTGCGTTGCCGGCGGTCAGCTTAAATAGCCGGGCTAGGCACTACGCGGCCCGCCAGAGCGGCGCCATCGATCCGATGAAGGACACGGGCTTCAGATAGCCGGTATCGGAGTGTTTTCCCTTGGGACCCGATCATCAGTCCTACGTTGCGGACGCGCCCGGGCATTCCCATATCCGCCCTAGATTTGAGCCGGATACGAGGGTTGCCGGTCAGCCTAGACGTTTGAAGCCCGTTTAAGGTGCTGCTCATCCGGATCGCATTTTCGTGACCGGTCAGTGCCGGACCGTCCGCCCGGACATTTGAGGTGGGTTGGGGACCCGGCTTTAGATGCTCTAGCCCTCTTAGATTTTTATTTTGAGTTAATTTTACTTTTTACTTTCAATTTTGAGTTGTGACAAATATTAGTATCGCCAAACTCAAATTTTTTTATTTAATTAAATGTGTGTTACTTACATTTTACCCTATATAATGTTTTCCTCAATTTTTTATCGGATGTCCCCTAAGGGACATGTTTTCCTCAATTTTGGTGCCGGCTAAATGTGCCACGTCGACGGTTTACCATCTCTCCCCCGGCGGATCAGAGCAGTTTGCCTCCGACCTCTCTTCGAGTCCCTTGCCTCCGGGGCCCTTGGCACCTTCTCCTCCCACCGACCCACTCGGGACCTCTCCCCCCCTGCTGCACGACCGGATCTTGGACCGCCTAGTCGCACGGCACGTACCGTGTACCGCGGCAAGCCTAGCCGCGCGGAGAGGGTTTGGCAGCCCGCTCCTCATGCTGGCTGTCAAGGCGCTGGCGCAGCTGTCATGGGAGCGACGGAGGTGCAGAAAGAGAACCCAGCCTGACACTCCGAATGATGTTGTCTACAGGTCATTAATGGAAAGGGCAGGTTTAACTGGAGATGGAAAGAAGGATACGCACGGCCCCTCCTCCCCTCCGTTTGTGTGTGATCTAGCTATCTTTTCTTTTTCTTTCTTTCTAAAGATGGGTGACCAGATTGGTAGCTCTGTGGTGCCAGTGTGCCACACACAGCTATATAAATATCCACAGCCTCTTCCAAGGCGCTTCACCGTGAGTCTTGGACGTTTGTTGTCTCTGCTGCTGCTGGTTCGGCAACCCCGTCCGAGCTGATGTTGCAGTCCGCACTGGCTGATCAGACTGCACTGTTGCAAGGTTGTGTGGCGCGGGTTGAGAAGTTTCTGGAGCAAGCGGAGGCTGCTCTGGGTAGACTACCCCTTATGCCGGCTCTGTTGCATATCACTCTGGCATCACATTCTCCTTGTGCGGCCGGTGTTTGCTTCGCGGAAGACGGGGGTAAGGAGTTGTACGGCTCTTTCTCCCATCCTGTTGGAGTCCATTCATCGTCGGTGTCTACCTCCCCTCCTATGGTGTCTTCCTCTGAGGGCGAGTCCATCGTCGTGCACATGGCTCCGATGCTACAAATCAAGTATTAACCATTTTATGATCATACACCAATGTTCATTTCATATACGACGGGTGGTTTCAGCGGTTACTCTAACAAGTAGAATTTCTCCGTTGTCTCCTCTTGCATCGCCAGAGACCTAGATCACATCTTCTTCTCTCTCCACTGCCACGGGTGAGCCGCTGGGCAAAGCCACCACAAAGCCAACGATGGCGGGGAGGGCCGGTTGCTTTTGTGTGCTGGCGCACGCGCGTGTTGGTGGCGGCGACAACTGGTTTAGGTTGGCGGCTCAGCTCCGACGTGTTGGGAACCTTCGGCAACGACCTGGCCTAGCCTGGTCATCAGAGAAGTGGGCCTCATGACAGGATCCTTGGTGGCGAATGGCTTTAGGTTGTCTTAGGGTCTTGGTTAGCACGACAAGATGGTGGCGGCAACCCTATGTGGGGATAATGTTCTCCCTGTCCTATCTATATTTTCTTGGTGTATTTGTCGCCGAAAGAAGACGTGTGGAGCTGTGTCTTTGGCGGGTCTTTTTGGGACCTGGTTAGTTTAGGTTTTCGGTGGATCAACTTGGATTCGACCGACATTTGTGGTCTTGGTCTTTAGAGTTTATACATGCCCTTCGTGATTTCTTTCTTCTACGGGACGACGATTTGCTTTGCAGATCATGGCCGACGACATCTCCTGGTCTACATCGACGACTTCCTGACCGCTGCTTCTACGAGCTCCTGGTTTCAAGAAAGTTTGCTTCGCCGAGGCATAAGCCCAGAGGCAGTAGCCATGCTCACAGTGCGCCATTGATGGATGTAGGAGGAGAAGACTTCGGCTCCCTCAAAATTGGAATGTATTCTTTTTCTATATGGGTAAGTTTGTAACGACCTATATTATTTGGACTCCACTACAAATCCGACGTCAGATTTTTGACCATGACAAATCGAACGCTTTTCATGACAAATTATATTCTTCGCGGACGACAGGTTTAGGTGACAAGCATGCCAAATCTGTCCCAATTCATTTTTTTGTCATGCCTAACAAAACTGATGTCATATTGTTTTTTAGTGTTTCCATATTATTTAATATATGACATTAAGCCCCCTTTTTCCAAAAAAAGAGACAAGGTTCATTCCACAGGTCTGTGTTTCTCATGGGTAGGAATTTTTGGATGAATTTAAGTTAAGTAAGTTAGTTTATCAAAACAACAGAGTTGATTCCTATGGTCACTTGGGCCGTATCTACCTGCGCCGTGCACTTGCTCCCCTCTTTCTCCCCTCCCCGACCAAACCCCCCCAAAGCCGCCGCTCCCAGAAACCACACCGCGCTCGCCGTCTCTCCGCTTCTACCCGCACCCAGCCCTCCTCCGGCATGTCAGACGTGAATCCCAGCTCCTCTACGGCGGCCGAATCGAGCGATCGGACTCGCTACGAGGCCCCGCAGCCCGCCGCCGCCAAGCTGCCCGGGGACCTGGCCTCCTCCACGGCGGCGATGCAAGGTGAGGCGACACGAGGCGGTGTTGCCCTGGGCCTGGAGGAGGCCACCGCCGTCGACAACCCGATCTCCGGCCCGGCCTCCTCCACTGTGGCGCTGGGAGG
>LR738710.1:43058071-43069361 GCA_902687465.1 Secale cereale | reverse complement strand
GGGGGGGGGGGGGGGGGGGGGGGGGCGCGGCGGCGTTGCGCGGGGTCACGCCGAAGAGCACCCCACCCGCCGCTCATCCACGGCGGGCCCCGGAGCAGAGAGGACATGGGGCGGCGTTACGCAGGGTCGTGAAGAGCTCCCTTCCCGCGACGTGCGCTCCTCCACGCTGGCCCTCGATGCCACCGGCGGCACCGACGAGCTGCTGCACTCCCCGCCCGTCCAACGCGCCAGTGGTGGGTTCACCGAAGATCAACTCGATAGACTCAAGGCCATCGTGAGAAATCTGAAGAGAGATGACCCCGCCTCTATCCGGGCTGTTTGCCGTCAAGCTCTCGGCCTTTATCACCGTAACGAGGACAAAATGGCGAAGGCGGTGGCTGACTACGTTATTCATAAATGCCCCCGAAGTACAGTTGCTCTGAACCTATCGGCGGCGATCCACCAAAGTCTGGGAGCGGATGCCATGGAAATTGTGCGCCGTGGTCAGGAGGAGGCGATGGAGCTTAAGCGCCTTGGTCAGGAGCAGTCCCTGGAGCTTGTGCAGCTTCGTCTGAAGGAGGCCAGCGCTGAGGCGGCGAAGCAATACAGTACTGCAATGAAGTACTACCGGATCGCAGCAACTCTTGCTCCCCGCTGCATTGCAACAGCACTTTCTTGCGGCAGAGTCTTTGCAGCGTGTCAATGGTTTGTATCTGCAGAGCAGGAACTTGGCCGGGCCAGCGCTATCCAGACCGGAATTGCAGATGACCCGGCGAAGCATAACATTGGTTACGAGCTCCCGCCCCACGGCAACTCTACTCCCAAGATGAGGATCTACAACGCTCATGCTCAGGTGCTGAGAGAAATCCCTATATTCAGAGATATGATATGCAACGAACACGTTCCAAGGGAGTGCAGAGAAACTCTCACGCAGTTCAACTCCGGCAACATAACTATAGAGGATGTGCTGGCTACGGCCAAAGACCTTGTTAATAACCACTCTTATTGCCGGAGGGTGCATATCTTTCTTGTGCTGGCCGAGGTGCAGAGCATCGATGGTGCTGCTGAAGAGAGTAGGGTGCAGAAACTTCGCGACATACTGATTACCATGAACATTAACACAAAATCATTCCGAAATTCAATATTAATCGCTCTCCTCCGTGCCCAACTGCTGTTTATGACGGGCAAGGTAAACGATGCTTCCAGTGAGGTAGATAGAGCATTAAGCATCACTGACCCAAGTGACCCAGGAGAAGAGGACGTCCCAGTTGGATCAGTTGAAGGAGTGGACGCTGATACCCGGATCAATGCTGTCAAGAAAGAGTTGCATGAGTTGCAAAGTTATATCTATGCTGCTCTGGACCCCAAAGGTATATCCCAGAAATTGTTCCATGAGCATAAGGCCTCTTACATTGCATTGGTGCTTATGTGAGTTTAAGTACATTCAAAACCTCAGTAACCAATCTTCCAAATATACTCTTTGCACAATATTCGCATGCTTTCCATACCAAAGTAGGTGCTTATCTTTTGTAGCATGCTTTCCATATTTAATTGTTTAATAAATAAACTCTTTAATGCATTAGTTGGTTAGTATCGTTTCTTCACACATTTAATTGTTGAACAAATTAACTCCTTCATGCATTGGTTGGTAAGCATTTTGCATAGGTCCACGTGCTTGTCATCCTTTCTTCTTAGCCTAGTAACTTAGACGATATAGATTACATTTTATTGGCAAAATTAATGATCAAAGTTAGACAAAAGAAATTTAAAATGACCTTGTATAAAAAAATGAAGGGAGTATGTTTTTTTTGATGCTCCTTTTGTAGCTAACCACAATTTATATGCAGACGCTCCACCCCCCTCCCAGGACGCAAGCATGCCTAGGGGACAGAGTTCAAAAAGGAACTATATGTACACGCGCATTAAACACTTTAATGGTCGCGCAAGGAGCGCTTCCTAGCGATGTCCACGTCGGACTGATTAGGAAACAAAAAAGGATTTGTCAATTGCTTCTTCTCTCCTCCTGGATTGTAGAGCTCGTGTACCCAGGCAACACCTCCCCGAGGTAAGTTCTTCCCTTATCTTTACCAAGAAGGCAACCCAACCACGCGACCTGGTCGACTTGAGGCATGCGCAAGCGCTCTCGTTTCCCCAATCTCGCCGCCGCCACCCCGTCCCTCCTGCTCGTGCTTCCTCCCTTCGTCACCGGCGTGGCAGGAGGGCCACGGCTGTACGAAGGCCAAGCCACCTACGACGCCATCGTCCTCACCCCTCAACACAGGAGAAATAGAGATGGGTGACGCTGCATCCTCGCATTCAATCCGTTTGCGACGCCGTCCCCTCACCTCTGGGCGTGCAGAAGGACGAGGAGGAGGAGGAGCAGCAGTCCACGGGGCCGTGTACATCCTTACCCCTCCACACGCGGGGCGCAGAGATGGACAAGGAGTCTGAGCCGTGTGCCCAGTTGCCGCCATCACCTTCCTGCAGGTGAACCTTCCTCCTCTCTATTTCTTCTTCCCATGAGCTCTTCCTTACTGTTGTCCCTCCTCTAATCTCTCCCATTCAGGCAAGTTGGAGGGGGCGCACACGGGTAAGGCAGGCCGCAGGATGATGGCTGTTATGCAGTGAGGGCAGCGGTGTCATCAGAGGGACACCTCCTGGTCAAGCCCCAACCCGGAGGCTAGTGCAGCTCCAAGTTCATGGAGAAAACGGCAGCACATGTGAGCTGTCTCTTCCTCTTTTCCTCATCTCCCGGCTGTTATTGTATTCGCACAACAACACCACAGACCTTGCCTAAGGTGAGATTTTTCTTCATCACCTTGCTCGTCTCCTGTTTGATGAAAGTTCTATGAGCTGATCCATTAAGCGTTTCATGTTGTTTTTTCTCGTGTAGGAACTCACGGTTCTCTCTTACTTGTTGGGACCTCTGTGCTATTAACTATGAAGGTTGGGTTTCTTTTTGATGCATCGCTCAATTTGTGTTTGCTGAAAAGTCTATGAGCTAATGCCTTGCTTGGTTTGTGTTTGCTGAAAAATCTACGAGCTAATGTATTGGTGTGACCAGCCTGTCAGCATGCACGATCTTTGTTTGGATTTCGTCTCAATGGTAGTTTGGTCCTGTAGATAAAACCTGTGCATATCTATGACCTGCTTCCTGGTTAATTAAGTATTTGTATGCTTTTAAAACGTGACATGATCTTTGCGCAGTGCCACATCTGTCTCATAAGTTTCTGACTTCCGTTTATGACATGCTACCAAGTTAGTTGTCAGTTTGGCTGAGAGGTTTCTGAATTTCTTCTTAATGTGATGTGTTTCTTATCGCGAGTGATTTTCGTGGCTAACTCGTTTCCTAATTGTCAAACCTCATAGAGGAAATTAAGGAATGGCGGGGACTCTGGTTTGGTTATGAGGAGTGCTTGGTGGATGGTTATGTGATACTATTAAGGAGCTTAGCTCAGGCTCAAATATGGTACATCTCTGTGCCATTTTATTAATTTGTGCAGATAATTGAATGCATGGCTAGATATTATAAGTTGGAAGATAATTGTATTCATGGCTAGACATTTGTGCAGGTAAATGTATTCTTAAAACCTGCAATGTAGTGCATTCTGTCATTTACTCTATTGGTAAATTCAGCAAAATTTGTACTGGATTGACCTTCGGCGCACAAATTTGAAAGCATCTACAAGATTTTCAAGAGTGCACATGATTTACTTTAAGAAGGAATCAAGTTGGTGCTATGTATGATAACATATTTAGTTATTTACTTTGCTATAATTTTTCCTGCAGGAAGGTCACTACTTGAAGGTCTGCACATGTTCATGCTGGAGCATTAGAATAAATAAAGTGAGTCTTGCAGTATTTATTGGGTGAAGTTCTGCATATGTATCTATGCGCGGCGGTGGAGGTTGCTGGATGAGAGTTGGGTCCTAACCCAGACGCAGCGCCCATCCCCGTCTCTGGTATCATCGGAGAGGCGAGGATGGCGCCGGCCGTGCCGCGGCACGGCTCCAAGGCCACCAGTGTGACAGCGACAACAGCTACAACTTCGCGCCGCTGTGAGTACCCGACAGCCTCCTCTCCTTTAGCATGTAGCTACTTCGTTTTGTTCTGTTTGATGGAATACTGATGTGCTTGTTTCTATTTTGGCATGAAGACTAGAGCAGATAACGTTTTGCTGCTTAGCATCGCACGTTTTTTCGGTCTCAGGTTGTAAACTTCCTGATGTTGTTTGATAACAGAAAATTTCCCCGGGCTGGTGGAAAGCGGAATGGGTTCAGATGGATTTGATTTGTTCCATGTGTACATCTCAGGTCTTTGCTCCATCAGCCAACCGTCGAACAGATGGCGGAGGTAGACAACTCCCACAGCTTAGAGCCACATGCTTTCTCGTGACATCTACTGACAAGGTCGTTGCTTCTCTCTTCCTGTTGTGGCAGCATGGGAAGGAGGAGGAGTTCAGCACGGGGCCCTTGTCCGTGATCATGCTTAGCATCAAGAACAACACTCAGGCTGGTTTGGTGTTCTTTCATCGGTTGAGATCTCGGCTTAGCAAAGAACAGTTTTCTGCAGTACTACTCACTATCTCTCTTCATATATGTTTGAATTGAAGGCTTTCCAGCGTTTCTTGTACTTGCACTTGCTAGAAATCTAATCAACTTAGTTGCTTGTTCAACTGTAGTTTCGTGGATTGCCTTTAGTAATGCTGCATTTCGTTCTGTCCTCTTAGTATGCAAAGTTAAGTGCACCATCGTATAATATATATGAGTAATTAACCGTGCTCTGGAGTGATGCATTGCGTTCTGTCCTCTTAGTATGCAAATTTAAGTGCATTATTGGGTAATATATATGAGCAATTAACTATGGTTTCGGCGGCCTTTCGTAGTCGTTTACTACTGCAGAGTTAAATGAAACATCATTTAGATGACTGATTATTAAGTGCCAACCATAGTTTCTGTGCAGCTGTTTCTTTTTTTCAGTGTTAATGTCGCTCTTCTCGCTTCTCTGAGCATGATTGTTTCATAATTAGCATAGGATCTGTAGACATGGGAATGCTCAAGTGTCAACTGTCATGAGACAATGAGAACAACATTTACATGGTAGAATCCAAGCTTCAAGACAAGCAGCCCATAGTAACCTTAGTTCAGTAGTTCATCTATTATTTTGGACTGACTGAATGTGGTCTTATACCAATCTAATATATGTACTTCTACCTCTGGAAGACTAAAGAGTTGAATGATGCAGAGTGTGAATGATGAACTTGTACAACTGATGGGTGGGGAGGGCAGGTCTGCAAGGTGTTGGGAAAACCCTTTCTTGATGTGAAAAATATGGTCTGGCATTATTGTTAGTTATCAATCAATCCAGGATTCAATCTCGTTTGCAAATTCAGGTGTTTCATTTGAAGGATGACGCAAATCACACGCAAGGAACATGTGAATATGCATACTATTGTTCTTCCTGAGTCATTTGTGCAACATATATATTATGAAAACTGACTGGTGTGCAGGTTGGTTTTTGTGTGTTCTAAGTTCTACAACTACCAAGGGCTATTGGTTCTGGAAATTATTCACAAGCATGCAGGCTCTGGCCTACTTTTGTCCAAATATCTTTTTTTGTAGTGAGTTGTGCTGATTCACATTAAGGTGCAGCGAAACTACCCGAAATCATTTTATATTGTCTTCCCATCGGTTACTTTTAAGAGTTGGGTATCCTGACGTTTTTCTAAGATGTCCACCCTATTCCTCTGTTTTCACACTACTATTTTTCAATTCTTTAGTTTTAGTGTATATGACGCATTTCTTTTGTCTAAGTTAACTCTTCAATCTTCTCATATGCTCTTCCAGTTTTAGACACTCAAGTAAATGTTTCACATTTTCTCTGAAGTTTATTTTCTTGGAGAATCATATATCTATGTCAGATCATGCTATTTAGTTGTGTATGCTCTTTTTTTTTACTGAATTTTATAAATGTTTGTTGCTTGGAGAATCACATTTTTTTAATTCACGAGGATTGTATTTATAACTCTCATTTATTTTGAAAGTGAGTATTAGCTTCGAATAGTCATTATCTTTGACCATTTTATAGCGAGTTGATAGAATAATTTCTCATATGAATGCCCAGTCCCTTGCTCCTCGAAGAATATCCGATTCATTATTCCTTTTTGTGAATTCTTTATTTCAGGTCCTCTAGAGGATGTTTCTGCACCTCTATTATGCTTACAGAAAAAGGCACCAGAAGGCTATGGATTTTCAAGAAGGTGGGCACATTCGCTCTCTGGTCTTCCGATGCAACACTGTATGTGTCGTCGAATTTTGGCTTTTGGCTGCTCGTGTCGCGTCGTCCTAAATAAATAGACCAGTCAGATGCATTGTGGCCATTTATGCTTTGGTTCAATAAATGAAGAAACCTATAGGAACATATATTGTGTGGGTGATCCACCTTGTAAGACTGCCACCTCTCTGTTAATATGGACCTATGACCTTGCTTTTGCTTTGCTTGCTCTGCTTTATGAGTGAATGCTCCGCTGCTGCAGTTTCTATCTATTCTTTTTTTAACAACTGGTGTTTATTTGGATTGCATACATGTTCACAAGTGCATCATTAGGATTAGCGCGCAGAGTACAGCAGAGGAGGCGCGCCAAGGGCGCGCCCCTGCCACTAGTTGGAAGAAAGTGCCAGGAGCCACCGCTCAAATTCATCGGTATTGAGGCCCCGAAGAAGGTTGCACAACCAGTCACATATCCGGTTCACGTAAGTAATTATTACACTTCTTTAATAGGCTTAAATCCAGCCGGGTCAAATCCAGCCATACAAATCGTCATCACTTGTTCTCAAATAAAGCGTGTATGTTGTTTCACCCATACGAAAGCTAACCAAATTCATCACGATTTGCATGTTTTTTTCAGAAAAAAAAACATCAATCATGCTAGTGTTGCCCATTCGGCTTAGCTACTAATTGGTTCAAATTTAGAGCATCCCCAGCTCTTCCTGCAAAACTTAATTCTCTAAATTTCTTCCTAGAGGAGATAAAAATGTGTGCAACCAGCCCTTACCTAAACTTGACTCATCAAATGAGTTAGCCCATACATGAAAGTCTCTCTATCTTTTTTCCACTTCTTTCTTCTTCCTTTTAAGATGGTCATGAATTTAGGCGGCCAACGACTACTTCTGGTCAGTAGATGATGTCTAGTAGCTAGCTAGGGTCTAGGATAGGCGATTTGCAAAAGCAGTTTGATAGAGGCTCATCGAGCGCAATGGAGGCGTGCGAGGAAGGAGTGGAGAAAGTCGGCAAAATTTGCCGTCGACATGCCATGGTTTGGGCACTTCTTCGGCTGAATTAGTTCTCCTCCTCTTCGTTCTTCTGGTTGCTCGATGGCGTGATCAAGGCTGCAACGATTCGCTGCAGTTGGGGATGGCGGCCGGCGGCCATGTTCTCATGCATATAATGCTTTGCTGTAGGCGTAGGTGCTGTATGTGTATGTGCCGGGGAGGAATGGGAGGTGGGTTGGGGACTCCTAATTTGAGGAGTTAAACTTCTGAGGAAGGGATAGGTTGTGTTAAAGCTGAACTATTTGTTCTTGAGGGGTCAACGGAATTTGGGGAGCCTTATTTTCAGTATGTGAACAAGTTTCTGTTTGTGCAGTTCGTTCGTGGTATATTGGTGCCGGTCGAGGAGTGGAACCTCTACAGAGACTTTTGTGCCAAAAGTTCGACCTGCAGGGATGATCAGATGGCATGCCATCTGTGTTGCTTTGAGCGGGCAGCTACGCGCATTCTTCTCAAACGCGATGTAAGCCTTGCACTTGTCAATTCCATTTTTATCTCCATGAAGAGTTGGAGATGACAACTTGACCTTAATTTCCCATCGCAGGCAATATCACATTACCAAAACACACACGCGGCGGATGATCTCATCGAATGCAAGCAAACAGGGTGCCTTGTGCGTGTCCGAGAGCAGGTTGACCTTGATCGTCATGACTACTTTGCGCACCGTCTACCTCCTAGGTGGTGGACCATCACGTGATCGAAAATGCAGGTTAAGTCACCGGTCAGTTAGCGTCGACCATGAACAACAACTCGTTTCAACCGTTCTTCTGCGATGATGTGCGATTTCGTTGTGTTGGTGCTCGAGTATGTAATATGCTCCTCAAGGAGAGGCATAAATTTCGTGACAACCTACTCAACTTTGCTGTGCCAGTTTTCGTCGCTGTTTTGTGCCGGTTACTGCGAAATGTTTTGTGCCGTTTTTTTTTGAACGCTACTAAAGGTTTCGTCGCTGTTTTGTGCCGTGAGCACAGGCAAATGATATACACGAAGATTACAGTGAAATATTTCTGAATTTTTCTCCTGACTAAAACAGTAAACATTCCGACCATGCCAAATCGACAAAGAAGTGCTGCAACCCCAACATAGAAAGGAAAGTGTTTAGGAACGGCGTGTCGGCCGAACCGTTCCGCCGGTCCCGCGCGGGCGACTCGACCGAAGCGAGGCGAAGCAAATCGTATGCCGGGCGCTCCTCCCGATCCCCTTCTTCCTCCTTCATCCCGCCGCCGGCTAGCTCTAACCCCGCGCAGGTCACCTTCATCCTTTAGATCCCCTTCTTTCCCGCTGGCCACCCTCCCCCGGCTGCAGGTTCCTTCCGCGCCCGGCGAGCCGGAGTTGGAAGCCGCCATGGAATATACCATCCGCGAGCTGCTGTTCGTACCCCCCTGTGCTGGAACCGTCCACCAGAGATGGTTCAACCACGACAGCGCGAGTGCGGGACCTCCTCCCCCACCGCTGCAACCATCTGCTTCCAGACAAACTATGGAAGCATTTTTTTTCTCCTTCACCGATGTTGCAACCGACGACCAAAAAAGCGACAACCGTTCAATTCGACAGCTTCAACTAGCAGGATATCAAGCTTCAACCGGACATCATGCACTGAAAAAAGCTACAACCGTTCATACGAAAAGCTTCAACCATTGTTTGAAAAGCTGCAAACGACGGAATAGAGAAGTTTCATCGAACCACTATGAAATAAAAAAATCCACACACGGTTATTTTTTGAGAAAGCTTCAACTGTTGAATTAAAAAGCTTCAACCAGTTTTACAAAAAGGTTCGACTGGCTTTATAGGACGCTTCAACCCGCGAGTACCCAACAAAAAAGTTGCAACCATTGACGTGAAAAGCTTCAACCATATTTTTGAAAAGCTTCAACCTAGCGACAAAAAGGTGGACTGGCACCTCACCATTGATGCAATGGCTTCACGGCGGAGCTGCAGCGGCGACGAACTCGAGGGACCGGCGGTGAGCTACTGGAGGCTTCGCGCGGAGACGCAGCCATCGGCGGTGAGCGGTGTTGCTACAAGGTGAACGGGGCGGCACTCCTTCGTCGGAGCTGCGACCTTCGCGGGCAGGAGCTGCATGCGGCGGAGCTGGCGAGAGCCACGGCGGACTGGGGACAGTCTACGCGGGGCGACGATGACGTTGGAGAGGAGCCGGCGGCCGGGAGGACGCCCAGGCCCGAGGGCGGCGCTCGCGCTTCCGCGGAAGGAAAGAAGGGGATAGGAGGAAGACAACGGCCCCGGATCAGACGGCAGCGCTCGCTGCATCGTGCAGCTAGGGCTCGCGCATCGGACGGTTGGTGCTGGACCGGCCCAACAGTTGGGCCGGCGCACCGGCGCAGATCAGCGCCCACATAGAAAACACAAAATGGACGCGGTGTTTCTGCGTGTGAACTGTAAAATCGTTTAAAATAATAGAAAATTTCAAAACATTCAATTTTTTTTGTGTTGTAAGATGGTCGAATGTGTGATGCCTGTGCCAAATTTGATGGACTTTGGACATTCAAGGTGCTCGTGACAATAAATAAATAAATAAAGACAAATTTTAGGTATGCGAGACAGTTGAAAAAGATCACTGTTCATAGCCTATTTTGTCTTTTTTAGCGCGAGCTCTTCGAATGCCGTTTTCCCACGAATTTATGCACGCACATAGCACACTCAAGCATCTAGCATGCAATTTTATTTTGTTTTACATTTTCTGAAACAAGGCAAAAGATTTACCATTCTATCGATTAAGGAAGATGTTTAGACAAAGCCGCGAGGCGGCAAGATAAAATGACTACTCTCGCGGCATTACAACACCTAAATGTTTGGCACCTGCTACACATTCTCTTTAATCTACTTAATAAGAGCCATCGAAGGGATGGCCGTGTTACGGAAGACTCTAGCATTGTGCTCTGACCAAATCTCAGACGAGATGAGCATCATCAAAGACGCAAGTGCCCCTTGGGAGGCCCACACCCAATGTGATTGTTTCTGGTCCACCAATCCCTCACCGAGACCCTCGTCGTCCAAGTAGTTGTATTGATATGGTGCATGCCAAGCCGGAGAATATCCATTCCATACATGAAGGGTGAAGCGGCATTGGAACAAGACTAGCCGCTGATTCTTGACTTTGCTTCCAAAGGGGCAAAGAATGCAGGATAAGCAGGGCCAAAAAATTGCACCGTGGATGAATCCACACCTTCCACACCGGGTGGACCAGAACCGAAGTAGTTAGTGCCTCAAACTGCGCCTTGTTGAGAAACGGCCCATGTATCGGATGGCGAGCGAACACGACGTGCGATGGCGAGCCTCCTTCGCCGCCGATCTCATGGCGAGGGTTCTCCGATTCACTGACGGGGAGGTCGTCCTCCGACGTGAAGCGTGGTGCCTCGTGCTCCTAGATGAGCACGGAGTCACCGTGGACGCGCGCTACCTCCACGAGGGCGAATCCATCGACATCGGCGACGCGGTGTCTTTTCCATGTCATTTCG
The DNA here is from genome assembly GCA_902687465.1 of Secale cereale. Taxonomy (NCBI): domain Eukaryota; kingdom Viridiplantae; phylum Streptophyta; class Magnoliopsida; order Poales; family Poaceae; genus Secale; species Secale cereale. Next base: position 43,058,578 of record LR738710.1, on the reverse strand, counting down.
CGAAGATACGAGACCGCCTGCCGGCGGCGAGCCCATCATCGGAGGGCGCGGTCGCGGGGGCGAGGTTTCCTGTCACGACACGCGGGCTTGGCACGGAGCGGTGCGCGGGTGGTTGGGTCGGACCCGACACGGGCTCAACCTCTCATCCCCCACCATCCATGGCGGATGTGCGCCACGTGGGCGTGCATCCGGTCGTCCAAACCCACCTCAGGGCGTGCGGTGAGGGTATAAAACCCCGCCTCAGCCCGGTGCTTGATCTAGACGCGTCCCTCGCCCACTTCTGGACGGCGGCGAAAAACCCTAGATCGAGATCCACTACAGATTGGGGGTGGTGGAGAGGCAAGGTGGGTGGTGACCCTCGGTCCTTCGCGGAAGTCGCTGCTTCACCCATGGCGGCGGATGCGGGGCGGGGGCTCCATGGCGATCGACACCAGGGCGCGGATCTGGGCCGTGCGGGACGCGGCGCGGGGCGTGGCGCGGGGAGGAACGCCGGCCGTGGGAACAACC
>LR738710.1:43043714-43058004 GCA_902687465.1 Secale cereale | reverse complement strand
GAGACAAGAGCAAGTTCTCCTGGAAGCGGAGCGAGGACGACGGCGACCGCACAACCTCTGCCTTGTCCAACCCTGCACCTGCCTCGGGTGATTCCTCTCGCTGGGAAGCAGCGGCGGCTTCGAGGCGCCATGACCCCCAAGACGGTGGTGTCTGGGTGGAGAAGAAACGCTCGGAGGACGCTATAAGGGGACACACCGCATCTCCGATCCGCCGTCCGCATGGCAAGCAGACCATCTCTCAGGTGCCCCCTTCCAAAAACCCTAGCTCCTGTCTGATCTGTAAATCACATGAGCATCCTCCTACTAGGTGTCCCCAGGCGTTCTGTGAACGATGCAACAACCTGGGGCACCTTGTTTCGGTGTGCACGGCCTTCCTGCCATGGGAATGCATTGCTCCTATGTGCGCGTTTCAAGCTAGGGGGCAGGGTTTCTTCTATATCCACGATTCTTGTACTGCTAATCAAGTGAGGGAGAGATCTCATAATATCGTAGTGACTATCATTGAGGGGGAAACTTCAACTAGACAGATGGAACTTGATTTGTCTGACTACCTTGCTACTGGGTGGCGTTGCTCAGCTCATGCTATAGGCCCTGGAGTGTTTGTTGTTCGTTTCCCCAATCCTCGAGCTGTGGCTCAGATTTGCTATGTGGGAACTGTTAAACTGAAAAAAGTGGGGTTGTTATCCATGCTACCCAATGGTCTTCTGCAGTGGGATCAAAGGGGGCTATGGAAGTAGCATGGGTCAAAATTAGTAATGTTCCTTTGGACAAGAGAAATGAGAGAAATCTAGCTTTCGTTGTCTCTCTGGTGGGTGTTCCTCTTGAAATTGATGCTGCAACTTTGCACCGACCTGCATCTGCCCGAGTTAAACTGGGGTGCAGAAACGCTGATGCCATACCTGGATCTGCCGAGGCAGTTCTGGGGGATCACTTTTATGATTTTTTCTATGAGGTGGAGCAGATCCTTGTTAGAGATCCAAATCATGAGAAAAAAACTGTGGAAGTGTCTCCTAACTCTGGAGGAGGGGGTACTGAAAATCCTACACCTAATGTGACTCTTGGAGCTCAGATGGGCATCTCTTCGACTGGGCTTGGGGGGAAATCTCCCTCCATTCCCCAGGAAAAGGTTCCTGACCCTATTCGGGAGTCACAAGAGAATGTGGAGTCAGATGATTCTCTCCATACTACTCTGTTGCTTAACACCATGAGGTGTGATCAGGATCATGTGGAGGAGATGGAAAAAAAGTAAGCACACCCCATAAGAGAGGGCTGAAATTTAAAAACTCTGTCTGTACAGAAAAAGTAACCTATTCTGATGTGGTCAAATCTTATCCTCAGGTTGTGGAAGTGTTGGGGCAACAGGATGCCAATCTGAAAGTGATCAGTGAGTATAGGGTGGAGTCTCCAGAGTCTACTGAGGTGCTCCCAACTCCTCCTCTTGTCACCGAGGAAAATCTGCGCTTCAGTTTGAGGAATGTGCAGAATAAACTGGAGCGGGTGGATGACAAGGCTGGTGCGGCGGCGAAAAAAAGAAACATGGAAGGTACCACCATGAACCCTAATTCTTTTGACACTTTATCTGATCCTGTGCTTATTCTTAGAGCTGTTAAAATGGGTGTTGATATCCCTGATTCTGACTTCAGTAATGTTGACATCCTTAGAGAACTAGAAAGAGTTAGAAACAGGGAATCCTTGGAAGAAAGGGGGGGGGGGGACATAGATAATAGGAACAACATCCTCCTTATTACCAATGGTAAAGGAGATCAGACCCCTTTAAACATGAGATGGTGTGAAGAAAAGGAGATCGATGAGGAGAAGTTTACAGTGGTTCGGTCTAGAAAGAAAAAAGAGAAAAAAGAGAAAAAAGTTAACACCATTATATCTAGACCTGTCACTAGAAGTCAAAGACATAAGAAAAATCCTGAAGAGAAAGATGGTAACCCTACTGTACCTCCTAGTAGGAATACCAAATAGGGAAAAAAACCTCTGTCATTAAATGAATGGCATTTTTTGGAATTGTAGGGGGGCAGGAAAAAGAGGAATGAGTGCCTGCTTCTCTGACCTGATCAAAGATCATTCCCTTGATTTTATTTGCCTGCAAGAGACTATGAAGAAAAAAATTCCTACTAAAAACCTCAGAAGAATAGACCCTGGGAATAGATTTGAGTGGAATTGGGTTCCCTCAAATGGTAAAGCAGGGGGTATCCTGTGTGGTGTTAAAAGAGAAAGTTTGGAAGTTGTTTCCTGGATCCATGGCAGATTCTGTTTGCAAGCCAACCTTTATGATATTTCCAGCAAAAAGATTTGGGCTCTAATCACAATGTATGGTGCTGCACATGATGACTGCAAGGATGATTTCCTTGCTGAGTTAGCCTCGATGTGTACTCATACTCATTCTCCCTATGTGGTGGGGGGCGATTTTAATATCCTCAGAGAAAACGGTGACAAAAACAAAGTCATGAGCCGATCCCCTTATGTAGATAAATTCAATGGCATTATTAATTCCCTTGGTCTCCGGGAAATCTACATGGGGGGAGGGAAATACACTTGGACTAATAATCATAAACATCCTACCTTGGAAAAGCTAGATAGAGTCTTGATGAACTTCGAGTGGGAGGACCTATTCCCTTTAGTTACGGTCCGTAAACTGGTTAGAGATGTCTCTGATCATAACCCGCTCCTTCTATCCTCGGGGGAGAAGAAGATAAAGATTCCTCGCCAACATGAATTTAGATTCGAGCTTAGCTGGCTGAAGGATGACAAGTTCTATGTTCTTGCCGAATTTTTTTTGGAAACATCCTGTTAGGGCTGATGATCCTATCGATGTTCTCAATATCAAGTTGAAAAGAATCAAGAAGTATTTCAAAGGATGGGGTTCTAACACCTTTGGTCATACTAGAAAAAGGAAAAAAGAGATTAAGATCGAGCTGGAGAATATTGAGCAGATGGAAGAAAAGGGGCCTCTCAGTCCTGACATTTATGAAAGAAAAACTTCCCTGCGAGTGGAACTTTACGATATCCTGGCCAATGAGGAGCTGCATTGGCTTCAACAATCAAGTGAGCATTGGTTTTTGAAAGGCGATCTCAATACGGCCTTTTATCATAGGGTGGCTAATGGCAAGAAACGAAAAAATACTATCCAATCACTCACAGATGGGGATGTGGTGATTGAGGGAACTGATAACCTATTAGCACATGCTACAGCCTACTATAAAGAATTATTTGGCCCTGCTCGAGGAAACTTGTTTCATATATCTCCTAGTATGTGGGATGATAGGGAAAAACTGAATGATGATGATAATATTCTGCTCACTGGCAAATTTGCGGAAGAGGAAGTGAGAAAAGCCATGTTTGGTATGGATAGTAATAGAGCCCCGGGCCCTGATAATATTCCAGCTGAATTCTATAAATGTTGCTGGGAATTTGTCAAAAATGACATTATGCGCCTTTTCGAGGCTTTTCACAGCAACACTCTGGATGTTGCTCGCCTGAATTATGGAGTGATCACTCTCATACCTAAAGTGAATGGAGCTAAAAAGATTCAGCAATATAGGCCAATTTGCCTCCTTCGTTGCCCCTATAAACTTATCACTAAAGTGCTGGACAATAGGGTCTCCATTTTTGCTGATAAGCTCATCAGTAAATATCAAAATGCTTTCATTAAGCACAGGAATATCATGGATGGCATTCTGACTTTGCATGAAATACTTCATCATATGCAACGTAAGAAAAAAGTTGGTGTGGTGCTGAAGTTAGACTTTGAAAAAGCCTATGACAAAATCAATTGGAATTTCCTTCTTGATTATCATAGGAGCAGGGGCTTCGGCACGGTTTGGTGTGGTTGGGTTCGGAAAATCCTTGAGAATGGGACTGTTAGTATCAAACTCAATAATGAGATGGGTCCTTATTTCCAAAGCTGCAAAGGAGTGCGACAAGGGGATCCACACTCCCCTTTTCTGTTCAATATGGCTGTCGAAGCTCTGTCCAAAATGATTTGCAATGCGCAAAAAGCAGGGTTGTTGACAGGGCTGGCACCAGACTTAATTGAGGGTGGAGTGGCGATTCTCCAGTATGCTGACGATACTGTGATTTGCCTTGAACATAATAATGAAGCCGCGATTAACCTCAAACTTTTGCTTTATATCTTTGAGCTTATGTCTGGGCTTAAAATTAATTTCCTTAAGAGTGAAATTCTCTGTGTGGGAGGGGATGATGGCATTATTTCCTTCTACTCTGAGATGTTCAACTGCCAGATTGGGCACTTTCCTATGAAATACCTGGGGGTTCCTGTGAGTTATTCCACCCTCCGAGCCTTAGACTGGACCTTTGTTGATGATAAGTTCCTGAAGTGCTGTGAATCCTGGATTGGTAACGCAGCTTCCTCTGGAGGGAGATTGACTCTTCTCAATTCTTCTCTTACCAGTATTATCTTTTACTACATGTCTATGTTTATGATCCCTAAAAAAGTCATTGATAAACTAGACAAACACAGAAAAAAGTTCTTTTGGCAAGAGACGGATGGCCGTAGACGCTACCACTTGGTTAAATGGTCCAGAATTTGTAGATCTAAGAACAAGGGAGGCTTGGATGTTAAAGATCTGCATAGACAGAATATTAACCTCCTCACCAAGTGGTGGTGGAAGCTGGAAACGCAACAAGGCTTGTGGCAAGATGTTGTTCGTGCCAAATACTTCAAAAATGACACGGTTGCCTCGATTAAAGGTAAATTCGGAGATTCACCTATTTGGAAAGCTATAATAAAAGTGAAAGATGTGTACTTAGCAGGGAGGAAAGTAATCCTGAATTCTGGAAACTTGGTTAGGATTTGGAATGATCCGATTAGAGAGAATATTCCTTTGAAAGACCACTTCCCTGCTTTATTCGGCATTTGCAACTACCAGGAGATCACAGTGAGTGATTTCAAAAAAATTGAGGGCAATGACCTTTTTAGGAGAAACCTCCATCCTCCTCTGGTACATCAATGGAAAGCCATGATGGAGACGGTGAATTCCTGGAATCTTTCCGCTGAATCTGATCAAATTTGCTGGGGTCTGGGTAAGAAAAATAAGTTTTCTACCAAATCAGTTTATATCTACCTGGAGAGGCATCTGGCGGGTTGTGACTATAGATGGATTTGGAAAGCAAAAGTTCCCCTTAAGATCCAAATCTTCCTATGGCAACTCTTCCAAAACGCGATCCTGACTAGAGAGGTTATAAAGAGGCGTAATTGGGCTGGCAACCCTAGCTGTTTGTTCTGCAGAGATGTCGAGACGTCTCAACACCCGTTCTTCACTTGTCCTGTGGCCAGAGTGGTTTGGAGGACTGTTGGATGTGTTTTGGGCACGTCTCTCTGCCCAAATAACATTTGGCAGTATTATTCTTGGTGTTATGCTTTCCTTCCTGATGGATGTTTGTTCTATACCTTTGGATTGGCAGCTGTGTGCTGGGCAATCTGAAACTGCCGCAACCAAGTTACTTTTGAACAAAAATCTCTCAAGACCCGATTTAACATTGTTTATGATATTTGTGGTCTGCTGACATACTGGGCAGGATTGATGGCTGGCGATGATCGGGAGGCCATGGAGCGTGGAGCAAAGATGCTCAAGACCACTACTTCGACGATGATGAGGATCTGTGCAGCTCCAACCAGCTCTGCGATGGATTGATCTCCATTCAATCGTCTTTCTCTCCTGGCTACGTCGTCTTTTACTCCTGCGCGAGTACTTCTTTGCTCACCTGTGAGCCTGGCAGTGGCTGAAATTCTGATGTTTTCCTGTTGCTGTTGCGCGCCTCGCTGATTTTAAAACTCTGGACGGTTGCGGGATCTTTTGGGTGTCACTGGGTTTTCGCCGTGCGGTGGGCTGCTCGATGACGAGTGCCCATGGTGGGTTTCCCAGTGATGCTTCGAACTTGCCTTTTCCCCTTTTTAGTTTCCTTATGGTTGGCCGGTTTGTCGAGCTTCTGTAATACTGAACTATGTGCATTTCCGTTATGCGAGTAATGGAAAGGGGTTAAGGCCCGGTTCAAAAAAAAAAAACTGCGCCTTGTAAGTCGAGGAGGCGGAATACAAGCCATACTTAGTGAACTTCCAAACAATGGAATCCTCTACCTCCTCAAGGGTGACACAAGCAAGCTTTACCCAAAAGTTGGCAAACTGTTGAACGTGGTCAAGGGTGAGGCCATTGGAGATGTCGATGTGAGAAATCCAAAAAATGTTGGTTAAAGTTTGTTGGACCAAACAGTTTTTCTTGCAGGCAAGATCGAAGATTCTAGGCGTGATATCGGGAGGACTCAAGCCATGTAGCCATGAGGAGTTTCAGAATATGTCCGTACACCCGTTACCCACCGTGATGCGACTCGCAGTCGAGATCTCAGTCCTCGTCCGTGGAGGGCGTACCCATACCAACCCATGGTTTTGTAGGCTCTTTCCATTCAATCCAAAGCCACCTTAGCAAAAGAGCCTTGGCAAATTGGCACAAGTTTAGCACGCCTAGACCACCATGCTTCTTCAGTTTGCAGTCCCGATTTATTTTGCATGACAGATACTGTCAATCTTCTTAAGAAGCTCCACCAGAATGTCAAGAGGCATAATGTGGTAAATGGCGACGACAGTGAGGATAAAGTTAACAAGAACGAACTAGGCCTGCAGTGGCCACATGTCTTCCTCCAACATCTTGTCTATAACATTGTGTATACTCAATTTACACAATGAAGCCAAACAATGTTGTCCAACAGCTTGTCTACAACGTTGTCTAAATTTGACATCGTCCCAAAATGGCTCGACATCGTCCATAGGTGCGCGATGCATCCATGACGTTTAAACACAAACCTTCCCCTTCCGAGCTGTTGTCATGCCACAATCTAAAAGTCGGGAGGGTGTCACACGAGTCCCGTGTGGTCACCGTCGTGCATCCCCCAGCTCCATTTTTTTGGCATAGAGGGGTGAGGTCCATGTAAGGGAACATGTTAGGCAACAAAAAAATTATGCTACACGATCACACCCAGGAACACTATGAAGATGGTGGGTTACGACAATCTCACCAACGAGCAGAGTAGCGGAAGTATTGTAGTTTGTCGATGAAGCATGACAATTTCCACAACTAGGCTATACCTCCCACCCGTGAGAATTTCTCCTTCGCATTCCCAAGATCTAGAATCGAAGTAGACGAACACTCCGAAGTATCCACACATTTTGAAGTAGTAATCCGACAGCACTTTGACATGTAGGAAAAAGAGCTCCGAGGAAACTAGATAGAGAGAGACTAGCCTATTAGTGACACCGTATATAATTAGGAGTCTAATTTTATAAGACCATTTAGACTAGGAGAGAGACGCATCATGGGGTAGCAAGGGGGGTAATGTCCCATGGGTTTTGTGTGTTCTAGGGGTTGCGCACCCCCCACTTATATAGGTGGAAATTTGGGTTCATAGCTTCGGGAGTGAGCCTCCCCAAAGTCGGTTTAAGCCAAGAGGAGGAGTCGTTCCCGGATTCCACCTATAAAATCCCAGAGTACATGGCGTTTTAGGAAACAACACAGGGGAAACGCAAGGGACCATGACATCTTGCCTTGCCCCTCAAGACATCCCATTGGCCTCAAGACATCCCATTGGTGTGCTGACCTAAGCCCTTGTGGGCCCTGCTACTTAGCCTAGCCAAGGTGCCTGCCCACTTACGACCCTCTGAGGTGTTCCACAAGTTTATGAAACCTTCTCGAACCTCCCGAGACACTCCCGTCATCACCAGGACACTCCCGGGACCTCCCAGAAGACTACTAGCACACATCCCCCATTCTTCACTGATCTCCTAGTTCTCATAAATATTACTAGTCGTTAAGCGTGTGACCCTACTGTTGGTGTCCCAGATTACGTGATGCTTGCCACGTTAGCCCGCCATATTGGCCCTCGGTGCCATCAAGATGAAGATCTCGTAAGGACTTGGTGTACACTTCAAGCGTATTTTAACTGGCATGCTTATCTCTAAGATTGTAACCATCCATTTGTAAACCCTACATATCCCTGGTGCTTATATAAGCCATGAGGTTTAGTATGTAAGGACACATTCACAAGGTTTAGAGCTTAGACAAACTCATAGGATCTCTAGGTCAATCTGTATTGTGTACCCCATCACAATCAATATATAAGAAGTAGGACATAGGGTATTACCTCATCAAGAGGGTACAGACCTGGATAAAACATTGTGTCCCTATTCTTCCTGTTACCATCTAGCTCAAATCACCAGGCTTGGGACCTCATACCCGAGATCTGTCGATTTTAGCACCGACATTGGTGGCCCATGCAGGCCCCGCCAGGCGATCGCATGAGCTCGATGGAAGACCTACGGATCGGCAATAACACCGGCTATAGGTACATCTTCATCCTCGACCAGCTTTTGTGTCTTCGGCAACATCATATTGCATGATGACCCTGACGGAGTTCTGTATCGGGGGTGGCTAACGCCAGGGATCTCGGCCTCATCAAAGACAAGGGGCCCGCTAGGCCCAGAGCAAGCACTACAAAATTTTGTCTATTCAATGACAAAAACCCTGGCGACAAAACAAGAAACATTGCCTAAAATCATTTTCTGTGACGGTCCACCATCACGAGGTGTTTCCCTCCTGGGGCAGTGACCTCGGCAACTTTGGCGACGTTCTAGCTTGATTTTCTGGGACATCACTACACACGTCAATTTTCTGAGATGATTCGTAGTGTCACTTGAAATGTTCGGTGTCACTACACACGTCCATTTTCTGAGATGATTTGTAGTGTCACTGAAAATGTTTGGTGTCACAAAAAATGGTCGGCGGGTCAGAAAAATGATTTAAAAAATGGTGTGTTGGTGTTGAGAAGGTAGTACCTTATATTTTCTAGCATGACAAAGTTTATGACATATTGGAATCAAACTTTCAGGGTTTAGGGTTCAGATTCTCGTATCGAAATCCATTGATCATTTTTTCGTACGCACCGATTGCAGTGAACCATGAGAACACGAATGGGAAAATATGACTACATAAAAATATATTGCGTTAAAAGTTGTATTCTTCACTTCAAATAGTCTGCCTTGATAGCAAAGGGACCGCCAAGTTAGGTGGCAGTACTAAAAAAATAAAAATGTCTTCGAAAAAAAAACCATTATCAGAAAGAAAAAAAATCGAGCCCTTGGATTCTAGCCAAGGAACTGTTGCCTTTGTCATGGTGACCACCCGGATAGCATGCCGATGGTGTGGTCACTGCTTGAACTAGATGAAATGGCAGTGCTTGTCACAATTTAGATTGAAACTAGACTGGACATGAGAGGATTCAGTGGACAACTTCATAAAACATAAGGACAATACTTAATATCATTATATGATATGCAAAAGTTCATACATAATTAACATGCATATTTCTAAAACCTCACATAACTACTTGAAATTAGTCATCATCATCGCTACCGTCCTACTTGTCACCATCGTCCGAGTCTTCGCCATCATCATCCCAATCACTGTCGATGTCCTCCTAGTCAGCCATCAACACTTCGTTTGTTACCCTACATTCGACCCTCGTCTGCCGGATACTGTCTTCCGCATAGGACGTGGTCGTGGAAAGCTTGATGCAGGCCACAATGACGGCCTCTTCGGCGGCTTGTTCTGCCTTGGGGATGGTTTCTTTGGCACGTGCCGTTACATTGGAGATCTTGTAAGCCACCTCGATCTCCGCTTCGGCGATGACACAGTGGAGCTCCTGTAGTCTTACCCCAAGTTCATCGATCTCACAATGCATGTATCTACCACTTGGAGGTGGGCTGCCATCCGGAGCTCGTCGACTCCCTCCAAGAGGTGGTTGCACTCGCGGCCTACCTCATCTATTTGATGAAGGACCTCGATGGCGCAGTCCTCCTGTGTGTCGCTGAGGCACCATTGCTGTGAGGCCCTTTCATGTTCGGCGTGGCCCATCTCCACGGCCATGGGTTTTCGCATCCTTCAGGTTGAGCAAACTTCCTGAGCCGGCGCTGTCGATGAGGGAGACGGATCGGACGCAACACAGGCTAGTGCCGGGTGAGAGGCAGTTTAGCCCCTGAACTTTAAACGACCGTAACCTTTTGCTCGTAGGTCCAAATCCAACGAAACAAACACCCACGTCTTCGTTACGATCCCCTCTTTCCAGTAAAACAACTTAAACATGTTTTTGAAAGTTTTATAATTTGAATTCAACTAGTTTTAGATTTAAACTTGTTTTGATCATAACTTGAGTTTTATAACTCTGTTTTAGTTGATTCTTTTTGCAAATCGAAGCTCTTGACCTAAACTTTCTGATAAGGCCAAATTCACATAATTTTGGTACTGTTGGTGAAAGGATCGATATGGTTGACTAGAGGGGGGGGGGTGAATAGGCAACAACCAATTTTTAGCTTTTCTTAACCACTTTAAATTAAGCGTCAAAGTAAGTTGTCTAGATATACTATTAAGATGACAACTAGAGAAAGGAACGGAAAACAACAACACATGTAGGCTATAGGAATTAACAAGTAAAGTTTGCAAAAGTAAAGGTGAGAAATAACCACAAGTGGAGACGGTGAAGACAAGGATGTGATATCGAAGTTCCTTCCCTTTGAGGGGAAGTACGTCTCCGTTGGAGCGGTGTGGAGGCACAATGCTCCCCAAGAAGCCACTAGGGCCACCGTATTCTCCTCACGCCCTTACACAATGCAAGGTGCCGTGAATCCACTAGTGGTGCCCTTGAAGGTGGCAACCGGACCTTTACAAACAAGGTTGGGGCTCTCTCCACAACTTAATTGGAGGCTCCCAACGAAACTCCGGAGCTTCACCACAATGGATTGTGGCTCCGAAGTGACCTCTTCCGTCTAGAGTGCTAAAACACCCAAGAGTAACAAAATCCACACAAGAAAGTATGGGGGAATCAAGTTTCCTTTGGTGGAAGTGTAGATCTAGGTCTCCTCCTTCAATCCCTAGCAAATCAACAAGTTTGGTTGGCTAGCGAGAGAGATCGGGCAAGAAAGCTTTAATGGCATTAATGGTGGAGAGAGAGAGGTAAGAGATAAGGTGGAGGTAGGAGAAGGGGGTCCTTAAATAGGGACACCCCAAATCCAACCATTATGTGCAGATTTCCATAGGACCGGTAGTTCCGCTGCTCCAGCCGGTAGTACCGGTGAGTGAAGAAACCTGCGCCCGAGCCACTAGAGCGGTACTTCCGGTGGCTAGCCCGGTAGTATCGGTCTTCCGGAGAAAACCGGAACTACCGCCCAACCTCCGGTCAACTACCGCTTGGAAACCAGAAGGTTTTAACCAGGGGCGGTAGTTAGGACGGTGGTTGGGCCGGAACTACCGCCTGGCAGATAATCTCTGCGTGGTGGCAGTCAGAGCGGTACTACCGCCCGGAACACCGGTAGTACGGGTGTTACCGGTACTTCCGGGCCACCACCGTTCTACCACCGCACCCAGTACAGAGGGTATCACCCCTGAGCGGTACTTGGGGCAGTGGTTTGACCGGAACTACCGGCCACCGGTACAACCGCCCAACAGGGCGGAACTACCGCTGTGGAGAAATCTACAAAAGGGAGAAATGACATGGGACCTCTCTCTCTACGAACGGAGGCAATATGGTGGGTGCAAAGAATCTGTGTGCGTGACTTGATTCACCAATTACCTTCCGATGTGGGTTCCCTCTTAATAGTACGGATTTCCTATGACCAAAAGAAACAGAAAGGCATTGGAAACTCCATCTTCGATCTTTTCCTTAAAGAGAGAAAGACTAACCATCTTGTGCCACATGTTATCAACCTGAGTAATATTGACACACGATTAGTCCAAACACGGATTGTCATCATCACCAAAACCTCAGGCAAGAGATGCCCTTACAATCTCCCCCTTTTTGGTGAACGATGACAACCATGAAACGATCACGGGAGTTTATAGAATAAGGAAAAGCTCCCCCTGAATGTGAGCACTTAATAGAGTTTGCTTTTGGAATGCAAAAGTGCTGACACTAGGATCTATGCTCCCCCTAGGTTTTATAAACCAACCAGTGACTTAACATTAAAACGGATATAACATTAAAGCAGATAAACAACAGAACATATGAAAGCAATATGCATGGATAATTAAGATGGTGGCACATGTCTTACACCATGCAACAGGAGTTCACGGTAACGAAGTTCAAAGAGCATAGAAACTAAGGAAGTTCACAGAGAAGCACAAATAAACGCAAACACCAAGAAACACTCCCATGCAACTCCCGTGACCTAGCAATACTCGACTCTCCCCCTTTGGCATCAAGCACCAAAAAGGAAAAGAGCGAGACTAACGCCCCAGGGCTCAGTACAGCTCCTCGCCAGTCGCCAGAGAGTCATCGGAGTCACCATCATCAGAGCCGTCAGTGTCTTCGTCGTCCTCGGCAATCTCAGCGTCAGTCTCCATTGCATCCGCAGTCGCTCGAGTGGTGGAGGTGGTGGGCTCATCGTCTGACCACTGACAGTTGGCAATGCACCACCTGTCCTCAGGAGTGATGCTCTTTTCGGAACCGCTCTTCACATCAGGCACATTGAGGTGCCTCATCAGTTGAATCTGCCGGCGTCGCGCCATCTTTTCATTCACATGAGCTTTGTAGAGCTTCTTCTGGACGTGGGCCTGCAGACAGAAGGTCTTCTTGACTTTGGCAGTAAGTTTCTCCACCCAGGAGGGCTTGGCCCCAGCCTCTAGCTCAAAGTCATCATCATCTGAGGTAGAAAAGACATCCTCTTCATTGCCCGCAGCGAACCTAGGAGTCTTATGCTTGTTCTGTCTCAGAACCTTGACCTCGTGCTCCGTAAGCCTGTCCGGAGTAGAAAGAGGCACTCCAGGCCTCCTCACTTCCCACACTGAGTAAAGGAAACGCATCACAAAGGGAGCGTAGATTGGTACCTTGCGGTACCAGACACAGTTGTACATCTCCTCCCACATCCATTTGGAAACATCAAAAGTAATGCCCTTGCCACGCTTTGTCTTCATTGCCACAAGCAGATCCACAAGATAGCCATAGATATCATCCTGGTTCCCAACCTTGGGCAGCAGCACACACCGGAACACACGGTGAAGGATGTCATAAACATGCAGAAGGTCATTGGATTTACCTATTATGCCATGACCAGGGATGTAGAGAGGAGCAAGCTTCACTTTATCCATGGGTTGGGCCCGGTCGCGAGGACGGAGACCACCTTGACCCTCCAAGCCAGTGTCCTCATAGCCCAAGGCATTGCAGAAAGCACTCCAGGGAACACAGAAGAACTCGTCCCGGCACATAAATGAGAGGTGACGCTGATCATCACTGCCGAAGTGGACAGTAGCATAGAACTGATGAATGAGTTCCACATCAAAGTCACAACGCAGCTCCATGAGCTTGACTAAATCAAACTCCTCACGGACTTCCAGGGCCTCTCCAAAGTAAGCAGGGTTGCTTCTCCACTTGGCAAGGTCAATTGACCACATACGGGTGAACTTGTTCTTGTGGTGCTCAAAGATGTCATCCACAATCCTCAATTGCATCTCATTGCGGAAACGAGGATTATTCCAACGAGGAGGAGGTGGTGCGGTGTAGGGGTCTTGAAACCTAAACTTCTCCCAGTCAGAAAGCTTCCATTTGTACATCGGAAGCGCTGCACGCTACTTGGCTGCCACTGACTTTTCCCGGCGAGTTGTTTTGGAGGGGATCACAACCTCGGGAACATCTTCATCATCGGCAGGCCTCTTGCCCCTACGGGCCTTCCTTTTGGCGAACTGACCAGAGCGAGAGCTAGAGCCACCTGCAAACGCACACGAAGAACACATAGCAACCCAGAAAAGATGAGAGGAATGTACACAAGAGCGGAAGAATAATTCACTAGTACGTACGAAGAATAGAAACATTGCATATGGGTTCAGAGCAACCGGTAGTTCCGGTATGAGCACCGGTAGTTCCGGCCAGCGGTTGTACCGGTCGAGAGACCGGTAGTTCCGCTGAGAACGGATCTATGGAGAAGAAGGAAACTACCCGATCTCAAAAACTACATGCACAGTGTCTATTCTAATTACGCACAAGTGAATAGGAAACTATACAGACCTCTCCCTCAGAACATTTAGCAAAAAATGGAGGACTACACGCATTGCCCTAGAAAGAGGATTCAAGAGGAACCCTAATACCAAGAAGAAGCAGGGCAATACCGGTGTCCATGGGAGGAGATCGAAGGAGGAGCGGCCTCCACGGAGTAGATCCAGTGAGGGGCCGACGGATCCGTAGAGCCGGAGGGCGCTACGGGGCAGAGAGCGGAGTAACCGGCGGC
>LR738710.1:42910861-43043607 GCA_902687465.1 Secale cereale | reverse complement strand
ATGAACGGGGGAGGAAGAACCCCTTCAGCCCGTGCTTTATATACCTCCCTAGATCAGCACCGGTTGTACCGGTCCGGCAGCTGCCAGGTGGTGGAGCGGTACTTCCGCGCGAGGCGGTAGTTCCGCTAAACACGACCGGTAGTACCGGCCAGGGGGTACAGGTCAGAGAATTAGCGGTAGAACCGCCTGCTCTAGACCGGTACAACCGCTGGGCTGGAAACCAGTGATTTAGCGGTAGAACCGCTAAAACCACCGGTTGTACCGCCTGGGTGAGCCCACTCTCTCCATGTTAACAAACTTGTGTACATTGGAATAGATGGCTGGGACGGGATGGCTTGGGATGGAGAATGTCACTGGAGTACGAGAAAAACACGAAGACCAAAAACCAACCAAAGAGAAAAACGGAGGGTGGTGGCCGAAGCCACCAATGTTAGAGTCAACTGGCATGGCACCGTGAAGAATTATCCTTGGGCCCATAACCATAACTCGTCTCTGAAACACAAGTGTCATCATAAATGACGAATGTGAAAAGCGTATCAATTTATGCATAGTGGGGGGAGGGTGAGTTCATTGAGAGAACATCACTCCCCCTATTTCCATGCCTACACCTAGAATAGATAATATGATGAGTATGGTGGGGTGTGCACGTGCTCAAGCCACATTGCTCAAATCAATGATATTTAGCTCATGCCTTAACTCACGAAATCTTGCTTCATCCAATGGCTTCGTGAAGATGTCTGCAAGGTTATCATGAGTGTTGACGTAGTGAAGCTCGATCTCTCCTTGCCGAATGTGATCCCGGATGAAGTGGTACCGAATCTCAATATGCTTCGTCTTGAAGTGTAGCACCGGGTTGAGAGAAATCTTGATGGCACTTTCATTGTCACACCAAAGAGGCACTTTGTCACAAGTGACACCGTAATCCTTTAAAGTTTGCCTCATCCATAAAAGTTGGGCACAACAACTGCCAGCAGCCACATACTCTGCTTCGGTGGACGAGAGAGATACACAACTTTGCTTTTTGGAAGACCAACTAACAAGAGAGCAACCAAGAAATTGGCACCCTCCCGAAGTGGACTTCCTATCCACTTTGTCTCCCGCCCAGTCAGAATCAGAAAAACCTACAAGGTTGAAATTTGCTCCTCTCGGGTACCATAAGCCAAAGTTTGGGGTATGAGCCAAATATCGAAAGATTCGCTTGACAGCCACAAAGTGACTCTCCTTAGGTGAGGCTTGAAACCGTGCACAAATTACCACACTCAACATAATATCCGGTCTAGATGCACAAAGGTAAAGCAAAGATCCGATCATAGAGCGATATACCTTTTGATCCACTGCTTTACCATTGGGATCAATGTCAAGTTGGCATTTGGTCGGCATAGGAGTAGTAGCCGGCTTGACATCACTTAGATTGAACCTCTTGAGCATGTCTTGAGTATACTTGGATTGTTTGATGAAGATGCCTTCTCTTCTTTGTTTGATTTCAAATCCAAGGAAGTACTTCAACTCTCCCATCATGGACATCTCAAAATGTGTGGTCATGAGTGCGGCGAACTCATCATTGAAAGCTTTGTTAGGAGAACCAAATATAATATCATCAACATATAGTTGGCATACAAACAACTCCCCTTTGACCTTCTTAGTAAAAAGAGTGGGGTCGATTTTCCCAATTTCAAACCCACGATCTTGTAACAACTCGGTAAGGTGCTCATACCACGCTCGTGGGGCTTGTTTAAGGCCATAGAGTGCCTTATCAAGTTGATACACATGATTGGGGAACTTAGGATCCTCGAACCCCGGGGGTTGTTTAACATACACCAACTCATTAATGGGACCATTAAGAAATGCACTTTTCACATCCATTTGTTGCAATTTAAAGTTATGATGGGAAGCATAGGCAAGCAACAAACGAATGGATTCAAGACGAGCAACGGGGGCAAAGGTTTCACCGTAGTCGATACCCTCGACTTGGGAGTAGCCTTGAGCCACCAGGCGTGCCTTGTTGCGGATGACAATGCCATGGGCATCTTGCTTGTTCTTAAAGATCCATTTGGTTCCAATGACATTATGGTTCTCCTTTGGTCTTGGCACCAGACGCCACACTTTGTTGCGCTCGAAGTTATTGAGTTCTTCATGCATGGCATTGAGCCAGTCAGGGTCTTCGAGCGCCTCATAGACCTTCTTAGGTTCAACAAAGGAGACAAAAGCTTGATGAGCACAATAGTTTGCTAATTGTCTACGAGTGCTTACCCCCCTTTTGATGCTTCCTAAAATGTTCTCGATGTGATGCTCGTTGGAAGCAAGCCTGGAGGCAACTTTTGCAGCACGACGCTCTAATTGCACTTCAAGTGATAACTGAGGAGCATTGAGTTGATCATCTCGAGCGTCATCATGAGCAAGATCTTGATCTTGAGCTTCCTCTTGACCTTGATCTTGCTCGGGAGACTGAACTTGGCCTTGTGCATCAATTGGTGGTTCTTCACCAACTTGAGGTTGATCTTGCACTTGGCCTTGTTCATCAGGCTGAGGGCCTTTACTTTGTTCTTCGGAAGCGTGTGGGTCTTGGGTTGGTGATGGTTCCACTTGAGTGGAACATTGTCCTTCTCCTTCGGCCACAAGGGGTTCCTCAACGGGTAGGATATATCCAACACCCATTCTTCTTATGGCTTGAGGAGGAATTTCATCACCTGCATCACAAGTACCACTTTGCTCCACTTGGGAGCCGTTATTTTCATCAAACTCTACGTTACTCGTCTCCTCTATGAGTCCAGTGGACTTGTTGAGGACACGGTAAGCATGAGAGTTTGTAGCATAACCAACAAATATGCCCTCATGAGCTCTAGATTCAAATTTAGACAAACGAACACCTTTCTTGAGAATGAAACACTTACACCCGAACACCCGGAAGTACTTGAGATTGGGCTTGTTACCGGTAAGAATCTCATACGGAGTTTTGTTCAAGCCTTTGCGGAGATAGAGACGATTTGACGCATGGCAAGCGGTGTTGATGGCTTCGGCCCAAAAGTTGTATGGAGAGTTGAATTCAGCCATCATGGTTCTTGCAGCATCTATTAAGGTTCGGTTCTTTCTCTCCGCAACACCGTTTTTCTGAGGGGTATACGGGGCGGCATATTGATGTTTGATCCCCTCATCACCAAGAAACTCATCCAAGGTGTAGTTCTTGAACTCGGTGCCATTGTCACTTCTGATCATCAAAATCTTTGCTTCATGTTGTCGTTGAGCTTCATTTGCAAAGTTGATGACGGTTTGTTGGGTCTCACTCTTCTTCTTGAAGAAGTACACCCAGGTATATCTTGAGTAATCATCCACAATCACCAAGCAATATTTCCTACCCCCAAGACTATCAAAAGTGGGAGGCCCAAAGAGATCCATGTGGAGGAGCTCTAGAGGTCTCTTTGAATAGATGATAGTCGTGGGAGGGTGAGCCTTCTCATGTAATTTTCCTTCAATGCGCCCTGCAAGCATGCTCTTTGGCAAAGCTAACATTTGTTAGTCCTCAGACATGGTCCCCCTTGAGAAGACTTTGCAAAGATCTCATATTGACGTGGGCCAAACGGCGATGCCAAAGCCATCCCACATCAACTTTAGCCATTAGGCATGTCGCGACCTTAGTGGGTTGCTTCGAGAAGTTAACCACATAAAGACCGTTCTCGACATGCCCAACATAGGCTACTTTAAGAGTCTTGCTCCACAAGAGGGCCACATAATCAATATCAAAGAATGTAGCAAAGCCCATGAGTGCAAGTTGGCGAACAGAAAGTAAATTGTATGCAAGGGACTCAACAAGCATGACTTTCTCGATCGTGAGATCATGAGAGACAACAACCTTGCCAAGTCCCAATACCTTAGAAGATGAAGCATCACCCAATTCGACGTTGGTGGCCATAGATGAACCGAGATGCACGTCCACCACCAAGTCTTTGCTTCCGGTCATATGATTTGTGGCTCCGCTATCGAGCAACCATGATCCCCCACCGGAAGCAAACCCCTACAATAGATCAATGCTTGGATTTAGGTACCCATTTGGTAATGGGTCCTTTGAGGTTAGTGACAAGGGTCTTAGGAACCCAAATGGACCATTCAATGTACTCATAAGAAGAACCAACAAATTTAGCAAACACATGGCCATCACTAGCACGGCATAAAACATATGAAGGATTAAAATCGCCGGCCATGTTTGATGGTATGGTGGAGTTTTTCTTGACACCACCACTTTTCTTCTTGGTTGACGTGCCCTCTCCTTCTTTCACAAAGGATTGTCGGAGAGGGGGTGGTTCCTTTGTCTTGTCATTCTTCTTCTTCTTGGGCTTAGGAGCAAACCCAATTCCTTCCTTTGCCACAACCTCCTTTTGATTTCTCAAAAGGGCGTTGAGGTTCTTCTCACCATGTATGCAAGTCACAAGCCCTTTCTCAAGTTGCTTCTTTAATTCGGCATTCTCTTCAACAAGATGCACATGATCACAACATGGGTTAGTAGCATTTGCATTATCAATTAAAACCATGCGAGGAAAGATAGCCTTTTCCTTGGTTAGCGAAACTTGGAGTTGATCATGAGACTCCTTGAGAGTAGCATGCATTCCTTTCAAGGCCTTGTGAGCCTTGTCAAGTATGTCAAACTCCTCTTTGAGTTTAGCATGGTCAACCTCAAGTTTTGCCTTCTCAGAGTTAAGGACACGAGAGACAACTAAAGCATGATCAAGATCTTTCTTTAATTTAGCATGATCATCGTTGTGTGACTCCTCAAGAGTCAAACGAAGACCACGCTCTTCCTCTAGGGCGTTAGAGATATCCGCTATCTCATCGGCATAGTCTCGACTATGCCCTTCCATTTTAGTAATGGTTTCCTCGTGAGCCTCGATAATGTCATTGGCCTCACCGAGTTGTTCCAAGAGAGCAACAAAATGCTTCTTGGGTTTGCCCTTGAGATTCTTTATGAACACATCAAATTCATTTTCTCCCTCCTTAATACCCTCACCCTCATCAATACAATTAGTCAATGAAGGATTAGAAGAGATAGTAGTATTGATGTTTGGGGTTACCTTGTTGGTGGCCTTGGCCATGAGACACTTGGCGGTGATGTTATCGTTTGGTGAGTTGAAGAGAGATGAGTGCGGAGTGGTAGCAATTGCAATTGTGGCCATAGTGGTCACCTCATCGTCTTCCTCATTGTCATCATCCTCCACATATTCTTCTTGAGCCACCAACACTTTCGGAGGAGTCTTCTTGATGAAGTTGTTCTTGTTGGGATAGGACTTTGACTTGTCCTTCCGAATAAGCTTGCCTCCAAAGTCTTCTCTCTTCTCATATGGGCAATCCACAACGAAGTGACTTACATTTCCACAGTTGAAGCATGTCCTTACTCGTTGCTTCCCTTTGTTCCCACTAGAGTTGTTCCTGTTAAAGTTGGACCTTGAGTTCTTCTTGCCCCAGAATTGCCTTGAAGCAAGAGCCATATGCTCGTGATAGGCATATTTGGTGTCCTCGGGGCAACATTCATCATCATCTTCCACTTCCTCCTCTTCCACACAAGCCTTGGCCTTCATAGCAAGATTAGGCTTCTTGGATCGTTGAGCTCTTAGGACCGCATTGTCGGCGGTTACGTCAAGGATCCTCATGGCAACAAATTCATCCAACACTTCGTTTGAGGATAAAGTGTGGAAGTCCGGTCTCTGACGAATGACAGAGGACATGGCCTTATGATAGGGCATCATGGCCTTGAGGAACTTGCGCTTGATCCAATTGTCATCCGTATCCTTACTGCCATGATCTCGAAGAGACACTGCAAGAATAGTTAATCTTCGATAAAGTTCACGAGGATCTTCATCTTCGATCATAGCAAACTCATCAGCTTCATCTTGCACCACTTCATAGTTGGAGCGTTGAATACTTGTGCTTCCCTTGTACATTGTGCCAACATGCTCCCATGCTTCCTTGGCCACAGTGAAGGGACGAAGGTGAGCAATGTCTTCAGGAGGGATGGAATCTTGAAGAATGCAAAGTGCGGACTCGTTGAACTGATGATCGGCAGTTTCTCTTGGAGTCATGTTGTCGGGATCATACGGATAAAAACCTTGCTCAATGATTCTCCAAAGGTTAGTGCAACAATGATTAATATGACGTTTGAAACGAAACACCCAAGTAGCAAAATCAGTATTTTTAACAAACTTGGGAGGGGGCCCAACAGAATTTAAATGCGGAGTGGGAACGGGTCCTCCATAGTGAGTAGGAGGAGCAGATTGGGCAAATTTCCCACTCCCACTCTTAGTGACCGGGGCTTGCTCACTACTAGCTTCTCCCTTGTCGGGATTAGCCTCCAACACGTTGGTAGCGGGACGACCCACTTCCAACGGTGAGGTGGATAATTTAAGCCCCTCAAGCATTTCTTTAAACATGCCTTTGACCTCGCTCGCTAGTGATACTTTCAATGTGGTCAAGGCCACATTGAACTCCTCACGAGTGACCGAGGCTCCCCCATCTGACGTAGGCAAGGACGGATTTCCACCGGAATGGTCCTCCGTCTCGACTACGTTGTCAACCATACTCTTCGGACGGTAAAGTCCTTAAAAAGAGACGAGGCTCTGATACCAATTGAAAGGATCGATATGGTTGACTAGAGGGGGGGGGGGTGAATAGGCAACAACCAATTTTTAGCTTTTCTTAACCACTTTAAATTAAGCGTCAAAGTAAGTTGTCTAGATATACTATTAAGATGACAACTAGAGAAAGGAACGGAAAACAACAACACAAGTAGGCTATAGGAATTAACAAGTAAAGTTTGCAAAAGTAAAGGTGAGAAATAACCACAAGTGGAGACGGTGAAGACAAGGATGTGATATCGAAGTTCCTTCCCTTTGAGGGGAAATACGTCTCCGTTGGAGCGGTGTGGAGGCACAATGCTCCCCAAGAAGCCACTAGGGCCACCGTATTCTCCTCACGCCCTTACACAATGCAAGGTGCCGTGAATCCACTAGTGGTGCCCTTGAAGGTGGCAACCGGACCTTTACAAACAAGGTTGGGGCTCTCTCCACAACTTAATTGGAGGCTCCCAACGAAACTCCGGAGCTTCACCACAATGGATTGTGGCTCCGAAGTGACCTCTTCTGTCTAGAGTGCTCAAACACCCAAGAGTAACAAAATCCACACAAGAAAGTATGGGGGAATCAAGTTTCCTTTGGTGGAAGTGTAGATCTAGGTCTCCTCCTTCAATCCCTAGCAAATCAACAAGTTTGGTTGGCTAGGGAGAGAGATCGGGCAAGAAAGCTTTAATGGCATTAATGGTGGAGAGAGAGAGAGGTAAGAGATAAGGTGGAGGTAGGAGAAGGGGGTCCTTAAATAGGGACACCCCAAATCCAACCGTTATGTGCAGATTTCCATAGGACCGGTAGTTCCGTTGCTCCAGCCGGTAGTACCGGTGAGTGAAGAAACCTGCGCCCGAGCCACTAGAGCGGTACTTCCAGTGGCTAGCCCGGTAGTACCGGTCTTCCGGAGAAAACCGGAACTACCGCCCAACCTCCGGTCAACTACCGCTTGGAAACCAGAAGGTTTTAACCAGGGGCGGTAGTTAGGACGGTGGTTGGGCCGGAACTACCGCCTGGCAGATAGTCTCTGCGTGGTGGCAGTCAGAGTGGTACTACCGCCCGGAACACCGGTAGTACCGGTGTTACCGGTACTTCCGGGCCACCACCGGTCTACCACCGCACCCAGTACATAGGGTATCACCCCTGAGCGGTACTTGGGGCGGTGGTTTGACCGGAACTACCGGCCACCGGTACAACCGCCCAATAGGGCGGAACTACCGCTGTGGAGAAATCTACAAAAGGGAGAAATGACATGGGACCTCTCTCTCTACGAACGGAGGCAATATGGTGGGTGCAAAGAATCTGTGTGCGTGACTTGATTCACCAATTACCTTCCGATGTGGGTTCCCTCTTAATAGTACGGATTTCCTATGACCAAAAGAAACAGAAAGGCATTGGAAACTCCGTCTTCGATCTTTTCCTTAAAGAGAGAAAGACTAACCATCTTGTGCCACATGTTATCAACCTGAGTAATATTGACACACGATTAGTCCAAACACGGATTGTCATCATCACCAAAACCTCAGGCAAGAGATGCCCTTACAGTTGGAAATTGTTTTATGTTTCAAGAGTCATTCGTTTTGTTTTCGAAGTTTTCCAAAGTGTTTATTCGTTCTGTCCGATCTCTCTGAGTGATTGCTTATGTGTGGTTACCATTGCTTGCTTACGATAGATTGATCGGAGTGTGACGAGTAGAGCTATCACGAGTTCTGAGTGCGAACCATCTACATCGTCAGTACAAGGCAAGTTCACACTTTGATCATATTTTCCAATACCCAGTTTTCATTGCATTAGTTATATCCTCAAACACATTGCATCAGTAGGATCTCTTAACTTGTGGGACTGGGAAGTAGATTGAGGTAGAACCTATTACCTGCATTATTTTCAAACCCTTGGGAGTTACTTCTACGCTATGCTTAGGTTATCATGCTATGCTCGTAGACGTGGTTTGGGTTTGAGTGAAATCCATGAAAAATGTGAGTTGTTAATTATGGATTCAACTTAAGGTGGCTACTTGAATACACATATGGGTGGATTGGTTGGGGCACCCTGAGAGTGAACCAGTGGATTGCCCGGACACCTCGTGATGCCAGTGTTGTCCTAGGAAATCCCGGGGTTCCATGTGATTGTCCTATTGGAATGCCACCCAGGCTCAAAGGTATCATATAATATTTTCAAGCCTAGAAACTTCCATGTGCATCCACATGCCAATATGGGCTTTGGCATAGTTGAGTAAGTTGTGGGAAACCTTTCCATGATTGGCTAGCAGATGTAGAGGGATTGTAGGTGTACCGGCCTATCTATCTGGTTAAGGGGACCTCTTCGGAAAGACTGTGTCTCGGTCATCCGTTTCTCAAACACCATGCAGTGCGAGAAACCAAACGGAGGCGATCGAGTCTTGTGGGAAAAGTGCAGAAACCTCTGCAGAGTGTACAACTATTCATGAGTAGTCGTGTCCCCGGTTATGGACATCTTTGAGTATCTAGAAGTGGATTATTTGTTGATCTCAACACTCTATTTAATTAACTTGTTGGGTTAATGATAACTTTAATTTGGGATTGAGTTGGAGGTACCTTCTCAATGATGTTCAACTACCATGATAGTTAAAATAAAACTTATTCCTTTGTTGTAGGAAAAAATTGGCTTTACGCAAAAACTTTAACCTTACAGCCTCCACCAGCCAAATATGCATGTAGTTGTAGGACTTGATCATTATCATTACAGTGTGAATTTGCCAGTACATTCAATGTACTGACCTACATGGCTGCAACGTCTCATGTTGCAGGAGTTATTCGACGAGTAAGTGTTACGTTAGGGTTGCGCTGTCTACACTCAACTTTGCCGTTGGTGTTGATGGGAATCCACAACCTTTGTTGCTTCCGCTATGATTGATTGAGGTAATAGTATTTACGTTACTTAATACATGTGATTTACCTCTGTTATAAATCCTCGAGTACTGTGTGTGTCACCATACCGATCCAGGGATGACACTTACGCACAGAGACTTGATCCATTCGGGTCGGGTCGCTACAAGATGGTATCAGAGCACATGTTGACTGTAGGACGTGGCCTAGAAACTGGCCAGACCATAGGAAATGATTTCTCTAAAACTATCTTTTTCAAAAAAGATTCTTATCTCTCTTCTTTTCTGAGCTTTGTCAAATATTCCCTTTGACCTTAAATAGTTAGACAATACCCTTTACCATTTGGACCACTTCGGAGTAAAGATGATTTCACCATGCCTTGGAAGTGTTGAAGCTACAACAATGGATACTCCGAAGATTTGAAGAGTTGACAACTTTGAGGAGATGATGACCTTTAGAAGACCAACCCCCTGTTATGTACTTATGTTAGATGCGACGATTGTGAGCCATCATTTGTTTGATGTTTTCTGACGGCCACAAAATAAAACCGTCTTTTCAAAACAATTGTTTGTATTGAGTGTACCTCTCTATCTCTTCTGAATCTCATCCCAAAACCCTTGGACCCAATAGAGGATGAATGAAGATAGGCTTGAAGTCTCTAGACCAATGACCCAACCGGAGGCAGAACTATGGATACAAAACATGGAGGATCACTTCAGGAAGAATTTGGTTGCAAGGAAGTACGAGGTACAATACGCTCTTCAGTATTTCAGAAAAAGTGCTGCAACATGGTGGAAAATGCATCAAGCCATACAAGGATGTAATGGAGCAAGAAGTTGGGAGGAATTCAAGAAGACTTTGTTAAGATCCCGTCTCATCCGAGAGCGTGGTGACAACTCGAAGAAGAAGCCTTGTGCCTGCAGGATTTGTGGAGAAATAGGACACAGCCAGGAGGAGCACAAGGATGAATGCCCTAATTGTGAAGGAAGTCACCTAGCAGAAGAATGCCCAACTAGTCAGATTACTTGTTTCTTGTGTGAAGGGACTACCCACTACCCTGCTCAGTGCCAGATTTACCCCATGGTGCACCGAACTATCCAGCAGAAGAAAGAAGCAATGAAAGAAGTCCTCAAGGAAACCTTAAGGGAATCCGTGATGGAGGAAGATATTGACGACCCTGATGGAGAAGGACTAGACAGATATTACTCACGTGCTTGCTACTCATGTGGAAAAGAAGGACACCTTTCACAGTATTGCACAAAGGAAAGCCATGAGTATCTGGGAGACTTCCCGACAGAAGAAGTGGAGTTTGATCCACAAAAGATAGAAGAATTGATAGGAACGAAGAAGTCGAGGAAGAGAAAGAGCATGTGTCCCCAGAAGAACCCAATTTCGGTGAAAAAGGACCTGAGCCACCTCACATGTTTTAGGTGCGAGGATTTAGGTCATTATGCTAGCAACTGCCCAACGAGGAAGCCAAGAACCCAGTGAACCAGGACAACCACCATGAAGTCCTTAGATTGGTCTTATGCCATTAGTTTACGCTGCAAGGAAGTAGGGCATTTTTCCAAGAGAAGGTCAGACCGGAGGAAAGATTGATTAGAGTAGTTGAGATCTGGATATTAGGATGAAGCATGTAGCTAAATGGAATACATTTTTATTACGATGTTGAGTTGAGTTATGGAAAGAACATCGTAATAGTTTGTGAAGCAATAGAAGTTGATATGTTTGGAATTGAAGAAGGAGATGTTATGAGTTGTTGGATGTTTGTGAGTGCCCCTCACCAAGACCAAAACCTAGAACCCATGGAGAAGCTGACCCCAAACCTTACTAGGAAAAACGACCCCGTTTTACCCCAAGGATATCCGTATGCAGTCCTGAGAAACCCTTCTGTCTTATACCCACAGATGACAACCCTGTATGAGTTTTTTCTCAAGGGCCCGGAAATGTTCATGACCCTGACTAGTGATCAGGATTTTCCAAAGATCCTGAAGGACATGATGAAGCATATTCACCTGGAAGAAGATGCATTTTACAAGGGTTATCCCTTCATGGAGAATGAAGTTGAACTCAGGAATGCCTGAGTAGGGTGCATGCAGAGATGATGGAGATGAAACACACGACCACTAGGAAGAATCAAAAGATTGATGATTTTAAGAATCACATTGCACAATTCCCTTGGGACTGAAGCATCCTTAGCTAGGACAAAGGAATAAATATGGAAGGAATGTTGACCATACCCGACTATGTGGATAGTAGCAATTGTAGTGATGCACCCTTGGAAATTGGAGTATTGAATACTGGTTCAAGAAGTAATAAAAGATTTGATATGAGGAGAATATGGATTATGGATGAACCAAGTGCATTTTGTTTAGTTGAACCTTACTGAGTGAACCCTGGACCAATAGAAGGGAAAGTGTTGCTCCAAGGAGTAGAGTTTGCACAAATAAGTTGGAGTTTATTGTGATATGAGGCTTACCCCAAGAGTATGAAGGAAAGAAGTACAATTGGATTTTTAAGAGGGTGTAAGGCTGGAGTATGGAACTATAGTGAACCCAAGGATTGAGTTATGGATATACAAGTTCTGACATGGACCCTTTAGCCGAGGACCTAAGGAGGCTACATAATCACAAGGGAACCACGAGACTTGTCAATAGTTATGTGTATCTGCTGTAGTAAAGCAGTGCATTTTGCTATAGATTGTACCAAGAAGAAGGAGTTTTGTGCTAAGTATTGGAGTTGAAGCAAGAAAATGGAAGTGTAGTAGATCGTAGTAAGTTGAGAATCAATATAGTTGGCATCAGGGTATTGATTTGGATTCTATGAATTGTTAGTACATAAGTGAAGGGTGAAGACATGATGCATGGAATAAGATTTTGAAGAAACTAGTGTTATTCATTTTAAGTGTGGTAGAATCCAACACCGTTACTGATACGTCTCAAACGTATCTACTTTTCCAAACACTTTTGATATTGTTTTGACCTCATTCTTGCATGATTTGGACTAAACTAACCCGGACTGACGCTGTTTTCAGCAGAGCTGCCTGTATGGTTTATTTGTGTGCAGGAAAACAGATTTTTAAGCATCTCAAAAAAATCCACGAAAAATCACGAAAAATCCACGCACCCGAGGAAACCAAATGCCAGAAGTGGGGCCAGAGGGGGGCCAGGGGGTGCCCAGGCGCCCTGTGGGCGCGCCCCCCCTGGGCCGCGCCGGGGGGCGCCTGGGTGGGGCCCACACCCCCTGGTGCCCTACTTTAGCCCGTATTTTTCCTCCCGATGCAGAAATCTCAGATCGGAAGTTCTTTCGCTGTTTTTCGTCGCGGAGCCGCCGCCACCCTCTGTTCTTCTTCGGGAGGGCTAATCTGGAGGCTGATTTGGCCTCCGGAGAGGGGAGATCGTCGCCATCGTCATCATCATCACCACTCCATCATCCCTCCATGACTTCCCCCTTCATGTGTGAGTAATTCCCTTGCTGTAGGCGAAGGGGATGGTAGGGATTGGATGAGTTAGATCATGTAATAGTTCGTCAGATTGTTGGGGGCATGTTGCCTATCATCTAGTATGGTGTTTATCATCTTTGCTACAACTTGTTATTCTTAATGCTTGACACTTAGGGCCCGAGTGCCATGATTTCAGATCTGAACCATATATGTTTGCATGAATATATTTGTGTTCTTGATCCTATCTATGAGTTGTATGCACCTGTTACGGTTCGGAACCGGCGATCCCAAAAGTGACAGCTTGGGACACCAAAGGGGATGGCCCGTAGTTTGAGGATTACATGTATCCATTGAGTTCATTGCTTTGTTCCGGTGCTCTTTGACAGGAGCACCTTAATATCCATTAGTTCCTTTCGGCCCAGTTCGTAGCGGGATGGTAGGACAAAAGATGTTGTGCAAGTTCTTATTGCAAGCACGTACAACTACATACGGGATACATGCCTACTGTTTGACATTTGCCTAGATGATCATTACTTTTCCGTGTGCCGTGCCCCAAGTTAGAATCTAACTCATCCATGCAGCGCCCAACCATCCATCTCCCTAGCCTACAATATTTTAAACCTTGCCTGTCACTAGTTGCTACTTCTGCCATTTACTACTGCTATTTACTTTTGCTGTTTACTTTTACTATTACTATCATCACTATCATATCACTGTTACCACTTATCTTTTGTTGCAAGTTAGTATATTTCAGGTGCGGTTGAATTGACAACTCAACCGTTAAAGCTTATAAATACTCTTTGGCTCCCCGTGTGTCGAATCAATAAATTGGGTTATTCTTACCCGCGAAGACTATCTCGATCCCTTACGGTTGAGGGTTATCAAGTACCGTTTTCTGGCGTCGTTGCCGGGGAGCATAGCAATATTTACAAGTCTACTTGAGGTATCCTACCTGCTGCACTTTATTCACTATGGGTAAGAAAGGTGACCCCAAGGTTCCGATCTTACTATCCACTACAAGAAGAGGTACTGCTCTGAGCACTAGTGCTACGCTTGATTCACCTTCTGTTATGAGTAAGTTTGCCTCACCACCACCACATGATGCTCCTACTGAATCTGTTACTATGTCTGATACTCTTGATGATGCTTCTACTACTTTTGATGATGATATTAGTTCGCTTGGTTATGCTCTTGAGAAACAAATTACTGTTGCTGCTGAAAAATATGGAATTGAACTTCCTGTTACTCGCTACCCTATTGCTGAAACTTATGATTATCCTGATTTGAGTAAACTCCAGGAGAGGCTCCTTGATGATGATTACTATATACTTGATGAAGATTTATGCAGGGAACTGATAGAGTTTGCCGGCTCTGACCCTGAAACTATTAAGAAAATATTTGAAAAACACTCTTTGAAAAACAAAACCGTTCCTAATCCTGAGTTTGCTACATCTCCTATATGCATTGATGATCCTGATTTTGATTTCTCTGTTGATCTTTCACTCATACCTATGGTTGAAGCCGACCCCTTTTGTGGCAGAGAAAATGATGATGCTATTGCACACCTAACTAAACTTGGTGAGCTAGGTAGCCTGTTTACCACAGATGAAAAGATATGCTACTTTTATGTGACCAAGCTTCTTCCTTTCTCCTTGAAGGAAGGTGCTAAAGCATGGTATGATTCACTCCCATGCGGTTCTATTAAGAGTCCTCAGGACTTAGCTCACTCTTTTGTTGATAAGTACTTTCCTGCTCACATGCAACATGCTACTTTACAAAGAATTTACAACTATAAACAGTTGCAGGATGAGTCCCTCCCTAAAGCTTGGGGGAGGTACTGCAGTTTGATTCGGGCTAGACCAGGACATGAAATTCCTAAGAATGAATTAATTGATATATTCTATGCTGGTCTAACTGATGAATTTAGGTCCTATTTGGACAGTTGTGCTGGTTGTGTTTTCAGGAAAAGAACACCGGACGATGCGGAAGATCTAATGGGCAGGATTGCCAAAAACCATGAAGATTGGTCCGTCCCTGAACCACCTCCACCAACAAAGAAGAGGGGCATGTTTGTTCTAAGCCCCGAGGATATGCGAGAAGCAAAGAAGTCTATTAAAGAGAAAGGTATTAAAGCTGAAGACGTGAAGAATCTACCCCCTATTGAGAAGTTGTGTGAGCCTACCACTCACCCTCCTATGGTAGAGGTACACTCTCTTTTAGATTTCAACGCAAGTGACATCCCTCATGGTAAACCTCCTGATCAATGTTTAGATGAGTTTGATAATTTTATTATGAAACAGAATCATTTTAATGAGAGGATAGAAAGTCAGTTGCATGATAATTCCCTTGCTATCAAAAAGTTGCTTGGTGTTTTAGATAGAACAGTTAATGATGTTCAATGTCTTGTGAAGCATTTTCATATGGTTCAAACTCAGCTAGATCAAATTTCTAATGTGCAAAGAGATTTGCTTGCTAACAATGCCAAACAAGATAAATTGCATGCTTTTGGGATTAAGACCCGAGGAGGAACTAGTACTCAAGATCCTCTTTATCTAGAGGGACATCCGAAGAGAATCGAGCAAGATTCTCAGATGCAGGAAGAAGAAATTGTTGTCTCTCCAAATAAGAAGAAGAAACATAAAGAGACTAACAATTCTAATGATCCTATTGCAGATGAAGAGCCAGCTATTGATCCCAACAGTGTATCTATCTCCGATGCTGAGACTGAAGACGGTGCTGAACCTGAAGGTAATGATAATGAGAATAATGATCCGCCTGAAGTTCGAGAAAAAGAAGCACCTGACAAACGTAAGAGGTACACTAAAGAAGACTTCATCGCAAGAAAACATGGGAAGGAGAAAGAACCATGGGTACAGAAACCCATGCCCTTTCCAGGTAAGTCCATCAAATCTAAAGAAGAAGAGCATTACAATAAGTTTTGTGAACGGATTAAACCTCTTCTTCTTCAAATTCCTTTGACTGATGCTATTAAGTTACTTCCTTATTCAAAATATATGAAAGATATTGTCACTAACAAAAGAAAAGTTCCTAATGATGCAATATCTACTATGCTTGCTAACTATTCTTTCAGCGGAAAGATTCCTGAGAAGCTCAGTGATCCAGGTATACCCACCATTCCTTGCTCCATAAAGAATAATTATGTCAAAACTGCTTTATGTGATCTTGGAGCGGGAGTGAGTGTTATGCCTCTCTCTCTTTACGAGAGGCTCTGTTTAGAGAAACTAATTCCTACAGATATCTCCCTTCAGATGGCTGACAAGTCAACCGCTGTTCCGATAGGTATTTGTGAGGATGTTCCAGTTGAAGTTGCTAATTGTTTAATTCTTACTGATTTTGTTGTGCTTGACATGCCCGAGGATGGGAGCATGTCCATTATTCTTGGTAGACCTTTCCTTAACACCGCATGTGCTATTATTGATTGCAACAAAGGGAAGGTTACCTTTCATGTGAATGATAAAGAACACACGGTATATTTTCCGAAGAAGACCGACAGGAGGCATGCCCTCAACTCTATAGAGAATATCGAGACCGTGAAAATTGGAGAATGGGACTGTCCACTACATGTGCCTCACAAATACAAAACTATCATGGTAGGGACAATGTCCATCAAGGTAAAAGTTCAGTGATTACTTCATAGGAGGTGAGACTTTTTGTTCTATATACCGCTTGTTTGTTGGTAAGACTTGATCAACCTTACTAGTGAACGTGTTTTATATGGATAAAAAGTTGAGCTTTCTATGTTTTTATTTGTTTTTAGTGTTGTCATACTTGCTGTACCAAGTATCTATGTTTTTGAAGCTTCACAATACTACTAACTGCTTCAAGTTTTCAGAGAGTTTCGCAGCTTTTTGAACTTTGAAAAAATTTCAACAGTGAAGTTTTCAGAAAAATTCCAGAAAAATTATATTAAAAATTTCCACAACGGGAGAGACCCGAAAAGTCCTGGGGCCAGCCAGGGGGGGCCACCAGTGGCCCAGGCGGCCAGCTGGCGCGGCCCAGCCCCTGGCCGCGCCCACGGGACCCCCCTCCAGGTACTTCTTCTTCCCCTCTCTCTCTCTCTCTCTTTTTCCAGAAACCCGAGTTCTGGTCTTATTCTTGCTGTTCTTGCTGTTCTTGGGGGCGATTCTTCGATCTCTCTCTACAGCCCATCAATTGAGCTAAAATTTTGAGCAAATACTCCCTGGTATGTGACTCCTCCACCCCTCCAATTAGATTTTTGATTGGTGGCCTCATTTGTGAGTATTTAGTAGTTCTTGGTGCTGTAGAGATGAGCTTGCATGCTTGTGTAGAAAGTTGTTTTCCAAGTTTTGATGCAAGTTTATGCCTTGGGCAAGTGAGTTAAGTAGTTTGCCTTAGCTCACTTTGTTTTAATCCTCGTTTTTGTAAATTGTAATTTTTTTTCAGAAATGAGTTTGTTAGGAAGGGCAAAAGGATGGCTTGAGAAGAGGAGGCCCGCACACTCCGATCGAGTCACTAGAGCCGCAGCTTCACCATCGACTGCTAGGGTGAGCTATAACGAAGATCATGTGCCCCTGGAGTTGTTGGAAGACACAAGTCCAGCACGTGCGATGACGTTTCCATGTGATGAATTCATGGAAGCTGCGGGAATCAAGGATGAGTTTTATAATCTTTGTGCTAATGCAGGTTTGACACGACTCGTCACGAGCCGCGTTACTCAGTATCAGAAACTCACCTCCGGTTTCATTAACAGTTTTAGATATAATCCTGAGTCAGGTGCTATTGAGTTTAAAATTTATAATGATCTTATCACCATGACTCTGGGAAATTTTTGTGAAGTAATAGGTGTGCCGAACGTTGGGAGGACGGCAAGGATGACCACTCAGCCCTCCGAGCTGAAAACCGTCATCAACTCTCTCTGCAGCATGGGTAGGAGGGATATTCATCGGTCGAAGATCTCTAGTATCTTGTTTCCTCACCTCAGGTATTTTGCATATTATATTGCTAGAGGGGTGTTAGCTCGTGACAACACGAGCAGCATTTCTGCTCCGGATATTGCTATCCTGGCAGCAGCCCTCTCAGGGAGGTCGGATTATAATATTGGTACCTTAATTGCTCGACGCCTTGCTATGAACGGTAACAAGGGGGACTTATATGGTGGCATTTATGCCACACTTATCTTAGAGCATCTTGGAGGCACCCCACACCCTGATGATACTCCTTTTACTTATTTAAACTTTGATCTTGCTGCTATGAAAAGGCATAAGTTTGTTACCATGGGTTCTGAGCTTGATAACCTTGTTTATATCTTGCGTTTCGGAACTACCGCAGAACGCGAGATCCGTCTACCTGCACCTCTTTTGTTTGATTTTTCTCGCAGGAACGGATGGTCCTTTGATGTTGTCCAGTTCGATGAGTTCATGGTCCAGCATCAGTTCCATAACCCCATGGAGGGGGTTGTGCCCGACGAGGAGAGGCACGGTGAGATACCACATTTTTAGGATGAGACCGCCACCGAGTTTGGTGAAGGGTCTTCCTCTGTTTGGCGCTCGGAACCTTCCTCGTGGGAGACTCCGAGGAGTTCGGTGTACGCGCCATCATCCTTCTACGACCCTTGGTCTCACCACCATACCCCTGGAGCAGGAGGCTCCTGGGGGCAGTAGCTGCTACCAACTTAGGCCGAAAGCCTAAGCTTGGGGGAGTACGTGCCCTTCTCACTTTTTCATTGTATTATCCGTTTTATTCGCTTTGATATTTTCGAAGTTTTTGCCCATTCTTCTTTATTCCTCTATTTGCAAAAACAACAAAAATGTTTTCTCTTTCTTTTGTTTTTATTCAACTTTTGAAAAACTCAAAAAGATTTCCTTTCTCTCTTTAGTTTGCTTTGTTTTCAGAGATCAGCTCGAGTCCGTGATGGCATTTGATTATATTTCCTACGTTCGATCGTGCAAGTGACAAGCAGTAATGACGAAGATCGACTCAAAGGAAGCAACAAGGAAGACCGGTATGAACTCTTTCTGTTTCTACTTTTGTACATATGCCTGTACTTATGATCTAGAGACCAGCTTGTAGCGACATAGTGCTATGTTTACAATGCTATTTCAGTGGTTCATGCTTTCCTTGTGGCTAGTCCCGAATAACTAGAGTACATAATGTGTTATCGAAATGATCTACATACATCGCACTGTTCATAGTCTGGCATACTAAGGTGGTATTTCCCTTTAGAGAATTTTTGGATTGACTTGGCACATGCTTACACATGTTTAAGACTAAAAAGTCTACTTTGCCTTGATGATCTTTGAGTTTTAGAATAGCTATATCACTTTCATGCCCGATTCAATGTTGCTTTGTCGCTCTGCATGATTATGACCGTTATTGCTCTCTAGTTGGTCGCTTCCCAGTCTTTTGCTAAACCTCCACCCGTACTAAGCGGAATGACTGCTTGTGCATCCAAGCCTTTAAACCCGTTATGCCATATGAGTCCACTATACCTTCCTATATATGGTATTTACCTGCCATTCCTAACAAAGACTTTCATGTACCATCTCGAAATTAATCAAAAGCATTTCCCTTTTTGTGCCTATGTTTTAGCTCATGAGGAAGTAGTAGTTAATTCATGATCTCTTTAAGTTGGACAAGTTTCACCCCTGGATTGCATGTATAATGTGCAAACCCCTAATATGAAAAGGAACTGGCATTGAGTGCGCCCGGCTCAAAAAGATAATATAACAAACGAACCCTCCTTCACGCTTTGTTCATGAGAAATCAGAATACTTTGGCAGTGATAAACAAAGGAGATTAAGAGGATGTGATCGTCCTCATGTGGGAGCCGTTCCTCGAGACTTGTCTAGCTTAAAAGGTGATTGAGTTATCTGCTAGCATTCGTTGACGAAATATGCACCTCTCAAAAACATATTTACTTCTGTTTTTAAAAACCAAGAGCTCTGGTACATGTTTAGTTTTTGTTTCCGATCACGGGTTTTCAACTTTGCCAATAAAAGCCACGGTTCGAGAGTCTCATCTTCTTTCTTCAAAGCACTGACTAGGAGAGCATAATCGTCATTCTGAGTGTAATGTGCATTGTCCCAAAGTATTACATTGTCTTCTGCATACTCGTGATATGATTTATTCTGAAATTCTTAGTTCTATTCTCCTTTAAAACTCCGGAGGAGTCTCTGCATTTATGTTTTGCTTCACTCATGGAGGCTAGCGAGATACCACCTTAATATGCTCAAGCTATGTGCAATGTGATCTTGTCTTGATTTTCGGTAATATATTGTTTACTCTTAATTATTTGTGACTGGTCACTTGAAAGAAGGATTGCTCCTTGCATTGTTCTCATAAATACTGTTTTAATACTTGCTGAACTCTTTTCGTAGTACATGCTTATATACATCTAATGAAGCAAAAGAGTTTGTCAAAGTTTTCTTTGTCGCGTCCAGTTCGTTGAACTGAATTGCTTGAGGACAAGCAATATGCTAAGCTTGGGGGAGTTGATACGTCTCAAACGTATCTACTTTTCCAAACACTTTTGATATTGTTTTGACCTCATTCTTGCATGATTTGGACTAAACTAACCCGGACTGATGCTGTTTTCAGCAGAGCTGCCTGTATGGTTTATTTGTGTGCAGG
The DNA here is from genome assembly GCA_902687465.1 of Secale cereale. Classification (NCBI taxonomy): domain Eukaryota; kingdom Viridiplantae; phylum Streptophyta; class Magnoliopsida; order Poales; family Poaceae; genus Secale; species Secale cereale. The sequence continues at coordinate 43,023,091 of LR738710.1, read as the reverse complement.
AAAACGAATTTTTAAGCATCTCAGAAAAATCCACGAAAAATCCACGCACCCGAGGAAACCAAATGCCAGAAGTGGGGCCAGAGGGGGGCCAGGGGGTGCCCAGGCGCCCTGTGGGCGCGCCCCCCCTGGGCCGCGCCGGGGGGGCGCCTGGGTGGGGCCCACACCCCCTGGTGCCCTACTTTAGCCCGTATTTTTCCTCCCGACGCAGAAATCTCAGATCGGAAGTTCTTTCGCTGTTTTTCGTCGCGGAGCCGCCGCCACCCTTTGTTCTTCTTCGGGAGGGCTAATCTGGAGGCTGATTTGGCCTCCGGAGAGGGGAGATCGTCGCCATCATCATCATCATCACCACTCCAACATCCCTCCATGACTTCCCCCTTCATGTGTGAGTAATTCCCTTGCTGTAGGCGATGGGGATGGTAGGGATTGGATGAGTTAGATCATGTAATAGTTCGTCAGATTGTTGGGGGCATGTTGCCTATCATCTAGTATGGTGTTTATCATCTTTGCTACAACTTGTTATTCTTAATGCTTGACACTTAGGGCCCGAGTGCCATGATTTCAGATCTGAACCATATATGTTTGCATGAATATATTTGTGTTCTTGATCATATCTATGAGTTGTATGCACCTGTTACGGTTCGGAACCGGCGATCCCAAAAGTGACAGCTTGGGACACCAAAGGGGATGGCCCGTAGTTTGAGGATTACATGTATCCATTGAGTTCATTGCTTTGTTCCGGTGCTCTTTGACAGGAGCACCTTAATATCCATTAGTTCCTTTCGGCCCCGTTCGTAGCGGGATGGTAGGACAAAAGATGTTGTGCAAGTTCTTATTGCAAGCACGTACAACTACATACGGGATACATGCCTACTGTTTGATATTTGCCTAGATGATTATTACTTTTTCGTGTGTCGTGCCCCAAGTTAGAATCTAACTCATCCATGCAGCGCCCAACCATCCATCTCCCTAGCCTATAGTATTTTAAACCTTGCCTGTCACTAGTTGCTACTTCAGCCATTTACTACTGCTATTTACTTTTGCTGTTTACTTTTACTATTACTATCATCACTATCATATCACTGTTACCACTTATCTTTTGTTGCAAGTTAGTATATTTCAGGTGCGGTTGAATTGACAACTCAACTGTTAAAGCTTATAAATACTCTTTGGCTCCCCGTGTGTAAAATCAATAAATTGGGTTATTCTTACCCGCGAAGACTATCTCGATCCCTTACGGTTGAGGGTTATCAGTTATCCGAATACACTAGCTAGTGGTTAGATACGTCCGAGTTGGAAAGGACTACCCAAGGATGAGTGTGAGTAATTACGCTCAGTTTGGTACCCAGAGAAAAAGGGATACCAAACAAAATTGGATGGATTTAAGAGAGCCAATGAAGTTGGATGTTGGAAGAATGGCCAGTTGCAACCCGATGATGAGACCAAGTGTTACTAGTGGTGAGATGAGCCATAACCCACAGGCCCCAGGACCTGTCAAGAAAGCAAGCACACTCTTGCTGAAGGAAAATCCCTGGAAGAAGTTACGACTTTGCCAACATACAATCTTATAGGTGGTTACGTTAAACCCGAGGGTTGTGAAGAAACGATAGATATATTTTGTTGGGCTTGCAGAATCAATGGATTTATCCGAACTTAGTTCGTTGACAAGAGAAATTTTGCAATGCTTGTGAGGATGACCGAGAGTTAGAATGCGAGATTCACTAAACCATATACAAGGTAATGATTTGGGTGCGGGATGGATTGATCACCATACCGACTTGCTCTTATTATTCGCCAGTGTTATACGAGATGGTAAATCTGAGTGACTTACCTATAGTAGAGAGACGACGATGTCAAAACTTTGTTAAAACCTTAGAATGGTATAGAAGTTTTTTTTCCTTGTACATGGCAGCTGTTGCCAACCGTAGGATATACTGTGAGGATGAAGCCCAGACCCGTTTTCTGCAAGGACCCAATAAATTGTCCGATGACCACCATGGGATATCAATACTAGTTTAGTATTGGCGCCAGACCTGTTAGCTAAAAAGAGCCAGACCGGAAGAACCTCACCAAGATGAAAGAACACAAGAATTGAGGACAAAGGTTATGCCCCTACCGGAAGAGCCCCAGAGAAAGAGTTACCCTGAAGATTTGAGCAGACCGACGCCGTCAACCCAAAGGATGGAGTACCTGAGTTTTGATGGAACCGTATCCATGTTCTTAAGTGTGGTAGCACACGTGGCCACACCAATCAGTGGATTTGTTAGAAGACCCCCAAACCCTAACCTATTTCTTGCTAGCCTCTCCGAATCTCGAGGACGAGATTCATTTTAAGTGTGGTAGGTTTGTAACATCCCAAAATTCTAAATTTTGGAATGTTATAATAAATAGATAGATTTGATTGTTGTTTGATGTGCTGTGTGAAATTGAGTGAAATTTGAAACTTTTGAAAGTTAAATGAGAGGGAATAAAATGACTTTCCCAAAACTTTCAATTTGCCTTTTGATCTCCGAGGGAATTCAAATCCTTTTCAAGACAAAACCCTAGAGTGAAGATAATATGACTTCTTCCATTTATTTTAAATGATAAAGGGCTTTGAAAGGATTTTGAATTTCATCCTCGAAATATTTTTAATTCAGAAACTTTAAGCAACTCAATGATTTTCCCGAGAGAAGATAAAATGACTTCTTCAAATTATAGGAAATATGAGTTGGAAGTTTTTCTCAAACTTTCTGCAACTCAATTTCAAATATTGAGTTATTTGGTTTTTATTCAAATTATTTTTCTCCAAAAATAAATTACATGGAAAATAGGGTAACATGATTCCATACAGCAGAAAATTGGAGATAAATAAATTTGAAGTCTTTTTGGTATTTAAAAAAAAAGATTTTTTATTGGTTTTTATTACAACAGTAGGACTCTTTGATTTATTAGAATTTGTGGGCATTTTATTTTGCTGTAGAAAAATGTTCATGTTGTAGGAAAACTTTTTCTGAAAATTTTGATATATTATATGCCTATTTAATATTCTTATTAATTTGGATTTTATTATTATGTTTGTCTGGATTTTGTTAAAAAAAGTTTTTTCTCTGGACCGAACCGGCCCAGCCAACTAGGCTAGGCCAGCCGGCCCAGCGCGCCGCTCGCCCCGTCGTCCCCGAGCTCGAACTCTCGTCCGAGTACGGCAACCGCCGCCGCCATGGACGCCGTGCTCCCAGCGGACTCCTCGCCGCTGCCCCCTTCTCCACGTCTTCCCTCGCCCCTCTCTGCCTATATAAGGCCGCCGCCCGAGCCCGTTTCGCCCCTCCTCTCGCGCATCCCGCCTCCGCCGTCGCGCAGAGCCGCCGCCGCCGCTTTTGCCGCCGCCGCCGCTGCAGATTGCCGCTAGCCGACGCCGGCGCTCGCTGCCCCGCGCCGCCCCACCCCCTCGCGCTGCCGAGCCGCCGCGCCGCACCCGAGCCGCCGCCGCTGCCCCAGCCGGAGCCGCCGGAGCTCACCGCCGGCGGGATCCGACGACCCGCGCCCGAACCGCCCCGATCCACCGGTTCTTCTTCGAACCGCGGTGAACCGGTAAAAACCATTAAAACCCCGGTCCAGTTTATTTTGTTAGATTAGGTTTTTCTTCGGTTTTGTTTTTTTATTAGTTAGATCTATTTAGAGATCGTTCGCTATTTAGGGTTCAGTAGTGAACGTTCGCTCTTTAACTTTTTCTTTTTCTGTTTTATTTTTCGGCCAGGGACCTCTCTGTAAATATTTTATTTGCAGTTTAGCCCCTGAACTTTAAACGACCGTAACCTTTTGCTCGTTGGTCCGAATCTAACGAAAACATGCCCACGTCTTCATTACGATCCCCTCTTTCCGGTAAAACAACTTAAACATGTTTTTGAAAGTTTTAAAATTTGAATTCAACTAGTTTTAGATTTAAACTTGTTTTGATCATAACTTGAGTTTTATAACTCCGTTTTAGTTGATTCTTTTTGCAAATCGAAGCTCTTGACCTAAACTTTCTGATAAGGCCAAATTCACATAATTTTGGTACTGTTGGAAATTGTTTTATGTTTCAAGAGTCATTCATTTTGTTTTCGAAGTTTTCCAAAGTGTTTATTTGTTCTGTCCGATCTCTCTGAGTGATTGCTTATGTGTGGTTACCATTGCTTGCTTACGATAGATTGATCGGAGTGTGACGAGTAGAGCTATCACGAGTTCTGAGTGCGAATCATCTACATCGTTAGTACAAGGCAAGTTCACACTTTGATCATATTTTCCAATACCCAGTTTTCATTGCATTAGTTATATCCTCAAACACATTGCATCAGTAGGATCTCTTAACTTGTGGGACTGGGAAGTAGATTGAGGTAGAACCTATTACCTGCATTATTTTCAAACCCTTGGGAGTTACTTCTACGCTATGCTTAGGTTATCATGCTATGCTCATAGACGTGGTTTGGGTTTGAGTGAAATCCATGACAGATGTGAGTTGTTAATTAAGATTTCAACTTAAGGTGGCTACTTGAATACACATCTGGGTGGATTGGTTGGGGCACCCTGGGAGTGAACCAGTGGATTGCCCGGACACCTCGTGATGCCAGTGTTGTCCTAGGAAATCCCGGGGTTCCGTGTGATTGTCCTATTGGAATGCCACCCATGCTCAAAGGGATCATATAATATTTTCATGCCTAAAAACTTCCATGTGCAACCACATGGCAATATGGGCTCTGGCATAGTTGAGTAAGTTGTGGGAAACCTTTCCATGATGGGCTAGCAGATGTAGAGGGATTGTAGGTGTACTGGCCTATCTATCTGGTTAAGGGGACCTCTTCGGAAAGACTATGTCTCGGTCATCCGTTTCTCAAACACCATGCAGTGCGAGAAACCAAACGGAGGCGATCGAGTCTTGTGGGAAAAGTGCACAAACCTCTGCAGAGTGTACAAACTATTCATGAGTAGTCGTGTCCCCAGTTATGGACATCTTTGAGTATCTAGAAGTGGATTATTTGTTGATCTCAACACTCTATTTAATTAACTTGTTGGGTTAATGATAACTTTAATTTGGGATTGAGTTGGAGGTACCTTCTCAATGATTTTCAACTACCATGATAGTTAAAATAAAATTTATTCCTTTGTTGTAGGGAAAAATTGGCTTTACGCAAAAACTTTAACCTTACAGCCTCCACCAGCCAAATATGCATGTAGTTGTAGGACTTGTTCATTATCATTACAGTGTGAATTTGCCAGTACATTCAATGTACTGACCTACATGGCTGCAACGTATCATGTTGCAGGAGTTATTCGACGAGTAAGTGTTACGTTAGGGTTGCGATGTCTACACTCAACTTTGCCGTTGGTGTTGATGGGAATCCACAACCTTTGTTGCTTCCGCTATGATTGATTGAGGTAATAGTATTTATGTTACTTAATACATGTGATTTACCTCTGTTATAAATCCTCGAGTACTGTGTGTGTCAGCATACCGATCCAGGGATGACACTTACGCACAGAGACTTGATCCATTCGGGTCGGGTCGCTACAATGGAGAATGTGACTTGATGAAATTCCCATGTGCCCTCAAGAACACTTTTCTTATTATAAGAAACTATTTTGGCTTGTCCTTTGCCACAAAAGAACTGGCTACGTTGCTGTTACCGTTATTTGCTCGTTACAAATTATCTTGCTATCAAACTACCTGTTACGGACAAATTCAGTGCTTGCAGACATTACCTTGCTGGAAACTACATGTCATTTCCTTCTGCTCCTCGTTGGGTTCAACACTCTTACTTATTGAAAGGACTACGATTGATCCCCTATACTTGTTGGTCATCAAGACTCTTTTCTAGCGCCGTTGCCAGGGATTGAAGCGCTCTTGGTAAGAAAAAATTATTATTACATGCTGAAATTTACTGTCACTTGTCACTATGGAGAACAATCCTTTGAGGGGTTTGTTTGGGGTATCTTCACCTCGAGCAGAAGCATAATTAATTGCCCCTCAACCTGCTGGACCTACATAAAATGTTGAATATGAAATTACTTCGGGTATGATAGATCAACTGCTAGATAATCCTTATGCATGAGATGGAGCCAGACATCCTGATATGCATTTGATATATGTGGAAGAAATTTGTGGATTATTTAAGCTTGTAGGTTTACCCGGAGATGAAGCTAATAAGAAGGTTTTCCCTTTATCTTTGAAGGGAAGAACATTGGTGCTTTATGCTTCATATTATTATCCAATGATGTATTGCCATCCTATGATGTCTGAGTAGATTTTTGTTGTCCTATCGGTGATTGTGAATTGCTATGATTGATTTAATTTGCTTGTGGTTATGTTGCTGTCCTTTGGTGCCCATCATATGAGCGCGCGCGTGGATCACACCATAGGGTTAGTTGTATGTTGATAGGACTACGTATTGGAGGGCAAGAGTGACAGAAGCTTCAACCTAGCGTAGAAATTGATGCATACGAGATTGAAGGGGGACCAATATATCTTAATGCTATGGTTGGATTTTACCTTAATGAACGTTAGTAGTTGCAGATGCTTGCTAATAGTTCCAATCATAAGTGCATAGAATTCCAAGTAAGGTATGACATGCTAGCAGTGGCCTCTCTCACATAAAACTTGCTATCGGTCTAGTAACGTAGTCAATTGCTTAGGGGCAATTTCGCAACACCTACCACCACTTTTCCACACTCGCTATCACTAATTTTATTGCTTCTTTATCTTAACAGCCCCTAGTCTTTATTTACGTGCTCTTTATATTATTGCAAACCTATCCCACAAAAACTACAATGTACTTCTAGTTTCATACTTGTTCTAGGTAAAGCGAACGTCAAGCATGCGTAGAGTTGTATCGGTGGTCAATAGAACTTGAGGAAATATTTGTTCTACCTTTAGCTCCTCGTTGGGTTCGACACTCTTACTTATCGAAAGAGGCTACAACTGATCCCCTATAATTATTGGTTATCAAGTATCACCCCCTATTAAAGAAGAAATCAAAGAACCAGTAGTTGCTAAAGAAGAGACTATCATTTACAATGTTGATCCAGTTGTTCCTACTACTTATATCGAGAAACCACCTTTTCCTGTTAAGATAAAGGAGCATGCTAAGGTTTCAACTATGGTTTGTAGAAGTAATATTAAAGCACCTAAACCCCGTGAGTAAATCAAAGTAGAACCTAGTGTTGCTATGGTTAAGGATCTCTTGGTCGATAATGTTGATGGGCATGTTATTTACTTAATTGGTGAAGCAGCAAGAATTGGTAAACCCGATACAAAGGACAAACATAGACCTATTGTAGGCATGCCCGTTGTCTCTGTTAAAATAGGAGATCATTGCTATCATGGCTTATGTGATATAGGTGCTAGCGTAAGTGCTATTCCTTTTACCCTCTATCAAGAAATTATGAATGGCATAGCACCCGCTGAAATAGAAGACATAGATGTTACTATTAAACTTGCCATTAGAGATACCATGACTCCACTTGGGATTGTTAGAGATGTTGGGGTCTTGTGTGAAAAAACAAAATAACCTATTGATTTTTTAGTCCTTGGTTCCCCACAAGATGACTTTTGTCCCATAATATTTGGTACATCTTTCTTGAACACCGTCAATGCTACAATAGACTATACTAAACAAACTATCAATGTTAGCTTCGGTGATGAGTCTCATGAGTTTAATTTTTCCAAGTTAGTAGAAAACCTCATAAAAAAGAATTGCCCAATAAAGATGAAATAATTGATCTTGCTTCTATTGCTGTACCTCCTACTGATCCTTTAGAGCAATATTTGTTAGACCATGAAAATGACTTACATATGCATGAAAGAAATGAAATAGATATAATTTTCTTTGAAAAACAACCTCTGCTTAAGCACAACTTACCTACTGAAACTCTAGGAGGTCCTCCTCCACCTAAAGGTGATCCTGTGTTTGAATTAAAGCAATTGACTGACACTTTGAAATATGATTATCTTGATGAGAAAAAGATATATCCTGTTATTATTAGTGCTAACCTTTCAGAACATGAAGAAGAAAGATTATTGAAAATTCAGAGGAAGCACCGAGCTGCTATTGGATATACTCTTGATGGTCTTAATGGCATTAGTCCCACTCTATGTCAGCACGAGATTAATATGGAACCTGATGCTAAACCCGTTGTTGATCACGAACGTCGGTTAAATCCGAAGATGAAAGAAGTGGCAAGAACGGAAATATTAAAACTTCTGGAAGAAAGTATAATCTATCCTATAGCTGATAGTAGATGGGTAAGTCCTGTTCATTGTGTCCCGAAGAAGGGAGGTATTACTGCTGTTCCCAATGATAAAAATGAACTTATTCCACAAAGAATAGTAATGGGCTATCTATACCTATACTAATTTGAGACTCCCTAGAAATTACCACGTTAATTAGAAATTAAGAGCCGTTCATCTATGTGGGGCCGAATTATAACGGTTTAGATTAACCCTTATAATTCCTCGCTAAAATCTTCTTTGTTCGGCAGAAAAAATAAGACCACATACATTTCTCGGTTAGAAGATGCAAAACTAGGACCTGATTTGATGGGTACATTAGCCTCCACGTTTAATCCCATAAAGTTAAAATCACACTATAGCTATCAGATTCAGTTTATTTTCTTTAAACGTCTCAGATCGTTGTCCTTGCTCTCCTGTTTCCCAATCTCTCTCCTGTCTAATGATAATCGATCTCTCCCTACCTGGCGACATCTCTCCTCTCAATGTCTCCATATCACGCCACCTCCTCCTCTACATCTTCTCTCTCTCCACCCTCTATGAGATCTATGTTGCGTTCCAGCCGGAAGGAATTATCAAGTGCATGTCCGATCAAGGTCGTGTACGTGCAGCTCTAACGAGATATGCGTTGTGTTTCCAACCACAGAGATTGATCAAGTTCATTATCCAATCAAAGTTTGGGAACGTCCATGTTCAAAAGAGGAGCCAACATGTACGTGCATCTCGCCGGATGAGCTTTCGCGTGATCAGCCAGAAGGAAGTATCAAGAGCATGTCCGATCAAGGTCGTGTACGTGCACCTCTAATGAGATATGTGTTGCCTTTGCAGCCCCAGAGATTGATCAAGTTCGTGGTCCAATCAAAATTTTTGTACGTGCATGTTCAAAAGAGGAGACATCATGTACGCACATCTCGCCGGACGAGCTTCCGCATGATCGCGTGGAGAAGGAATCAAGGCAACTTGCTTGGTCGTTGTTGACCGTTCGACGCTGCCGACCAATATGTGCACCGTTCTATTGCTGTTGATCATACCTCACATCGGCACACGCACCTCCTTCCTCTTATATATTTTGTGCTACTCTGCTGTATCTCCTCAGGGCGAAGGTTTGACCATGATGGGTAGGTTCTCCTCCAAAGTGTTGTTGGCAATGCTCTTCATCAAGATACCCACCAGCTAGCCCTTCCATCTATCACCATAGCACACCCAGCTGATTGAACTATCCAGGAATTCCCCGTACCCTAATCTAGGTCTGATCATCTTGCCAATAGCTTTCTCGCACGTCAGGTCTCGCCATTGTTCTGTTCTTCTGTATGCATCTCCTTTGCATGCGAGGCTCCAATCTTTGCAAAGGCTCGGCTCCCAGGTAGCTTTTGTTTCAAACCTAGGTATTATATTACATTTTTTTGTATCTAAATATGATAATAATTTTGTTCTTATAGTATAAGTATATTTTATTAATTATTAACCGACGAATGTTGGCTGCAGTCTACCTATGATCCAATCTTTTAGCATTGATCCTGATTGCCATCTATTGATTTTTAAGTGTTGATGCTGGTTGTCCACTTGAAATTGTTTCTACCAACTCTGTGCTACTCTGCAAACACCGAACTTGACTTGAGACCCTTTGTTGATGAATCTAACAGTGATTTATGATTATCTTTATCAACTTAGTTGCTACTATGGGCATTCACTACACACCGAACTTGAATAAAAGGTCTCTGCTGATTAATCTGCAGGTGCTTGAATACCATTACGTGTATAACGTCCATGTTTGAATGATTGAAGATTGATCGAAGTATGCTTTTACTCTTTCTTCTCAAGGTGCCCTGAGTGAGTGCCGTACTAGAAAGGTGAGGTGTGGTCATGGGTTTTAGGTTCAAAGATGGTAGTCAGAATTACGCGAAGATGTCTTCATGGACCTGCATGCGTACTTAAGTAGCATTAAAAGCAATTAACTATTCAAACTTATTTTCCAACCATATATTGTGCTACCATGGTCATGTTTATTCAATCCAAATTGCATGTTTTGTAGTTTACTTGTGGGCATAAAGACCATGTAAAACTGTGTGATGCAACCAACTTAAGCACTGAATCAGTTGTTTTAGACTCGACTTTGTCTGGACATTCTGGAAGTTAGTCATGTGATCTCTAAGGTTTTCCGTCATGCTCGACTGATTCATCTTAATTTCTTATTGGATGGAGACTTACTTTTCTGATGTTTTGTGCTCATAATAATCGTTTACAGAAGGAGAGAATTAATTCTTCAGATATAGCAGTACATTATGCGTGTCAGAACAGTGGTAAGATTTCCAAGGTCGTCAACAAGAGTTTTATTTATACTACTACAAGTGCTTAATTGTGCATGTAAGATATCGTTAAAGGTAAGGTATGACCTATTTATGTGTTAATTGTGCGTGTGTGATCTACTTATGTAGGCTCATTTGTGTTATTAGAATGGTAAGCTATCCAAGGTTAGAACAAGATTTCCAAGGTCATCAACAAGTGTCTTTGTTGTTAACTGTGCGTGTATGATCTATTTATCCAGGGCCATTGACACGCGGGCTTACATAACATGTAAAATTGAGTGCTACCTTCTTGAAGCAAACATAGGTTGTTTTCTTACATTCATATTTTCAATTGGACTCCAAGTTCTCTTGACATCCTGAAAGTTAGTCATGTGGTCACTTTGGTTTTACCCACATGCTCTCTTTACTAATTCTTCTTAATTTTTTATGTCATGGAGCCTTAAAGTTTTAAAAGTTTTGAGCTCAAAATAATCGTTTTACAGATGGGGACTATTGGGCATAGATGGTACATGATGTGCGTGAGCACAATGGTAATATTTCCAAGGTCGTCAACATGAGTGTGATTCATACTACTACAAGTGTTCCACATGATGTGGTCAAAGTTAGCCTCGGAAAAGGTATTAGGCCCTATATATGTGTATAGATGGAGTACAATTATTTGATCAGATACAAAGAAAATCATAGCAATTATAACATTTTAGATAAATAGCATTTTGTTGATTTAGTATTCATTTACCCTGGGTATGCTTCTCTAAATAATTGTTGTACCTAAGCACACATGCATTCTCTACCTTGGCACATGTTCCTTATTTGATAACCCGGACAGTCCAAGTTCTATGGAGTTGCCTTTTTGAAACAAGAAATATTGATACATTGGAATTAAAACTAGCAAAAGGATATGAATTTCTGCCTCCGAGCAGGTTCCATCTAATGGACGTGTGAAGATATATTTCAATATTCATATTTATTTATATCCTTATGAAAAATATTGTTTGCGTTATTTTCATGGGTTATGACCCTATACCAGTTGGTAGAGCTGGCCACTATATGCAGCAACATTTGTGTAACTCGATCATGTGCATGTGGATAGCTCTTACATAGTTTCTTTGATACCTTCGTATTCTCCATTTAATAAACTTCACTTAAAATTCGAAGTTATCCATTTTAGAAAAATGTATCCCGTGCGAATGCACGGGTTCACGACTAGTAGAATGGTAATTGATTTCATAAAATTAAACAAAGCAACTAGAAAAGATCATTACCCTCTACCGTTTATTGATCAAATGCTAGAGAGATTATCTAAGCACACACACTTTTGCTTTCTTGATGGATATTCTGGTTTCTCTCAAATACATGTCTCACAACCTGATCAAGAAAAGACCATTTTTACTTGTCCCTTTGGAACCTATGCTTATAGACGTATGCCTTTTGGTTTATGCAATGCACCTACTACATTTCAAAGATGTATGACTGCTATAATTCTCTGATTTTTGTGAAAAGATTGTTGAGGTTTTCATGGATGACTTTTCTGTCTATGGGAAGTCTCTTGATGATTGTTTAAGCAATCTTGATCGAGTTTGGTAGAGATGTGAGCAAACTAATCTTATCTTGAATTGGGGTAAGTGCCACTTTATGGTTAACGAAGGTATTGTTTTGGGCCATACAATTTCTGAAAGAGGTATTGAGGTGGACCAAGCTAAGGTTGATGCAATTGAGAAAATGCCATGTCCTAAAGATATTAAAGGTATTCGTAGTTTCCTTGGTCATGCTGGTTTCTATAGGAGATTTATGAAAGACTTTTCTAAAATTTCTAGGCCTTTTACACATCTTTTGCAAAAGGATATTCTATTTGTTTACGATGATGATTGTGTAGAAGCCTTTGAAACACTCAAGAAAGCCCTAGTTTCTGCACCTATTGTTCGACCACTTGATTGGAACTTGCTTTTTGAAATCATGTGTGATGCTAATGACTATGATGTTGGTGTTGTTCTAGGACAAAGAGTTGATAAGAAACTAAATGTTATTCACTATGCAAGTAAAACTCTAGACAGCGCACAAAGAAATTATGCTACTACTGAAAAAGAACTTCTAGAAGTTGTGTTTGCTTGTGATAAATTTAGATCCTATATTCTGGACTCAAAAGTAATTGTTCACACTGATCATGCTGTTATAAAATATCTTATGGAAAAGAAAGATGCTAAACCTAGACTCATTAGGTGGGTTATTTTGCTACAAGAATTTGATTTACACATTACTGATAGGAAAGGAGCTGAGAACCCCGTAGCTGATAACTTGTCTAGGTTGGAAAATATTGTTGTTGACCCACTACCTATTGATGACAGTTTTCCTGATGAGCAATTGGCTGCAATAAATGTTTATAATATCACACCTTGGTATGCTGACTATGCTAATTATATTGTTGCTAAATACATACCTCCTAGCTTAACTTACCAACAAAAGAAAAAAAATCTTTTATGATTTAAGACATTCCTTTTGGGATGACCCACATCTTTATAAAGAAGGAGTACATGGTATTATTAGACGGTGTGTACCTGAGCATGAACATGAACAAATCCTACAGAAATGTCACTCCGAAGCTTATGGAGGACATCATGCGGGAGATAGAATTGCTCACAAGGTATTACAATCAAGTTTTTATTGGCCTACTATCTTCATGGATGCTCGTAAGTTACTCTTATCTTGTGATGAATGTCAAAGAAAAGGTAATATCGGTAAGCTTCAAGAAATGCCTATGAATTATTCACTTTCTATGGAACCATTTGGTGTTAGGGGATTTGATTACATGTGACCTTTTCCTTCCTCTAATGGGTATACTCATATTCTGGTTGCTGTTGATTATGTTACTAAGTGGGTAGAAGCTATTCCAAATAGTAGTGCTGATCACAACACCTCTATTAAAATGCTTAAGGAAATTATTTTCCCAAGGTTTGGACTCCCTAGATATTTAATGACTGACAGTGGTTCACACTTTATTGATGGTGCTTTCCGTAAAATGCTTGCCAAGTATGATGTTATCCATAGAAGCACCCCCTATCATCCTCAATCTAGTGGTCAAGTTGGACTTAGCAATAGAGAAATATAATTAATATTAAAAAAGACCATCAATAGGTCTCGAAAGAATTGGTCCAAGAAATTGGATGATGCGCTTTGGGCCTACAGAACAGTTTATAAAAATCCTATGGGTATGTCTCCTTATAAAATGGTTTATGGAAAGGCTTGTCATTTACCTATTAAGTTAGAACATAAAGCATATTGGGATATTAAAGAACTTAACTATGATTTCAAATTTGCCAATGAAAAGAGGTTATTTGATATTAGCTCTTTAGATGAATGGATAACCCAAGCCTATGAAAATGCCAATCTTTTCAAAGAAAAAGTTAAGAGGTGACATGATAAAAGAATCCAAAAGCGGGAATTCAAAGTGGGTGAATATTTTTTATTGTACAACTCTCATTTTAGATTATTTGCAGGAAAACTTCTCTCTAAACTGGAAGGACCTTCTGTTATCGAAGATGATTATCATTCTGGAGCCATCAAAATAAAGAATGATGAAGGTACAAACCCGAAGGTGGTCAATGGTCAAAGAATCAAACATTACATCTCAGGTACGCCTATTAATATTGAAAGCAATATTATTCAAACCATGACAACGGATGAACATATAAAAGAAACCTTCCGGAACACTCCAAAATCTTGAAATAAATGAGGAACGTGATATGGTAAGTAAACAGACTCAAAAAAATCCGTAATTATTTTTTTGTCAGTTTTGGTATATTAGAAAAATCAGGAAAATAAGAAGCAAAGAGGAAGTGGGAAAAAGACACCAGGGCGCGCCTGGCTTGCCAGGCATGCCCATGTGGGTTGTGCCCACCTCGGGTACCTTCCGGATTCCTTTTTCTCCTGGTTGCTTGTTTCCAAAGATTAAAAAAAAATCTTTATATACCGCCCGAACCTATTAACCACCATATCGCGGAGAAATCCTCTGTTCTTCTTTCTTGCTATTTTCTGACAGATCTAGATCATCATGGCTGCTCCGAGCTCCTCCAAGGACAAGTTCTTCGAGAGGGTAATTAACCCCTACTTGTCGGAGGTGTTGAAGCACCCTCAATCCATTGAGATGCATGAGGGGGTGCTCCACATCCGAGACGTCCAGGGACCCAAGGGGAAGGGAACCATGGAAGCCAGGCTTGAAGCCTTGGAGTAAGAAGTCTTCAAGTGCAAAGGGATGGTGGAGCATGGACTTGATGCCAACCACTACATGATTACGGGTTTCACCTGCGATCACAAGGTGGATGGCCAGACCATGAAGGATGTCATCTTCGCCCTCATCGAGCGGATCAACTTTCAACAAAGCCAAATCTATGATCTCAAAAACCATGTCTTTGTATATGAGGCAAGGTTCAAAGCTATGAGTTTGGCTGCCAGTTGCAGGACTCGTGAGACTCTTGTTTAAGCTTATGATGGTGAGCCACTGCCATGGAAGCTAGAAGACAAGCTCGCTATCACCTCATCACCACCACCAACACCTTCTTCACCACCAAAGGAGAATTGAGTATCGGGTATGGGCACTCCCCTTGGCTTGAGCCAAGCTTGGGGGAGTTGCCCCGGTATTGTATCACATCATTATCTTTTGCCTTTATCTACCATAGTTCAATCTTTAGTTATCTTTTGCATTAGTTGAATAAGAGTCTAGTTTGATATTTCTTTGAAAGTTTCATTAGCTATCTATCTATGTAATCGTTTGCGAGATATAATAAAGTTTAGTTTTAGTTTTGCTTTCTTTACTTCCTTGTTGCAATAAAAAGAAAGGAAATAAATGAAAAATATCATATGCTAATCTTATGGTAAGTAATGACATCACATAAGGAAAAGTATAAGTAGTAAAGTTTATTGGAGATAGACAAACATAGCATTGGTCAATGCTGCAATTCATGAAAGAATTAATAAGGGAAGAGAAGACTCACATGCAAATATACTATCTTAGCCATCTTTTGTGATTGTGAGCCCCCATCAAAATATTATATGCCAAAATGGTTGACGTTGGACAAGGAAGACAATGTAATGACTTATGTTTTCTCATATTCACATATAAGTTATATTGTCATAGATCCTTTAACATGTGGTGCTTGCTCAATATCTTTTCTAGACAAAAATTCCGCACTAAGTAGAGATACTACTTGTGCATCCAAAAACCCTTAAACCCAAATATTTTTCAAGAGTCCACCATACCTACCTATGGATTAAGTAAGATCCTTCAAGTAAGTTGTCATCGGTGCAATAAGGCAATAAAAATTGCTTCTAAATGTGTTAGATCATTTAGTGTAAGAGAAAATTGAGTATTGTACGAACTTGTGATGGAAAAATAATAAAGGCGACAAACCGCATAATAAAGGTTGCTATCATAAGGGGCAATATAACATGACGTTCTTTTGCACTAAGAGATCGAGCATACAGCCAAAAGAGTGCATGGCAACCTCTGCTTCCCTCTGCGAAGGGCCTATCTTTTTACTTTATGTATTTACTTTTATGCAAAGATCCAAAATATTTCTCTCTTTCCCATTTTATTTTATCTTTTGGCAAGCATCATGTTGTCAGGAAAGATCTAGGCACATATATCCAGTTGAATATGGGAGAGCTTGAATTATTATTGTTGACATCACCCTGAGGTGAATGCGTTGGTTGGCGAAACCATAAGCCCCTATCTTTCTATGTGTCCGGTTGAACCTTTTTGCTCATGTGTATGTGGTGAGTGTTAGCAATCATAGAAGATGATACGTCTCCGTCGTATCTATAATTTTTGATTGTTTCATGCAAATATTATTCAACTTTTACATACTTTTGGCAACAATTTATATGATTTATTTGGACTAACTTACTGATCCAGTGCCCAGTGACAGCTCCTGTTTTTTTGCATGTTTTTGTATCATAGAAAATCCATATCAAACGAAGTCCAAACGCGATAAAAATTTACGGTGAATATTTTGGAATATATGTGATTTTTAGGAGGTGGAACCAAAACAAACGGGGGCCCGTAGTGCCCACAACCCACCAGGGCGCACCACAGGGCTCGGGCGTGCCCTGGTGTCTTGTTCCCTCCTCGAACGTCGGTTGGGGCCCTTCTCCTAGCACAAGAAATCTAATATATGGATACAAATCGTGTTAAAATCTCAGCGCAAACGGAGTTACGGATCTCCGGGAATTTAGTAAACGGTGAAGGGCCAGATCTGGGGGACGCGAAACAAAGAGAAACAGAGAGACAAATCCAATCTCGGAGGGGCTCTCGCCCCTCCTATGCCATGGAGACCATGGACCAGAGGGGTAACCCTTCTCCCACATAGGGAGGCAGCCAAGGAAGAATAAGAAGGAGGGGGGCTCTCTACCCCTCGCTTCCGGTGGCGCCGGACTGCCACTGGGGCAACGATCGAGACGGCGATCTACATCAACAATCTTGCTGCCGTCCACACCAACTCTCTCCCCATCATTGCAGCGGTGTAACACCTCTTTCCCCCATTGTAATCTCTACTTAAACATGGTGCTCAACTCCATATATATTTCCCAATGATCGACGGTTATCCTATGATGTTTGAGTAGATCCGTTTTGTCCTGTGGGTTAATCGTGATCTTGGTTGGTATGATTGTATATTTTATTTATGGTGCAATCCTACAGTGCCCTCCATTCTCGTGCAAACGCAAGGGGCCCCACTGTAGGGTGTTTCAATATGTTCGTGGTTCGCTTATGGTGGGTTGCGAGAGTGATAGAAACTTAAACCCGAGTAAGGGGGGTATGCCGTATGGGAGTAAAGAGGACTTGATACTTAATGCTATGGTTGGGTTTCATGACCTTAATGATCTTTAGTAGTTGCGGATGCTTGCTAGAGTTCCAATATAAGTGCATATGATCCAAGTAGAGAAAGTATGTTAGCTCATGCCTCTCCCTCATATAAAATTGTAAGAATGGTTACAGGTACTTTTTATTGATTGCCTAGGGACAAATATCTTTCTTGTTGACAAAAGCTATCTACTAAAATGCTAACTTATTTGATCTTTATCTACACAGCCCCTACTTTCTATTTACGTGCTCTTTATTATCTTGCAAAACTATCCCAAAGTACTTCTAGTTTCATACTTGTTCTAGGTAAAGCAAACGCCAAGGGTGCGTAGAGTTGTATCAGTGGTTGGTAGAACTTGAGGGAATATTTGTTCTGCCTTTAGCTCCTTGTTGGGTTCAACACTCTTACTTATCGAAAAAGGCTACAAATGATCCCCTATACTTGTGGGTTATCAAGACCTTTCTCTGGCGCCGTTGCCGGGGAGTTATAGCGTGGGGTGAATATTCTCGTGTGTGCTTGTTTGCTTTATCACTAAGTAGTTTTTATTTTGTGCTCTTGTTTTCTATCTTTAGTTATGGGTAGAAAATGTAAAATACCAAAAATAATAGTTGTACATACTGAACCAATGGTTGAAGAACCACCCAACATATATCATACTGCTGAAGCTTTTTACTTGGACCATCTTCGATCCGTTTTTGCTCGTGCTGAAAACCCAACTAGCTTAGTTGAGGGAAAATCATTAGAAGAGCATGCTTGTTTTGTGTGACACCGTTTATCTGAAAAAGGGAAACATTTATAACATCAAATTAATACTATGCAATGGTATGCTAGGAATTTATGTGACATATATGATGTTACTTGTTGTTCTGAAGACCCTAAGAAACACCATCCCTACCAATGTGAGTTTATTGATAATGGAATCGTATCTTCTTATGCCAAAGGTGTTTATAATTACTTTGATATTGAACAAATTGAAGAATTTGTTGCCTTTAAGGGTGCTTATGAAATTGCTTCTTTGATTGAAGAGTATGATTGTACTCTCTACAAATCTATTTTTTTGCCATACTTAAATATTGCTATGATAATTATGCTTCTAATGCTTATTTTAAACCATATATTGAGGACTCCTCTGCTATCCAAGAAGAGAAAAATATTTTGAGTAGTCTATGGAAGAAGAAATTAATGACATTGTGAGCTCATTGGATGAAAAAGATGAGGATGAGAGCGAAGAACAAAATGAGGAAGAGCGGATTGATCACCCGTTCCCACCTTCTAATGAGAGTAACTCTTTATCCCATACATTGTTTAATCTCCCTTCGAATTTACCGAAGGGTGAATGCTATGATAATTGTTATGACCCCGTTGATTCTTTTGAAATATCCCTTTTTGATGATGCTTGCTATGTTTGTGGCCAAGATGCCAACATGAATTATGCTTATGGAGATGAACTTGCTATGGTTCCTTATATTAAGAATGAAATTGTTGCTATTGCACTCACACATGATAGTCCTATTATCTTTTTGAATTCTCCCGACTACACTATATCGGAGAAGTTTGCACTTATTAAGGATTATATATTTTTTGACTATATACTTATTAAGGATTATATTGATGGGTTGCCTTCTACCGTTGCACATGATAATTTTGATGAATGTAATATGCATGTGCTTGCTGTTCCTACTTGCAATTATTATGAGAGAGGAACTACATCTCCGCCTCTCAATATTTCCAACATGATAGAATTGCAAAAAATTTCTTATACTATGCATTGGCCTTTACTTGATGTGCATGAATTGTTCTTGTATGACATGCCGATGCATAGGAAGAGAGTTAGACTTTGTTGTTACATGACACATATCACTTTGTGCTCACTACTAAATGCCAAATCATTGCTAGTTAAAATTGGCTTTGATATACCTTGGGATCCGGGTGGATTCATTACTTGCACTTTGTCGGTGTACAAAAAGAGGGGTACACTTTTTGTACCCCTATGACTGTGCACGGGCAGTCTGAGCCACGGTGCCATCGCACCAAGCACGGCAAGGGAGGCAAGACGGAGCAAGACTGAAGCTAGATGGATACTGGAGCGACGCCAAGAACAAGACCACAAAGAGCAAGGGGACGAAGCGGTTTTCCCCGGCAAGATCCTTGCCGGGGCCTGCTCTGGCAGCCCCGGCAAGACCCTTGCCGCGGCAGCTCGCCCCCCCGCCTACGGAGCGAATCACCCTTGAGTCCACCACCCCCATGGGGGGAGGATTCGGTAGATATCCCCGTGGTGGCATGCAGATCTTTGTGAAGACCTTCAAGATCAGATACAAGGTAAGAAGACGACGACCCTTGGCGGGATCCCAGCCAAGGGGATCCACAAGGCCCCCGGCAAGCACCTTGCTGGGGATGACAGCAGGCGCCGCGGCAAGACCCTTGCCGGGGACACCCACGGGGCCACCATAAGGCCCGTGCCAACTGGGTCTCCACCGACCCACACAGCTGCCGACCCAACCAGCTGGACAGGCTCCTGCGTGGAAACCCACAGGTCTTCGTGGAGGCCCGAGGCGACCAGGAGGAGGATTCGGCTTTTCGGAACCCCTCACGACTCTTTTGGAGCTCCTCGTTAGCTGAAGAACACCAACATATAATCCACCAAAGCAGGAGTAGGGTTTTACGCATCTTTGCGGCCCGAACCTGGGTAAAGGAATCTTGTCCCGATCGTTAGATCCGCTCTTCTCTCAACCCCGCGCTCCGCAACCGTAGTAGGGATTCTTGTGATCCCATAGGTGTCGATCCAAATACACCGACATCTTTGGCGCGCCAGGTAGGGGGTGCAGTTGTGAGAATCGGCTCTGGTGATTGGCCCGGCCGTCTCTCGTCTCCGTGGCTCTTTGAGGAAGCCAGAAGACTTGTTTTCGAGCGGCTGCAAATAAAAGCTAAGTTACATCGAATTTTGGGTATTTCCATCCTATCATTTAAAGTTATTATCCTCGGAGATGTCATTCCTTGTGCAAAAAGAAACCTGCACGCGGATGGGGCCCTTCCTGATTGGCAACACCTTGTTCTATTTCGAGTCAACTCAACAGTTCCAACGGCTGCGTTGAAACGGTAGGGTAACCTTCCGCGATTGACAAAGCTCCCGACTCTGACTCGAGTCAAACTCGACAGTTCAAGCGGCTGCGTTGGGAGCGGCAAGGTAGCAGACCCTTCCGCAATTGGCAAAGTTCTCGACTCTGACTTGAGTCAAACTCGACAGTTCGAGCGGCTGCGTTAAGAGCGGTAAGGTGACAAACCCGGTAGCACGCTCACCCGGCAGGCCAATGGGGACCCGTCCCCAAGACGCCGGTTGGGTATTTCGTGCCGGCAAGCCTACCCAGTTAACATAGGGTGGAAACACAGGGAGGCAGCAAACAGGAAGATAACATGCATGTTTCTGAAGATATTTCAAAGTTATATTACATCATGCCATCGCCGCGGTTCTAACTAAAGATAAAATTTGTCTTGGGCATGAACTCGCAGCGGCAAAGAAGAACGGGATATCTAATCCCGGCGCTGGCCCTCCACCCTCTTGATTTCGTCGATGCGGCTGATGACAGGCTTGATGCGCTCCTTGAGCGCCGTGAGGTTGGCATCCTTCGGCAAGCTGTCCATCGCGGCTTCGAAGTCGAGGGCGGGGTTCCAAAACGCCACCTTGGTGAGGACCTTGGTCATGACTCCCCGGCAGAGCTGTCGGGCCTCCTCGGCAAGCGTAGCCGTTCTGTTGGAGTGAAGACCGGTCAAGGCATTGAGGACGCCCTCGAAAAACAGGGTCTGCTTGGCGTTGACGGACCCGCTCCATACAGGGGCATACCTCACGTTCGGCACCCCCATGAGGGCCAACTGTGAGGTAACCCTGTCGGCGATGTCTTCCAGCCGGCTGATCCACCTGTTCTCCTCCACCACGTATTCCTGGTGGGAGGCGCCCTCGTCTGCCCGCAACTGCTTCTCCTCCTCCAGGCTCTTGGCCAAGGCCCCCTCCCGAGCAGAGCTCTCCGCCAGCGCCTTCTCAAGATTCTCTAGCCTCAGCCTGAGATCTCTGATGGAGCATTGCGCATCGGAGAGCTCCCCAGTCTTGCTGATGACCACTCCCTGTGCTTCTGTCAAGGCGCAGTTGAGTCTGGTCTTCTCGTCAGCCAGCTTGAGGGCCTGCTCCTTCAGCCTGTCCCGTTCCGCTTCTAGCTCTTGTATCTTGCCGGCGTGAGCCAGAGCCTGGGCATCGAGCGCCTCCTTGTGCCTCTGCCCCAGCTCGTGAGTCCGCTGCTCGATAAGGGCCTCAAGCTCCTCATCCTTGCCGCGGAGTGTCGCGGCAAGCTTCGCCTCACACGCGGAGAGGTCCTCCTCCTGTGAATCGAGGGCGGCTTGATGCTGGTTCCGGGCGGCCTCCGCCGCAGCAGCCGAATTCGCCGCCTCTTCCTTGGCCTTCTCGATGGCGGCCATATTCATGATGAGCTCCACGTTGCGCTGAGCCAGATCTTCCTGGGAGACCCTCTGCTCCTCGCGGGACTGGTGGAACCAGGCTTGCGCCTCGGCAACGCGCACCTGGAAGTCCGCCTCTGCCTCGTCCACCGCTGCCATTCTGGACTTAACCTTGTCCAAACGGGCGTGGTAGAGCGCCTGGAGCTTCCGGAAGTTGGCCCCCATGGCCCGGAAGAGCTGCTCCTCTGGGGAGCCGTCGCCGCCGGCGCTCGGTTCTTCGACAACCTCGAGACCGGCGACAGCGAACACCTCGCCGTCGAAGACTTCCTCCCCGACAGGCGCCCGGGAGCTTGACGCCCCGGCAAGGTGGACGAAGAGGTTGTCACTCACCTTTAGATACTTGCCGGGGCCCGGGGTCACGGAGGAAGAGGGCTGGTCATCAGTCGCCTCCTCCTCAGCGGTGGCCTTGTCGGCCTCCCCGGCACCCTTGGCGGCATCCTCGGCAGTCTCGTCCACGACGGCTGCGGCGGCGTCCTTGGCGGCCACTCCGGCGGCGATCTCGTCGGCCTCCGCCGCGGCCTCCTCAGCAACCTCCTCGATGACGGCGTCCACGTCGTCCACATCCGTTGGAGGAGGGCCTGGGCCGTGACGGGGGAAACGAAGTCAAGAAAAAGGACAAGGGAAAAGCAAAGGCGAAAACGAGCAACTCACCGGCACCAGGCTGCGCAGCGGAAGTTCCCTCCCCGCCGGCGTCGGGCGCCGGGGGCGGGCCACCAGCACCCAAGTCCTCCTCCTCCTCCATGCGTGTGGGCTCCGTGCTTGGTGCCCTTGCCGGGGACGCCCCTCGTGGCAGCGTGGTCGATGGGGGTGGCGTGTTGGGAGTAGCCCTCTGCGGCTCCTCCTGCTGCCGCTCCCGTCCTACAGAACCGGCAAGGTTGACGCCTTCAGCATCTAACGCCTACTGCGTGTTGAGCGAGAAAAGGTTGGCGGACTTACGCTGGGGACTGTGCCGGGGGCTGCTGTCGGAGCTGCTCAACACCACGAGTGGTGTTTCTGTGGCCCCGGCCGGGGGCTGGCTGCTCGCTGAAGCCTTGGCCCTCTTCACCCTCTGGGCCAATGTCTCTGCGTCCCTGAAGAAGCAAGGACAAGTTAAGATGAGTGGCATGAGCAAGAGAGATGGGGGTGTTGGTGTACTAAGGTAGGGGTACCCCAGTACCCCAACTTGTGCACGGGCAGTTGCAGCTTCCCACGGCAAGGTTTACTGCGTGCTCGCCGGAGACCTTCCTGCTCCCTATTAAGCCATTCAAAAACAAAGTATACAAGACATAAGACCGAGACCCCGGCAAGAGGAGCTTGCCGGGAAGGCCGTACCAGGCTCGAGACCGCCCCACTAACACAAGACCCTGGCAAGAGGAGCTTGCCAGGAAAACTAGAAGACAACGCCTCGGCGCTATATGCGCCCCGGCAAGGGGCCCGGGGAGCGACAAGCTCCCGGGCCCGGCAAGATCAAGGCCCCGGCAAGGTGCTTGCCGGGGAGGCTGCGCTGTGTGCCCGCGCTCCAGCTCATCGGCCCACGCGTCACCCTGGGGCCTATCCAGGGGCGCGTGGCGGATGGCTGTGCAGCCTGGGGTACACGGTGGCACTCCACGGTGATGGATCCGTCGCCGTGGCGGACGTAGACGCTAAGGCGGGAGCTTTTGGGGTCGACGGCGACGGGCATTAAATGCCCTTGTCCCCCACTGTTAAAGTAGGTATAGGCCACTGTTCTGTACTGTAGCTCCACTGTTCCCGCACTGTTGCAACTACCACCTCTTTTACGTTTTTACCCCTTTCTCCTACGTTGACACCTGTCGGTGACCCCTTGCACTATAAAAGGAGGCCCATGCACAACGTGGAGGGGGTTCGGAACCTAGATCACTCTCGCGCTGGGTGTAGCTGCTTCTTCAAGCTCCCGAGCGCTCAAACTTAATACACATCCAAGCAGGAGTAGGGTTTTACGCGTCTACCGCGGCCCGAACCTGGGTAAAACTGCCCGCGTGCTCGCTACGATCTGCTCTTTGTGCTCCCTCCGCCCTCGTACCGCACAGACAAGGGGCTCCGGTCCCATAGGTGTTCGTGGCGGACAGTTTCCCCCGACATCCCTGGCGCTCTGGCCCCGACAAGGATGACTCTGCGCAGGAGCAAGGAGAAGTGCGGAAGAAGATGGTGCAGCGCCCAGTGTATTTTGTAAGTTCCCTTCTCCAGGAGGCTAGATCAAGATACTCTGGTGTGCAAAAGTTGCTTTTCGGCCTCCTCATGGCCTCGAGAAAGCTGCGCCATTACTTCCAAGCCCACGAGATAACAGTCGTCACTCGCTTTCCGTTGAAGAGAATATTGCACAATCCAGAAGCAACAGGCAGGATCGTCGAGTGGGCGCTGGAACTGTCAAGCTTTGGACTCAAGTTTGAAAGTACTTCAACCATACAGAGCCGAGCTTTGGCAGAATTCATAGCTGAGTGGACCCCGACACCAGAAGAAGAAGTTCAAGAAACAAGTGCACCCGTACAAGAAGCGACAAGTGAATGGGTAATGTATTTTGACGGTGCCTTCTCGCTGCAAGGCGCCGGTGCTGGCGTGGTACTCATCGCGCCCACCGGAGAGCACCTCAAATATGTTATCCAGATGCACTTTCCCAGGGAGCAAGCGACGAACAACACTGCAGAATATGAAGGCTTGCTTGCCGGCCTCAGGATTGCGGCCGAACTTGGGATCAGAAAGCTGATTGTGCGGGGAGATTCTCAGTTGGTGGTCCGACAAGTTAACAAGAGCTATCAGAGCCCTTTGATGGAAGCTTATGTCGATGAAGTGAGAAAGCTTGAAGAGCACTTTGAAGGTTTGCAGATGGAGCACGTCCCGAGAGCTCAAAATGAAATTGCAGATGGCCTTTCAAAGTGCGCCGCGATGAAGTTACCTGTGGAACCAGGAACCTTTTTGCTCAAGCTGACTCAGCCATCCGTTACACCATCAATTGGGCAGTCCAAGAAGAGAAAGTTGGTCTCCGGCGACTACTTGCCGGCGGATCTCCCTGAAACCGCCGCCAAGGTCCCCAAGATCAACAACCAGAACGCTGAGGAACAGTTTGCTCCTGCAAATCCTCGGGTTTGTACAGTTGAAGCAA
Source organism: Secale cereale (assembly GCA_902687465.1). Taxonomy (NCBI): domain Eukaryota; kingdom Viridiplantae; phylum Streptophyta; class Magnoliopsida; order Poales; family Poaceae; genus Secale; species Secale cereale. Next base: position 42,998,095 of record LR738710.1, on the reverse strand, counting down.
GCGTTCCCGGCAAGCCTCGCCCCGGCGAGCTCGCCGGGGGACCGTCAGCTCCGGCAGAACCAGAGGTCCTCGCCGTAGAAGCTGAGGTTCCCGCAGCGGCCCTCGAGCCTTTAGTCCTTGCCGTCGAGCCTCGGGCTCCGGCATGGGCGCAGCAGATCGTCCGTTTTCTGCAAACTGGAGAACTTCCCGACGACCCTCAAGAGATAGAGAAGATAACCAGGCAGTCAAGTATGTATCAGTTCGTGGATAACGAGCTGTACAGAAGAAGACTCAACGGTGTCAGGTTGAAGTGCATCTCTAGAGAAGATGGACAGAAGCTGTTGGCGGAAATACACGGAGGCATATGCGGCCACCACATTGGCGCAAGGGCGCTTGCCGGGAAAGCTTTCCGGCAAGGGTTCTTTTGGCAAGAAGCCCTCCAAGATGCAACTGCACTAGTAACCAAGTGTGAAGCGTGCCAGTTCCATGCGAAACAAATCCATCAGCCAGCTCAAGCTCTCCAAACAATCCCTTTGTCATGGCCCTTCTCGGTCTGGGGGCTCGACATCCTCGGCCCTTTCCCTCGTGCTGTCGGGGGCTTTGAGTACTTGTACGTTGCAATCGACAAGTTCACAAAGTGGCCAGAAGTAGAACCAGTGAGGAAGGTGACAGCACAGTCAGCGGTCAGGTTCTTCAGGTCAATTGTTTGCCGTTTCGGGATCCCTAACAGGATCATCACCGACAACGGTACGCAATTTACAAGTCGCACCTTAATGCAGTACGTCCAAGACCTTGGCGCCAAGGTCTGTTTCGCTTCTGTTGCTCACCCGAGGAGCAACGGTCAGGCGGAGAGGGCAAATGCTGAAGTGCTGCACGGACTCAAGACAAGGACCTTTGACAGGCTGCGCAAGTGCGGAAAAAATTGGATAGAGGAGCTCCCGGCGGCTCTTTGGTCAATCAGAACGACACCAAGTCGAGCCACCGGACAGACACCTTTTGCTCTAGTCTATGGAGCAGAGGCAGTTCTCCCCACGGAACTCGTATACGGATCTCCTCGAGTACTCGCTTATGATGAGCTCGAGCAAGAGCAACTGCGGCAAGATGACGCATTGCTCCTTGAGGAGGGACGTCTCCAGGCTGCTGTACGAGCTGCTCGATACCAGCAAGCTTTGCGCCGCTACCATAGCCGCAAAGTCAAGGCCAGGAGTCTCGAGGAAGGCGACCTTGTTCTTCGGCGCGTTCAGTCCGCCAAGAATTCCAACAAGTTGACGCCGAAGTGGGAAGGCCCTTATCGGGTGAGACAAGTTACGAGGCCCGGCGCTGTCCGCCTCGAGACCGAAGAACGCTTACCGGTGAGCAACTCCTGGAACATAGAGCATCTTCGCAAGTTTCACCCCTAAGGCGCGGTTGCCGTGATCCGCTCCGGCAACCACCTTTTGTACAAGCTTTGCCGCTGTTGCATGTAACCCTTTGTACAAAGCCGGGCGCAGACCCCTTGCATCAGTAAAGTTCTTCGAGTTTCTCGCATCAATCGCCTTTTGCATGCTTTTCTTTGCTATTTGCATGTTCTGTTTGGCATTTGATGCAACACTCAAGTATACGGTAAGCATTAGCACGCCGAAAGGCCATGTACTTGTTTCCCTCTCCCTTTTCTTTCCTCTTAAGCAGAAGGAACGTTCCTCGCACACAAGTTTGCCGGGGGGGAAGGAGGTGGAGGAGGAACCAAGTGCTGTTCAAGAAAGAGAAGTCTTACCGGAAAGCAAGCAATATAAGCAAGCAGCATACGAGAGATAAGTTGTTAGAATTTGACCAGTTCAAATTTTAAATTTTAGTTGTCTTCCTTGAACGATCACATTTTGTATGGAAAACCTGTGCGCGGAGGAACCTACCCGTAGCTTGACGCACCCTTATCTTGTTTTCGAGTTCACTCAACGATTTAAGTGAGCTGCGACAAGTGTCGCGCCCTTGCTTCGTTTCCGAGTACGCTCAGCAAGCTAAGTGCGCTGCGACCAGCTGCGGCAAGGTTGCTTGCCGGCGAGGACCTTGGCCAGCAGGCTGCTCAGAGTCCAGCACTCAGCGCTCACGGCAAAGGCCCCTTACCGGCAAGCTCCCCGCGAGCGTAGGGTAAAAAAAAAGAAAACATACAAAGTCAGAGATTGAGACAAGGAAGATAACATTGCACTGATTGATAAAAATAAAGCAAATATCTTACAAAGGATAACTTGTCGCAATGGACTAATAAGTTCATGACATAATGTGCAGCAACAAAAAGATAAAGATAATGGAGCCCTAGTCTACGCGGTCGCCCTCCTTCCTGCCAAGCTTTGCCACCTTGGCGATAATGTGGCCGACCTGCTCCTTCAGGGCCTCCGTGTCGGCGTCAGCCGGCAAGCTGCGAAGAACGTTCGTGAGATTGATCCCCGGGTTGCGGTACACGATCTTCGTCAGCACCCGCTCCAGAGTTCCCGCGCAGAGCAGGCGCGACTCCTCGGCCAGCTGCGCGGGGATGCGGTTCCGGAGACCTGCAAGGGCCGGCGCGATCCCTCTGAAGAAGAGGCTGAGCCTAGCGCTGTGCGGGAGATCCGGATCCGGCGAGTAGATGAGATGTTCGACCTTCAACGCCAGCAGCTCCTGGTCAATATTGGACGCAGAAGAAACCAGGTCTTCGGTCCACACTTCAATGGTCTGCCGGAAGAGCTCGGACGCCTTGTTGACGTTCTCCACCAAGGTCCGCTCCTTGCGGAGCTCATCCTTCAACTTGGTCTCCCGAGCCCGGGCAGCGTCGAGCGATTCCTTCAGAGTGGTGACCTTCAGCTCCAAGTCCTCAATGGAGTCCTTGGCGGCCTTCAGCTCGCCGCCCCTCTTGGATAGACTCACCTGAAGCTCTGAGTTTGTGTGAGCATCCTTCTCGCGCTCCAAGATGAGCGCGGCAACCTTCTCGGCGCTCACCTTCATCGCCTTCTCCAACTGTTCAACCTTGGCGGCGAGCTCTTTCTTGGCGTCTTCCGCGGCGACCGCGGCGGCTTTCGCCTCCTTCAGCTCCCCGCCAAGGGCAGCCTCGCGAGCGGCAAGGTCCTCTTCGTGGGAGTCCAGCTCGACCTTCCGCTGCGCGAGCTCTCCTTCTCGCCGGGACATCTCCACCCCGGCGAGACGCTGCTGTTCTTCCGCTTCAGCCTTCTCGAGCACCCATTCCTGGTACTCGCCGGCGAGACGCTCCCGCTCCTCCGCCACCTCGCGGAGGGCTGCCTGATTGGCGGCGCTGAGCTCCGCCGCACGCTTCTCCATTTCCGCCGCGGCCTTGGCGGCAAGGGCCTCCCGGGAGGCCAGCTTCGCCTGCCTGGCCCGGTAAAGGGCCAGGAGCTGGTGGAGCAACCTCTCCTCCTCGGGCCCCTCACTCCCGCCGGGCGCCTCGACGATTTTCAGGCCTGCGGAGGCGAGGACTTCTCCGTCGAACGCCTCGCCCTCCGCAGGAGCTCGCGATGAAGACCCCCAAGGCATCTGGATGAAGACGCCGTTGGGGGCCTCGAGATAATACCCCTGCTCCTTGTTGGCGGAGGGGCCGGTGGCCGGTGCAGCATCTGATGCTCCCGCCGCCTCCGGGCCGGCGGTGTGGTCGCCGTCCCCCTCCCCAGCCGCTGCGTCCGCAGCTGGGGCAGTCTCCTGCGCAGCCGGCTCGGCGGCCTCGGCCATCTCCTCGACGACAGGAGCGTCGCCGCCGCCGCCCTGCGCGCCCTCCTCCTCAAGGTCGATGACCTCCGTCTCCATGGGCGCGGGAGGAGGAAGATCTAAAAAGAAGAAGAAGAAAAAGAAGTTCAAGACTCAAGCAAATATCCAAAAAAGAGACAAGCCGAGAAGACAAGTCACAAAGCTTACCTTGGAGGACGTCCTCAGCGGCGAGCTCCCTCGCCGGGGAGCTCGGCCTTGTCGGAGTGGTCACCCTCGCCGGGGGGCTTGGCCTTGGCGGGGTGGCCGCCCTCGCCGGGCTGCTCGCCCCAGGCGGGGTACTCTGCCTCGGCGGAGTACCCACCCTGGGCGGAGCACTCTCCCTTGCCGGAGAGTTCTGCCTTGGCGGGGATGGCGGGGCCTGCGGCTCCTCAGCAGTGGTCCCCGGGCGCTCTTCCCGCTGGGGCTCCACCTCTGCACAGAACAAGACAAGAAACGTCAAGATGTGAAGATAAAACCAAATCCTCAGGCGTTCCCCGACAAGCGAAAAGAGAGAATCCCCAGACTTACGCTGGGGGCTGCGCTGCGGGCTGCGCTGGGGGCTGCTCATCGGAGCAGCGCTCGAGTCCGGCAGGCTTGGCTCCGGCACACCCCCTGTTGCCGCCGCTGCCGAGTCTTCCGCGACCTCAACCTCGGGCGCCTTGGCCTTCTTCGCCGCGCGATGGGCCAGGGTCCTGAAATCAGAACAATAAACAGAGTCAAAATCAAGACAAAAATCAAGAAGATATAAAGTCTTGGATTCTTACTCCTGGTCCTCCTCGTCGTCCTCGCTCAGGGCGGAGAAGTCATACTCCACCGTGGGTGCGTCGGCACGAGGAGCGGAAGACGAAGACTCCCTCGCGCGCTTGGTGTTCACCGGGGCTGGGGGCTGCGAAGACCCAGCCCCTGTGGCAGCCGGCGCCCGAGGGGCGGGCGGAGCCGTTGCTCCGCTCCGAGAAGACCCCTGCCGGCTCGCTGCCGGCCTGCGGGGCGCCTCCGTCGTGGTCCGCGCACGGGCCGCCTCTGCTGCGGCTGGTGCGCCGGTCGGCCTTGGCGCTGCTTGGCTCCCCCGGGGAGCTGCCCGGCGAGGCGGCTGTTGCCGGGGCGCCTGCGCCCTTTCCCCCGTCGCCGCCTTGCGGAGGCGCTTCGCCGGGGACTGCCTCGGGCTTGCCGGGGGCGGAGAGCTCTCCGACGAGGAGAGGTCGTCGGCGTACAACTCCGTGGATCCGCCGGAGTCCGCGGCCTCCTCCTCCTCCTCTTCCCCGGCCGGCTCACTGGGCCCAGCGTCCTGCGCCGCGGCCCCCTTTCCCTTGGCGCCTCCGCCCCTCGCGGCGCCTCTGCTCCCTCCGGCGGTGCCCTCCATTGCCGCGGCCTCCGCCGCGATCCCGTGTATCCCGAAGTGCCTCAGAGAGGGAACCCCGGCAAGCGCGTCGGGTGGAAGATTCAGCAACCTGCGGATCTCCGCCTCCTCCGCCTGGGTGGACGCGTCCTCAGCCTCCGCCTCCTCCGGCGAGAATCCGAAAACTCCTGCCGCCGCGGCTGCGGCGGCCTCCTCGGCCCGAGAAGCTATGTAGGCGATCTCCTGGTCGGTGGTGTCCCGCGTGTGCAGCTTGAGGTCCTCCTTGTTCTTCGCCACCTCGGCGAGGTTGTCGTAGAAGTTGAGGACGTCGATGGGCTTCGGGGCGATCCACGTGCGGTCCAAGCCATGCGAGTCACACATGGGCATCATGGCGAGGATCCGATCCCTGACGGCGTTGTTGCAGAGCGGCACCACTTCCCGGGGAGTCCTGAACCACTCGGGGTGCGTCGGGCCGTACTTGAAGAGTTCCCGTACCATTCCCCGCAGCTCCAGCGTGGTGAAGTTGAAATTGAGCCCGGGGCGCAGCCTCATGATGTCTGCCGGGCCGCCGTACTCCCAGGCCGGCCTCTTCCGGTCTTGGAGAGGGGCGATGCGCCGGCGGAGGAAATCTGCGCCCACCTCAGCAACTGACAGATTGGCCAACCGAAGACGAAGAATCCGGACGAGGGCGATGTTGAGCTTGACGTCGTCCGAGTCCAGCTCACTCCAGTCCCTGCCGCGCACGATGGGCGTTGTGCGCGGCGCGGTGAAGGCTTGCGGCTGGTCTTCTACGATCCAGCACCACTCCGCTCGCCATTCCTCCCACTTGCCGCGGAGCTCCCCCGGCAAGTACGCCCCTTTTTTATTCAGACGAAAGACCCAAGAAATTCCTCCGGAGAGGGGGGCATCGGCCTCGGCTCTAGGAGTGAAGAAGTGTCTAAAGAGGGCTACATTGGGGTGGACTCCTATGAAGTTTTCGCACATATGTGCGAAAACGGCCATGGTGAGAATGGCGTTGGGGGTGAAGTCAAGCAGATGGAGGCCATATGTGTTCATGACGTCGCAGAAGAAGTTCGAGAAAGGAGGACAGAGACCACAATGAAAGAAGGCAGCAAAAAAGTAGTACCCGCCGGGATAGCTGTCCTTGGCGGCGGCCGGGTATGCTCGCGTGCGGGGATGCGCGTCGGTTTCCTTGGACCAGAACAAGTAATACTTGTTCCAGAGCTCCCGCACGCCGAGCTTCGGCGGGAAGACGACGTGCCGCTTCCGGTACGCGATGAGCTTGGCCGCTTGCTCCGATTTCTCCCGCTTGGCCTTCTCCGCCTTCGCCTTGTCGGTCTTTGGGGCCATGGCGGACGCGGTGGAAGGAGGGGGACGAAGAGCTCGGCGGCGGCGGAGATGTGGAGGCAGAGCGCAAGAGGGAATCTTTGGAGGAGGAAGACGACGTAATGAGAGCACAAGGAGGGGAACCGCGCCCGCTCCCTCTGCTTTTATGGGGGAGTGGGGGGCGTTTCGCCCTTTCCATTAAGAGATCGTGGGCACGTCCCATCCCACGGCGTCGCGATCGACGCGTGCCGTTACCGTGGGGTGCGGCGGATATGGAAGTGGATTCGGCGCGCCGCGGGCCGCGGGTGCCCGTGCACTGTTTTGGGCCTGGCCCAACAGCGCTCGGCACCGTGTGTGGCCCAGGCCCGGGGGCTCCTGTCGGTGTACTAAGGTAGGGGTACCCCAGTACCCCAACTTGTGCACGGGCAGTTGCAGCTTCCCACGGCAAGGTTTACTGCGTGCTCGCCGGAGACCTTCCTGCTCCCTATTAAGCCATTCAAAAACAAAGTATACAAGACATAAGACCGAGACCCCGGCAAGAGGAGCTTGCCGGGAAGGCCGTACCAGGCTCGAGACCGCCCCACTAACACAAGACCCTGGCAAGAGGAGCTTGCCAGGAAAACTAGAAGACAACGCCTCGGCGCTATATGCGCCCCGGCAAGGGGCCCGGGGAGCGACAAGCTCCCGGGCCCGGCAAGATCAAGGCCCCGGCAAGGTGCTTGCCGGGGAGGCTGCGCTGTGTGCCCGCGCTCCAGCTCATCGGCCCACGCGTCACCCTGGGGCCTATCCAGGGGCGCGTGGCGGATGGCTGTGCAGCCTGGGGTACACGGTGGCACTCCACGGTGATGGATCCGTCGCCGTGGCGGACGTAGACGCTAAGGCGGGAGCTTTTGGGGTCGACGGCGACGGGCATTAAATGCCCTTGTCCCCCACTGTTAAAGTAGGTATAGGCCACTGTTCTGTACTGTAGCTCCACTGTTCCCGCACTATTGCAACTACCACCTCTTTTACGTTTTTACCCCTTTCTCCTACGTTGACACCTGTCGGTGACCCCTTGCACTATAAAAGGAGGCCCATGCACAACGTGGAGGGGGTTCGGAACCTAGATCACTCTCGCGCTGGGTGTAGCTGCTTCTTCAAGCTCCCGAGCGCTCAAACTTAATACACATCCAAGCAGGAGTAGGGTTTTACGCGTCTACCGCGGCCCGAACCTGGGTAAAACTGCCCGCGTGCTCGCTACGATCTGCTCTTTGTGCTCCCTCCGCCCTCGTACCGCACAGACAAGGGGCTCCGGTCCCATAGGTGTACTAAGGTAGGGGTACCCCAGTACCCCAACTTGTGCACGGGCAGTTGCAGCTTCCCACGGCAAGGTTTACTGCGTGCTCGCCGGAGACCTTCCTGCTCCCTATTAAGCCATTCAAAAACAAAGTATACAAGACATAAGACCGAGACCCCGGCAAGAGGAGCTTGCCGGGAAGGCCGTACCAGGATCGAGACCGCCCCACTAACACAAGACCCTGGCAAGAGGAGCTTGACAGGAAAACTAGAAGACAACGCCTCGGCGCTATATGCGCCCCGGCAAGGGGCCCGGGGAGCGACAAGCTCCCGGGCCCGGCAAGGTGCTTGCCGGGGAGGCTGCGCTGTGTGCCCGCGCTCCAGCTCATCGGCCCACGCGTCACCCTGGGGCCTATCCAGGGGCGCGTGGCGGATGGCTGTGCAGCCTGGGGTACACGGTGGCACTCCACGGTGATGGATCCGTCGCCGTGGCGGACGTAGACGCTAAGGCGGGAGCTTTTGGGGTCGACGGCGACGGGCATTAAATGCCCTTGTCCCCCACTATTAAAGTAGGTATAGGCCACTGTTCTGTACTGTAGCTCCACTGTTCCCGCACTGTTGCAACTACCACCTCTTTTACGTTTTTACCCCTTTCTCCTACGTTGACACCTGTCGGTGACCCCTTGCACTATAAAAGGAGGCCCATGCACAACGTGGAGGGGGTTCGGAACCTAGATCACTCTCGCGCTGGGTGTAGCTGCTTCTTCAAGCTCCCGAGCGCTCAAACTTAATACACATCCAAGCAGGAGTAGGGTTTTACGCGTCTACCGCGGCCCGAACCTGGGTAAAACTGCCCGCGTGCGTGTCGGGGGAAACTGTCCGCCACGAACACCTATGGGACCGGAGCCCCTTGTCTGTGCGGTACGAGGGCGGAGGGAGCACAAAGAGCAGATCGTAGCGAGCACGCGGGCAGTTTTACCTAGGTTCGGGCCGCGGTAGACGCGTAAAACCCTACTCCTGCTTGGATGTGTATTAAGTTTGAGCGCTCGGGAGCTTGAAGAAGCAGCTACACCCAGCGCGAGAGTGATCTAGGTTCCGAACCCCCTCCACGTTGTGCATGGGCCTCCTTTTATAGTGCAAGGGGTCACCGACAGGTGTCAACGTAGGAGAAAGGGGTAAAAACGTAAAAGAGGTGGTAGTTGCAACAGTGCGGGAACAGTGGAGCTACAGTACAGAACAGTGGCCTATACCTACTTTAACAGTGGGGGACAAGGGCATTTAATGCCCGTCGCCGTCGACCCCAAAAGCTCCCGCCTTAGCGTCTACGTCCGCCACGGCGACGGATCCATCACCGTGGAGTGCCACCGTGTACCCCAGGCTGCACAGCCATCCGCCACGCGCCCCTGGATAGGCCCCAGGGTGACGCGTGGGCCGATGAGCTGGAGCGCGGGCACACAGCGCAGCCTCCCCGGCAAGCACCTTGCCGGGGCCTTGATCTTGCCGGGCCCGGGAGCTTGTCGCTCCCCGGGCCCCTTGCCGGGGCGCATATAGCGCCGAGGCGTTGTCTTCTAGTTTTCCTGGCAAGCTCCTCTTGCCAGGGTCTTGTGTTAGTGGGGCGGTCTCGAGCCTGGTACGGCCTTCCCGGCAAGCTCCTCTTGCCGGGGTCTCGGTCTTATGTCTTGTATACTTTGTTTTTGAATGGCTTAATAGGGAGCAGGAAGGTCTCCGGCGAGCACGCAGTAAACCTTGCCGTGGGAAGCTGCAACTGCCCGTGCACAAGTTGGGGTACTGGGGTACCCCTACCTTAGTACACCGACAGGAGCCCCCGGGCCTGGGCCACACACGGTGCCGAGCGCTGTTGAGCCAGGCCCAAAACAGTGCACGGGCACCCGCGGCCCGCGGCGCGCAGAATCCACTTCCATATCCGCCGCACCCCACGGTAACGGCACGCGTCGATCGCGGCGCCGTGGGATGGGACGTGCCCACGATCTCTTAATGGAAAGGGCGAAACGCCCCCCACTCCCCCATAAAAGCAGAGGGAGCGGGCGCGGTTCCCCTCCTTGTGCTCTCATTACGTCGTCTTCCTCCTCCAAAGATTCGCTCTTGCGCTCTGCCTCCACATCTCCGCCGCCGCCGAGCTCTTCGTCCCCCTCCTTCCACCGCGTCCGCCATGGCCCCAAAGACCGACAAGGCGAAGGCGGAGAAGGCCAAGCGGGAGAAATCGGAGCAAGCGGCCAAGCTCATCGCGTACCGGAAGCGGCACGTCGTCTTCCCGCCGAAGCTCGGCGTGCGGGAGCTCTGGAACAAGTATTACTTGTTCTGGTCCAAGGGAACCGACGCGCATCCCCGCACGCGAGCATACCCGGCCGCCGCCAAGGACAGCTATCCCGGCGGGTACTACTTTTTTGCTGCCTTCTTTCATTGTGGTCTCTGTCCTCCTTTCTCGAACTTCTTCTGCGACGTCATGAACACATATGGCCTCCATCTGCTTGACTTCACCCCCAACGCCATTCTCACCATGGCCGTTTTCGCACATATGTGCAAAAACTTCATAGGAGTCCACCCCAATGTAGCCCTCTTTAGACACTTCTTCACTCCTAGAGCCGAGGCCGATGCCCCCCTCTCCGGAGGAATTTCTTGGGTCTTTCGTCTGAATAAAAAAGGGGCGTACTTGCCGGGGGAGCTCCGCGGCAAGTGGGAGGAATGGCGAGCGGAGTGGTGCTGGATCGTAGAAGACCAGCCGCAAGCCTTCACCGCGCCGCGCACAACGCCCATCGTGCGCGGCAGGGACTGGAGTGAGCTGGACTCGGACGACGTCAAGCTCAACATCGCCCTCGTCCGGATTCTTCGTCTTCGGTTGGCCAATCTGTCAGTTGCTGAGGTGGGCGCAGATTTCCTCCGCCGGCGCATCGCCCCTCTGCAAGACCGGAAGAGGCCGGCCTGGGAGTACGGCGGCCCGGCAGACATCATGAGGCTGCGCCCCGGGCTCAATTTCAACTTCACCACGCTGGAGCTGCGGGGAATGGTACGGGAACTCTTCAAGTACGACCCGACGCACCCCGAGTGGTTCAGGACTCCCCGGGAAGTGGTGCCGCTCTGCAACAACGCCGTCAGGGATCGGATCCTCGCCATGATGCCCATGTGTGACTCGCATGGCTTGGACCGCACGTGGATCGCCCCGAAGCCCATCGACGTCCTCAACTTCTACGACAACCTCGCCGAGGTGGCGAAGAACAAGGAGGACCTCAAGCTGCACACGCGGGACACCACCGACCAGGAGATCGCCTACATAGCTTCTCGGGCCGAGGAGGCCGCCGCAGCCGCGGCGGCAGGAGTTTTCGGATTCTCGCCGGAGGAGGCGGAGGCTGAGGACGCGTCCACCCAGGCGGAGGAGGCGGAGATCCGCAGGTTGCTGAATCTTCCACCCGACGCGCTTGCCGGGGTTCCCTCTCTGAGGCACTCCGGGATACACGGGATCGCGGCGGAGGCCGTAGCAATGGAGGGCACCGCCGGAGGGAGCAGAGGCGCCGCGAGGGGCGGAGGCGCCAAGGGAAAGGGGGCCGCGGCGCAGGACGCTGGGCCCAGTGAGCCGGCCGGGGAAGAGGAGGAGGAGGAGGCCGCGGACTCCGGCGGATCCACGGAGTTGTACGCCGACGACCTCTCCTCGTCGGAGAGCTCTCCGCCCCCGGCAAGCCCGAGGCAGTCCCCGGCGAAGCGCCTCCGCAAGGCGGCGACGGGGGAAAGGGCGCAGGCGCCCCGGCAACAGCCGCCTCGCCGGGCAGCTCCCCGGGGGAGCCAAGCAGCGCCAAGGCCGACCGGCGCACCAGCCGCAGCAGAGGCGGCCCGTGCGCGGACCACGACGGAGGCGCCCCGCAGGCCGGCAGCGAGCCGGCAGGGGTCTTCTCGGAGCGGAGCAACGGCTCCGCCCGCCCCTCGGGCGCCGGCTGCCACAGGGGCTGGGTCTTCGCAGCCCCCAGCCCCGGTGAACACCAAGCGCGCGAGGGAGTCTTCGTCTTCCGCTCCTCGTGCCGACGCGCCCACGGTGGAGTATGACTTCTCCGCCCTGAGCGAGGACGACGAGGAGGACCAGGAGTAAGAATCCAAGACTTTATATCTTCTTGATTTTTGTCTTGATTTTGACTCTGTTTATTGTTCTGATTTCAGGACCATGGCCCATCGCGCGGCGAAGAAGGCCAAGGCGCCCGAGGTTGAGGTCGCGGAAGACTCGGCAGCGGCGGCAACAGGGGGTGTGCCGGAGCCGAGCCTGCCGGACTCGAGCGCTGCTCCGATGAGCAGCCCCCAGCGCAGCCCGCAGCGCAGCCCCCAGCGTAAGTCTGGGGATTCTCTCTTTTCGCTTGTCGGGGAACGCCTGAGGATTTGGTTTTATCTTCACATCTTGACGTTTCTTGTCTTGTTCTGTGCAGAGGTGGAGCCCCAGCGGGAAGAGCGCCCGGGGACCACTGCTGAGGAGCCGCAGGCCCCGCCATCCCCGCCAAGGCAGAACTCTCCGGCAAGGGAGAGTGCTCCGCCCAGGGTGGGTACTCCGCCGAGGCAGAGTACCCCGCCTGGGGCGAGCAGCCCGGCGAGGGCGGCCACCCCGCCAAGGCCAAGTCCCCCGGCGAGGGTGACCACTCCGACAAGGCCGAGCTCCCCGGCGAGGGAGCTCGCCGCTGAGGACGTCCGCCAAGGTAAGCTTTGTGACTTGTCTTCTCGGCTTGTCTCTTTTTTGGATATTTGCTTGAGTCTTGAACTTCTTTTTCTTCTTCTTCTTTTTAGATCTTCCTCCTCCCGCGCCCATGGAGACGGAGGTCATCGACCTTGAGGAGGAGGGCGCGCAGGGCGGCGGCGGCGACGCTCCTGTCGTCGAGGAGATGGCCGAGGCCGCCGAGCCGGCTGCGCAGGAGACTGCCCCAGCTGCGGACGCAGCGGCTGGGGAGGGGGACGGCGACCACACCGCCGGCCCGGAGGCGGCGGGAGCATCAGATGCTGCACCGGCCACCGGCCCCTCCGCCAACAAGGAGCAGGGGTATTATCTCGAGGCCCCCAACGGCGTCTTCATCCAGATGCCTTGGGGGTCTTCATCGCGAGCTCCTGCGGAGGGCGAGGCGTTCGACGGAGAAGTCCTCGCCTCCGCAGGCCTGAAAATCGTCGAGGCGCCCGGCGGGAGTGAGGGGCCCGAGGAGGAGAGGTTGCTCCACCAGCTCCTGGCCCTTTACCGGGCCAGGCAGGCGAAGCTGGCCTCCCGGGAGGCCCTTGCCGCCAAGGCCGCGGCGGAAATGGAGAAGCGTGCGGCGGAGCTCAGCGCCGCCAATCAGGCAGCCCTCCGCGAGGTGGCGGAGGAGCGGGAGCGTCTCGCCGGCGAGTACCAGGAATGGGTGCTCGAGAAGGCTGAAGCGGAAGAACAGCAGCGTCTCGCCGGGGTGGAGATGTCCCGGCGAGAAGGAGAGCTTGCGCAGCGGAAGGTCGAGCTGGACTCCCACGAAGAGGACCTTGCCGCTCGCGAGGCTGCCCTTGGCGGGGAGCTGAAGGAGGCGAAAGCCGCCGCGGTCGCCGCGGAAGACGCCAAGAAAGAGCTCGCCGCCAAGGTTGAACAGTTGGAGAAGGCGATGAAGGTGAGCGCCGAGAAGGTTGCCGCGCTCATCTTGGAGCGCGAGAAGGATGCTCACACAAACTCAGAGCTTCAGGTGAGTCTATCCAAGAGGGGCGACGAGCTGAAGGCCGCCAAGGACTCCATTGAGGACTTGGAGCTGAAGGTCACCACTCTGAAGGAATCGCTCGACGCTGCCCGGGCTCGGGAGACCAAGTTGAAGGATGAGCTCCGCAAGGAGCGGACCTTGGTGGAGAACGTCAACAAGGCGTCCGAGCTCTTCCGGCAGACCATTGAAGTGTGGACCGAAGACCTGGTTTCTTCTGCGTCCAATATTGACCAGGAGCTTCTGGCGTTGAAGGTCGAACATCTCATCTACTCGCCGGATCCGGATCTCCCGCACAGCGCTAGGCTCAGCCTCTTCTTCAGAGGGATCGCGCCGGCCCTTGCAGGTCTCCGGAACCGCATCCCCGCGCCGCTGGCCGAGGAGTCGCGCCTGCTCTGCGCGGGAACTCTGGAGCGGGTGCTGACGAAGATCGTGTACCGCAACCCGGGGATCAATCTCACGAACGTTCTTCGCAGCTTGCCGGCTGACGCCGACACGGAGGCCCTGAAGGAGCAGGTCGGCCACATTATCGCCAAGGTGGCAAAGCTTGGCAGGAAGGAGGGCGACCGCGTAGACTAGGGCTCCATTATCTTTATCTTTTTGTTGCTGCACATTATGTCATGAACTTATTAGTCCATTGCGACAAGTTATCCTTTGTAAGATATTTGCTTTATTTTTATCAATCAGTGCAATGTTATCTTCCTTGTCTCAATCTCTGACTTTGTATGTTTTCTTTTTTTTACCCTACGCTCGCGGGGAGCTTGCCGGTAAGGGGCCTTTGCCGTGAGCGCTGAGTGCTGGACTCTGAGCAGCCTGCTGGCCAAGGTCCTCGCCGGCAAGCAACCATGCCGCAGCTGGTCGCAGCGCACTTAGCTTGCCACGGGCCTCCACGCGCGACAAGGAAAAGGCCCAAGGTGGCGGGGAAGAGCCCAGCAAGAAGCGGCCGTTCAACGGCCGGGGAGGACGCCGCGGCAAGGCTAAGCAGCGGCAAGGAGACCGACCTCCCCGGGGCCGCGACAACGACGAAGACGACGATGAAGACATGGAGGACGACGAGAACAGCGAGCAGGAGTTCCAGAAGGCCACGGAGGTCCTGTGCGTCGACGGTGGCGCCTCCCTGCATACCTCTCACCGCCAACTCAAGCAGTGGGTGCGTGAGGTAAACGCAGCGGAGCCGCCCGTGGAGTCGCGCAGGCTCCTCAAATGGTCCAGCACGCCCATCGTTTTTGACCTTGAGGATCACCCTGACCGCACCACTGCGGTCGGGTGCTTGCCGATGCTGATTTCTCCCACCATCCGCAACCTCAAGGTCACCAAAATGTTGGTTGACGGCGGGGCCGGGCTGAACTTGATCTCCTCTGCTGTGATCAAGAAACTCCAGATTCAAGACGGCGAGCTCGAAGAGACCGGTTCATTCCAAGGAATCAACCCGGGAAGGAGCAAGCCCAAGGGAAAAATCACTCTGCCGGTGACCTTTGGCGGGGAGCTCAACTTCAGGACTGAGCGCATCACCTTTGACGTCGCCGATATTCCATTGCCCTACAATGGAATACTTGGCCGTCCTGCCCTCGCCAAGTTCATGGCAGCTTCCCACTATGCTTACAACGTGCTGAAGATGCCGGGGCCGATAAGCGTCATCACTGTCCACAGCGACAAGAAGGATGCGCTTATTTGCGCCGACAAGATTTACCGGGATGCGGCAGCTGCGGCCGAGAAGGATACTCTTGCCGCTGAAGCTCCCGGGGGGAAGAAGACGAAGACCAAGTCCGGCAAGTGCTCTGGGACCCACTCCGGCAACCGCACCTCCTCGGAGTGCTGCGCTGCCGTCGAGGACGTTCCATCGAGCTCCACCGGCAAGAGTAAGAAAGGAATGGCTGCTCCTCCGGCAACCAAGAAAGTGTCCGCAAAGGAGGACGGCACTGGTGGTACCTTCACCATCAGTGCCACCCTTGACAGCAAATAGGAAAGCGCGCTCGTTGCCTTCCTGCGGGCGAATGTCGATGTGTTTGCCTGGCAACCATCTGACATCCCCGGCGTTCCCAGGAAGGTGATTGAGCACAAGCTTGCTGTCTGTCCTCATGCGCGGCCCATCAAGCAGAAAGTGAGGAAGCAAGCCGTGGAGCGCCAAGAGTTCATCAACGAGGAAATCAAGAAGCTAGAAGCAGCAGGCCTAGTTAGGGGTGTGATCCATCCGACGTGGTTGGCAAACCCAGTCGTCGTGCGCAAGGCCAACGGGAAGTGGAGACTGTGTATAGACTTCACCGATGTCAATAAAGCATGTCCCAAGGATCCATTCCCTTTGCCGCGCATTGACCAGATCGTTGACTCCACTGCCGGATGTGAGCTACTCTGCTTTCTTGATGCATACTCAGGCTATCATCAGATTTTCATGGCCAAGGAAGATGAAGAGAAGACTGCATTTATCACTCCATGTGGCACTTATTGCTTCATACGCATGCCATTTGGACTGAAGAATGCAGGCTCAACCTTTGCAAGGGTAGTGTACACTGCTTTTGAGCCACAGATCCACAGGAATGTAGAAGCTTACATGGATGACATCGTGGTGAAGAGCAAGAGCAAAGAAACCCTGATTCAAGATTTGGAAGAAACGTTTCAGAACCTGCGCAGGATACAGCTCAAGTTGAACCCCGAGAAGTGCGTCTTCGGAGTCCCCTCCGGCAAACTTCTCGGGTTCTTTGTATCGCAGAGGGGGATTGAAGCCAACCCCGACAAGATCAAAGCCATTGAGCAGATAGAGGCCCCAAAGCGCGTCAAGGATGTCAGAAGGCTTGCAGGTTGTGTTGCTGCCCTCAGTAGATTCATTTCAAAGTCTGCAGAACGCGCCCTACCTTTCTTCAAAATCTTGAAGAAGGCAGGTCCCATGAAATGGACTCCGGAAGCGGAGGCGGCGTTGCAGGATTTGAAACGATACCTGTCTTCCACTCCTATACTCGTCGCACCTAGACCACAGGAAAAGTTGTTGCTATACTTAGCGGCAACCAACCAAGTGGTTAGTGCTGCGTTAGTAGCGGAGAGGGAGTCCGACGAGGAGTCAGCATCACCGGCAAGCGAATCCAGCGACAAGCAGGGGGCTGCTCCGACAAGCTCTGGCCCCGACAAGGATGACTCTGCGCAGGAGCAAGGAGAAGTGCGGAAGAAGATGGTGCAGCGCCCAGTGTATTTTGTAAGTTCCCTTCTCCAGGGGGCTAGATCAAGATACTCTGGTGTGCAAAAGTTGCTTTTCGGCCTCCTCATGGCCTCGAGAAAGCTGCGCCATTACTTCCAAGCCCACGAGATAACAGTCGTCACTCGCTTTCCGTTGAAGAGAATATTGCACAATCCAGAAGCAACAGGCAGGATCGTCGAGTGGGCGCTGGAACTGTCAAGCTTTGGACTCAAGTTTGAAAGTACTTCAACCATAGAGAGCCGAGCTTTGGCAGAATTCATAGCTGAGTGGACCCCGACACCAGAAGAAGAAGTTCAAGAAACAAGTGCACCCGTACAAGAAGCGACAAGTGAATGGGTAATGTATTTTGACGGTGCCTTCTCGCTGCAAGGCGCCGGTGCTGGCGTGGTACTCATCGCGCCCACCGGAGAGCACCTCAAATATGTTATCTAGATGCACTTTCCCAGGGAGCAAGCGACGAACAACACTGCAGAATATGAAGGCTTGCTTGCCGGCCTCAGGATTGCGGCCGAACTTGGGATCAGAAAGCTGATTGTGCGGGGAGATTCTCAGTTGGTGGTCCGACAAGTTAACAAGAGCTATCAGAGCCCTTTGATGGAAGCTTATGTCGATGAAGTGAGAAAGCTTGAAGAGCACTTTGAAGGTTTGCAGATGGAGCACGTCCCGAGAGCTCAAAATGAAATTGCAGATGGCCTTTCAAAGTGCGCCGCGATGAAGTTACCTGTGGAACCAGGAACCTTTTTGCTCAAGCTGACTCAGCCATCCGTTACACCATCAATTGGGCAGTCCAAGAAGAGAAAGTTGGTCTCCGGCGACTACTTGCCGGCGGATCTCCCTGAAACCGCCGCCAAGGTCCCCAAGATCAACAACCAGAACGCTGAGGAACAGTTTGCTCCTGCAAATCCTCGGGTTTGTACAGTTGAAGCAAGCGTTCCCGGCAAGCCTCGCCCCGGCGAGCTCGCCGGGGGACCGTCAGCTCCGGCAGAACCAGAGGTCCTCGCCGTAGAAGCTGAGGTTCCCGCAGCGGCCCTCGAGCCTTTAGTCCTTGCCGTCGAGCCTCGGGCTCCGGCATGGGCGCAGCAGATCGTCCGTTTTCTGCAAACTGGAGAACTTCCCGACGACCCTCAAGAGATAGAGAAGATAACCAGGCAGTCAAGTATGTATCAGTTCGTGGATAACGAGCTGTACAGAAGAAGACTCAACGGTGTCAGGTTGAAGTGCATCTCCAGAGAAGATGGACAGAAGCTGTTGGCGGAAATACACGGAGGCATATGCGGCCACCACATTGGCGCAAGGGCGCTTGCCGGGAAAGCTTTCCGGCAAGGGTTCTTTTGGCAAGAAGCCCTCCAAGATGCAACTGCACTAGTAACCAAGTGTGAAGCGTGCCAGTTCCATGCGAAACAAATCCATCAGCCAGCTCAAGCTCTCGAAACAATCCCTTTGTCATGGCCCTTCTCGGTCTGGGGGCTCGACATCCTCGGCCCTTTCCCTCGTGCTGTCGGGGGCTTTGAGTACTTGTACGTTGCAATCGACAAGTTCACAAAGTGGCCAGAAGTAGAACCAGTGAGGAAGGTGACAGCACAGTCAGCGGTCAGGTTCTTCAGGTCAATTGTTTGCCGTTTCGGGATCCCTAACAGGATCATCACCGACAACGGTACGCAATTTACAAGTCGCACCTTCATGCAGTACGTCCAAGACCTTGGCGCCAAGGTCTGTTTCGCTTCTGTTGCTCACCCGAGGAGCAACGGTCAGGCGGAGAGGGCAAATGCTGAAGTGCTGCGCGGACTCAAGACAAGGACCTTTGACAGGCTGCGCAAGTGCGGAAAAAATTGGATAGAGGAGCTCCCGGCGGCTCTTTGGTCAATCAGAACGACACCAAGTCGAGCCACCGGACAGACACCTTTTGCTCTAGTCTATGGAGCAGAGGCAGTTCTCCCCACGGAACTCGTATACGGATCTCCTCGAGTACTCGCTTATGATGAGCTCGAGCAAGAGCAACTGCGGCAAGATGACGCATTGCTCCTTGAGGAGGGACGTCTCCAGGCTGCTGTACGAGCTGCTCGATACCAGCAAGCTTTGCGCCGCTACCATAGCCGCAAAGTCAAGGCCAGGAGTCTCGAGGAAGGCGACCTTGTTCTTCGGCGCGTTCAGTCCGCCAAGAATTCCAACAAGTTGACGCCGAAGTGGGAAGGCCCTTATCGGGTGAGACAAGTTACGAGGCCCGGCGCTGTCCGCCTCGAGACCGAAGAAGGCTTACCGGTGAGCAACTCCTGGAACATAGAGCATCTTCGCAAGTTTCACCCCTAAGGCGCGGTTGCCGTGATCCGCTCCGGCAACCACCTTTTGTACAAGCTTTGCCGCTGTTGCATGTAACCCTTTGTACAAAGCCGGGCGCAGACCCCGTGCATCAGTAAAGTTCTTCGAGTTTCTCGCATCAATCGCCTTTTGCATGCTTTTCTTTGCTATTTGCATGTTCTGTTTGGCATTTGATGCAACACTCAAGTATACGGTAAGCATTAGCACGCCGAAAGGCCATGTACTTGTTTCCCTCTCCCTTTTCTTTCCTCTTAAGCAGAAGGAACGTTCCTCGCACACAAGTTTGCCGGGGGGGGGGAAGGAGGTGGAGGAGGAACCAAGTGCTGTTCAAGAAAGAGAAGTCTTACCGGAAAGCAAGCAATATAAGCAAGCAGCATACGAGAGATAAGTTGTTAGAATTTGACCAGTTCAAATTTTAAATTTTAGTTGTCTTCCTTGAACGATCACATTTTGTATGGAAAACCTGTGCGCGGAGGAACCTACCCGTAGCTTGCCGCACCCTT
Source organism: Secale cereale (assembly GCA_902687465.1). Classification (NCBI taxonomy): domain Eukaryota; kingdom Viridiplantae; phylum Streptophyta; class Magnoliopsida; order Poales; family Poaceae; genus Secale; species Secale cereale. The sequence goes on along the minus strand of LR738710.1, from coordinate 42,978,775 downwards.
ATCTTGTTTTCGAGTTCACTCAACGATTTAAGTGAGCTGCGACAAGTGTCGCGCCCTTGCTTCGTTTCCGAGTACGCTCAGCAAGCTAAGTGCGCTGCGACCAGCTGCGGCAAGGTTGCTTGCCGGCGAGGACCTTGGCCAGCAGGCTGCTCAGAGTCCAGCACTCAGCGCTCACGGCAAAGGCCCCTTACCGGCAAGCTCCCCGCGAGCGTAGGGTAAAAAAAAAGAAAACATACAAAGTCAGAGATTGAGACAAGGAAGATAACATTGCACTGATTGATAAAAATAAAGCAAATATCTTACAAAGGATAACTTGTCGCAATGGACTAATAAGTTCATGACATAATGTGCAGCAACAAAAAGATAAAGATAATGGAGCCCTAGTCTACGCGGTCGCCCTCCTTCCTGCCAAGCTTTGCCACCTTGGCGATAATGTGGCCGACCTGCTCCTTCAGGGCCTCCGTGTCGGCGTCAGCCGGCAAGCTGCGAAGAACGTTCGTGAGATTGATCCCCGGGTTGCGGTACACGATCTTCGTCAGCACCCGCTCCAGAGTTCCCGCGCAGAGCAGGCGCGACTCCTCGGCTAGCTGCGCGGGGATGCGGTTCCGGAGACCTGCAAGGGCCGGCGCGATCCCTCTGAAGAAGAGGCTGAGCCTAGCGCTGTGCGGGAGATCCGGATCCGGCGAGTAGATGAGATGTTCGACCTTCAACGCCAGCAGCTCCTGGTCAATATTGGACGCAGAAGAAACCAGGTCTTCGGTCCACACTTCAATGGTCTGCCGGAAGAGCTCGGACGCCTTGTTGACGTTCTCCACCAAGGTCCGCTCCTTGCGGAGCTCATCCTTCAACTTGGTCTCCCGAGCCCGGGCAGCGTCGAGCGATTCCTTCAGAGTGGTGACCTTCAGCTCCAAGTCCTCAATGGAGTCCTTGGCGGCCTTCAGCTCGTCGCCCCTCTTGGATAGACTCACCTGAAGCTCTGAGTTTGTGTGAGCATCCTTCTCGCGCTCCAAGATGAGCGCGGCAACCTTCTCGGCGCTCACCTTCATCGCCTTCTCCAACTGTTCAACCTTGGCGGCGAGCTCTTTCTTGGCGTCTTCCGCGGCGACCGCGGCGGCTTTCGCCTCCTTCAGCTCCCCGCCAAGGGCAGCCTCGCGAGCGGCAAGGTCCTCTTCGTGGGAGTCCAGCTCGACCTTCTGCTTCGCGAGCTCTCCTTCTCGCCGGGACATCTCCACCCCGGCGAGACGCTGCTGTTCTTCCGCTTCAGCCTTCTCGAGCACCCATTCCTGGTACTCGCCGGCGAGACGCTCCCGCTCCTCCGCCACCTCGCGGAGGGCTGCCTGATTGGCGGCGCTGAGCTCCGCCGCACGCTTCTCCATTTCCGCCGCGGCCTTGGCGGCAAGGGCCTCCCGGGAGGCCAGCTTCGCCTGCCTGGCCCGGTAAAGGGCCAGGAGCTGGTGGAGCAACCTCTCCTCCTCGGGCCCCTCACTCCCGCCGGGCGCCTCGACGATTTTCAGGCCTGCGGAGGCGAGGACTTCTCCGTCGAACGCCTCGCCCTCCGCAGGAGCTCGCGATGAAGACCCCCAAGGCATCTGGATGAAGACGCCGTTGGGGGCCTCGAGATAATACCCCTGCTCCTTGTTGGCGGAGGGGCCGGTGGCTGGTGCAGCATCTGATGCTCCCGCCGCCTCCGGGCCGGCGGTGTGGTCGCCGTCCCCCTCCCCAGCCGCTGCGTCCGCAGCTGGGGCAGTCTCCTGCGCAGCCGGCTCGGCGGCCTCGGCCATCTCCTCGACGACAGGAGCGTCGCCGCCGCCGCCCTGCGCGCCCTCCTCCTCAAGGTCGATGACCTCCGTCTCCATGGGCGCGGGAGGAGGAAGATCTAAAAAGAAGAAGAAGAAAAAGAAGTTCAAGACTCAAGCAAATATCCAAAAAAGAGACAAGCCGAGAAGACAAGTCACAAAGCTTACCTTGGCGGACGTCCTCAGCGGCGAGCTCCCTCGCCGGGGAGCTCGGCCTTGTCGGAGTGGTCACCCTCGCCGGGGGACTTGGCCTTGGCGGGGTGGCCGCCCTCGCCGGGCTGCTCGCCCCAGGCGGGGTACTCTGCCTCGGCGGAGTACCCACCCTGGGCGGAGCACTCTCCCTTGCCGGAGAGTTCTGCCTTGGCGGGGATGGCGGGGCCTGCGGCTCCTCAGCAGTGGTCCCCGGGCGCTCTTCCCGCTGGGGCTCCACCTCTGCACAGACCAAGACAAGAAACGTCAAGATGTGAAGATAAAACCAAATCCTCAGGCGTTCCCCGACAAGCGAAAAGAGAGAATCCCCAGACTTACGCTGGGGGCTGCGCTGCGGGCTGCGCTGGGGGCTGCTCATCGGAGCAGCGCTCGAGTCCGGCAGGCTCGGCTCCGGCACACCCCCTGTTGCCGCTGCTGCCGAGTCTTCCGCGACCTCAACCTCGGGCGCCTTGGCCTTCTTCGCCGCGCGATGGGCCAGGGTCCTGAAATCAGAACAATAAACAGAGTCAAAATCAAGACAAAAATCAAGAAGATATAAAGTCTTGGATTCTTACTCCTGGTCCTCCTCGTCGTCCTCGCTCAGGGCAGAGAAGTCATACTCCACCGTGGGCGCGTCGGCACGAGGAGCGGAAGACGAAGACTCCCTCGCACGCTTGGTGTTCACCGGGGCTGGGGGCTGCGAAGACCCAGCCCCTGTGGCAGCCGCGCCCGAGGGGCGGGCGGAGCCGTTGCTCCGCTCCGAGAAGACCCCTGCCGGCTCGCTGCCGTCCTGCGGGGCGCCTCCGTCGTGGTCCGCGCACGGGCCGCCTCTGCTGCGGCTGGTGCGCCGGTCGGCCTTGGCGCTGCTTGGCTCCCCCGGGGAGCTGCCCGGCGAGGCGGCTGTTGCCGGGGCGCCTGCGCCCTTTCCCCCGTCGCCGCCTTGCGGAGGCGCTTCGCCGGGGACTGCCTCGGGCTTGCCGGGGGCGGAGAGCTCTCCGACGAGGAGAGGTCGTCGGCGTACAACTCCGTGGATCCGCCGGAGTCCGCGGCCTCCTCCTCCTCCTCTTCCCCGGCCGGCTCACTGGGCCCAGCGTCCTGCGCTGCGGCCCCCTTTCCCTTGGCGCCTCCGCCCCTCGCGGCGCCTCTGCTCCCTCCGGCGGTGCCCTCCATTGCCGCGGCCTCCACCGTGATCCCGTGTATCCCGGAGTGCCTCAGAGAGGGAACCCCGGCAAGCGCGTCGGGTGGAAGATTCAGCAACCTGCGGATCTCCGCCTCCTCCGCCTGGGTGGACGCGTCCTCAGCCTCCGCCTCCTCCGGCGAGAATCCGAAAACTCCTGCCGCCGCGGCTGCGGCGGCCTCCTCGGCCCGAGAAGCTATGTAGGCGATCTCCTGGTCGGTGGTGTCCCGCGTGTGCAGCTTGAGGTCCTCCTTGTTCTTCGCCACCTCGGCGAGGTTGTCGTAGAAGTTGAGGACGTCGATGGGCTTCGGGGCGATCCACGTGCGGTCCAAGCCATGCGAGTCACACATGGGCATCATGGCGAGGATCCGATCCCTGACGGCGTTGTTGCAGAGCGGCACCACTTCCCGGGGAGTCCTGAACCACTCGGGGTGCGTCGGGTCGTACTTGAAGAGTTCCCGTACCATTCCCCGCAGCTCCAGCGTGGTGAAGTTGAAATTGAGCCCGGGGCGCAGCCTCATGATGTCTGCCGGGCCGCCGTACTCCCAGGCCGGCCTCTTCCGGTCTTGGAGAGGGGCGATGCGCCGGCGGAGGAAATCTGCGCCCACCTCAGCAACTGACAGATTGGCCAACCGAAGACGAAGAATCCGGACGAGGGCGATGTTGAGCTTGACGTCGTCCGAGTCCAGCTCACTCCAGTCCCTGCCGCGCACGATGGGCGTTGTGCGCGGCGCGGTGAAGGCTTGCGGCTGGTTTTCTACGATCCAGCACCACTCCGCTCGCCATTCCTCCCACTTGCCGCGGAGCTCCCCCGGCAAGTACGCCCCTTTTTTATTTAGACGAAAGACCCAAGAAATTCCTCCGGAGAGGGGGCCATCGGCCTCGGCTCTAGGAGTGAAGAAGTGTCTAAAGAGGGCTACATTGGGGTGGACTCCTATGAAGTTTTCGCACATATGTGCGAAAATGGCCATGGTGAGAATGGCGTTGGGGGTGAAGTCAAGCAGATGGAGGCCATATGTGTTCATGACGTCGCAGAAGAAGTTCGAGAAAGGAGGACAGAGACCACAATGAAAGAAGGCAGCAAAAAAGTAGTACCCGCCGGGATAGCTGTCCTTGGCGGCGGCCGGGTATGCTCGCGTGCGGGGATGCGCGTCGGTTCCCTTGGACCAGAACAAGTAATACTTGTTCCAGAGCTCCCGCACGCCGAGCTTCGGCGGGAAGACGACGTGCCGCTTCCGGTACGCGATGAGCTTGGCCGCTTGCTCCGATTTCTCCCGCTTGGCCTTCTCCGCCTTCGCCTAGTCGGTCTTTGGGGCCATGGCGGACGCGGTGGAAGGAGGGGGACGAAGAGCTCGGCGGCGGCGGAGATGTGGAGGCAGAGCGCAAGAGGGAATCTTTGGAGGAGGAAGACGACGTAATGAGAGCACAAGGAGGGGAACCGCGCCCGCTCCCTCTGCTTTTATGGGGGAGTGGGGGGCGTTTCGCCCTTTCCATTAAGAGATCGTGGGCACGTCCCATCCCACGGCGTCGCGATCGACGCGTGCCGTTACCGTGGGGTGCGGCGGATATGGAAGTGGATTCGGCGCGCCGCGGGCCGCGGGTGCCCGTGCACTGTTTTGGGCCTGGCCCAACAGCGCTCGGCACCGTGTGTGGCCCAGGCCCGGGGGCTCCTGTCGGTGTACTAAGGTAGGGGTACCCCAGTACCCCAACTTGTGCACGGGCAGTTGCAGCTTCCCACGGCAAGGTTTACTGCGTGCTCGCCGGAGACCTTCCTGCTCCCTATTAAGCCATTCAAAAACAAAGTATACAAGACATAAGACCGAGACCCCGGCAAGAGGAGCTTGCCGGGAAGGCCGTACCAGGCTCGAGACCGCCCCACTAACACAAGACCCTGGCAAGAGGAGCTTGCCAGGAAAACTAGAAGACAACGCCTCGGCGCTATATGCGCCCCGGCAAGGGGCCCGGGGAGCGACAAGCTCCCGGGCCCGGCAAGATCAAGGCCCCGGCAAGGTGCTTGCCGGGGAGGCTGCGCTGTGTGCCCGCGCTCCAGCTCATCGGCCCACGCGTCACCCTGGGGCCTATCCAGGGGCGCGTGGCGGATGGCTGTGCAGCCTGGGGTACACGGTGGCACTCCACGGTGATGGATCCGTCGCCGTGGCGGACGTAGACGCTAAGGCGGGAGCTTTTGGGGTCGACGGCGATGGGCATTAAATGCCCTTGTCCCCCACTGTTAAAGTAGGTATAGGCCACTGTTCTGTACTGTAGCTCCACTGTTCCCGCACTGTTGCAACTACCACCTCTTTTACGTTTTTACCCCTTTCTCCTACGTTGACACCTGTCGGTGACCCCTTGCACTATAAAAGGAGGCCCATGCACAACGTGGAGGGGGTTCGGAACCTAGATCACTCTCGCGCTGGGTGTAGCTGCTTCTTCAAGCTCCCGAGCGCTCAAACTTAATACACATCCAAGCAGGAGTAGGGTTTTACGCGTCTACCGCGGCCCGAACCTGGGTAAAACTGCCCGCGTGCTCGCTACGATCTGCTCTTTGTGCTCCCTCCGCCCTCGTACCGCACAGACAAGGGGCTCCGGTCCCATAGGTGTTCGTGGCGGACAGTTTCCCCCGACAGGGGGTGACAATGAAGAAAACTTACTCATCGTCCATCTCCTCCTCCTCCTCTGCCGTCTTCCTCTTCCTCTTCGGGCTGAGGGGCCTGAGGTCGAAGGGGAACTCCGCGTCGCCCTCCGAATCAACGTCTGCCGGGGGAGGCGAAGGAGGGAGCGGAGTTCGTGCGCGCCTCGATGGAGAGGGAGCTGCCGTTTTCTTCTTCTCGGCGACCTTCACCGACTTCTTCGCCGCCGTGGCCCTCGTGAGGCGCCCGGACTCCTCCAGGGCCAATTGAGGCTGCGCACCCTTGCCGGGCCGGACCGGCTCGCCGGAGCAGGCCCGCCGCAAGGTTCGCCCTCTTCCCCTGATTGGTGCCGAGCCAGCCGCCACATCCTCCTCCTCCTCCGACGACTCGTCGGCCGCATCCTCAACCAATGGGGCCCCGGTGCTGGCGCTGCTAGCTTCTCCGCAGCCGCTGCCCACTGGGCGAACTCCTCCTCCTCCGCAGCCGCGGCGGCCTGGTCCTCCATGCCTCCGGCGTTGCCGGCCTCCTTGATGAGCTGAGCCTCATTCACCCTGGCGGCGATGTAGTCCAACTCCTCCGGGGTGGTGTCCCTGACAAGCCACCGCTCGGCGTCGGGATTGACGCACACCTCAACCAGGGAATCAAAGAACTGCTGCGCGACCTCGTCCTCCGGCTCCTGCCAGCTCGGGACGGGGCCGTGCGCGCTACATTCCGGCATCATGGCGACGATTTTGGACTGGCACGAGTTATTGCACAGCGGGACCACTCCCGCTGGCAGCTTGAAGAGTTGCCCCTTGACGGCCTTGCCGGCCTTGGCGGCGGCCTTCGCAGCCTTGCCGGTCCGCTCAACCTCGCCGCCATGACTCACATCCAGCTGGAAGAGCCGCTGACAGAAATGGGCATTTCCCATCACTGTAAAGTTGTGCTTGAGGCCAGTGCGGAGCCGCATGACGTCGGCTGGGTTCCTGAAGAGCCAGGCCGACCTCCCCTTTTGGTGCAGCGGAGCGATCCGACGGCGGATGAAATCTGCCCCGATCATCTCGAGGGTGAGTCCGGCTTGGACAAGCCGGGTGATCCTGGTGACGGCGACGGCGAGCTTCCCATCGGCGGCGTCTACGGTGCTCCAATCGCTGCCACGGACCGGCGGCACCCGACGGACCTTGCAGAACGTTGGCGGCTCGTCCTCCTCGATCCAGCACCACCGGCCGCGCCATTCGTCCCACCTCTCCTTCACGGCGCCCTCCAGATACACCACCTTGAGTCTCGAAATCCAGGCGATGCCTCCGGAGACCGAGCCTCCCGGCTAGATCCGAGGGATGAAGTAGTGGCGGAAGAGCGTCGTGTTGGGCTGCACTCTGACAAAACCCTCGTAGAGGTGCGCGAAGAAGGCCATGCACGCCACCGCATTTGGGGTGGAATCCAAAAGACGGAAGCCAAAAGTGTGCATGATGTCGCAGAAAAAGTCAGAGAAGGGAGGACACAACCCGCAGGAGAAATAATCAACGAAGAAGGGATACCGATTTGAGCTGGGCGGAGCACAGGCGACCGGAACGACGCGCGTCGCCGGATGGCCCAAGCCCTTCGCCCGATCCCCCATCTCCGCCCCCCAAAGGGGTTTGAAGACGGCCCGGAGCTCGAAGACGTCGACCGACGACGGAATGAAGATGGCGGCCTTCGTCCGATCCCCCGTGAATACGCCCTCCGGCGGCGCCGAAGACCCGGCACCCTTGGCCGCCCCCTTGCCCTTGGCGAGTTTGGATGCCATGATGGCTGAATGGGAAGGCTGAGGGGAGGGGATGGCGAAGCAATGGCGGCGGGCAACGGCGAAAGCTTCGGAAGGAAGGAAGCAAGGGAGCAGCGGCTCTGAGATTGGAAGGGGCGCGAGGAAAGTGGAGGAAGTGAGCAGCGCGCTCGCGGTTATTCCTTTTTATGGGGAAGGCGCGGGCCGCCTCCTTTCGCATTTACTGCGACGTGACGCATGCGTGCGGAAACCGTCCCACGCATGCCGCCCACGTCACGCACGCCCCTCCACCCCGCGCCGCGCGCGCGGGTCGTGGGATGCGCAGCGCACGGAAATTTTTACCACGGTAAGAACCACCCCGCCTGCCCGCGCACCGTTCTGGGCCTGGCCCAACAACGTGTCGCGCTTATGTGTGGCCCAGGCCCGGGGGCTCCTGTCGGCGTACGAAAAGAGGGGTACACTTTTTGTACCCCTATGACTATGCACGGGCAGTCTGAGCCACGGTGCCATCGCACCAAGCACGGCAAGGGAGGCAAGCCGGAGCAAGACTGAAGCTAGATGGAGACTGGAGCGACGCCAAGAACAAGACCACAAAGAGCAAGGGGACGAAGTGGTTTTCCTCAGCAAGATCCTTGCCGGGGCCGGCTCTGGCAGCCCCGGCAAGACCCTTGCCGCGGCAGCTCGCCCCCCCGCCTACGGAGCGAATCACCCTTGAGTCCAGTACCCCCATGGGGGGAGGATTCGGGAGATATCCCCGTGGTGACATGCAGATCTTTGTGAAGACCTTCAAGATCAGATACAAGGTAAGAAGACGACGACCCTTGGCGGGATCCCAGCCAAGAGGATCCACAAGGCCCCCGGAAAGTACCTTGCCGGGGATGACAGCAGGCGCCGCGGCAAGACCCTTGCCGGGGCCCCGGCAAGGCCCTTGCCTAGGACACCCACGGAGCCACCATCAGGCCCACGCCAACTGGGTCTCCACTGACCCACGCAGCTACCGACCCAACCAGCTGGACAGGCTCCTGCGTGGCAACCCACATGTCTTCGTGGAGGCCCGCCGTTGCGCCACCTCAGCTGCCTGTCTGCCTACATGGCACCTCAGGCACCGCTGGCCAGGGCGCGTGTCGACACGAGGAGGAGCGGCGACGGACAAGACGGGCGTCTCCCCTCGTCCCCGATAAAGCAAGGACACCTAAGCAGGGCGCATTAAATGCACCTTGTCCTGTAATGCGAGGGATAACCTCGCATCACTGTACCCTTTCCACCTCCTGTGTGCCACTGTGGCAACCCCTTTTCCCTAAAAAAGGAGGCCCGAGGCGACCAGGAGGAGGATTCGGCTTTTCGGAATCCCTCACGACTCTTTTGGAGCTCCTCGTTAGCTGAAGAACACCAACATATAATCCACCAAAGCAGGAGTAGGGTTTTACGCATCTTTGCGGCCCGAACCTGGGTAAAGGAACCGTGTCCCGATCGTTAGATCCGCTCTTCTCTCAACCCCGCTCCCCGCAACCGTAGTAGGGATTCTTGTGATCCCATAGGTGTCGATCCAAATACACCGACACACTTTATGCCTAGCTTAATGGCTTTAAAGAAAGCGCTGCCAGGGAGACAACCCGGAAGTTTTTAAAAAATAGTCATTTATTTCCGTTGAGTGCTTTTATAAAGTTTAAAAACATAAAAAATATAGATGGGAACCTAAAGCTTTTTCAAAAAGAAAAGTGAAAGTAAGAAAGACGAGCATTGTTAAAATGGGGGAGCTGTTTGAACTTTGTTCATGCGCATGGAAACTTTGTGAATCTCAATTACAGAAACATTTCAACAAAAATAGTTATCCCCTTGTACAAATCCATTGTATTATAAAAATAATGTGCCAAGAGTTTCCTTTCGGATGATTAAATTGCTTGCTGGTTTGTGCGGTGCAAAAACATAAACTTTGGCTATAGTGCGCAATTTTACATTTTTTACTGGAACGTCAAAAGCTTCTGAAACTTTTTGCACATTCTTGCTATAAAAATGTTTATTTTTCCTAAGTTTTTCAGAATTGTTACAGTTACAAAAGTATGGTGAATGTTCAAATCTTTACAGACTGTCCTGTTTTCACAGATTGCTGTTATAGCTTCATTATTTGCGTATGTTTGAGTTCTTGTTGAAGCCTCCTTTACTTGGGGCCATAGAATTGTGATCGTATATAGTGGGTAATGTTTGTTTATAATTATACAATAATGTTAGAGTAGTACATGATGATATTTCATTTATCATATGCACTAACCCCACCACTACAAGTTTGGTTAAGTTTTTTTGTGGATGAAGTGTTCGAAGATCGAGGAGGTCTTGATGTGAGGAGGAGGAGGAGTGGCAAGAGCTAAAGCTTGGGGATTCCCAAGGCACCCCAAGTAAATATTCAAGGAGACTCAAACGTCTAAGCTTGGGGATGCCCCAGAAGGCATCCCATCTTTCTTCAACAAGTATCGGTATGTTTTCGGATTCGTTTCGTTCACATGATATGTGTAAATTCTTGGAGCGTCGTGTGCTTTTTCTTTTTATTTTAATAATGCACCATGATGGTATGAGATAGTCCATGGTTGATTTACAGAATGCTCATTGCACTTCACTTATATCTTTTGAGTATGGCTTTATAGAATGCTTCATGTGCTTCACTTATATCATTTGAAGTTAGGATTGCCCGTTTCTCTTCACATAGAATACCGATGTTCGTAGAATGCTCTCGTGCTTCACTTATATTTGTTAGAGCATGATCTTTTGTAGAAAGAATTAAACTCTCATGCTTCACTTATATCTATTTAGAGAGTCAAACAGAATTAGTCAAATGCATGGTTAGTCATAAAATCCATCATAAAACTTATGGATCACTAAATATGATATGTTTTATTCCTTGCAATAGTTTTGCGATATAGAGATGCTAATATGTGGGAGGTACTAGTGGATGATCATGTTTAGTAAGATATTGGTGTTAAGGTTTGTGATTCCCAAAGCATGCACGTATAGTCTCTCGTTATGCCGGGAAGATGGAGCACAATTTATCCTTGATTGTCCTATCTTTGTGTGAAGGTCGGGGGCGGCGGTGGTGAACTCCTACCAACCTCCCCCCTAGGAGCATGCATAGTATTACTTTGCTTCGAGGGCTAATAAACTTTTGCAATAAGTATGTGAGTTCTTTATGACTAGTGTGAGTCCATGGATTATACGCACCCTCACCCTTCATAATTGCTAGACTCCCTTGTGCCGCACAACTTTCGCCAGTGCATAAACTTTATTATACCTTCCTCAAAACAGCCACCATACCTACCTATTATGGCATTTCCATAGGCATTTCGAGATATATTGCCATGCACTTCCATCATATAGTTGACTTGAGCATTCATTTTCATCACAAAGAGTCATACTATGTTATAGGTATCGAGTTGTAATTTTTATTTCTTTTGAGTTAGAAGTAAAAGAAGTGTGATGATCATCATTATCCATTTTAGAGCATGGCCCCCATGATGATAGGATGAAGGAGACCATGATTCCCCCCACAAGTCGGGATGACACTCCGGACTACAAGAAAAAAAAAAGGAAAAAAGAGAGAAAAGGAAAAGAAAAATAATGAAAAAAGTGAAAAATAAATAAGAGAAGTGGCATGCGAATACCACGCGTGTGTTTCAAAGTAGCACCATGTTTTTCATATAGAGAGTCTCCTCTGTTGTCACTTTCATATAGTATTGGAAATTTTCCGTAGTAGAGTTTGATGCATGCCCTTTAGTTTCATATTGAGCTTTCGTACACTTATAGCTCTTAGTTGCATCTGTTGCATGGCAATCCCTACTCCTCACATTGATATCGATTGATGGACATCTCAATAGTCCATTAGTTTACCTAGTTGATGTGAGACTTTCTTCCCTTCTTTTGTCTACTACCCACCGCATTCTATTCCACCTATATTCCTATATCCATGGCTTGCGCTCATGTACTGCGTGAGAGTTGAAAATGCTGAAGCGCGTTAAAAAGTATGAACCAATTGCTTAGCTGACACCGGGGTAGTACATGATTTATACTTTGAGCTGGGAAGAGAGAGCATGACAAGACTATATGATTTTGTAGGGATAACGTTCTTTAGCATTTGATATTCTGAAAGACATGATTGTTTGTTGGGACGCCCGCGTATTGATATCTTTATGTCAAATTATAGACTGTTGCTTTGAATCACTCATGTCTTAATATTCATGCCATGACTAGATATATGATCAAGTTTATGCTAGATAGCATTCCACATCAAAATTATCTATTTTATCATTTACCTACTCGAGGACGAGAAGGAATTAAGCTTGGGGATGCTGATATGTCTCCATCGTATCTATAATTTTTGATTGTTTCATGCCAATATTATTCAACTTTTACATACTTTTGGCAACAATTCACTACTGGAATTAGCTTATTTGTCGTCTGCCAGTTCTTTGCTGTCTGTTGGCTGACGACAAAGAGGGTCTTCGTCGTCCGCTTACAGAAAATGGACGGCAAAGAACTAGCTAATGGCAAAGAAGGTCTTTGCCATCAGCCAATTCTTTGTCGTCTGCTAGCTGACGGCAAAGATTCTTCCTAGTGTTGTCGGAGCTGAGCTCTTTGCCGTCCGCCAGCAGATGGCAAATGACTTTGCCTCTTTGCCGTCTGCTGGCGGAAGGCAAAGCACGCCGTTAACCCCCTAGCGGTGCTCACCCCACCCCACTGCCGTCCACGTTCTTTGCCGTCTGCTGGACACAGACGGCGGACGACAAAGAAGGCCTTTGATGGCAGCCGTTCAGCCGGACGGTTTGCCGTCTGTCGCCGTACGGCAAAGGACTTTGCCGTCTGGCATGCATGCCTTTGCCGTCCGCCATGGCGGACAGCAAAGCAGCTGATTCCAATAGTGATTTATGTCATTTATTTGGACTAACTTATTGATCCAGTGACCAGTACCAGCTCCTGTTTTTTTGCTTGTTTTTGTATCACAGAAAATCCATCTCAAACAAAGTCCAAACACGATAAAAATTTACGAAGAATTATTTTGGAATATATGTGATTTTTAGGAGGTGGAACCAACGCAAACGGGGGCCCGTAGTGCCCACAACCCACCAGGTCGTGCCACAGGGCCCAGGCGCGCCCTGGTGTGTTGTGCCCTACTCGAACGTTGGTTGGGGCCCTTCTCCTAGCGCAAGAAACCTAATTTATGGATAAAAATCCTGTTAAAATCTCAGTGCAAACGGAGTTACGGATCTCCAGGAATTTCAAAAACGGTGAAGGGCCAAATCTGGGGGACATAAAACAGAGAGAGACAGAGAGACAGATCCAATCTCGAAGGGGCTCTCGCCCCTCCCATGCCATGGAGACCATGGACCAGAGGGGGAACCCTTCTCCCACCTAGGGAGGAGGCCAAGGAGGAAGAAGGAGGGGGGGGGGTCTCTCCCCCTCGCTCCGGTGGCGCCGGAGTGCCACGAGGGAAACGTCCAGGATGGCGATCTACATCAGCAATCTTGCTACCGTCCACACTAATTCTCCCCCCCTAATTGCAGCGGTGTAACACCTCTTTCCTCCCCGCTGTAATATCTACTTAAACATGGTGCTCAACTCCATATATTATTTCCTAATGATCTATGGTTATCCTATGATGTTTGAGTAGATCCGTTTTGTCCTGTGGGTTAATCGTGATCTTGGTTGGTATGATTGTATATTTTATTTATGGTTCTGTCCTACGGTGCCCTCCATTCTCACGCAAATGTGAGGGGCCCCGCTGTAGGGTGTTGCAATATGTTCATGGTTCGGTTATGGTGGGCTGCCAGAGTGACATAAACTTAAACCCGAGTAAGGGGGGGTATGACGTATGTGAGTAAAGAGGACTTCGTGGTGCTGCCCGCTTGCATAATTACAAAGGAAGAGTCGTACACTGAACAGATGGAGTTTGAAAACGAGCCATTGGTACTGCCCGCTGGCGACGGCGGCGTCACCCCCCTCGCTGACGTTGGTGTGGGCGGGGCGGACGCCCCGCGCAGGCCTCGGGACGGCGTCGCGCCGACGGGCTGTACCTCGTCCGGCCCCCTTCCGCGCGTGGCAGGGGGCGTTTGCGCCGGGGTGCCGCGGTCTGAGCGGTCACCGTGCGGGTCGGGGGGCTGGTCGGTGGTTCGCCACAGTGGTGGCTCCCCCCGCGTCGGCAATTCGCGTGCGGAGGTTGGAGCGCCGGAGCTGCCTGCGCGCTCCGGCGGCCCCCGCTCCAATCGATTATGGGCCCTTGCCGAGGAGAGCTCAGACGAGGAGGATGCTGTGCCTGAGGTGTTGGAGCTCTCGCCGGCGGGGATCGATCCGCGCAATATCCCGGCGGGGCCGACGGTGGGCGACTTCATGGCGTTCGCTGCGGCGGCGTCCAGGACGGCGAGGGTGCCGGGCCGCCGTTTTGCCCCTGGTGGCAAAGGTCCCCGTGCCACGGCGAGGCGGATCTGGAAGCCGTCGGTGTTTGCAGGCGCCAGGGGAAAGGCTGATGTGGCTGGCCCTGGCCGGGCCTCGTCGGCGGCGAGGGCGCTGCTGGCAGGTCCGGGGATCCCCGCAACGGAGTGGCCGGAGCTGCGGTCTCCTGCTTCGTCTCCGGCATCGAGTGCGGCGGCGCAGGCATGCGCTAGGGCGGGGGCGCTGGCAGCCGCAGGCCCTAGGGTTGGGCCTAGCGAACCTCCTGGGCCGAGCGGACTGGGTGGGCCTGCTCCATTTGGCCCGTTAGGGGAGGACGTGACTGTGGGGTCCGCTCCGTTTCGGGATGCCTGCCCTGCGGCCCTATGGAGTTGGACATTTCCGCTGGGCCTGCGCGGCCGGTCCTTGGTGGGCCTCCTCGGCCCACACCACAAGGGCCCGCGACGGAGAGGGGTGGGGGTATTTATGGTTGAGGCGAGGGTGCCTGGATCCCCATTTAGGGTTTCCAGCCACTCCTCTTGAGGTGCGGCGCTTTGCACACTCAGCCCACACTCTCAAACCTCTTGCTCCCCCTCCTCCCCTCCTCAGATCCTTCGCGGCGGCGGTGATGGGCGACCGGCGTGCTGAGAAGCGCCCCCTGGAGGCTACGGATCCGGAAGTCGAGCGGCGTAGGGAGAAGGAGCTCCGTGACAAGGCCAAGAGATCGATGCGGGATCGCTCGGACGGGCGAGATGGCCGTGCGTGGACCGACGGGGCACGCGAGCACGGCGGGCGTGAGGGGGATTGGGGTCCCCCTCCCCCATGGTGGCTACAACAACAAGCGAAGAAGAATAAGAAGCAGAGCTTCCAACGCTGGCGTGCGCTGGAGAAGTAATCAGAGGGGCAGCTCCATGCGGGGGGCTGCGTGGAGGCCCCGCTGCCTAAGAAGCCTAGGGCCACCCCAGATCCGTCGGGTTTGGCTCTCCCTGGGGCTTCTAAGGGCACGACGGCGGAGCCTATTCCGGTGGAGGAAGCGCCGGAGGTGGAGTGCTTCAAATGCGGCCGCCTCGGCCACTACCAGTCGAGATGTAAGTTCAAGCCTCTTTGTGTTCTGTGCAAAGAGGAAGGACACGCCTCGGCTAATTGTCCGACGAGGGGGCGGCAACTCCATCTGCAGATCATGGGGAGTGCTATCTCCGGAGAGGGCTTTTTCTGCTTGGAGTATGATGACGACGACGAGCTGGAGACTCCCATCGATGAGCGCATCAAGAACGCGGCGATTCTCTCTGCAGAGCCAGGGAAGCTGACGCTCCGCATTCTCAAGCAAGAGTTGAAGCATATGGTGGCTAGCGATTGGGACTGGCAGGTAACTCAAGTTGGCGACGATGATTTCCTTGTGGTTTTGCCTTCTGCAGACCTCTTACACATGGCCAAGTCTAGTGGCAAGCTTTTCCTCTCCATTCACGACATAACCGCAAGGGTGCGGGATATGCTTCACGAAGAAATTCAACCTATGCAGATGCCAGAGACATGGGTCCGTCTCTACGACATCCCGAAGAAACACAGGTGCGAGGACCGCATCAAGGAGGGCCTAAGGATGCTGGGTCGGCCAATTGTGGTCGACGAGCTATCCCTGATCAGGTTGGGGCCTATCAGGATGAAGATAGCTTGCCGTGCGCCCGAGAAGCTCAATGGGGTAGGGGAAGTCTGGTTCAACAGTGAGGGATATCAAATCAAAGTGGAACGGGAGGTCCTCCCGAAGCGCGGCGGCGAGCGTGCACACATGGTGGTGGCAGCCACAAACCCCCCCAAGATCGCGGCTCCGGCCATGGGGCAGTGCGCGCCGCTGCCACCCGCCCACGGCTCGAACCTGAGTGGTTCCGGCGGGGCTCGCGTGCTGGGTCCGACCAAGATCGTCATCCCTCCCATGCCTGTTGCTACGGACGAGCCCGACGAGAGTTTACATGACACCTCCATTGACACTGAAACTTGGGAGAAGCTGGGAGCTTTAACCTCTGAGGTGGGGGCCATAGGGACGGCGACCCAAGATACGGCTGTCAGCGTCCCCCCGCTGGCTCGGTCGCTCGACACCTCTTTCAATGAATACGGGTCCAATCTGGAGGCTTTACCACTGGCGTGTAAGGTTGGGGCCGGCACGTCTAAGCTGCCTCCTCCCTCCACCACTCCTATGATTGAAGATCCTGAGTTGGTGGTGCTCGGTGACAACGAGCTCACTCCGGGCCCGCGTCGGGGCTCGAACAGTGCGGGTCGTCAACCTAAGAAGACGGCGGGGCGGAAGCCGACCTCCAAAGCAACTACGGCGGCGGCGGGGAACTCTACGGAACTGGGCGGGGAGCTAGGCGCGGCTTTAGGAGCCACCGGGACCAATAGCAAGGCCAAGCGTACTAAGGCGACGCCGGTGGCGCAACGTGCTCCTAGCGCCCGTGCCAAGGCCAAGCTGGGCGAGCTCTCGTCCTTGGAAAGTGCGCAGCTCCGCATTGCAGACAAGAACATGGAGGCCGCAGGTAACCCCCCTCCCTCTTTCCGTATTCTTAATGCTTTTTCCGATGAACATCTAGCGTCTATTTTGGATGATTCGGGCGTCTGCGTGCCCAACCCCCCTGGCGAACTAATTTCCTTACTTCGGGCTCGGGAAGAGGCTCAGGCCTCCTTGGCCGAGGCCGCAGCCAGGTGCGCTGCGTCGGATCAACTTTCCATCATCCCAGTTGGGGCTGGCGATGAAGTGGCGCCCGGTGAGGCTGCACAGACTAGGGAAGCATGTGCGCCTTCTTCTTCCTCGCCGACCTCGCAGGGGCGGGGACAGACAAAGAAGAGAGTGGCCAAAGTGATCACCTCTAGAGGTGTTCGCCTCCGTAATCGTGTGATTTAGATGCAGTTTCTTTTTTGGAACATTCGGGGTTGCGGACATGCGGGCCGTCGCACCCAACTTAGGGAATACATTGCTAATGAACGCATCGATTTTATTGCCCTGCAAGAAACGATTAAACTAGACTTTTCTCACAGAGATCTCCTTGCTTATGACCCCCTTCAACGTTTTGAATGGCACTGGTTGCCCTCTACGGGACATTCTGGTGGCATTCTTATGGGTTGCAACCGGGATATCTGCGAGGTTTTGGCTTGGGAGGTGGGTGCTTTCTGTGTATATGTTACTACTAAACACAAGGGCTCGGGGCTCACGTGGGTGACCATCTGCGTTTACGGACCTGCTAACCACGAGCGCTCTCAAAAGTTCCTACGTGAGATTACTACGGTAGTGGGTGTTAAGAGAAATCTCAACCTTCCTGTGGTGGTTGGGGGTGATTTTAACTTGATCCGCTCAGGTGCGGACAAAAACAGCGACAATATAGACTGGACAAGGGTGTCCATGTTTAATCAGGCCATTGCCTCTGCCGTCCTCAGGGAGGCGGCGCGGACTGGAGCCAGGTTTACCTGGACCAACAAAAAAACCAATCCACTCCGGAGTGTCCTTGACCGAGTGTTTTTCTCCCCCGAGTGGGAAACCCTGTTTCCCCTATGCTCGCTGGTGGCAGAAACACGCATAGGATCGGACCATGTACCTCTCATCTTCTCCTCAGGGGAGGAGACGATTAGCCGCAGCCAACGTTTCTATTTTGAAACGGCTTGGTTCGAGTCCGAGGGTTTCGAACTCATGGTCAGAGAGTGTTGGGACGCTATCATTACGTCGTTGGGGGCGCAAAGGGGCCCCGCTGAACTGTGGACCGCCGCGGAGGCCAAGCTCCAGGCCTTTCTGCGTGGCTGGGGGGCTAACCAGGGCAGTTTGTCTAAGAAAGAGCGTGCTTGGCTCATGGAGGAGATTGCTAATCTTGACCTTGAAGCAGATCAGCGTCTCTTCTCGGAGTCTGCATGGGCCCACAGATACGCGTTGGAAGACCAAGTTCTTGCCCTGCTGAGAGCAGAGGAGGAATATTGGCGCCGTAGGGGCGGCATCAAATGGGTGACGAATGGAGATGCTAACACTGGGTATTTTCACACATATGCGAACGGACGAAAAAGGAAAAGAACTATCCTTCGCCTTCATTCCAACTCGGGACTGCTGCTGACCCAGGAGCAAATCTCGGCCCATATTTATGAGTTCTTCATTGGCCTTTTGGGGACGGCAAATGATAAACCTCTTTGCCTGCCGCGGATTTGTGGGATCTCGCGGAAAAGGTTTCTCAGGAGGAAAACGACCGCCTGGCCCTCTCTTTCCTCCCAGAGGAGATCGATAAGGCGCTAATGGATATGAAGAATGACACGGTGCCTGGCCCGGATGGCTGGCCCGTGGAGTTTTTCAAGCGTTTTTGGCCCAGTCTTAAACACTTGTTCTATGCGATTGTTAACGGTTTTACCCTAGGTACGATAGACCTCTCGCGGCTTAACTAAGGGGCCATTAGCCTAATTCCAAAGGTTAAAGGGGTAGACAATATCAGGCTTTTTCGCCCTATCACTCTCATTAATGTTCCCTTCAAGATTTGCGCAAAGGCATATGCCTCGCGCCTCGCCCCAATTGCTCAACAGATTATTAGCCATAGCCAAACGGGTTTCCTTAAACATAGAAACATTCTAGAGGGACCGATAGCACTATTGGAAATTGTGCACGAGCTCAAAAGTACTAAAGCTAAGGGAGTGCTCCTTAAACTCGATTTCGAGAAGGCTTACGATCGAGTGAACTGGGCTTTTGTTCAAGAAGTCTTCCTCAAAAAGGGTTTTGAGGCAGGTTTTGTGCACCGCCTTATGCACCTAGTGTCCAGCGGCCACACGGCTGTCACCATTAACGGTGTGTTGGGTAAATTCTTTCGCAATAAAAGGGGACTCAGACAAGGGGATCCGAGCTCCCCCCTGATTTTCAATTTTGTGGCAGACGCACTTGCAGCGTTGATCAACCGAGCTAGGGCCGCGGGACACATTTCCGGCTTAGTGCCTCACCTCATCCCGGGAGGAGTTTCCCACCTTCAATACGCGGATGACACGATGTTACTCTTTGAACCCAACGATAGTAGTGTGGCTTCCGTCAAACTACTTCTCCTTGCTTTCGAGCTTATGTCGGGGCTCAAGATCAATTTCCTTAAGAGCGAAGTGATCACCATAGAGATGGATGATCATTCGAGTACTAGAGTGGCAAACTCACTGAACTGTAAGCGTGGCTCTTTTCCGATCAAATATCTGGGGCTGCCTATCTCTACCCGAGGCCTTACCATCGCGGAGTGGGAACCACTTTACGGGAAAGTGTTCAATAGGGTTAGTCCTTGGAGAGGTAGATTTATGTCATCGGCGGCTCGACTCATTCTGACCAATTCGAGTCTATCCTCTCTTCCCATTTTTACTATGGGTATGTATCTCTTGGCCAATGGCGTACATGCCAAACTGGACACCCCGCGGTCGCGTTTATTTTGGGAAGGAACGGGGACCAAACGGAAATACCATCTGGTCAAGTGGGCGGCAATCTGCCGTCCAAAAAATTTGGGGGGCCTTGGGGTAACAAACTCCAAATTAATGAATGTGGCCCTTTTAACCAAATGGTGGTGGAGATTGGCACACAACGAGTCGGGACTCTGGGCCAAAATTCTCCGGGCTAAGTATTTCCCGGACGGAAACGTCTTCAAGGCTCAGCCCTCCGGTTCGTCGTTTTGGAAAGGGATCCAAGACGTCAGGCCGGCTTTCTCTTTGGGGGCCCATTTTGGAATTAAGAACGACGAATCTACTCGATTCTGGCTTGATCACTGGTGGGAGAATGCCCCGCTGTGGCAATCTCACCCTGATCTATACCACCTTGCCACTGACACTAACATTATGGTTGCCGACGCCCTTAGAGTCCATCCTCCGGCGATCTCTTTTATTTGCACCTTGGGTCAGGACGAGGCCTTTAGTTGGGATAGTCTTGTGTTGGCCTGGAGGGATATTAACCTATCAAATGAGCCAGACCTCATATCTTGGAAACTTACGGCCTCAAAGCAATTTACGGTGAAGTCCATATACTCTAAGATGTCCGAAGGGCCTGTGCTAACCATGGCTAGGGGACTATGGAAGGCGGGCCTGCCGCTGAAGATCAAGATCTTCATGTGGCAAATGGTGCGGAATGGGCTGCCAACCTCCGATAATGTGGCTAAACGTAACGGGGCCGCTGATGGTTCTTGCACAATTTGTGGATTGGGAGAAAACGCAAATCATGTCTTTTTTCAATGCGTGCTGGCCAGGTTTGCATGGAGTGCGGTTCGGGAGACCTTTTCCAAAAATTGGCACCCCCAATCTTTGTCGGACCTCTTAGCTATTCTTAACGCACAGAAAGGGTCGAACGCTCGGATTCTGTGGCGTTGCGCTGGGGCACTGTTATGGTCTCTTTGGACGGTTAGGAACAAGATTACCATCGAACACAAGTTCCCAAACCATCCAGCTGACATCCTCTTCAAATGTCATCTTTTTCTTCAGGTGTGGATGCCGTTGGGGAAAGCGCGTGATGAAAAGTACATGCAAGCAGTGATGGAGAAGATCAAGACGGTGACAAGGCTGACTCGACAACATGATGGATCTCCTCCTCCTGCTACTTAGGCGCTGTGGTTTTTGGTTTTCTGCCCTTTCCGTGTTTTATTTGCTGTTATTCTTATCGGAAGGGCTTGGAGACTATTATTCGCAAACTTGTTATGGTCTGTAATAACGACTTATGTGTGTGTGATGACGTTGCCGTGGTGGCTTTATTAATTTAAAGCCGGACGCATCTAGCGTCTACGTTCCAAAAAAGTAAAGAGGACTTGATACTTAATGCTATGGTTGGGTTTCATGACCTTAATGATCTTTAGTAGTTGCGGATGCTTGCTAGAGCTCCAATCATAAGTGCATATGATCCAAGTAGATAAAGTATGTTAGCTCATGCCTCTCCCTCATATAAAATTGCAACAATGATTACCGGTACTAGTTATCGATTGCGTAGGGACAAATAACTTTCTTGTCGACAAAAGCTATCTACTAAACCACTAACTTAGTTGATCTTTACCTAAACAGCCCCTACTTTCTATTTATGTGCTCTTTATTATCTTGCAAAACTATCCCAAAGTACTTCTAGTTTCATACTTGTTCTAGGTAAAGCAAACGTCAAGTGTGCGTAGAGTTGTATAGGTGGTCAGTAGAACTTGAGGGAATATTTGTTCTGCCTTTAGCTCCTCGTTGGGTTCGACACTCTTACTTATTGAAAAAGGCTACAAACGATCTCTATACTTGTGGGTTATCAGAAGACTATATGATGGTTGAGTATGTGGACTTGCCAAAAAGGCTCCGATACGTGACCGTTCCTGAAAAGATGATTAATTGTAGTTGCAAAGTTGAATGAGAACATAGTTTGTTGGTTTTCAATAGAGTTTATGCTTTATACTTCGATAGTGTGATGAATTGTTACTTGCTCATGAGAAGTTATATGATATAGCTATGTTATATTATGTTTTAATGAAGTTTGTTTCTGTTACAATAATATACATGATGCTTTTATGTCCGAATTTTGTTTTTTATCGACACCTCTCTCTCTAAGCATGTGGACATGTTTTTCGATTTCGGTTTTTCTCTTGAGGACAAGCGAGGTCTAAGCTTGGGGGAGTTGATATGTCCATTTTGCATCATGTTTTCCTACTGTTATTTATAATGTTTTTATGCATAATAATGCCTTTTGGAGTAATTCTAATACCTTTTTTCTCATAATATGCAATGTTTACATCAAAAGGAAGAATACCGGCAACTGGAATTCTGGACATGAAAAAGCAACGTCAGGCTACCTATTCTGCACAACTCCAAATGAGCTGAAACTTCATGTGGATTTTTATGGAATATTTACGAATTATTGGAGCACATAAGTACCAGAGGGGCCCCATCAGGTGGGCACAACCTGCCCACCTGGGTGCGCGAGGGCCCCCAGGCGCCCCCTGGTGGGTTGTGGCCTCCTCGACCCATCTCCGGTGCCCATCTTCTGGTATATAAGTCATTTTGACCTAAAATAATTAAAGAGATGACTTTCGAGATAGAGTGGCATCGCCTCTAGGCGGAACTTGGGCAGGAGCACTTTTGCCTTCCCGCGGAGCGATTCCGCCGGGGAAATTTCCCTCCCGGAGGGGGAAATCATCGTCATCGTCATCACCAACAACCCTCTCATCTTTGGCAGGCCAATCTTCATCAACATCTTCAACAACACCATCTCCTCACAAACCCTAGACCATCTCTTGTGTTCAGTCTTTGTACCGGAACCTCAGATTGGTACCTGTGGGTGACTAGTAGTGTTGATTACATCTTGTAGTTGATTACTATATGGTTTATTTGGTGGAAGATTATATGTTCAGATTCATTATGCTATTTAATACACCTCTGATCTTGAGCCTGTTTATCACTTGTGAGTAGTTACTTTAGTTCTTGAGGTCACGGGAGAAATCATGTTGCCAGTAATCATATGAACTTGATATGTGTTCGATATTCCGATGTTATGTATGTTGTGATTCCCTCAGTGGTGTCATGTGAACATTGACTATATGACACTTCACCATAATTGGGCCTAAGGCAATGCATTGTGGAGTAGTTATTAGATGATGGGTTGCTAGAGTGACAGAAGCTTAAACCCTAGTTTATGCGCTACTATGTAAGAGACCGATTTGGACCCACATGTTTAATGCTATGGTTAGATTTTATCTTAATACTTTTCTCATAGTTGCGGATTCTTGCGAGGAGGTTAATCATAAGTAGGAGGTTTGTTCAAGTAAGAACAACACCTAAGCACCGGTCAATGTCGGGGATATACCCCGCAGCGTAACCCGGCCGGAAGTATAACCCGGCCGGACTTGGCGGTTTACTTTAGACGGTTTACACTTGACGATTCACTGGTAACCCGGCGGGCGGATCACAGATGACAAGGCCCAAGGCCCAGAAGGCCGGTCCATGTTATGGTGGGCTGGTTTATGAAGAAAGCACAAGGAATATTCTCCTACAAAGGAAGCAAGACTAGGACTCCTTGTAATAGAGTAATCCTAATCTTACTAGGACTAGTCATGTAACCCGCCCCTTCAACATATATAAGGAGAGGTAGGGCTCCCCAAAGAGGAACAAGTTCTCACAATTTAGAGGCACCATATTCTTTAGGGCTAGACACAACTAAAGGAGAGCCGGTTCACCGGCGACTCCATGAGGGTCATAATGAGATCTAGCCTCAGACAACATGTAGGGCTATTACCGGATGATGTTTCCCGGGGCCCAAAGCTGTCTAAAATCCTTGTCTTGTGTTGCGTCTCTCGATTCCACTCAACCCCTCTCAAGCTACCACATAGATGCGTTGGCCTCACGACTAAGTCCTCACACTAGGACATCTATCGTGACGATTCCATGACAGTTGGCGCCCACCGTGGGGCCTGCACACGATGGTGTTGAGTTCTTGGAGGGATCTTTCCCAGGGATTGAGAAGTTGGCTATTTTCTGAATGAAAAATAACTGGTTTGGAAGGATCTACATCAGTTTGAAGTTCATCAATCTAGATTTACAATCGCTGAAGAATACAAGTCGAGCTAGTATTTTTGGCCTAGATTGACTATTGTGGTTTTTTCGTCAAAGCCTCCTCTGCTCCGGGTTTATCCCTGACCTGATGAGTGATCGCGGGTAAGCCGCCCCTGCCTTAGAGCCACCTTTTGCTGGCTAATGAACAAACACCAAGGGATGGCCAGGTTTTCTTTTTTCTAAAGCTTCCGTGGCAAGAAGAGGGATCTTGCGAAGCACCGTATAAGACTCCAATTTTAGCCGGACTCAGATTCATCGACCGCGCGCCTGTATCCCAAATCACCGGGCGACTCCTCAATCGGATCTGACCTGAGTCGCCGTCGTCCTCGTTGCCAAGCCGCCCCAGTCTCAAATCCGAGCCGCCTGTCCGAGCGCACCTCGGCTCTTTCTGCGGGTTCCTACCATGGCCAAGCCGCCAGCGCGTGGTTTCCGCCATCAGACATTGGGTGAGCAGCCTTGGCAGCCACTACGAGCCACCGTCCACTGACCCGCCGCCATGATTTTATCTGCGGCCTCGTCCTCAAGCTCCGTTGAGCCGCCGTTGTCGAGCCTGCAAGCATCGTCTCCGTACGAGCACCTCTCCGCCTTTGCCTTTTCCTCAAAGGCCATGAACCAGATGTGGATACGGATACGACCCAGAAACAGAGCCGGCCACAGTCCATCATCCACGACTTCACCTTGAGGCGCCCACCTCGCCGGGGGCCTCCTTGGCTACCATAGTGCCTCGCCTCCGGCTCGAGCCGCCGTGGCCGCGCTTGCGAGCGGTCGTTGCGCCTTGCCTTTGTATCAAGTGGCCGCCATCTGTAAACCACCGCGACCTGCCCTCATCGGAGCACCTCCGGCCTCCCGCTACCTCGCCTCCGTGGCTTCGTGACGAGCTCCGAGCCACTGCCATCTGCCGGTGCCGAGTCGCTACCACCCATCGCCTTCGAGCCGGTCGCCGCCATCGCGCCCTCGTTGTTCGACCCGCCGGTATCTCTCCAACCCACCGCGCCAGGTCGCCCTGTTTCTATGATGTCCTCACCATAGCTGAGCCGCCTCGCCCTTTGCTGCGAGAGCCTCTCCGCCTTGCTAGGGCATCCCAAGTCACCGCCTTCATTGGGTCTTTGTTGCTTCCAAGTGCCCCGTGAGCCGGCCCGGCTATTTCTGTCGTGGCTCCCCTTGCCGCGGCCTCTCTTGCCAGATGCCTGCCTCTGCCTTCTGCTGTGGGAGCCACACTGGCCTTCGTCGAGCCGCCGTTTGTTTCCAAGGCACCTCGCCTCCACCTCGACGCTGAATAGCGTAGGTGTCTTGCCGCTGCCGCCACTTAAACTCGCGGGCTCATTTCCGCCACGGCCTCGACCCGCCTCACCAAGTCGCCCCGAGCCACCGCCATGAGTGGCTGTCATGAGCCGCCCCTGCCTTTGCCGCGGCTGCAAGCATTTTTATGGAATTTCAGAAAGTATGAGGAACAGTTTGCAACTCATAATGCTGCTGTCCTCACTTGCATGGAGATTGTGGACGAAGAGGTAAACAGAGACAAGCTGTGTGCGCGTGGAGATTTTTAACAAAAATAGTGATCTGCTGTGTTGGCCTTCATAAGAAGATGCGTTAGCAATCTGAAAATAGTGCGGAGTACTACCACTGCTATGTGCAAAATTCTACGTGTAGATTATCTATCATTGAAAGCCATCAGGTGATATCCATCTAGATCTATTTTCTTGGTATATATTGCTTTTTATCAAGGAAACAATTACTTTGATCTGTATATTTTGATATGCAGGACAGTTATTTATGATAAACGTGGTTTATGCCATGGGTACGGAGCACACACTGGTAATGTCCTGCTCGGCGTTCGTCCGTGCCACATTACATGGTGAATGGACGCATGCAAGACGCCGCCCTTACGGCCCGGTTTACATCAACTTTCCGGGACCGCGCCTGTGATTGACTCACTCGTCCGCACCGGCCTATAATATCGCGGCCGAATCATATGTCTGCTCCTACGGCGGATTCACCCATGATTGATTTCCGCTTCACCATGGTGATCATCAACTCTAAGACGGGTAAATACTGGCTTAACGTATCAGGTGAAATCCATCCAGTATATTTTTATATGTTGCTTTCTTTAGAAGAGCAGTTACCCCGTCTTGCAAAGTTATCTAATGCAGGACCCTGAACCGCCATATTGGTGCGAATTTAATGGCCGGCTGAAAATGATAATTCCGGTTTAAGATCCGGTTCAAGGGAAAGATGTCTCCCACAAAGCTTTTAAGCTCTCAATATCCGGTTTAACATCCGGTTCAAGAAGAAGTATCTCTCGCAAGTTCGAGTTCTCAGGAAGGGGACCAAAGAGAGTTTGTTGCACAGCACAACTCAAACTTAGGTACCCGGCGAGTACAGCTCAGAAATATGTCACATGGGGGCTTCTGTTTATAAAGTGCAGTTCTGACTACCCTCCTGATCCGGCGACTAAACCAAGACCATCATAAGAGTATCACATGGGGGCTTCCGTGGGCAAGGGAGTTTTCTATGGCCTCTTAAACCGACGCCCTTGATAAATCGAGGTATCAGCCATCTTTTCTGTTCATAAAGAGTATCACATGGGGGCTTCCGCGGGCAAGGAGGTTTCCCATGGCCTCTTAAACCGGCGGCCATATGAAGACCATCATAAGAGCACTGCTCTGGTTGCTTCGGCGATTTCCACATGATGATGAGGGGAAAAAGAGGGTTTGATGCCTAGCACAACTCAAACATATGCCCTGATGAGCAATGCTCACACGCTACCTGGGGGCTCCTGATGCAAGTTCATCAGTGAGTTGAAAACTCTTGTAGTGAACACGGCTTGGAAGCCCGGTGTATACACCTAAAACCCCGGATTAACCTGCCTGCATCAAGTAAATCACGCTGTCCACGTAAACCTGGTATGACCCGTCGAACGTATCACAAGTCAATCCTTCGGGACCCTGAACTTGGTCACGTTAAATTGACGATCATCAAGTGATTACACAAGCCAAAATCTTTATGAGATTTTGAACATTGGTAGCATTTGACATTGATGATTTGGTTAAAGATTGTGGATCATCTTAACATGCTTTGCTAAAATGGTTAATGACAGTAGCCTGGCAGCTCATAAAAAGCCTCGAATTTGGAGCCTGACAACTCGTAAAAAGCCTCGACTACATGGTCTTATTTGCCCAAAAACTTTATTTTTTATTTTTTATGTTTTCTCAAATCTTTATCTTCAAGGTCATTGGTTTTTCAACCAAGTCCATCGGTTTAGGGAGTGGATGACTATAAGTTGCCACTACATCTGCGTTTACAGAGTTCTAGTCTAGGTTACAAACACTAGTACTAACTACAGTTAAACCGGAGTTCATCATAACCCGGTTCGGTTTCATAATGAACCGGCAAATAATCAAGGGAGTCATCAACACTTGCACCTTGGATCATTATCTCTTCCTACTGGATTAAGGTTCATCGTGACACACTTAATCACAAGTATGATACATACTTTATATTTTGTACACATTTCAAGTTATAAACTTAGATCATGTGTTTAGGCACTATGACCCGTCCGGCAATAAACCGCCAGGACACTTTAAACATTGTTTTATGCAGAAGCAGGTAAGATAATGACCAGTGTTTATTAAATCGGCCTGGCTTTTGACTATAAGTCGCCAGTATGAGATAAGATAATGACCGGTGTTTATTAAATCGGCCTGGCTTTTGACTACAAGTCGCCAGTATGAGATAAGATAATGACTGGTGTTTATTAACCCGGCCTGGTTTTATAAACGACAATCAATGATAATCACCAATGTTCAAATTTTGGGTTATCATCCTTACTACACTAGCTTGGTAATACCAACAGTATGATCAAATATCACTGGAACCGGTCTTCAAACCGGGTTATATTATTCAATTTTTTAAATAGCCAACAAGGCTGGATTTTTATGGTTATCAATAGCCAATATTATGATTGAGGTTTTCAAAGTCGCTTCAGCGCAATGGATATTATTTTATCAATGGGTATGATTTATTCTACAACTGAAGGAATAGTCCCGAGTTGCTGCAGGCTTACAACCCGACACTTGGGGGCTACATTATTCAAATTGTGATTATATCAAATACGCAAGTCCCATGTCACTGCCAACATGCACCATGGCACTTGGGGGCTAATGCAAAGTAATATTTTGCTCACTTATTGAAGACCCGACTCATCACATTATAATGAGTCGGCCCTTGGGGGCTACCAATTGCTCGTGTCAACAATTCAAGGTACACAAGTATTAATCCATTATATTGAAGGGTCCACTTCTCAGTTGGTAAAGCACAAAGCTCTTAACCTTGTGGACGTGGGTTCAAACCCCATGATGGGAGTTACATTATATAACATTATTTTCAATGATTATATCTACAAAGTCCCTGCTCATTATTACATAATGTCCCGGCCCTTGGGGGCTACACTGGTTGAAGTTTTTGAGCATTAGGCAATTACAAGTCCCAGGTTGCTGCAAGCATGACAACCCGGCACTTGGGGGCTACATAATATGGAGTATTCAGTTTTTACTAGTGACTGAGATGAACAATCTAGGTTTCTTCAAGGTTACAACATTTATATTGAAACAAGTCTTAAGCTATCGTTATGTTCTCCTCTTAAGACTTGGGGGCTACAGCCATGACCCGGAATTATCAGTTTTTATAACCCGGCAATGGTGATAATCATAAACCGGCATCTTCAAGCCAGCTGGATATCAGTTGAATATTTCAAAGACCAATATTTTTGTCAAATCAGCGCATGAAGGCTGATTCAAATGGATTCTTTATTTACAAAATATCTTCTGCAAGGAAATTGATTATGAAGCTGGTCTATTGACCCGGAGTTTTCAGAAGAAGTGCCTGGATTTTTTGCGTTGGTAATGTTTGAAAATATCTGCTAAGGAAATTTGTTATGAGATCATGGATACATATCAAGGAGGAAATGACAAGGATATAAGGATGATCAGGTGTCGGTTCAGGAAAATATTTTAACCCGGAGCACAACCTATCAAATTTGTTCTCGTGTTTATATATGCAGGAAGGATCAAGTTTAAACATGGATAAATCCAAATTAAACTGGGGGCTAATGTCGGGGATATACCCCGCAGCGTAATCCAGCCGGATTTGGCGGTTTACTTGAGACGGTTTACACTTGACGATTCACTGGTAACCCGGCGGACGGATCACAGATGACAAGGCCCAAGGCCCAGAAGGCCGGTTCATGTTATGGTGGGATGGTTTATGAAGAAAGCACAAGGAATATTCTCCTACAAAGGAAGCAAGACTAGGACTCCTTGTAATAGAGTAATCCTAATCCTACTAGCACTAGTCATGTAACCCGCCCCTTCAACATATATAAGGAGGGGTAGGGCTCCCCAAAGAGGGACAAGTTCTCGCAAGTTAGTGGCGCCATATTCTTTAGGGCTAGACACAACTAAAGGAGAGCCAGTTCACCGGCGACTCCATGAGGGTCATAATGAGATCTAGCCTCAAACAACATGTAGGGCTATTACCGGATGATGTTTCCTAGGGCCCGAAGCTGTCTAAAATCCTTGTCTTGTGTTGTGTCTCTCGATTCCGCTCAACCCCTCTCAAGCTACCACATAGATGCGTTGGCCTCACGACTAAGTCCTCACACTAGGACATCTGCCGTGACGATTCCACGACACCACCCACATATCAAATTATCTAAGTAACGAACACAAATCAAGCCAATATTGTGAAAGTGACTAGATGAAATTCCCGTGTGCCCTCAAGAACACTTTGCTTATTCTAAGAAACCGTTTTGGCCTGTCCTTTGCCACAAAACGATTGGGCTACCTTGCTGCATACTATTTACCTTTACTTGCTCTTACAAATTATCTTGCTATCAAACTACCTGTTACCAACAATTTCAGTGCTTGCAGGCATTACCTTGCCGAAAACCACTTGCCATTTCTTTCTGCTCCTCGTTGGGTTCGACACTCTTAATTATCGAAAGGACTACGATTGATCCCCTATACTTGTGGTTCATTAGGGGTGCGTGCGTATGATCGTCGATGGAAAGTGGGTTGCCAGGTTTTCTCTGGGATTCGTCGGTACTGTGGATAGTACCGCTCCTTATATTGAGTGGTTGCCTAATGTGGAACAGTGTGAACTTGAACCAGTGGGAATGCATTGGAGGTGGCTGACAAGGTATGTGAGGAGGCAGACATACACGAGGTGTCCATCATCCATCTGATGGTCGAAAGAGTTCTGAATTAGCTACTTCTTTAATACATATTACAATCCCAGGAAATCAACACTCAATTGTATAGTAGCATGGATGGTAGTGGCACTAATGCTACAAACGTAATGATCCTTCGTTTGATACATGCTACTTGTGAGCTGTGTTGGGATTTCCTCGAAGAGGAGAGGACGATGAAGTACAATGGAGATAAGTACTTCCCTTAATTAAGAACCAAGGTTATCAACTGAGTAGGATAACCACGCAAGACCTCGTGAACAACACCTACACACAAAAGGACAATTACTTGCACCCAACGTGGTCAAGGGGGTTGTCAATCCCCTCACCGTTTAATTGCAAGGATCAAGTTTGATAATGGTAGATACATAAACAGAAACACAAAATAAAAGAACGGTAAATAAATTGCAACATCATATTTTTGGGGTTTATATATGATAAATATAGACCCGGGGGCAATAGTTTTCAGTAGAGGCTTCTCTCCCGAATAAAAAGCATACGATGTGTAAACAAATTGTTGTTGGGCAATTGATAGAAAAGCACATAGTTATGATGATATCCAAGGTAACTATCGCGTATACAGGCATCACGTCTGAGACAAGTAGATTAACTCCTTTGTTCATCTACTACTAGTCCACACGTCAACCGCTATCCAGCATGCATCTAGAGTATCAAGTTCATAAAGAACGAAGTAACGCCTTAAGCAATAGATGACATGACGTAGACAAAGTAAATCCAATCAATATGAATAAACTCCATCATTTTTTCATTAATGGCAACAATACAAATACATGTATTATCCCTTTTTGTCACTGGGATATAGAGCACCGCAAGATTGAACCCATTACAAAGCATCTCTCCCATTGCAAGATAAATCAATCTAGTTGGCCAAACCGAACATTTAGATCAGAGAGAAATACAAAGCTATGATAATCATGCATATACGAATTCAGAAAAGACTAAAAAATATTCATGGATAATGTGATCATAAACCCATAATTCATTAGACCCCAACTAACACACTGCAAAATAAAATTACATCGAATAGATCTCCAAGAACATCGAGGAGAACATTGTATTGAAGATCAAAGAGAGAGAATAAGCCATCTAGCTACTAGCCATGTACTCGTACGTTTATGGTAAACTACTCACACATCATCGGAAGGGCAACAAGGTTGATGTACATGCCCTCTGTGATTGATTCCCCCTTCGGTAGAGTACCGGAAAAAGGCCTCCAGATGGGATCTCCGAAGAACAGAAACTTGTGGCAGCGGAAAAAATATTTTGGGTGCCTCTCTTTGTTATAAATATCCCATAGAGGCAATAATAAATTGTTTATTATTATATTTCCTTAATCATGATAAAGGTTTATTATTCATGCTATGATTGCATTGATCGGAAACTTAAATACATGTGTGAATACATAAACAAATACCCAGTCCCTAGTAAGACTCTACTAGACTAGCTCGTTGATCAAAAGATGGTTAAGGCTTCCTGACCATAGACATGAGTTGTCATTTGATAATGGGATCACGCCATTAGGAGATTGATGTGATGGATAAGACCCATCCCTTAGCATAACATATGATCGTTCAGTTTATTGCTACTTCTTTCTTAATGTCAAATACATGTTCCTTTGACCATGAGATCATGCAACTCTCGGACTCCGGAGGAATACCTTGTGTGTATCAAACGTCACTTCGTAACTGGCTGATCATAAAGGTGCTCTACAGGTATCTCCAAAGGTGTCTGTTGAGTTGGCATGGATCGAGATTGGGATTGTCATTCTGTATGACGGAAAGGTATCTCTAGGCCCTCTCGGTAATACAACACCACAAGAAGCTTGGAAGAAAAGTGACTAAGGAGTTAGTTAAAAGATGATGCATGACAAAATGAGTAAAGAGACTTGCCGGTAACAAGATTGAACTATGTACAGAGATACCGACGATCGAATCTTGGGCAAGTAACATACCGACGGACAAGGGGAACTACGTATGTTGTCATAAAGGTTCGAACGATAAAGATCTTCATAGAATATGTAGGAACCACTATGGGCATCTAGGTCCCGCTGTTGGTTATTGACCAGAGAAGTGTCTCGGTCATGTCTAATTCATTCTCGAACCCGTAAGGTTCGCACACTTAAAGTTAATTAACGATATAATACTATATGAGTTATGTATGTTGGTGATGACCCACAGGTATAGGGGACCAATTGTAGCTCTTTTCGATAAGTAAGAGTGTCTAACCCAACGAGGAAATGGCAAGTAGTTTTGAGTAAGGTAATGTCTGCAAGTGCTTAAACCGTAAGTAGCGAGTTGTTTGATAGCAAGATAATATGTAACGAGCAAGTAACGATAGTAGTAACAAGTATGCAGCTAGGTAGCCCAATACTTTTGAGGCTAAGGACATGCCAAAATGGTCTCTTATAATAAGCAAAGCATTCTTGAGGGTACACGGGAATTTCACCTAGTCACTTTCATCATGTTGGTTTGATTCGTGTTCGCTACTTTGATAATTCGATATGTGGGTGAATCGGTGCTTAGGTGCTGTTCTTAATTGAACAAACCTCCTACTTATAATTAACCCTCCCGCAAGCATCCACAACTACGAGAAAAGTATTAATAATAAATTCTAACCATAACTTTAAACTTTTGGATCCAATCGGTCCCTTACGGAATAGTGCATAAACTGGGGTTTAAGTTTCTGTTACTCTCGCAACTCACCATCTAATTACTACTCCACAATGCATTCCCTTAGGCCCAAATATGGTGAAGTGTCATGTAGTCGACGTTCACATGACACCACTAAGGGAATCACAACATACATACTATCAAAATATCGAACTGAAAGTGCAACTAATCCCCGGGTGGTTTTGGCAATTAATAACAACATATATATCATTGAACTAATAGTTACGTGAGAATCATTTCAGAGAAGTTCAGTGATATGGGTATGGCAATGACTGAAGAAGTGGACCCCTCAAAATGCTAAGGCAAGCATTGGCAAAAGCTCAAGACTCCATTTTTGGTTTAGTGATCCAAGATCACATTGAGTCCATAGGAAAAGCCAATACTATTAAAAGGGGATGAGGTTGTGTTGATGATCTGGTTGCTCAAGTGCTTAGTGATATATCTCCTTCAACTATCAGCAACTTTCACTACAATACACACTCATAAGTAATCTCGGACCAACCGATTTTCCAAACTCAGTCACACCGAGATGAACCACCTCAGCCATAAGCCAAACCCTAGAAACATCGGATATTCCGAGTTTGCAACCGGTCTCACCGAAACACGGGCTGCCAAGCTTCTGTAACCGTTTGTCATCAAATCGGTGTCACCGAGTTGATGAAATCGGTCCCACCGAAACTGGCATGTTCCTGTCTCTACTCAAATCGGAATAACCGAGATGGTATTTTCGGTCCCACCGAAAACCCCAACGTTCACATTATTTGAACTTTCGGTCTGACCGAGTTGTCCACTTCGGTCTCACCGAGATTGCTCAATTATGTGTGTAACGGTTGGATTTTGTGTGGAGGCTATATATACCCCT
The DNA here is from genome assembly GCA_902687465.1 of Secale cereale. Lineage (NCBI taxonomy): Eukaryota > Viridiplantae > Streptophyta > Magnoliopsida > Poales > Poaceae > Secale > Secale cereale. The sequence continues at coordinate 42,945,504 of LR738710.1, read as the reverse complement.
CCACCCCTCTTCATTCGTGGAGAGAGCCATCAGAAAGAACTACCACTCCTACCTTACACTTTCTGAGAAGAGAACTACCTACCCTTGTGTTGAGATCAAGTTGCTCCACTCCCACCATATGAAACTTGATTTCTAACCTTCCCAAGTTGCTTTCCACTCAATCCTTTCTTCCACCACAACCAAATCAGTGAGGAGAGTTGAGTGTTGGGGAGATTATCATTTGAAGCACAAGAGCAAGGAGTTCATCATCATCTACAACATCTATTACCTTTTGGAGGGTGGTGCCTCCTAGATTGGTTAGGTGTCGCTTGGGAACCTCCGTCATCGAGATGTGGAGTTGAACCAAGAAGTTTGTAAGGGCAAGGAGATCGCCTACTTCGTGAAGATCTACCCCGAGTAAGGCTAGCCCTCCGTGGGCGTAGGCCATGATGGAATAGACAAGGTTGCTTCTTCGTGGACCCTTCGTGGGTGGAGCCCTCCGTGGACTCGCGCAGCCGTTACCCTCCGTGGGTTGAAGTCTCCATCAACGTGGATGTACGATAGCACCACCTATCGGAACCACGGGAAAAATCACTGCGTCTCCAAATTGCGTTTGCTCTTCTCCACCTCTCTTTACTACATGTGCAATTTACTTTCCGCTGCCTATACTCTAGAATTGCATGTGTAGGGTGATGCTTGACTTGATCATAATTATGAATCTGCCAAAAACTGTTCTTGATCAAAAGGCAGAATTTTTATATTTACAAGTAGTCTAATCACCCCCCCTCTAGACATACTTTCGATCCTACAAGTGGTATCAGAGCTTTGGTCTCCATTGTTTTGGTTTCCATTGCATTGGACTCCATAAGCTTGGTTTCACAACCTAGGAGAGTATGGCGTCTAGTGAGGGTAATTATCGTAGAGGTCCTTACTTTGATGGTACAAATTTTGCTAGTTGGAAGCATAAAATGAAAATGCATATTCTTGGTCATAACCCAGCCGCATGGGGCATTATTTGTGTTGGCATGCAAGGTGAATTCTTCGAGGAAGGAAAAGTTCCGGATCGCGAAGCCACACCTGAAGAGTTGCGGATGTTGCAAAACAATGCTCAAGCTTGTGACATTCTCTTCAATGCCTTGTGTCCCGAGGAGTTCAACAAAATCAGCCGTCTTGAGAATGCTAAAGAGATTTGGGATACTTTGGTTGAAATGCACGAAGGTACCGAGTCTGTGAAGGAATCAAAGCTAGATATTCTTCAAGGTCAACTTGACAAGTTCAAGATGAAGGATGGTGAAGGAGTCGCTGAAATGTACTCTAGGCTTGCTCTCATCACAAATGAGATTGCCGGCTTAGGAAGCGAAGAAATGACCGACCGATTCATCATTAAGAAGATTCTCAGAGCTTTGGATGGAAAGTATGACACCGTGTGCACTTTGATCCAAATGATGCCAAATTACAAGACTCTCAAGCCAACTGAAGTCATTGGAAGAATTGTTGCTCATGAGATGACACTTAAGGATAAGGAAGAGCTTCACAACAAGTCAAGCGGTGCTTACAAAGCTACAAGTGATGCTCCCACAACCTCAAGTGACAAGTTAATTTCCAATGAAGAGATAAGCCTAATGGTTAAGAACTTCAACAAATTCTACAAGAATAGAGGCAAAGAGAGAAGCTCAAAGTCTAGATCATATGATGAAAAGAGATCTTCTAGTCGTGATCGAAACTGCTACAATTGTGGAAGACCCGGACACTACTCAAATGAGTGTACGGCTCCCCACAAGAGAAGAGAAGAATCTCCAAGAAGAAGATCAAGAGATGAGTCACCTCGGAAAGAGAGAAGGAGTAGAGATGATCGTTATGAACGAAGACCCTCTCGGAGAACCAAGGATTCGGAGAGGAAAGACAAGTCATCAAGGAGCTACACAAGAAGAAGACATCAAGCTCATGTAGGTGAATGGGTCTCCGGCTCCGACTCCGACAATCAATCCGATGGAAGCTATCACTCCGACTCCGACTACAGTCAAGATGAAGGTGTTGCCGGTCTTGCTCTCGTATCCTCCAACTCCAACTCCTACGACTTATTTGATTCACCAAATGAGGGAATTGGAAGATGCTTCATGTCTAAAGGCCCCAAGGTATCACACCCTGAATTCATTGACTTCAATAGTGATGAGGATGACTTGCTTGGTGAAGATGAACTCTTGCATGATAAATCTAGTGAGCTTAGTAACGATGAAAATGCTAGTAGTCTTTATAGTCGAGAAGAGTCGAATGACAATGCTATGAAGGAGATTGAGCGTCTAACTAAAGAACTAAACACTCTTAAGTTAGCTCATGAAACAACTCAAGAAGATCATAGAGAGCTCCTAAGATCTCATGAGAAGCTACGCTTCGAGAAGCTCACTCTAGAGCAAGAACATGAGTTTCTAAAAGCGATCAATGACGATCTTCGAAAGAAGAGTTCTTCATATCTTGCCAAACGACTTCTCTTGTCAAATTTCTTGCCACCTATTAAGACTAAGCATGACAAGCATAAGAAAAATTCTTCCTCTAGTAGTAACAATAACCATGTTAAATCTAATATTGTTGCTTCTAGTAGTTCTCTTGATTCCACTAACAATGTTTCAAGCCAAGTTACACTTGAGCAAGAGAATAGCTTATTGAAGGAAATCATAGAGAAAGGTGTATACAAGAGTCTTGCCGGAAGCAAGAACTTTGAGGAAATTATTCGCAAGCAAGGAAGGCACCGGAAGAATCAAGGAATTGGTTTTGAGCGAAAGTTCAACGCCGAAGGTGTTGAGTGGGAAGAAGGTCAATACCCTACTCCACAGTTTGTTTCTCAAAAGGAGAAGTACGATCCTACTTCTTCCAATGTGGAACAAGCTCAAGATGACCTTCCACCACAAGACCACAAGCTAAAAGCCAAGGACAAGCTTCAAGAGGAGATTGATGCATTCATTGAAGCACCTCAAGCCATGGTCAAGTGGGTTCCCAAGGACACGTCAAGTTCTACTTCGTCAAGCTCAACTACAACCCCAAGGATTCCCATCAAGATGATGTGGATCCCGAAGAAGAAGAACTAGAAGGTTCTTGAGGGTGACTCCGCCAACATACTTCACTCACATTCATTTTGGCAAGAACTTGTGCAATCAACTTCCACATCATGCATTAGTTCATGGAGTCACAAACCCTCTTGTTGGTAAGTCAAGGGACAAGGTAATCATTGCTTTCATGGACATCATCTTATGTGAACTTCAATCTATGTCTATGGATATCCTTGTTTGTTCCTTGTGGGACTAACCCATGTAGGTATTGAAAGTGCCCTAATCCAAAGGATAGCTCCCAACTCTTGATGATCTACATCAACATTGAGCATCCACATCTTCAACATCTACATGAAGTCTTCTACGACAACCCAAGGTTAGTTTGACCCTTTAAAAGGGGTTCTCACATCTAGGGGGAGCTTTGCTCTAAAAATTGAGCTAAAGCATCTCCAAATGATGTGAACACATCAATGCTTTATGTAAAAGTGGTAACCCCACTTGTGCTTAAACGATGAGTATGACCTATGATCAAATGTTCTCATTTGGCTCCTAAGTCAAAATACTCATATAAAGATGACCTAGTCATCGACAAATTGTGTGCTAGTAGCTAGAGTTTTGGTTGTGCATGTTTGACACATATTTCATTTGCTATCTTATTGTGTGAGCATGTTGAATGCATGATTTTATCCATTCGAGGACATCCATTTGTTGTTTTGGCTGTTTTGATTTTCCTGGCCAAATGGATGGACAAGAATGCCTAAGTACCTCCCCTAGCTATCTATGCTTTCTTGTCTCAAATTCTATTCATGCTTATATCACAAACTTTGAACAAGTCATTTTCGGACCCTCCGAGTGAGGAGCACTCGGAGCCACCGATCCGTCTAAGGCTAACTTCCAAAACCTTCTAAGTGATTTTCGGTCAGACCAACTTTCTCCCACTCGGTCAAACCGAAAGCATTTAGACTGATCTAGGTTTCATCTCGGTGAAACCAATTTCTAAATCTCGGCGTGACCGAAATGCGTAACTGCATAGCAGTTATCCATCTCGGTGTCACCGAGTTTTTCAACTCGGTCCCACCGACAGCAAGGGGATATAAATACTGAGGGCAGCGCGCATTGATTATTCCTTCAAACATTTTCGCTCCCACGTCCCCTGCTGCCGTCGCCCTGATCTCCGGATCGTCGCCGTCGTCGCCTGTGCGCCCTCGCCGCAGGTCTCCACCGCCGTCAACGGATTTCTCCTCCACGCCGTTGCCGCCGTAGAGGGACTCCACCAAGTTAGGGTGAGTCTCGATCCCTCTCGTGCTCCCATCCGATTCATTGCACGATTGGCTTGCCCTATATCTGGCCACGATTGAAAACTTCTTTTCCACCAGATTGGTTCTAGTTTCGAGTAAAATTCTTAGGGTTAGGTTTCCACGGAATACATCTCGGTGAAACCGGTTTTAAAATCTCGGAATGACCGATTCGGCCTCTGGCCATTGCACTGCACCTTTCGGTCCAACCGAGTTGTGCAAATCGGTATGACCGAAACAGAGTTTTAGTGAAACCCTAGTGTTTCGGCAGGACCGAAACCCACTTCGGTCAAACCGAAAGTGGTGTGTAAAGTTTCTGTTATACACTTCGGATTCACCGAAACTGAAAATCGGTCTGACCGAAATGCCTTCTGTGAAAACTTAAAACTAAAATTTGAACTCATTTTTTTTGCAAAAACCTCTGCAGTTTGTGATAACTCTTCTTATCTGCCTATACCTTATCTATTCACAGGTTGTCAGCCATGTCAGATGCCAGTGACAGCCAGAACAGGTCAGAGTCACCTTTTGCGGACATTCCGGAAGCAGACACTAGTCCTGAGGCTAGTAGTCCAGTTGATGATGGTGAGAGGAGTACACCTAGTGGCTTGCCTCCTGCAGCCACCAGAGCCAGAAAGGAGAGGAATTCTGATGATGAGGATTCTGATTTCATTGCTGAGGAAGAGGTGTCCTCCAAGCCTAAGAGGAAGGTTGTTGCCAAAGAGCAACAAGGTCAGCAGTCAAAGAAGGGCACCAGCAAAGTCAAGCAATCAGCTGTTGCCAAGAAGCTGAACTTGGGAGAGCCAGCCCCAAGCAAAGTGAAGAAAACCTCCAAGAGGAAGAGGGTTGTGTATATTGATCCTCATGCAGATGCAGCAGCCGAAGAAGAAGAAGAAGAAGCACCCCAGCCTCCTCCTCAGAAGGCTAAGCTCATGGGTGATGCCATTAGAGCTGGAGCCGCTTCAAAGCCCAAGAAGTCTGCTCAAGCTAAGGCAGCTCCAGCAAAGCCTGCTGCCAAGCCCAAGAGGACAACCAGGAACATTCCAGCATCTGAGAAGAACAAGGGTGATGTGCCACCGTCTGAGTCTGATGAAGAAGAACAAGTGTTGCTGAAACTCCGTCCAAAACTGCCACTTCACAATGATGCTCATCCTCAAGCCGAGGATATGAAGGCAAGGAAAGATAGAGGTCTCAGGCTATGGAGACAAACTGATCCATATGCCGTGAGGAGAAGGACTGCTGTGGACCCCAGATTCCACACCAGAGAGCAGCAGGACTTCTATGAGACTGTGCTGATGGACAAGAAGCCAATAGTTGCAGACACCAGATACGTTGACTGGAAATACATTGATAGTGAAGAGCACAGAGACTTCTTTCCCCATGTGCATGAAAGCTTCACTGCATGTGGAGTTGCTGAGTTTGTGGGTCAGAAACTGACAGATTGGAACGATGAGATGATTATGCAGTTCTATGCCACAGCTCATTTCTATCCTGATGGGAAGATCACCTGGATGACTGAAGGTCAAAGGTTTTCTTCTTCTGTTGAAGAATGGGCAGAACTTCTGAATGCTCCAGTGCAACGAGAGGATGACATTGATGTCTATGGGATTCCAAAGAAGAACCATGGTTCCATGAAGAACATGTACAAGGAGATCCCCGCAGCAGATTTGGAAGTGTGGAAGCTCGGCTCAGTCTACTATCTCCAGGCAGGTTTACCTACCACTAACACTATTCTGAGGCATACCTTGATGCCCAAGTCTGGAGATCATCGCATGATCAGAGGGTATTCTATCAACATGCTGCATATACTTGATGAGAAGGCACCTTTCAAGGTGATGGACTTAATGGTAGAGACCATTAAGAGGACTGCAGCTGACCAGAAGAGGTCATGTGGATTTGCCCCACAGATTCAGATGCTTATCAATGCCAAGTTTGGCACAGGCAAATTCTTGTTGGATAGGAAGCACTTACCCCTGCAGCCAGAGCATGAAGACAATGTTGTTGTGATGGACGAGGAGGATCCAACATCGGTTGAAGGTCAAGCCAAGATTGAAGCTGCTAGGAAAGCCAAAGCTGATAAAGAGGCAGTAGCAGCAGCAACTAAACCAAAGAGCTTTGGAGAGCAGATTCTTGAAGCTACCCAAAGGATTGAACAACGCCTGGCCAGCATTGAACAATCTCAGGAGAGCCTAGAGAGGATTGTTGACGAGAAGGTCCACGCTCTAGACGTGAAGCTGACTGAACTTCAAGTGACCGTCAACAAGTTTGAGGCAGACATGGAGGAAGCAAAGCAGGACAGGGCAGAGCTTGTGCAGGATGACTTAGTCCAGGACTCTCATCGCCAGACTGCTCCGATTCCCAGAGGATCCCGATCAGCTGCTATTCCAGTGACTGACACCAGGACTACCATTTCAGCACCTCCTACAGCTCCAGCAGTCACTCCAGCCACAGCTCCAGTATCCACTCCTCCAGCGCAGACATCAGCTGAAGTCTTCGCCGATGCCGTCATATCTACTCCGACATCTACCCAGACGGGAGCCGCCAGCAGAGCCCACAGTGACGTTTAGCTCTATGCTTTTTCAAACTTTTTGGTAACTTGTTGCCAAAGGGGGAGAAATTGTATAGATCATAGGGCTTCGAGAGAGAGAGTGCTCTTTCGTTCTTTTGCGGTCTCTTTGAGATACTTTTGGTACTTTTGGTTTTTCGAAACTTTCAGTGTGCTTGATACTACGTTTGATGCTACCTTAATGAGTGCTTGGTCATACTATGCTTTAATGTGTGCTTAATGCTTATCATATGCTATTCCTATCTTGTATGGCTATTTACTCATGTCTTGGTGATTGGGTGCATGCTTTTCATTCTTATCATTTTGTGCGCTCCACCAAGATGTATGTGACATGGAAGAGTAACCCATGATCCTAATCGATTGTGCATTTGCATTCAAACGCAAATTTTAAATAATGCACAAATTTAGGGGGAGCTCTTGCTTATCACATACTTCTCAAAGCGACGATATTATTCATTGATTATATCTTTTGTCGAAGCTTTGATCTATATGTTGTCATCAATTACCAAAAAGGGGGAGATTGAAAGTGCAACTAATCCCCGGGTGGTTTTGGCAATTAATAACAACATATATATCATTGAACTAATAGTTACTTGAGAATCATTTCAGAGAAGTTCAGTGATATGGGTATGGCAATGACTGAAGAAGTGGACCCCTCAAAATGCTAAGGCAAGCATTGGCAAAAGCTCAAGACTCCATTTTTGGTTTAGTGATCCAAGATCACATTGAGTCCATAGGAAAAGCCAATACTATTAAAAGGGGATGAGGTTGTGTTGATGATCTGGTTGCTCAAGTGCTTAGTGATATATCTCCTTCAACTATCAGCAACTTTCACTACAATACACACTCATAAGTAATCTCGGACCAACCGATTTTCCAAACTCAGTCACACCGAGATGAACCACCTCAGCCATAAGCCAAACCCTAGAAACATCGGATATTCCGAGTTTGCAATCGGTCTCATCGAAACACGGGCTGCCAAGCTTCTGTAACCGTTTGTCATCAAATCGGTGTCACCGAGTTGATGAAATCGGTCCCACCGAAACTGGCATGTTCCTGTCTCTGCTCAAATCGGAATAACCGAGATGGTATTTTCGGTCCCACCGAAAACCCCAACGTTCACATTATTTGAACTTTCGGTCTGACCGAGTTGTCCACTTTGGTCTCACCGAGATTGCTCAATTATGTGTGTAATGGTTGGATTTTGTGTGGAGGCTATATATACCCCTCCACCCCCCCTTCATTCATGGAGAGAGCCATCATAAAGAACTACCACTCCTACCTTACACTTTCTGAGAAGAGAACTACCTACCCTTGTGTTGAGATCAAGTTGCTCCACTCCCACCATATGAAACTTGATTTCTAACCTTCCCAAGTTGCTTTCCACTCAATCCTTTCTTCCACCACAGCCAAATCAGTGAGGAGAGTTGAGTGTTGGGGAGATTATCATTTGAAGCACAAGAGCAAGGAGTTCATCATCATCTACAACATCTATTACCTTTTGGAGGGTGGTGCCTCCTAGATTGGTTAGGTGTCGCTTGGGAACCTCCGTCATCGAGATGTGGAGTTGAACCAAGAAGTTTGTAAGGGCAAGGAGATCGCCTACTTCGTGAAGATCTACCCCGAGTAAGGCTAGCCCTCCGTGGGCGTAGGCCATGATGGAATAGACAAGGTTGCTTCTTCGTGGACCCTTCGTGGGTGGAGCCCTCCGTGGACTCGCGCAGCCGTTACCCTCCGTGGGTTGAAGTCTCCATCAACGTGGATGTACGATAGCACCACCTATCGGAACCACGGGAAAAATCACCGCGTCTCCAAATTGCATTTGCTCTTCTCCACCTCTCTTTACTACATGTGCAATTTACTTTCCGTTGCCTATACTCTAGAATTGCATGTGTAGGGTGATGCTTGACTTGATCATAATTATGAATCTGCCAAAAACTGTTCTTGATCAAAAGGCAGAATTTTTATATTTACAAGTAGTCTAATCACCCCCCCTCTAGACATACTTTCGATCCTACACGAACACACATGAAATTCACATGATTACTTGCAACATGATTTCTCCCGTGATCTCAAGAACAAAGGTAACTACTCACAAGTGATGAACATGCTCAAGATCAGAGGGGTAATATATATCAAAATGGATCTTAACATATAATCTTCCACCAAATAAACCATATAGTAATCAACTACAAGATGTATTCAACACTACTAGTCACCCACAAGCACCAATCTATAGTTCCGGTAACAAGATTGAATACAAGAGATGAACTACGGTTTGAGATGAGATGGTGCTGTTGAAGATGTTGATGGAGATTTCCCTCCCCAAGATGGGAGAGTGGTTGGTGATGATGATGACGATGATTTCCCCCTCCGAGAGGGAAGTTCCCCTCGCGGAATCGCTCCGCCGGAGGGCAAAAGTGCTCCTACCCAAGTTCCGCCTCTAGACAGCAGCGTTCCATCCTGAAAGCCTTCTCCTTATTTTTTTCTAGGTCAAAGTCACTTATATACCAGAAGATGGGCGCCGGAGGTGGGCCGAGGAGGCCACAACCCACTAGGGCGCGCATGGGGGGCTTGGCGCGCCCAGGTGGATTGTGCCCACCTGGTGCCCCCCTATGGTGTTTATTGGCTCCAGTATTTATTAAATAATCCATAAAAAATCTCCATGAAGTTTTAGCTTGTTTGGAGTTGTGCAAAATAGGTGGCTAACATAGCTTTTCTTGGTCCAAATTTCCAGCTACCGGAATTCTCCCTCTTAGTGTGTTCCGTGCAAATTATGAGAGAAAAGGCATTAGAATTACTCCAAAAAGCATTATTATGGATAAACACATTATAAATAACAATAAGAAAACATGATGTGAAATTGACGTATCAGTTGGTGACCTAATGTTGTTTTGAATCCCGGATGAGATCACAGACATGACGAGAAGCTCCGGAATGGTCTAGAGGTAACGATTGATATATAGGATGATAGTATTTGGTCTCCAGAAGGGTTTCAGAATACATCGGATAATTATTAGGTCACCGGAAGGGATTCTGGAAGGCCACGAGGAGTTGTTGGGCCTAACAGGCCAAAAAGAGGGGAGCACGTCACACAATGGGGGCTGGAGCACCCCACCTCCTGGCCGCCGACCCTAGGAAGGAAGGAGGAGGGGCTGACCCCCTCCGGCCTTTCTCCACGCAAGGAAGAAGGAAGGGGAGGCGCCCTAGGGGCCAACAACCCCCTTTCCTCCCCCATACGCCAAGTATGGAAGGGGGCGCGCCTTGGCGGGCAGCCGCTGGCCCCACTTGGGGCATGCCCTATGCTGCCTCCCCTCCCCCTCCACCTATATATACGAGAGGATGGGAGGGGGCGCTACACACCTCGATTCACCAAGCCGTGTGCCGGCGCCCCCTCTCCCTCTAGTTCATCCTTGTGACGCCTTCAATTTGACCGTACACTAATCATACACGCAAATGTGTACGAGCAAGATCAGGGACTCATGGGAAGATATCATAACACAACTCTAGACACAAATTCAAATAATACATGCTTTATATCACAAGCCAGGGGCCTCGAGGGCTTGAATACAAATGAGTCAGCAGAAGCAACAATATCTCAATACATACATAAGTTAAACAAGGTGCCATAAGATGGCTAGCACAAACAGGGATACAGATCGAAAGAGGCGCATGCCTCCTGCATGGGATCCTCCTAAACTACTCCTGGTCGTCGGCGGCCCGCACATAGTAGTAGGCACCCTTGGTGTAGTAGGGGTTGTTAATAGTGGCGTTTGGCTCCTGGGATCCAACATCTGGTTGTGACGTCCGGGAAGAATGGAAAGGGGAAAAGAGGGAGCAAAGAAACCATGGGTATTCATCCAAAGTACTCGCAAGAAAGGATCTGCACCACAGATGCATTGGCATATGCATAAAGGAGTAATATCTGTGGACTAAACTGTAGAATGCCAGAATATGAGGGGGAAAGCTACTCCTATCGAAGACTAGGCTTCCAGAACCCTCCATCTTGCAGCAGTAGAAGAGATTAGATGGTAAGTTCACCAAGTAACATCATATAGCATAATCCTACCCGGCGATCCTCCCCTCGTTGCCCTGTGGGAAAGCGGTCATCGGGTTGTATTTGGCACTTGAAAGTGTGAGTTTTATTAATTATCCGATTCTAGTTGTCATGAGGTCGGAGTACAACTCCGGGTCATCCTCTTACCGAGGGGCATGCCTTTTCGAATATATAAACTTCCCTACAGGGGTGCACTACATTACCCAACACGCTCCATCCCTCTGGCCGGACACACTTTCCTGGGTCATGCCCGGCCTTGGAAGATCAACACGTCGCACCCCTACCTAGGCACAACAGAGAGGTCAGCACGCCGGTCTAAATCCTAAGCGTGCAGGGGTCTGGGCCCATCGCCCGTTGCACACCTGTACGTTGCAAACGCGGCCGGTGAGTAGACCTAGTAACCTCCATTACAAAGGAAGTTGTGTTACGCGGTCCAACCCGATGCGCGCCGCTCAGCGTTGACGTCAAGAAGGCTTCGGCTGATACCACAACGTCGAGTGCCCATAACTGTTCCAGCATAGCTGGTTCGTGCGTATAGGCTCATAGCCAGATTCAGATCAAATATCCAAACTCATTAAGCATGTTATTATGAAATAACCACGAACAACGACCCGGGACTAGGCCACCTCTCAACTGGGTGTCTCAACCTACCCTGTCACTCCGCCACAAAGAATCACTCGGGGGCCGTAGGGAACCCAGGCCCACCACTAACTGGATGGAACCACCTGTCCTTTCAGGCCCCACATCAGAATCACTTGCGGGTACTCTACGAGCTGACCCAACTTTAGTCATATCATGTATAAAAGTGTAGTATTTATATACCCGTGATCACCTCCCGAAGTGATCACGACCCAATAGTATAACATGGTAGACGGACAAGAATGTAGGGCCACTGATGGAATACTAGCATCCTATACTAAGCATTTAGGATAGGAGATAAAGAGGTATCAACATTTGTAGCAACAAACAGGCTATGCAATAAAATAGGAGCTATCAAATCAACAACAGTAACAAATCTAATGGAAGAATAAAAGAGAAGAGAGTGGGCGATATCTGGTTGATCAAAGGGGGTTTGCTTTCCTGGTTGTTCTGGGAAGGAGGAGTCGTCAACATAGTAGTCGATCGAGACAGCAGTGGCGTCAGTCTCGAAGTCTACCGAAGGAAAGAGGGGGAAGAACAATGAATACAATGCAAAGAGATGCATGACAATGCATGACAAAGCAAATAGCGATGCTAGGTGTTCCCTAACGCGGTATTAGATGATACCGGTAAGGGGGGAAACATCCGGGAAAGTATCCCCGATGTTTCGCATTTTTGGACAAACGAATCAGGGGGAAAAGGTTGCATGTTCGCTATGCTAGGGACTTGTGGCAGACGAACAGAGTGCGTATTCGGAATCTTCATGATTTTCTGAGTAACTTTCATGTATAAAGTATTTTCATCCGAGTTACAAATTATTTTATATAATTTTTCCAAATTTAAATGATTTTCTGAATTTCCAGGATTTATTTTAATTCGAAAATAAAAGAGAAATTGCTATGGGTACACATAAGTGTACCCAGAAGCGTGCGTATGAGGCTGACGTGTGGGCCCAGTCAACTGCCCAGCCAGTAGTTGACTGGGTCAACATTGAGTGGTCAAGGGGGCACTAGGGTCCCACGTGTCACTGACTGGGACTGCCCAGTCAGCAGTTTGACTAATCAAAAGACTAGTGGGACCCATGTGTCAGTGAGACATTTCAATTACGCTGCGTTTGGATGTTCGTATTGGGCTGTCGAATTGGATTTGGTATTGGGCTGACCCCAATACAGACGTTTGGATGTACATTTAAACACCCCACTGAAACGGAAACGAATACGCCCTTGTTTTCGCTCGCACGCGCCCACCCATCGCGCCAATACGGAGGCCTGGACCTCCGATTTCACCTGAATTGCGTCCCCCCCGCAAAAAAAACTCTTGGACAATTTTTTCTTCCTCCTCCCCGCTACGACGAGACAGAGGCTTCGAGAGCGGAATCCGCCGCCTGGCAGATCGACGGCGGCGCCCTCGCATATCCAGCACGCTGGCGAAGGTATGGTCGCTGCCACCCCTTCCCTTCTTCCTCTGCCGCCGTCCCATCCCCTCCTCCGGCGCTACCCCTTCCCGTTCTTTCTGGCCCTGCTCGCCGTGGCCAGATCGCATCTGAAGCCAACGGCGGCTGTCCACTTCGGCGCCGGCCCTTCCTTTCCTCTCCAGCCGTGTGGTGGCCTGCTCCCGGTGCACATCTCCTCTCCCTCAGACCACCTCCTGGGCCGCCCCTTCTTCTCTGGGTCCATCCAACCCCTTCTTCATCCATGATTCTACCATATCTCCAAGCAGCCTGCTCTGTTTCCTTTTCTTCCCAGCTCTTTTGTCAAGGATTTGCTGAGCACTGATGTATCCTCTTGTTGTAGGTTGGATTAAAAGTTGGAAGCCATCTAGGCCGACCTGAGGTATGAATATGCAATTTTGTGAACTATGCTTGTGGTGGTCTGATGCATATGATTGTCTTATGATGAATTTGATGCATGCTTATGTATGATTTGATGCATCCTGGTCATACAATTTTGTGAACCTTCAGTGCTTGTGGTGGTCTGATGCATATGGTCATCTTGAATGATGCATGGTTATATTGAAATTAGCCCAAAGTTAACATGATATATGTGCATTGTAGCTGCATCATGTCACAAATGGATTTGATTGCTTCCATTACCGAAGAAAACAAAAGAAGAAAAAGGAAAAGGATCATCTTGACAGCGATGTATGTTGAGTCAGTTTGTCTTGGACTAGCTTATCTTAGTACGCGGAGAGTACCGAAGGGTTTGCGATGCTTTAGTGACGACGAGCTTCGATATGGTCATAGGAAGTACTTGCTGAAAGAAATGTACAATGGGTCAGAAGTAACTTGCTATGATGAGTTGTTCTTAACCAAAAGGAATTTTCATGATCTTTGCACGATGTTGCGTATGAAGTGTGGTCTGAAAGATAGCGTATATGTCACTGTAGAAGAAAAGGTTGCTATGTTCTTCTTGGTGGTTGGACATGGTATTAAAATGAGAGTGTTGCGTGGCACTTACAAGCGTTCTTTAGAGACTATCAGTAGGCACTTCTCGAATGTGTTGACAGCCATTCTTTCCCTAACTGGGGAGTTTATTAAGCTTCCTGATCCTTCTATTGAACCTCCAGATGATTACAAATGGAAGTGGTTTGGAAATGCCTTGGGAGCACTAGATGGGTGTCATGTTGATGTTTCTGTCGTTGCGGCTGACGAAGGGAGGTATAGGAACATAAAGCAAGATATCACCACTAACATGCTAGGTGTTGTTGACTGGAACATGAAATTTCTTTATGTTCTACCTGGCTGGGAGGGATCTGCATCTGACTCCAGAGTGTTGCGTGATGCAATGAGAAACAATCGTCAATATGCATTTGTTATACCTCATGGTATGATTGTTTCTCTTGGCATTTCATTTCTTTTTGTGTTAATGTTAGCTAAATCTAATGTGCACCATAGGAAAATACTACTTAGTGGATGCTGGCTACACCAATGGACCTGGCTTTCTGGCTCCATTCAGACCGACTAGGTACCACTTGAAAGAGTGGGTCTCAAGTCAACAACAACCCCAAACTGACAAAGAGTTGTATAACTTGCGCCATTCTCGGGCTAGAAATGTTGTGGAGAGAACTTTTGGCCTATGGAAGAAAAATGGGCCATTCTACGAATTCAATCTTTCTTTGACATAAAGGACCAGGTAACAAGTGTCGACATGGTGTTGAATAACATATGAACTGTATGACATGCTAATGTAAAGATAAATCATTGCAGATTCGAGTTATTAATGCTTGTTGTGTGTTACACAACTTTGCAAGGGATAGGCAGCATATGATGGACGATTTATTGCTGCAAGAAGTTGATGCTGACCTAGCAAATTTGGAACATGAGCCCGTGGACGACGCTGACTTGATTACATCTGTTCAAGTCACTAATGAATGGACCAACTTTAGGCAACAATTATCGCAAGACATGTATGCTAAATACCTTCTCAAGCATGCTGAATTAGAGATGGCGTAGTTAGTTGATGGTGGAATTAGTTAGTGGATGTGCCTAGGTGGTGGTTGTCTCATTTTGTGTAGTGCGTAGGTGATGATGGTAGCTTGCTGATTGTCTTTTGTGTGATAGCTTGGCTGACCATGATGGTGCATTGTGGTCTTTTGTACATGCATAATCTTCATATTAATATATATATGATGGATTTTCTCGAAATTTGCACTCTCATTCTGCATTTATTTGACCCAAAATACTTTTTTTCCTTTGTGCAAAATTGTTTTTCTTTGTAGCAGGATGGCTGAAGGTACTGGAAAGAGGAATTATGTCACATGGGATGATGAGATGGACGCTGCCATGCTTGAGGTACTTGTTCATCATCACAACATGGGTGACCATTCACAAAATGGATGGAAAGCACATGTGTACAGTGCAGCCATCAAGAATGTGAAGGAGAAGTGCAATAAGGATATCGCGAAGAACAACATATTAGGAAGGCTTGGGACTTTCGATAATCAATTTGAAATCATTAACAAGATCCTTTCTCAAAGCGGTTTTGGTTGGGATTGGGTCAATCATAAGCTATCCATTGATAGCGACGATGTGTGGACTAAATAATTGGAGGTAACTTCTATACGTTTGCATTGTTTTAATTATTATTTTTGTATGTAACAAAACAGGGCATCAACTTTACACTTCTCTGATGGGTGTATTGTGCAGGCTAATAAGAAAGATAAAGCATTAGCTTCTTACAAGACCAAAGTAGTGAAGCACTAGGAAGCCATCTCTACCATATATTCAAAAGATCATGCGGATGGTGAAGGTGCCAAGACAGGTGTTAAGACTGCTGCTGAGACTGCTCCAGATCTAGAAGAACCAATTGAAATCTCTCCAGAAACGGTACCAAAGAGACAACGAACAGGTGATGCCATTATGTGCATGATTGGAGAAATGAAGACTACTTTCAAGGATGCTTTAAAGACAACTGATCCACTTCCATTGCCAAAGGTTACTACTCCTTCTGAAATACTTGCTGCACTTGAGTTGATACCAGAGTTGGCACAAGTAGACATGTTGCACTCTTACGGAAAGTTGATTCTTAATGAGCGATTGTTTGAAGCTCTAATGGAGCTTCCCATGCACATGAGGAAGGCTTGGCTGCAATTGTTGCCTTGAAGTTATGATAGTTATTATTCCTGTGTCTTGTTAAACTTGGACCTATGTGAACTATTTGGTTTGTTACATTTGGAACTATGTAATGTTCAACTTCTATCTATTTGAACAATTCTAATGTTACATTTGGAACTATGTGCCGTTGAGAATTTGAGACATCTATTTTAAACTATATGTGTTGTACTGTGTTGGTGTAAAATTATTTTTAATATTTTTGTGTCAATATTATATGATGCCATCCTCGATTTCTAGAATAATTGATGATAATTTTTACTATATAATCATCCAATTATAGTCAAACAACTACTGTTTTAATGCATATAGTAATGTTGCTATGCAATTCCAGTGTTTGACATCCAAACACGATTCTGTATTGAAACCTCAGGATGATTCCGTGAGCCAATTCGATATGCATCCAAACGACCGAATTCGTATTCATGTCCATTACAGTTTCCTGTCTGAATTGGAATTGAAACCAATACTATACAGAGGCCTCCAATACAAACATCCAAACACAGCGTTAATAAATTTCGGTTATGTTAATTAGTGTTATTACCTATGGGGCCCAACAGTCTGTAACACATTGTTTAAAAGCTTAATTAATTTAGCAGATTAGATGGGGGGCCACATGTCATTGACTTCAATACTTTTAAACGGGCGTTTCAATGAAATGGGTCCACATGTCATTTTTAGTTATTCAAGTAAACCGTTTTATTAGGTTCTAATTAGTTGGTTAGGGGAATGGTTTAACCGGGCAGGCCCACACGTTAGTGGGTAAACCCACTATTAGAACGTGCGCGTGCATGTGCGTGCCCGTCGGTGAATTCATAGGATGGCGGTGCATGCGTAGCCAGGTGCTGCGACGACGAAAAGGGCTAGCCTCGGGTGCCAAATGGATAAGCACGAGGCGCCGCATCGAGACGTGCCTTCTTTTGGAGCTAGGAGCGGCCGAAACATCATCGGGGGCGACGAAAGGCGGCGACTACGGCGGAGCTAGCGGCAAACGGTGCTGGAGGGCACGAGGAGGAAGGGGAAAAGGCCGTGGAGGGCCGGAGGCTCACCCCGGAAGCGGTAGGGTGCTCGACGGAGCCGGAGGAGGTCTCGGCCGAGCGGATCGATGGCGAGGTTAGCGGCGGCGTCCGATGGTGTCGGAGGAGGGGGCGTCGGTCAACGAGGGGACTCCGACGAGGGGAGCATAGCAAGGGAGGCCGGATCCACGACGAGGCCTCCGAGATCCATCCCTCTTCGGCGAGGAGGTGGCTTGGAGCGGCATAGACGCGGAGGACCATGCGAGTGCGGCCATGGCACGAGCTTCTATGTGGCGGTGGCGCGAGGACGACGATAGGCAGCGGATCCTCGAGCGCGGGCACGATGGCTGTGGTGGGGCTCCGACACGATAGGGGATGGGGCGCAGGGGCCTAGCGCTGGAGAACGAGAGGGAGTTGGGTATCGATCGGGGCAGTTGGGGTCGTGCGGGAGAAGTGGGTAATGATGCAGGAGCTAGGGTTTGCGGGGTGGGCGCCGGTCCATATAGGCCACGAGTGGGCCGAGGCCTAGTGGGATGGGGGCCTTTTCAAATTTTTTGTTTATGGTTTTTCTTTTCTTTATTTTGCATTTTCCTTTTATTTATTTTTCCTTTTATTGTTTTATTTTTAGTCTCATCTTATTTATGTTATTGATCCTTCTTGGTTCGTCGGGCTTGTTCAAACTTCCATTTTTTCTCAGCTATGAAAGCAGCCAGCATGTGACTTTGTCTAGGAGTGAGGTTCATCTCAGGGAGAGGTGCATTGGGATCTTTGTGCCAAAGGTCAATGTAGTTTAGGATCTTATTTGGATCCTGCTACTTCTCGAACTTGCGTTGTATTCCCTCGAAGAGGAAAGGGAGATGCAGCACAATAGCGTAAGTATTTCCCTCAGTTTTTGAGAACCAAGGTATCAATCCAGTAGGAGACCACGCGCGAGTCCCTCGCACCTGCAGAAACAAATAAGACCTTCGCAGCCAACGCGATAAGAGGTTGTCAATCCCTTTACGGTCACTTATGAAAGTGAGATCTGATAGAGATGATAGTTTGATATTTTGGGTATTTTTGGTTATAAGAACATAAAGTAAAAGCAGAAAAGTAAAGTAGATTGTAGATTGATATGTTGAGAATAGACCCGGGGGCCATAGTGTTCTCTAGTGGCTTCTCTCATGATAGCGATATTCTACGGCGGGTAAACAAATTACTGTCGAGCAATTGATAGAAAAGCGAATAATTATGAGACTATCTAGGAATGATCATTATATATAGGCATCACATCCGAGACAAGTAGACCAAAACGATTCTGTATCTACTACTATTACTCCATACATTGACCGCTATCTAGCATGCATCTAGTGTATTGAGTTCATAAGAATAGAGTAACGCCTTAAGCAAGATGACATGATGTAGAGGGATAAACTCAAACTAAGTGATATAAACCCCATCTTTTTATCCTCGATGGCAACAATACAATACTTGCCTTGCTGCCCCTACCGTCTGGGAAAGGAGACCGCAAGATTGAACCCAAAGCCAAGCACTTCTCCCATTGCAAGAACTATAGATCTAGTAGGCCAACTCAAACCAATAATTCGAAGAGACTTGCAAGGATATTATAGTCATACATAAAGAGTTTAGAGAAGAACCAAAAATATCTCTCCTGAAGGTTTCATTCCATTAGGACTCCGTTTGAGATTCCTTTTTTGTAAAACCCTGAAACAGGCAAAAAACAACAATCTGGACTGGGCCTTTGGGTTATTAGGTTAGTCCCAAAAATAATATAAAAGTGTATGACAAAGCCCATTAAACATCCAAAACATCATAAATAATAACATGGAACAATCAAAAATTATAGATACGTTGGAGACGTACCAAGCATCCCCAAGCTTAATTCCTGCTCGTCCAAGAGTAGGTAAATGATAAAAACAGATCTTTTGATGTGGAATGCTAACAACCATAGTTTTTCAATGTAATTCTCTTAATTGTGGCATGAATGTTCAGATCTGAAAGATTCAAGACAAAATTCTATATTGACATAAGAAATAATAATACTTCAAGCATACTAACAAAGCAATCATGTCTTCTCAAAATACTATGGCTAAAGAAAGATATCCCTACAAAATCATATAGTCTGGCTATGCTCCCTCTTCATCACACAAAATATTCATATCATGCACAACCCCGATTTCAGCCAAGCACTTGTTTTCATACTTTATTCTTTCAAACCTTTCAACTTTCATGCAATACATGAGCGTGAGCCATGGACATAGCACTATGGGTGTAATAGAGAGGTGGTTGTGGAGAAGACAAAAAAGGATGTAGATAGTCTCACATCGACTAGGCGTATCAACGGGCTATGTAAATGCCCATCAATAGATATCAATGTGAGTGAGTAGGGATTTCCATGCAACGGATGCACTAGAGCTAAAAATGTATGAAAGCTCAACAAAAGAAACTAGTGGGTGTGCATCCAACTTGCTTGCTCATGAAGACCTAGGGCATTTGAGGAATCCCATCGTTGGAATATATACAAGCCAAGTTCTATATTGAAAATTCCCACTAGTATATGAAAGTGACTAAACATGAGACTCTATATCATGGAGAACATGGTGCTACTTTGAAGCACAAGTGTGGAAAAAGATAGTAGCAATTGTCCCTTTTTCTTTTGTTTTTGTTTTCTTTTTTCTTTTTTGGGCCTTTTTTCTTTCTTTGGCCTTTTTTGGAGGGGCTTTATTGATTTAGCCTTTCCTCACATGGGACAATGCTCTAATTATGATGATCATCACATTTTCATTACAACTCGATATTACAACTCGATACTAGAACAAAGTATGACTCTATATGAATGCCTCCGGTGGTGCACCGAGATGTGCAATGAATCAAGAGTGACATGTATGAAAAATTATGCTGGTGGCTTTGCCACAAATACGAAGTCAACTACATGATCATGCATGGCAATATGACAATATGAAGCGTGTCATATGAACGGAACGGTGGGACGTTGCATGGCAATATATCTCGGAATGGCTATGGAAATGCCATAATTGGTAGGTATGGTGACTGTTTTGAGGAATATATATGGTGGCTGTTTTGAGGAAGGATATATAGTGGGTGTATGGTACCAGCGAAAGTTGCGCGGTACAAGAGAGGCTAGCAATGGTGGAAGGGTGAGAGTGCGTATAATCCATGGACTCAACATTAGTCATAAAGAACTCATATACTTATTGTAAAAATCTACGAGTCATCAAAACAAAGCAATAAACGGATGCTCCTAGGGGGGAGGTTGGTAGGAGTTAACCATCACGCGCCCCCGACCTCCACACGAAGGTTGACACTTTACAAATACCTCATGCTCTAACTTCGTCACATAACGGTTCACCATACGTGCATGCTACGGGAATCACTAACCTTAACACAAGCATTTCTCAATTTCATAATAACTCCACTAGCATGACTCTAATATCACTATCCTCATATCTCAAAACAATTATCAAGCATCCAACTTCTCATCATATTCAATGCACTTAGTGTGAAAGTTTTCACTACATTGATATTGGATGTCTATCATGTGAAGACTAGTTTTATAGCCTAAACACATTACCATGATGTTTTAATAGACTCTCATAAGGATATAAGTGAAGCATGAGAGTTCAACAATTTCTTCAAAATATTATCACCGTCGTGCTCTAAAAGATATAAGTGAAGCACTGGAGCAAAAACTATTCAACTCAAAAGATATAAGTGAAGCACATAGAGTGTTCTAACAATTCCTAGGCCATATTTAACTCTATCAAATAGGTGTGTCTAGCAAGGATAATTGTGGCAAACTAACAAGCAAAGACTCAAATTATACAAGATGCTCCAAGTAAAACACATATCATGTGGTGAATAAAAATATAGCTCCGAGTATAGTTACCGATGGATGAAGACAAAAGAGGGGATGCCTTCCCGGGGCATCCCCAAGCTTAGGCTTTTGGTTGTCCTTGAATTTTACCTTGGGGTGCCATGGGCATCCCCAAGCTTAGGCTCTTTCCACTCTTTGTTCCATAGTCCTTCAAAGCAATATTCAAAACTTGAAAACTTCACAACACAAAACTTAGACAAAAATCTCGTGAGCTCCGTTAGTACAAGAAAGCAAACCACTACTCAAAGGTACTGCAATGAATTCATTATATGTTTATATTGGTGTTAAACCTACTGTATTCCAACATCTCCATGGTTCATACTTCCCAATACTACTCATAGATGCATTGAAATAAGCAAACGACACACGAAAAACAGAATCTGTCAAAAACAGGACAGTCTGTAGTAATCTGCAGTTTTCGCATACTTCTTTAACTCCAAAAAATTCAAACTAAATTGGTAAACGTGAGGATTTTGTCTATTAATCATCTGCAAAAAGAATCAGCTAAATAGCACGCTGCAGTAAAATCGGGTGATCATTCTAGCGAGCGCTAACGATTCTATTTTTCACAGCAAGATCATATAAACTTCACACAAGTCTTCCCAAAGATTCTACTTGGCACAAACACTAAACAAAACACAAAAACACATCTAAAAAGAATCTAGATGCAATATTTATTCCTAAACAGAAGCAAAAACAAAAAATATAAAATTGGGCTGCCTCCCAACAAGCGCTATCATTTTACGCCCCCTAGCTAGGCACGATAAAAGGATTGATCTATGTATTGCCATCTTTGGAAGGCAATCCATAAGTGGCTCTCATAATAGATTCATATGGTAATTTAATTTTCTTTCTAGGAAATGTTCCATGCCTTTCCTTAACGGAAATTGGAATCTAAT
Organism: Secale cereale; assembly: GCA_902687465.1. NCBI lineage: Eukaryota > Viridiplantae > Streptophyta > Magnoliopsida > Poales > Poaceae > Secale > Secale cereale. The sequence goes on along the minus strand of LR738710.1, from coordinate 42,923,508 downwards.
ATTTCCTTCCTTCATATCAATAATTGCACCAATCGTCCTAAGGAAAGGTCTACCAAGAATAATAGGACATGAAGGATTGCAATCTATATCAAGAACAATGAAATCTAAGGGCACATAATTCCTATTAGCAACAATAAGAGCATCATTAATCCTTCCCATAGGTTTCTTAATAGTGCAATCCGCAAGATGCAAATTTAAAGAACAATCATCAAGCTCATGGAAATCTAGCAAATCACACAAAGTTTTTGGGATAGTGGATACACTTGCACCCAAATCACACAAAGCACAACATTCATGATATTTAATTTTTATTTTAATAGTAGGTTCCCATTCATCATAAAGTTTTCTAGGGATAGAAACTTCTAATTCAAGTTTTTCTTCATAAGATTGCATCAAAGCATCAACTATTTGTTTGGTAAAAGCTTTATTTTGATTATAAGCATGCGGAGAGTTTAGTACGGATTGCAACAAGGAAATACAATCAATCAAAGTGCAATTATCATAATCGAATCCCTTGAAATCCAAAGTAGTGGGTTCATCACTATGTAAAGTTGTAATCTCTTCACTCCTACTTTTAACAATTTTAGCATCAAGATCTAAAAACTCCGAATCATTGGGACACCTTTTAATTAAATTAGACTCATCTCCAATCCCATATTTACCAAGATTCATATTAGAAAACAAGGATATCATAGGAGACACATCAATAACTTTCTGATCTTCATCTTTATTTTCATGCTCTCCCGGTTTAGCAGCCATCTTATTGATCAAGGTGGAATGTTTATCCAAAATTTGGTCTATTAAGTTCTCAAGATGAGCAAACTGAGATTTCAAACCATAAAATTCCTTAGACATATCATCAAGGTCTTTATTCATATATTCCATAAAAAATTCTATTCTTTAAGCTCACTTCTGGAAAAAATCATTATGCTCAAATTGTATAGTCATAAAATGTCTAACATTGTTTTCAATCTCCTCCAACCTCTTGAGGTGACGGTCAACACTAATAGGGAGAGCCATAGTGACAAGCAAGCAATCCAACACACACAAGCAAACAATAGGCAAGCGAACGGTAAACACACGGCAGACGAAGGGCAAATAAAACGGCAAGGGTGAAGTGGGGGAGAGGAAAACGAGAGGCAAAAATGTAATGCGAAGGATAAGGGTTTGTGATAGGTACTTAGTATATGACTTTTGCGTAAGCCTCCCCGGCAACGGCGCCAGAAATTCTTCTTGCTACTTCTCGAGCTTGCGTTGTATTCCCTCAAAGAGGAAAGGGTGATGCATCACAGTAGCGTAAGTATTTCCCTGAGTTTTTGAGAACCAAGGAATCAATCCAATAGGAGACGACGCGTGAGTCCCTCGCACCTGCACAAACAAATAAGAACTTCACAGCCAACACGATAAGGGGTTGTCAATCCCTTTACGGTCACTTACGAAAGTGAGATCTGATAGAGATGATAGTTTGATATTTTTGGTATTTTTGGTTATAAGAAGAGAAAGTAAAAGCGGAAAAGTAAAGTAGATTGTAGATTGATATGTTGAGAATAGACCCGGGGGCCATAGTGTTCTCTAGTGGCTTCTCTCATGATAGCGATATTCTACGACGGGTAAACAAATTACTGTCAAGCAATTGATAGAAAAGCGAATAATTATGAGACTATCTAGGCATGATCATTATATATAGGCATTGCGTCCCAGACAAGTAGACCGAAACGATTCCGCATCTACTACTATTACTCCAGACATCGACCGCTATCCAGCATGCATCTAGTGTATTGAGTTCATAAGAACAGAGTAACGCCTTAAGCAAGATGATGATGTAGAGGGATAAACTCAAACTTAGTGATATAAACCCCATCTTTTTATCCTCGATGGCAACAATACAATATGTGCCTTGCCGCCCCTACTGTCACTGGGAAAGGACACCGCAAGATTGAACCCAAAGCCAAGCACTTCTCCCATTGCAAGAACTATAGATTTAGTAGGCCAAACCAAACCAATAATTCGAAGAGACTTGCAAGGATATTATAATCATACATAAAGAGTTCAGAGAAGAACCAAATATTTCTCATAGATAATCTTGATCATAAACCCACAATTCATCAGATCTCGACAAACACACCGCAAAAAAAGATTACATCGAATAGATCTCTCCGAAGACCGAGGAGAACTTTGTATTGAGATCCAAAGAGAGAAAAGAAGCCATCTAGATACTAGCTATGGACACGAAGGTCTGTGGTAAACTACTCACAACCCATGGTGAAGCGATGATGATGATGTAGAAGCACTCCTGGTAGACCCCCCCCCCTCCAGCGGAGCTCCGGAATAGGCCCCGAGATGGGATCTCATGGGAAGAGAAGGTTACGGCGGTGGAACTAGGGTTTTCTCTGTTGTTCTGATGGTTTCGGCGTACGTAGGTATATATAGGAGGAAGGAGGGCACCGGGGGCGAAACATGGGGCCCACGAGGCAGGGGGTGCTACTTCTCGAGCTTGCATTGTATTCCCTCGAAGAGGAAAGGGTGATGCAGCACATTAGCGTAAGTATTTCCCTCAGTTTTTGAGAACCAAGGTATCAATCCAGTAGGATTCCATGCGCGATTCCCTTGCACCTCCACCAACAAATAAGAACTTCGCAGCCAACGTGATAAGGGGTTGTCACTCTCTTTACGGTCACTTACGAAAGTGAGATCTGATAGAGATGATAGTTTATATTTTTTTTATAAGAACAGAAAGTAAAAGCGGAAAAAGTAAAGTAGATGTAGATTGATATGTTGAGAATAGTCTTCACAGAACTAGTAGCCTTGCAGATGCCATATCTATGCTTGTAGTTGAAATTGAAAGGCAATTTATCCATATGCATCCCTGTATTCAGAGAATCTTTCTGGAATTTTCCAACATTGGGCATTCTTCTGTTAAGCGTGCAGCTACTATATTTTTGGCTCATGAATTCAGATTTATCATGAAAGAGGCCAAAGAAATCTTTGCTCATTATGGGGTAGATGATGGCCGACCTCCTATAGAGGCTATCTTATTTAATCAAGAAGACATAATGCGGTTATGATCTCCTGATCATGTTGCTTTTAATGAAAACCTTAGAAAAAAGGTTCCTAAAGATGTCTTAGTTGATAGAATTTCTGAGTTGAATGATGATTTTGCTTTTCAAAACAGTGAGTTAGGCTTCTCCCTTGAGCGAGGGTTCATGACCTTCTGCCAAAAGAATGCTTATAATGATGAATTGATTGTTCACTATAAAGGGCCAAAAGAGGAACCTATTCCTCCTGAGCTTGATATGGGGGACTTTTGTCCCATTAAATTTATCCCTTTTGATTACTTTTGCTTGCCACAAAGGAAACTTTCTGCTGAACATAGGGAATATGAGATGAGTTTTCGCATATATAGTATCATTATGGCATTCCCTAGATCTATCTTTGTATCGTGCCTAGCTAGGGGCGTAAAACGATATCGCTTGTTGGGAGGCAACCCAATTTTATATTTTTTGTTTTTGCTTCTGTTTAGGAATAAATATTGCATCTAGCTTCTGTTTAGATGTGGTTTTGTGTTTTAATTAGTGTTTCTGCCAAGTAGAACCTTTGGGAAGACTTGTCTGAAGTTTATATGATCTTGCTGTGAAAAACAGAATCGTTAGCGCTCGCTAGAATGGTCACCAGATTTTACTGGAGCGTGCTATTTAGTTGATTCTTTTTGCAGATGATTAATAGACAAATTCCTCACGTTTTCCAACTTATTTAATTTTTTTAGTTACAGAAGTATGCGAAAACTGCAGATTACTACAGACTGTTCTGTTTTTGACAGATTCTGTTTTTCGTCTGTTGTTTGCTTATTTCAATGCATCTATGAGTAGTATTGGGAAGTATGAATCATAGAGAAGTTGGAATACAGTAGGTTTAAAACAAATATAAACAAAGAATGAATTCATTGCAGTACCTTTGAGTAGTGGTTTTTTTATACTAACGGAGCTCATGCGATTTTTGTCTAACTTTTGTGTTGTGAAGTTTTCCAGTTTTGAGTATTGCTTTGATGGACTACGGAACAAAGAGTGGCAAGATCCTAATCTTGGGGATGCCCAAGGAACCCCAAGGTAAAATTCAAGGACAACCAAAATCCTAAGCTTGGGGATGCCCCGGAAAGGCATCCCCTCTTTCGTCTTCATCTATCGGTAACTATACTCGGAGCTATATTTTTATTCACCACATGATATGTATTTTACTTGGAGAGTCATGTATCATTTGAGTCTTTGCTTGTTAGTTTTCCACAATTATCCTTGCTGGACACACCTATTTGAGAGATTTAAATATGGCCTAGGAATTGATAGAACACTCTATGTGCTTCACTTATATCTTTTGAGTTGAATAGTTTTTGCTCTAGTGCTTCACTTATATCTTTTAGAGCATGGTGGTAATTATATTTTGTAGAAATTGTCGATCTCTCATGCTTCACTTATATACTTTTGAGAGTCTATTAAAACAGCATGGTAATGTGCTTTAGCTATAAAACTAGCCTTCACATGATAGACATCCAAGATCAATGTAGTAAAAACTTTCACACTAAGTGCATTCAATATGATGAGAAGTTGGATGATTGATAATTGTTTTGAGATAATAGGATAGTGATATTAGAGTCATGCTAGTGGAGCTATTATAAAATTAAGAAGTCCTTGTGTTAAAGTTAGTGATTCCCGTAGCATGCACGTATGGTGAACCGCTATGTGACGAACTTAGAGCATGAGGTATTTGTAAAGTGTCAACCTTTGTGTGGAGGTCGGGGACGCGCGATGGTTAACTCCTACCAACCTCCCCCCTAGGAGCATGCGTTGATTGCTTTATTTTGATGACTCGTAAATTTTTGCAATAAGTATATGAGTTCTTATGACTAATGTTGAGTCCATGGATATCACGCACTCTCACCCTTCCACCATTGCTAGCCTCTCTTGTACCGCACAACTTTCGCCGGCACGATACACCCGCTATATATCCTTCCCCAAAACAGCCACCATATATTTTCCTCAAAACAGCCACCATACCTACCTAACATGGCATTTCCATAGCCATTCCGAGATATATTGCCATGCAACTTTCCACCATTCCGTTCATATGACACGCTTCATATTGTCATATTCCCATGCATGATCATATAGTTGACATCGTATTTGTTGCTAGGCCACCATGCATAATTTTTCATCCATGTCACTCTTGATTTATTGCATATCCCGGTACACCGCCAGAGGCATTCATATAGAGTCATACTTGTCCAAGTATCGAGTTGTAATATCGAGTTGTAATTCAATATAACTGCGATGATCATCATTATTAGAGCATTGTCCCATGTGAGGAAAGGCCAATAAAAAAAAGATGGCCCAAAACAAATAGAGAGGGGCTAAATAAAAGAGAGAGAGAGAGAGAAAGCCCCTCCAAAAAAATTAGAGAAAAGAGACAAGGGACAACTGCTACTATCTTTTTCCACACTTGTGCTTCAAAGTAGCACCATGTTCTTCATGATAGAGAGTCTCATATTTAGTCACTTTCATAAATTAGTGGGAATTATCATTATAGAACTTGGCTTGTGTATTCCAACGATGGGCTTCCTCAAATGCCCTAGGTCTTCGTGAGCAAGCAAGTTGGACGCACACCCACTAGTTTCTTTTGTTGAGCTTTCGTACATATTTAGCTCTAGTGCATCAGTTGCATGGCAATCCCTACTCACTCACATTGATACCTATTGATGGGCATCTCCATAGCCTGTTGATACGCCTAGTTGATGTGAGACTATCTCCCTCCTTTTTGTCTTCTCCACAACCACCTCTCTATTCCACATAGTGCTTTATCCATGGCTCACGCTCATGTATTGCGTGAAAGTTGAAAGGTTTGAAAGAATAGAGTATGAAAACAAGTGCTTGGCTGAAACCGGGGTTGTGCATGATATAAATATTTTGTGTGATGAAGAGGGAGCATAGCCAGACTATATGATTTTGTAGGGATAACTTTCTTTAGCCATAGTATTTTGAGAAGACATGATTGCTTTGTTAGTATGCTTGAAGTATTATTATTTCTTATGTCAATATAGACTTTTGTCTTGAATCTTTCAGATCTGAACATTCATGCCACAATTAAGAGAATTACATTGAAAAACTATGTTGGTTAGCATTCCACATCACAAATTCTGTTTTTATCATTTACCTACTCGAGGACAAGCAGGAATTAAGCTTGGGGATGCTTGATACGTCTCCAACGTATCTATAATTTTTTATTGTTCCATGCTATTATTTATGATGTTTTGGATGTTTAATGGGCTTTGTTATACACTTTTATATTATTTTTGGGACTAACCTACTAACCCAAATGACTAGTCCAGATTGTTATTTTTTTGCCTGTATTAGGGTTTCACAGAAAAGGAATATCAAATGGAGTCCAAACGGAATGAAACCTTCGGGAGAGATATTTTTGGAGCAAAATACGCACTAGAGACTTGAGAACCACGGAGTAGGGCTGACGTGGCGTCCACGGGGGTGGGGGGCGCCCCCCCTATATGGTGCGCCCCTACCTCGTGGGCACCCCGTCTGGCCCCCAGTGCCCTCCTTCCTCCTATATATACCTACGTACCTTGAAACTATCAGAACAATAGAGAAAACCCTAGTTCCACCGCTGCAACCTTCTGTTCCCATGAGATCCCATCTTGGGGCCTGTTCCAGAGCTCCGCCGAAGGGGGGATCTACCACGGAGTGCTTCTACATCATCATCATCGCCTCACCATGAGTTGTGAGTAGTTTACCACAGACCTTTGGGTCCATAGCTAATATCTAGATGGCTTCTTCTCTCTCTTTGGATCTCAATACCAAGTTCTCCTTGGTCTTCGAGGAGATCTATTCGATATAATCTCCTTTCGCGGTGTGTTTGTCGAGATCCGATGAATTGTGGGTTTATGATCAAGATTATCTATGAGAAATATTTGGTTCTTTTCTGAACTCTTTATGTATGATTATAATATCCCTGCAAGTCTCTCCGAATTATTGGTTTGGTTTGGCCTACTAGATCTATAGTTCTTGCAATGGGAGAAGTGCTTGGCTTTGGGTTCAATCTTGCGGTGTCCTTTCCTAGTGACAGTAGGGGCAGCAAGGCACGTATTGTATTGTTGCCATCCAGGATAAAAAGATGGGGTTTATATCACTAAGTTTGAGTTTATCCCTCTACATCATGTCATCTTGCTTAAGGCGTTACTCCGTTCTTATGAACTTAATACTCTAGATGCATGCTGGATAGCGGTCGATGTGTGGAGTAATAGTAGTAGATGTAGAATCGTTTCGGTCTACTTGTCTCGGACGTGATGCCTATATATAATGATCATGCCTAGATAGTCTCATAATTATTCTCTTTTCTATCAATTGCTCGACAGTAATTTGTTTACCCGCCGTAGAATATCGTTATCATGAGAGAAGCCACTAGAGAACACTATGGCCCCCGGGTCTATTCTCAACGTATCAATCTACAATCTAATTTACTTTTCTGCTTTTATTTTCTGTTCTTATAACCAAAAATACCAAAAATATCAAACTATCATCTCTATCAGATCTCACTTTCGTAAGTGACCGTAAAGGGATTGACAACCCCTTATCGCGTTGGCTGCGAAGTTCTTATCTGTTCGTGCAGGTGCGAGGGACTTGCGCGTGGTCTCCTACTAGATTGCTACCTTGGTTCTCAAAAAACTGAGGGAAATACTTACGCTACTGTGCTACATCTCCCTTTCCTCTTCGAGGGAATACAACACAAGCTCGAGAAGTAGCAACGGACATGGTGCCTTGCTTCAGATTGCGGAATTGCTCACGCATGCCTTCAATGACACTTGTTGGAATGTGATGAGAACAGAAATCTCTGCAGAAATCAGTCCACAAGATCTCACGACCACCTCTAGAGTCTTTGTACTGTTGCCATCAATCTGCAGCTTGATCTTTGAGTTGGAAATTGGCAAACTTGACATAATCCTCAGGTCTGACGTTACTGCACTCGAAATGCTTCTTGATGTATGTGATCCAATCTTCAGCATCTAGCGGGTCCACACAATAACTGAAAGACTTGGGCTGATTTGCCAGGAATTGGTTCAGAGTCGCAAAGTGAGGTTGATTGAACATATTTCCTTGGCCTTGGTTCCCTTGATTGCCTTGATTTGCATGACTGGCTTGGAAATTCTGCATCATTTGCATGAGCATCTGGGTGTTTTGATTGGTTGCCTGCATAATCGCTCTCCATGCCTTAGACAGAGGAGGAGGGGAAGGAGGATGCTCTTCTTCACCCTCTTGGTTCTGGTTGGGAACTTTCTTAGGTGCCATCCTGACGATGATGACAACCGTTAGCCATTGATGCAATAACAGAAAAGCTGAATCAACGGCTAGATATTTTGCAACATATAGCCTTCACAATGAACATCCGAACAAAAATTGAACGAATGAATTACATAGCTTAATGGTACAACAACTTGTCGAGAAGCCAATTGGGAGAACAAAATGATAGAATAAAAACAACAAGGTACAGATGGAACAAATACATAATAGAGGTTTCGTCCCACATGTTCGTGCTGAATGCCCCATGGTACGTGTTACAAAGTGTCTTGCAATCCCCGGATCAGCATAGCCAAGGACCTTTAAGATGCAACTCCCAATTGGAACAACGCCCATGAAACCTCTTCACTAGATGTTGAACCCCAAACCTCATACCATGCACCCGTTGGAAGATTACCTATGAGCTACTTGAAACCCACCTATTAATTCCCGAAGCTTTTTGGTTATGCAATCTGGTGTTGGGGATACAGGGGAAGCACCACACACTCAACTCTAAACCTACATCCAGCTGTATCCATCCGTCAACACATAACCAGTCATCTTCGGAAACTATTTACCTCGGACCTTCGAAACGCATCCGCTATACTAGCTGTGGCAATACTCCCGAACTATCTCCCCAGTACTGGGTGACGTCAGGGTTATCTCACCACTAGCCATGCATAGAAGAGTTTTCGATGTCGGTCGCCTCTGGTATTCCATTTGTGACGACAACACCTCGGAGCTCAACTCCCCGGGACACTGCCACAACCCCTAAATGACAGGAGGCTCTAAGAACAATGTTCTTGTCACAAAGATATCAGAACAATCCAAACAATACCCGCGTGGTCCTAAAACAATTGGTGAAATTTTGAGAATAGTGAAGATAGAACAACGTCAGGAGTCCTCACCAGAGCGATGAAGGGGGTGAGGAGTAAGAAGAAATCCTAAACCCCGATATATATAGGAATCAAAACATTTTGTGTGTGTGCCTAGACTCAACCGTCAGCGGTTCGATCAATCAGTCGGCTCCTAGGTCAGAGAAGGCTCTGAATACCAACTTGTAATGCCCAAGATGTGACTATATCTCCTACGTGTCGAGGCACGACTTAGAGACATGTAACACCCCCAAATTTTTGAGTTGGTTTTTCTTCCAAACTTTTGGCCTTTTTTTGGAAAGGGGTTGTTTGATCTTCTCTTAAAACCCTTCTAAAATCTCTTCTGGCCAAAGTTTGTGTGTCTTCTCAAGCTTGGTTTTTGATCTTGAAGTTTTTCTCTTGTGTTGGCTCAAGCACAAGTTGAGTTTCAAAAGAATTTGTTTGAATTCTCCCCTTCTTGATTTTAAACCTCTCAGGTTTGACCTTGGACTTATCTTCCTCTCCATCCTCCATCTTGCCATGACCCCAATAGAAATATTTCTCTCCAAGATCCTCTTCACACCTTAGGACAAGTCTCTCGTCAATTCCAGTAAGTTTTGACCTTATTGGGATTTTTCCTCTATTTAATTTACTCCAAAAACTATTTCTATCTTTTATAGTGGACCTTGGTGATTTACAAAGGAACCACCATATACATCTTGTTATTTGATTCCAAACTAAATTTCCTAGATAGTCCTTAGTACCCACAACCTAGATCCATCTTGTTTCACTGGTCCACAGTTCAAAATTTTCAAATTTCACCTGCTGCAAGTTTGGACCATATTTGCAAATTTTGGTGAAATTCATATTTATCTTCTTCAATAAATTATGTGAAAAATCAGGCAGCCTCTAGATGCATCAAGAGGCCACTCCACCAAATATCAGCCCCAGAAACATTTCACACATGCCAGAATCATTTCATCGAACATATAGCATGCACTGTGCTGTCAGGTTCAGAAACTGTTAACTGAAACTGTCGACAGTACAGTTCGACAATTCGTCAGTTCGTCAGACGCAGCGACAATCTCGCCAGTACCTGCCTTGGATCGACGCACACTGCACCTCCTGCTTATCCAACGCGCCGCACGCTCGCTTGGCTGCTTCTGGGTGTCGGTGGCGCCCTGGCCCGACCACGCCGGCGGCTTCCACAGCAACAGCACCGTCCGTGGTGGCTGGCAGAAGTCACCCCGCGGCTTAACGCCGTTTGGCGCCGCCCAAGTCACCCGAGCGCTCCGCGTGGCCATCTCCACTGCCAGCGCACGCCTACCGCACCATCGCCGTGACCTGGCGCGCGTAGAGCGCGTTTTCTGCCGCACGGCCGTCCCGTCGAGGGCAGCCCGTAATCCTCTCTCCCCTGCTGAGTTAGGCACGGGAATGGAACCAGTGCACTTCCTAGTCGATGCTCAAGCTCCTAACTCCGCCGTCCAGCCACTGCATCGCCGTAACCACTCGCCGGACTTATCCCGTTCACAGCAACCGCCTCGGGCCGGCTATATAAAGCACCCCCGAGCTCGTTCGTGAGCCCGCACACCTCCACCATCTCCCTAGACCGCGCCCAACCTCTGGAAGATCCTCGAGGGGCCCTTCTTCTCCAACTCCGGCCAACTCGGGCTCCAGCAGCATTCTCTCCGGTGAGAGCTCCTCCGCCGCCGTGGACTCGAGCGTAGCACCCTGGCACCTACCTAAACCTAACCCCCACTCCAATTTGACCCCAGAGATCCTCTCCGACGAGGCCCACGACCACCCGAGCCGCCGTCCGCCGGAGATAAGGTCACCGCCGACGTGGGGCTCGCCGACGCTCAACTCCACCACCAGTTGACGCGGAAGATCACCGAGAAGCCGTACGTACCCTTCTCTCCCCCTAGCTCGCCGTGGATCGGCGCCGGCGACCACCGCAGCACCTGGCGCCGGCGCGACTCTGTCTCAGAGTTCAAACCCGACGAGTGGGGCCCCTCGTCAGCCTCTCACCTCTCACCCGAACCGTTTTTTGTAAGCGCCTTCAGGCAAAGTACGTTTTCTCCTTCAGTTGGCGTACTGCGTACCGATTCGCTTTGCTGTTTTCTGTTCTAGCCCCTGGAACTTTTCTGTTTCATCACAGATGAGTCCCTGGACAGAAACTCTAATATATTTTTAACTAAAGATGATTTTGAGTTGATTCTTTTTCTGTCCTCTTTAGTTTTCTGTCTATTTTTTATCATATTTATGTGAATTTTTTTGGAGCAACTTTATTTGCACGTGCGGTATTTATGTTAGTATCCGTTTGTTTGAATACGTAGATACCGAAGGACGTGACGGAGCCGCGAACCACACCGAGTTAGACTCCGACTTCTCAGAACCAGGCAAGCATGTTTGAACCTTTGATATGATGAGTGTGTTGCATGTTTGCTCGAGTAGTTCTTCTCATAAGCATGGTCATATAAGCATTTGTGTATGGTTATATTTCATGCAAGCAAGCTTCGGGTGAGCCCCGAATGAAAATGTTTGAACCACCTCGATCATGTGGTGACATGATGGGTGGAATGCTGGTATTGTTGGAGCATGCCAGTAGTTGGTTAACTCAGTATCAACGAAGATCATGTCGTGATTCCGTTCATCTTCTTTTTGGTACCATCATAGGCCGTCTGTTAAGATTACGGTCTAGTCAGTTGTAAACCACTTCCCGAGTAGACACCAAGTAGAGGGGCCGGGATGAGGGTTCCATGGCCTGGATTAAAGCCCGTCATCCGGTCAGGGGGCATGGGTGTTTCCGGTTGGGACCGAGAGGGGGGCACCCCTTAGAGCGCGCATATATAAATTTGATCCCATCCTATTCGAGGTTGTAGCCTCCCCGTCTTAAGATTTTTCGTGAATGTTGTCGCGGGTGATTCCGGACAACAGGATATAAAATGGGTGTGTACTGGTTAGTTGGGTTTCTACTAAAACACCGTAGATGGAACTAGTCCCCGTGGCTAGTTGAAATCCGTTGGCTATGAGTTAATAGTACAAGCTCTGTAGAGTTAAATCCTTCCAGTAGCCATGTTTATGGCCTAGGGTCAATCTTCGTGTCAACCCGGTGACCGTCTCTAGTAAATTCTTGATGGTAACAAGAGTAGTGATTTCGTCAAGTTCATTTGGTAGATGAACTCACCAATTATCTCTGTATTGATTTACTTCCTAAAGTATTTTATCATTATACTATTGTTAATTATAAGTCCTTTATGTGATGTCGCTCAGACGTCCGACTGTGGCATTCTTTTTATTTATAAGCCCTTTATGTGATGTCGCTCGGACGTCCGACTGTGGCATTCTTTTTATTTATAAGCCCTTTATGTGATGTCGCTTAGACGTTCGACTGTGCATTCTTTTTTATTTATAAGCCCTTTATGTGATGTCGCTCAGACGTCCGACTGTGGCATTCTTTTTT
>LR738710.1:42890582-42910744 GCA_902687465.1 Secale cereale | reverse complement strand
GTCCGACTGTGGCATTCTGTTTTTATTTATAAGCTCTTTATGTGATGTCGCTCAAACGTCCGACTGTGGCATTCTTTTTATAAGCCCTTTATGTGATGTCGCTCACACGTCCGACTGTGGCATTCTTTTATTTATAAGCCCTTTATGCGATGTCGCTCAGACGTCCGACTGATGCATTCTTGTTATGTATTTTTGCTATAAGCCCTTCATGTGGTGTCGCTCAGACGCCCGACTGTGGCATGCTTTCTTTCATTATTTTCACACGAGGTGTCACTTAGACACTCGTTTAGTCTCCGTCTATTTATCTTATGGATTTCGGGAGGATTACCGCCCGACTTCTATTGTTGCATACATCACACCAATATTTTTATCCGATCGCATTTTTGTTAGAATACTCATATGCATCATGTTGGCATTTATTATATCTGAAGTCCGAACTGTCTTGCGAGTACATTCAAAATACTCACCTGGCCTGTTGATTTGGCCAGATGTGGACGAAGGCGATCTCATGGATGAAGAGTTCGATAGCGAGTCCGACGTCTAGTGGAGTCCCAGTCAGTCTCTTGCGATCCTGGAGTTGGTCATTGTTTCATAACCACTTCCGCCTACCACCAAATAAATTCATCGGGTCTCACTCCGACACTTGATGAACTATATTATATTGGAGTCTCGTCACCCACTTCTTTGTGACATAACCATCACCTGTTATTACGAGTTAGTAGTATGCCACCCTGCCATTTTGTCATATCCGCCATTATGTACTATATTGGCGCGCTTGTAATAAAATTGTTGAGCAACCCCAGCTCAACCTTGTATAATATTCAGTGTACTGGAATTCTATATCAAGGAATTGTCTACCAGCAAGAAATATTCTTCCTCGCTGGTTTAAATAAAAGGTCGGTCTTCCAGTAATTATTTTACTGAAGGACCGGTCCTGACAACCTTGGTATCAGAGCCAGGCTGACTGTAGGAAGCCACTAGGTGCGCTCGCTAATCGGTTATTAGCGATTATTTGCCTTTCAGCATTTTTACAGCTGTAGCAATTTTCTGTTGGTCATCATAAATTTATGACTTGACTATTCAGAATTTTTGTCTACTTTTATAGATGGCCAGCAACGACTGTGATGCATAGGTGTTCGCCAACATTCCTGAGGGGTTTGTCAAGCTCCTCTTCGCCATCACCAAAGTCGCAATTGGGCCATCCACCCGTCCAGAGTTTACACTCTACCGTCACAAGCTCAACGACAGCGTGTCAATGCACTAGGTGCTACGTCCAAAATGCATCACTATTTTATATTATAATTTATCCTTATTCATTGATATATTTCACGTTATGATGATGTTCTTATGTTGTTTTGGTCTATTTTACACAGTTTGCAACTTTCCGATGCCGAAACAGCAGACGCAGGATTCAGCAGGAAAAAGTGGATACTGAGTTGCTGAAGAAGAACACCTCCAAATTACCTGAAAATTGACGGGACGTGTTTTTCAGAAGAATAACAAAGACACGCAAAAGGGGAGTCAGAGGGGGGCCACAGGGTGCCCAGGCGGCCTGGGGCGCCCCCCCCCCCCCTGGCCGCGCCGGGGGGCGCCTGGAGTCCCTGGCCCACCTCTGGTCGCCCCCTTTTGCATATATGCTCTCCGTCTCCCGAAAACCCTAGGCACGGGACTTTTTTCGGAGTTCCGCCGCCGCTTCGAGGCGGAAACCTACCGAGAAGAAAAGGGCATCTCCGGCGGGCAGATTCCGCCGGGGAGATCACCTCCCGGAAGGGGAGATCGTCGCCATCGTCATCACCATCATCACGGGCATCATCGAGATCATCATCAACATCATCCCCAACACCAGCACCATCTCCATCTTCATCCAAATCTCATCTTTCCATCGCAACTGGTGTTGTAACTTGTACTACCTATCCTCTCTACTCCATCAGTGTTGATTACTACTTTGTGGTGAATGCTATTGAGTTTTGTTGGAGAAATATTATTATGTCCAGATTGTTTATCACCTATTTATCCCCTCTGATCATGATCTCTTTTATGTCTTGTGAGTAGTTACTTTAGTTCTTGAGGACATGGGGAAAGTCTTGTTGTTAGTAGTCATATGTTGTTGAAGTAATATGTGTTGTTTGATACTTAAGTTGTGTTGTCATTCTACTAGTGGTGTCGTGTGAGTCGAATACCCAACACTTCGCCTTATTCAGGACCTAGGGGAATGCATTGTGTATAAAGAATGCTTATGGTGGGTTGCCGGAGTGACAGAAACCTGAACCCCAGTTCGCACGCTTTTGCATAAGGGAATAATGGATCCTCGATCGTATTGCTATGGTTAGGCTTTTGCCTTAAATTCTATCTTGTATTTGCGGATGCTTGCAAGGTGTTTAATCATAAGAGTGCATTCATCTTAGTCTAGAGAGTGCACTAGCATAGATCCACCCACCAACACTTATCAACACATAACATAGTATCGATACGGAATATGACGAAAGCACATGACTGCCTCTCCCGTGTGTCCTCAAGAACGCTTTAGTCTTTATAAGTTCAGTTGCTAGGCCTCTCCTTTGCTAAGAAAGGATTGGGCCATTTGTTACTTTCAGTACCTTTTACATTGCTTGCCATTACATTCTTGTTGCTTATATCGAGAAAACCCCTAAAAGTTATCTTTCAGTGCTTGCAGTAATTTCTTGCTCAGAATCGCTTATCAATACCTTCTGCTCCTCGTTGGGTTCGACACTCTTACTTATCGAAAACGCTGCAACAGATCCCTTACGGTTGAGGGTCATCAAGTACCGTTTTCTGGCGCCGTTGCTGGGGAGCGTAGCGCTATTGGTAAAGTGAAACTAGTAAGAAAGTCTTTTTATAATTCTGTTTTTATTTTATTTTATTGCTATCCTCTGTCCTTATGGATAACCCTATTATTGGAGCGTTGCTTGCGGGAAGACACCCCACACCTGTGGTGGTTGATCCTCCCCCTACTGAAATTGTGCCTTATAAAATACCAGCTGGCATTATCGATTATGTTTTGACTAATCGTTATGCAGGAGACAGACATCCCGGTGAACACTTGCTGTATTTGTCACGACTATGTTCGTTATTTAAGCTTGCAGGTGTATCGAGGGAGTTTGTCATGAGGAAATTGTTTGTCGTATCCCTTACAGATAAAGCTTCAGATTGGTATGGGCTTCTTGATAACCCACACTAGCTGGACTGGCAGGAGCTTATGTCTCTCTTTTATACTAAATTTTATCCTCTTCACGAAATTCATCGAGACAGGAATTATATCTATAACTTTAGGTCTCGTGACGGAGAAAGCATTGCTCAAGCTTGGGGGAGATTGAAGTCTCTAATGCTCAAATGCCCTATTCATAGGCTCCCCAAGGAAATTATACTTACAAATTTTTATGCCAGGCTTTCTCGTCAGGATAAGGAGATGCTGGATGCCTCCTCTAGTGGGGTGTTTCAGAAGAAGAGTGTTGAAGAAAGGTGGGATCTCCTTGAAAGAATCCCGAGGAATACCGAAGATTGGGAAATTGATAAAGGTATTGAACCAGCTATAAATTATGAACATGATTATATTGAGAGCTATGTAGAAACGGATTACTTCAATACTTTTTGCTCTAAGATTGGTCTTGATTCCCACCTAGTGATTGACTTGTGTAAGAATTTTGCCTCTCACGTCGATTCTTTTAAAAAGAATAGAGACCAGCACCATGCACCTTTTAAAGAAAAACCTATTGATATTTATGTTGCTGAGCCTATTTTGCCTGCAGTCATATATGAAAAGCCTCCTTTTCCCACGAGGATAAAGGAACACTCTCTTGTAACAGGCATAATAAATAAAAGTGAGAGAAGAGTTGATGAACCTGAGCACCAGATCAGGGTCGATCCTCGAGTTGCATTGATTAAAGACCTTGTTACTGATGATGTTTTGGATTCCAATATAACTTTTTGTGCTGTTTCCACTAACCTTGTCACAGCCAAGAACAAAGGCCCAATTTCAGGTACTCCGGTGGTATCTGTTAAAATAGGAGATCACAATTATTATGGGCTATGCGATTTGGGATCGAGTGCAAGTGCTATTCCTTATTCACTTTATGAAGAAATCATCGGTGAGATTTCCCCTTGTGAACTTGAAGAAGTTGATGTTACTATTCATCTTGCAAATAGATCAACTATCTCTCCTATCGGAATTGTGAGGGACGTTGAAGTCCTATGTAGAAAGGTAAAATACCCTACCGACTTTTTGGTACTTGGTTCAGCCAGGGACGATTTTTGTCCCATCATTTTTGGTAGGCCTTTTCTTAGAACTTGTGGAGCTATAATTGATTGCAAGAAAGGTAAAGTTTCTGTTGAATTCAATGGTGAGCCATATGAATTTAATTTTTCTAAGTTCTCTAAGCAGCCTCGTGGTACTAATTTACCTAGTGATGATAAAATTATTGAAAGTATTGCATCTATTGCTATTCCTCCTGATGATCCTTTGCAGCAATACATGGAGGACCACGAGAATGATTTACATATGCAGGAAAGAAATGAACTAGATGAAGTATTCTTGAGGCAGCCTGCTATCCTGAAGCACAACCTTCCGGTTGAACCTTTGGGAATTTTATCAAAACCAAAAGAAGACCCGGTGTTCGATCTTAAACCTCTTCTCGATACGCTCAAGTATGCTTATTTAGATGAAAAGAAAGTATATCCTGTTATTATCAATTCTAACCTTTCAGGATATGAAGAAGAGCGATTATTGGAAGTACTTCGTGAACACCGAGGCGCAATTGGCTACACCCTTGATGACCTTAAGGGGATTAGTCCATCTATCTGTCAACATACTATCAACCTTGAGCCTGATGCTAAACCAGTTGTTAATCATCAACGACGGTTGAACCCGAAGATGATGGATGTCGTGAGAACTGAGATTCTCAAGCTTCTAGCCGCAGGTATTATCTACCCTATAGCTGATAGTAAGTGGGTAAGTCCGGTACACTGTGTTCCTAAGAAAGGAGGTACAACTGTGGTTCCTAATGATAAAAATGAACTAATACCTCAGAGAATTATTATTGGATATAGAATGTGTATTGATTACAGGAAGTTGAACAAGGCAACCAGGAAGGATCACTACCCGTTGCCGTTCATCGACCAAATGCTTGAAAGGTTATCCAAAAACACCCACTTTTGTTATCTCGATGGTTATTCTGGCTTCTCCCAAATTCATGTTAACACTGTCGATCAAGAGAAGACCACTTTTACTTGTCCTTTTGGTACTTATGCTTACAGACGTATGCCTTTTGGTTTATGTAATGCCCCTGCTACTTTTGAAAGGTGTATGTCTGCTATCTTTCATGGTTTCTGCGGGGATATTATGGAAGTCTTCATGGACGATTTCTCCGTCTATGGAACCTCATTTGACCATTGTCTTCACAACCTTAATAAAGTTTTGCAGAGATGCGAGGAGAAAAATTTAGTACTCAACTGGGAGAAGTGCCACTTTATGGTTAATGAAGGAATTGTTCTTGGTCACAAGATTTCCGAAAGGGGAATTGAAGTGGACAAAGCCAAGATCGAAGCTATTGAGAGAATGCCTTATCCAAAGGACATCAAAGGTATTCGCAGTTTTCTCGGTCATGCAGGTTTTTATAGAAGATTTATTAAAGACTTTTCTAAAACCTCTAGACCCCTCACTAATCTTCTCCAGAAGGATGTTCCTTTTGCGTTTGATGAAAATTGTAAGGAAGCTTTTGAAGTTCTTAAGAAAGCTTTAATAACTGCTCCTATAGTACAACCACCTGACTGGAATTTACCTTTTGAGATTATGTGTGATGCAAGTGATTTTGCTGTTGGAGCTGTTTTAGGACAAAGGGTTGATAAGAAATTGAATGTTATACATTATGCTAGTAAGACCCTTGATAGTGCTCAAAGAAATTATGCTACTACTGAGAAGGAATTCTTAGCTGTAGTTTTTGCTTGTGATAAGTTTAGGCATTACATTGTTGATTCCAAAGTTATTATTCATACTGATCATACTGCCATTAAATATCTTATGACAAAAAAGGATGCCAAGCCAAGGCTTATCAGATGGGTACTCCTTCTCCAAGAATTTGATTTGCAGATTGTTGATAGGAAAGGAGAAGACAATCCGGTAGCGGATAAGCTTTCAAGAATGGAAGATATACCGCATGATCCCATCCCAGTTAACGATAGTTTTCCAGACGAGCAACTTGCCGTTGTAAAAGTACAACCTCTCTCCGATCCTTGGTATGCGGATTATGCTAATTTTATTGTTGCAAAGTATTTGCCTCCAGGTCTAACGTTTCAGCAGAGGAAGAAGTTCTTTCATGATTTGAGGCACTACTTTTGGGATGACCCACATCTTTTCAAAGAAGGTCCCGACGGGATCGTGAGAAGATGCATTCCGGAACATGAGCAGAAGGACGTTCTCCGACGGTGCCATGACAGTCCCTATGGAGGACATCACGCCGGTGAGAGGACTGCACATAAGGTTCTTCAATCAAGTTTTTATTGGCCCACTCTCTTTAAAGATGCTAGAAATTATGTTTTAGCTTGTGATAAATGTCAGAGAGTTGGTAACATTAGTAGAAGGAATGAGATGCCTATGAATTACTCACTAGTGATTGAACCTTTCGATTGCTGGGGTTTCGATTTTATGGGTCCTTTTCCTTCTTCGCACAAGTACACTCACATTTTAGTAGCTGTTGATTATGTGACCAAGTGGGTTGAAGCAATCCCCACTGAAAGTGCTGACCACAAAACATCCCTGAAAATGCTTAAGGTTGTAATATTTCCTAGGTTTGGTGTACCAAGGTACCTCATGACCGATGGAGGATCACACTTCATGCACGGAGCTTTTAGAAAAGCTTTGGCTAAATACGATGTTAATCATAGAATTGCTTCACCTTATCATCCTCGAACTAGTGGGCAAGTTGAGCTCACCAATAGAGAGATTAAGTTGATCTTGCAGAAAACAGTAAATAGAAATAGGAAGGATTGGTCAAATAAATTGGGAGACGCTTTGTGGGCATATAGAACTGCTTACAAAAACCCCATGGGCATGTCTCCCTATAAGATGGTGTATGGCAAGGCTTGCCATTTGCCATTAGAGCTAGAGCACAAAGCTTTCTGGGCTATTAGAGAGCTTAACGCTGACCCAAAACTAGCTGGTGAGAAGCGTCTCATGAACTTGACTTCTCTAGATGAATGGAGAAGTGAAGCTTACGAGAGCGCTAAAATGTTCAAAGAAAAGGTAAAAAGGTGGCATGATAGGAAGATTCTGAAACGTGAATTTAACGTTGGTGATAAAGTTTTGTTGTTTAGATCCCGTTTCAGGTTTTCTCCAGGTAAACTACTTTCCAGGTGGGAAGGACCATTTCATATAGAAGAAGTTTATCGGTCTGGTGCAATTAAGATTAATAATTTTGAAGGCACCAAACCTCAAGTTGTGAATGGGCAAAGACTTAAACATTACATAGCAGGAGACCCCGTCGATGTTGATGTGAATATAATATACACAACAACCCATGAAGAACATGTTGCAGCCCTGTTTCAGATGCCAGCGGAAGCAGAATAAAGAAAAGGTACGTAGTACGGTAAGAAAACACCGCAAAACACCATAAAAGTTCCGTATTACGTGTTTTTGAAAAATTAGTAAAATTCCGAGTCGAAGTGGAGCCGGAGACGACCACCAGGGAGTCCAGGCGCCCCCCTGGCGCGCCCCCCTGGGCCGCGCCGGCAGGCCGCCTGGGCACCCTGGTGCCCGTCTCCGACCCCGCTTTGGTCCGTTACCTTCCTTTCTGTGCATAAATTTTTCCTATATATTTGCCCGGGTTGTTCCGGCAACGTATCTTGTGATTTCGCGTGTTTTCTCTTCGATCTGTTTCTGCCAGGAAATCTTTCAGCTAAATTTAGGTGCCATGGCTTCTCCAAGTTCCCCCAAGGACACGTTCGTCGTCAACGTCATCAATCCTTACCTCGCTGAGGTGAAGAAGCACCCTCAGGTGGTTCAGATGAAGGAGGGCGTCCTTCATCAAGAAGATCTGAAGGGACCTATCAAGGAGGGGAGCGTCCAGGCTAGGCTGGAAGAAGTGGAGCAGGAAGTCTTCGAGTACAAGAAGATGACTGAGCGTGGTGTCGAAGCTAACTTTGACATCACCAACGAACTGAAGAACTACTTTCTGAAGGAGATGAAGGAGATGTGGGAAAGAATCGCCGCGGCTGAAGACAGAATCGTAGAACTCCAGGGGCAAATTAATGATCTATCTAACCAGAACTGTGAGTATGAATTAAGATTTATGCGCATGAGTTTGGGTGCTGAATGCAGGATTCAGGAGATGAGCCTCTCGCAAGAGACTTTAGCAAGATATCCATGGAAGCGTTTCGCCAAGGACTACGTGATTAACGCCAACAAATATGGGAGAAATCTCCGTGGGTAATGGCATTCCCTTGGCTTGTTCCAAGCTTGGGGGAGTGCCCGGTATCTTTATCTTTTACCTTGTGTCTTGCAGGAGTCAAGTAGAGTCGTATCATGTCTAGGGAAGTTATCATATGAGATAGGTGTGTGCACTGAGGTCTATCGCCCCCTTGGTGAAGAATTGTATCCGTGTGTGTGGAGTCGTCTATGATGGAATATTAATGAGAAGTTTATCGGTTCCTTTTTGCTGCATTCGGTATTCTCTTCATGCAATCGACCTTATATGATGATTCTTATGGGGAGTATTGACCTTATGTCAGGTATGGCTATGAAACTTTATTTAATCTTGGCAAACATAGCTTTGTTCATAACAACAAGCATGATCCTCTTAGAGTATCAACATAGCCAAAACCTTTATGTTATTATACTTGAAGTGTTATGTTGACAAGGAAGACAACTTGATGTGTTATGCTTATTTCGATGTTCATGCTTTATATTGCTTTGCATCTTAGTCACCATCGATTGTCTGCTCTCTCAAAACCTTTGCTAGCCTAATTCTGTACTAAGAGGAATTCTGCTTGTGCATCCATACCCTTAAGCCAATACCTTCCATATGAGTCCACCATACCTACCTACTCGTGGTACTACACTACCACCTCCTAAAAGTATATAATTTATGTGTTATCCTTAAATGTTCAAAATCTTTTATTTTGTGCCTCTGCTTTAGCTCATGAGGAAGTAGTAGCTAATTCATGACCTTTTTGAGTTGGACAAGCTTCACCCCGGGATTGCATGTATAATGTGCAAACCCATAATACGAACAGGAACTGGCATTGAGTGCGCCCGGCTTAAAAATAATATAGCAAACAAACCCTCCTTCACGCTTTGTTCATGAGAAATCAGAAAACTTTGGCAGTGATAAACAAAGGAGAATAAGAGGATGTTATCGTCCTCATACGGGAGCCGTTCCTCGAAACTTGTCCAGTTCAAGAAGCAATTGAGTTATCTATTAGCATTCGTTGACAAATCATGCACCTCTCAAAAATTTGTTTTCATTCTGTTTGATTTGAGGATAGCACATGAGTTTTCCCTACTACCCTAGAGCAGGGCCTATCTTTTAATTTTAAGTTGAGTCAGTTATTCCTACTTCCTTCTATTTCTCAAAGAGAGCAAACGTTTGATGTTGATAAGGATTCATGCATATAAAGCTTCATTAAGATTTGTCATATCATATCCTTGTTGACATTATCATTTGATAAGCAAGTTGTTTGTCATGCCCAGCTAAGACAAATATCTTCCTTTGTGTTAACACTTTCGCTTCTTGCTTATTAACTTGTTATTTCAAAAAGCTTCAATTTAATCCCATTAAAAGCAAAAGTTAAAATTATTTGTTGTTCCTTGACCAAAGGACATGTTTGCCATGATATAATGAGTTTCTATTGGTCCTACCTTCGAATATAAGTGTTGACACTTTTTCATAAGAGCCTTATGAGTTGAAGATTGTTGCTGAGGATATTTGAGTTGGTGAAGAGACTATGATGCTTCTTGTCCGTATTCTATTTATCGACACTTCACTCTCTAAACTTGTGGACAGGTTTACCGAGTTCATTTTCGCTTGGGGACAAGCGAGGTCTAAGCTTGGGGTGTTGATACGTCCAAAATGCATCACTATTTTATATTATAATTTATCCTTATTCATTGATATATTTCACGTTATGATGATGTTCTTATGTTGTTTTGGTCTATTTTACACAGTTTGCAACTTTCCGATGCCGAAACAGCAGACGCAGGATTCAGCAGGAAAAAGTGGATACTGAGTTGCTGAAGAAGAACACCTCCAAATTACCTGAAAATTGATGGGACGTGTTTTTCAGAAGAATAACGAAGACACGCAAAAGGGGAGTCAGAGGGGGGCCACAAGGTGCCCAGGCGGCCTGGGGGCGCGCCCCCCCTGGCCACGCCGGGGGGCGCCTGGAGCCCCTGGCCCACCTCTGGTCGCCCCCTTTTGCATATATGCTCTCCGTCTCCCGAAAACCCTAGGCACGGGACTTTTTTCGGAGTTCCGCCGCCGCTTCGAGGCGGAAACCTACAGAGAAGAAAAGGGCATCTCCGACGGGCAGTTTCCGCCGGGGAGATCACCTCCCGGAAGGGGAGATCGTCGCCATCGTCATCACCATCATCACGGGCATCATCGAGATCATCATCAACATCATCCCCAACACCAGCACCATCTCCATCTTCATCCAAATCTCATCTTTCCATCGCAACTCGTGTTGTAACTTGTACTACCTATCCTCTCTACTCCATCGGTGTTGATTACTACTTTGTGGTGAATGCTATTGAGTTTTGTTGGAGAAATATTATTATGTCCAGATTGTTTATCACCTATTTATCCCCTCTGATCATGATCTCTTTTATGTCTTGTGAGTAGTTACTTTAGTTCTTGAGGACATGGGGAAAGTCTTGTTGTTAGTAGTCATATGCTGTTGAAGTAATATGTGTTGTTTGATACTTAAGTTGTGTTGTCATTCTACTAGTGGTGTTGTGTGAGTCGAACACCCAACACTTCGCCTCATTAAGGACCTAGGGGAATGCATTGTGTATAAAGAATGCTTATGGTGGGTTGCCGGAGTGACAGAAACCTGAACCCTAGTTCGCACGCTTTTGCATAAGGGAATAATGGATCCTCGATCGTATTGCTATGGTTAGGCTTTTGCCTTAAATTATATCTTGTATTTGCGGATGCTTGCAAGGTGTTTAATCATAAGAGTGCATTCATCTTAGTCTAGAGAGTGCACTAGCATAGATCCACCCACCAACACTTATCAACACATAACATAGTATCGATACGGAATATGACGAAAGCACATGACTGCCTCTCCCATGTGTCCTCAAGAACGCTTTAGTCTTTATAAGTTCAGTTGCTAGGCCTCTCCTTTGCTAAGAAAGGATTGGGCCATTTGTTACTTTCAGTACCTTTTACATTGCTTGCCATTACATTCTTGTTGCTTATATCGAGAAAACCCCTAAAAGTTATCTTTCAGTGCTTGCAGTAATTTCTTGCTCAGAATCGCTTATCAATACCTTCTGCTCCTCATTGGGTTCGACACTCTTACTTATCGAAAACGCTGCAACAGATCCCTTACGGTTGAGGGTCATCACTAGGCTGTGGTGCACTTCAAAGGAGGGCATTCTAAAGCGCGCTGCCTCCGATTTGTGGGCAGGGCCATGCCTACGGAGAGGTATGCCATGCAGATGGCTGCCCGTGAGGCGATAGCTCGTCTCTGGGACATCCTTCCTTCAATGAAGACTCGTCGCTTTTGTTACCTCCCTTGCCACGTGCCCTACACTTGCCACTATGCATTTGCTTGCGCAAATGGGGAACGTGATGAAGCCATTGAATCAATGGTTGAGTACCTCAAGGCACTTGAGGCGGCCTTTGATAATCTTGTGGACGACTTGGTGGCCACCCGTATGGAATTGGTCCAGAGTGGCTCCGCCAACAGGAGGGAGCTACTTCATACTGCACCACCAATGACATTTGTCTCGTCTGTCGCATCCTACGCACCTTCCATCTTAGCCACCGCTCACCGTCTGCCTACCACTGAGGAGTTTGACTAGGTCATTGCTCCTACCCCAGTCAGAGCTGCACCGGCTGCTGCACCTGCTTCAACGCCTCGTACTCATACTCCGCGCCTGGAGCCTATTAGTGAGGAGGAAGTTGAGTCTCCAGCACCACTGGGCCTTACCCTCGGCAGGCCGAGGGAAATCTTCAACATCTCAGACTAGTGCGTTATTCCGCGACGCACTATGCTCGCTTGTAATATGTGTGTGATATGTAAAATAGGTTGCTGGGAGTAGTCTGTTTGCGCATCATGTAGGATCTTGGAGGAGTGCACTAGCTTTAATAACATGTCAGGAATGTGTATGCACACCCTGAGTGACGTATGTATAATTAGTACCCGCGTGTAAAATATGTACTAGCGGTCCTTCTCCGTGCGCAATCAAGCAGTTTATTTCAAAAATCTCTTTGGAGCTCGTGTTTTGTCGCTTTTGCAAAATCTTGGTTTGTTTTGCTGCTCGATTCTTCTCATGATTTCTGCAATAATACTCCAGAGTAAGAAATGACTCGTCCCTGGACGCGTTCCATGCCAAGTCCGCCGGAGGAAAATTATGGCACGCAGACAGACAACAATTTCACACAGGGGCAGACAAGTCAGCAGGGCAGTGAAACAGCATTTTCTCAAGTGTGTCGTCTTTACGAGCAAAGTCAGCAACAACACCTAGAAATGATGAACCATGTCATTAACATGGGAAATCACCGTGAGCCATACCAGCAGCACTCAAAGTTATCTGAATTTCAGAAGACACGTCCAACGACGTTTTCGCACACAGACAAACCTCTTGAAGCCGATGATTGGCTTCAAGATATTGAAAGGAAATTAATTGTAGCACAATGCTTAGACCGTGAAAAAGTGATGTACGCGCCACATTACCTTACTGGAGCAGCCGCGTCATGGTGGGAAAATTTTCTGCTTATGCATCCCGACATAAATAATATCACCTGGGAAGATTTCAAGGAAGGCTTCCGTGGAGCACACATCCCTAAGAGCATTATGAAGATCAAGAAAAGAGAATTTGATGACCTCAAGAAAAGGGGCATGACAGTACCGGAGTACAACAGTCAGTTTACGCAGTTATCCCGTTATGCCAACGAAGAGCGAATGACTGAAAATAAGATGGAGAAATTCCTAGACGGACTGGCACCAGCACTAAAATGCCAGTTAGTCGTACATACTTTTCCAGATTTCAAGACACTGGTGGACAAAGCCATTACGTTGGAAAATGAACGTCACAGTCTGGAAGACATTCGCAAGAGAAAAAGGGATCAGACCAACCACCCTCGCAACAACAAGAAAATAATAAGCTTCCAGAGAAATGGGGCGAACAAACCCACGACAAATGACACACGTCCAAACAAGAGTTTTCATGCAAGAGACAAGGATTTCACCTATCGCCCAGGTGTTACCTACTACGCATGTGGAGAAGAGGGACACTATGCTAAACAATGCCCAAAGCCAAGAAACTCAGCACCGAAACCAAACAGCAACAAAAACAATTCCGCGCCCAAGCGTAACAACTTCAACCCCAATAACAATCACAGGAAAGGCCACCTGAACCATGTGACCAAGGAGCAAGCTCAGGATGCCCTAGATATCGTACTCGGTACGTTCCCTGTCAACACAATACCTGCCACGGTTTTGTTTGATTCTGGAGCTTCGCATTCGTTCATTTCGAAGAGTTTTGCTTTGCAACATGGTTTTTCAATACTTCCCTTGGGAAAGTCAATGACCATCAAGTCCCCCGGAAGTAAGCAGATCACTCAGAATTACTGCCAAGGTTTGACCATTGAAATTGAAGGATTAAAATTTCACGCAAACCTCATCGTGTTGGAAAACAAGGGACTAGATGATATCCTGGGTATGGATTGGCTAACCACAAATAAAGGATTTATCGATTGCTTCAAAAGGACAGTGATTCTTACTCATCATCACGGAAAGACAATAAGAGTCGCAGCTCAACAAGGTAGACACTTCTGAGTTAAGCAAGGTTCCAGTTGTATGTGAATTTCCGGACGTATTTCCCGAAGAAATACCCGGCCTGCCACCAGACAGAGAAATAGAATTCATTATTGAGCTAGCACCTGGAACCACCCCCATATACAAGAAACCGTACAGAATGGCACCATACGAGTTGGTTGAACTAAAGAAGCAAATAAAGGAACTGCTGGACAAAGGATTTATACGGGCCAGCTCCTCACCTTGGGGTTCGCCGGTATTATTTGCCAAAAAGAAGGATGGAACCATGAGATTGTGTATAGACTACCGAGCGCTCAACATGGTCACAATCAAGAACAAATATCCGATGCCACGAATAAATGATTTATTTGACCAGCTCGCGCAAGCCAAGGTTTTCTCAAAAGTTGACTTAAGGTCAGGTTATCATCAACTGAAAGTACGAACAGAAGATATCCCGAAAACAACATTCACCTCCAGATACGGACTACAGTAATGCCGTTTGGACTGACCAACTCCCCCGCATATTTCGTCCACCACATGAACAAAGTATTTATGAAGTTCATGGACAAATTTGTGGTGGTATTTATTGATGATATCTTGGTATATTCAAAGACACCGGAAGAACATGCTGAACACCTCCGCATTGTACTGGGAGAATTAAGGAAACACCAACTTTACGCCAAATTCAGCAAATGTGAATTTTGGTTGAGACAAGTGGGTTTCCTAGGACACGTATTAACACAAGAAGGAATTGCTGTAGATCCAGATAAAGTTAAGGCCGTACTTGGTTGGAAGTCACCAGCCAGTGTAACGGATATACGAAGTTTCCTCGGTATGGACGGATATTACAGAAGATTTATTGAAGAGTTTTCCACCATAGCCAAACCAATGACACAGTTACTCAAGAAGGACAAGAAGTTCGTATGGACCGAAGCATGTGAGAAAAGCTTCCAAGAACTCAAGAAGAGGTTAACAACAGCCCCAGTATTAATTGTGCCAGACATACACGAGAGCTTTGAAGTATATTGCGACGCATCCCGAAAAGGCCTCGGATGCGTACTAATGCAAGAAGGCAAAGTAGTCGCCTACGCTTCCCGGCAACTGCGAAAACATGAAGAAAATTATCCTACTCATGATTTGGAGTTGCCAGCAGTCATTCATGCACTCAAGGAGTGGAGGCACTTTTTGCTCGGGAATCGCTGTGAAATATATACGGACCATAAAAGCCTCAGATATATTTTCACGCAACCAGAGCTCAATTTGCGACAACAATGCTGGCTGGAACTGGTAAAAGATTATGACGTTGGTATACACTACCACCCAGGAAAAGCAAACGTGGTAGCAGATGCTCTCAACCGTAATCCCAGCCCGAACAACGGCAGCCTACAATACCTGAGACCCGAATTTCAGCAAGAATTCGCCAGACTCAACCTAATGATGGTCACGGAAGGCGAAGTGTCAAATCTGGAAATACAGCCTACGCTAATAGAACAAATAAAGAAGGCTCAGCACGGGCACCCCAGCATCGAAGGTATAAAAAGAAAAGTAAGACAAGGCAAGGCCTCAGAATTCACCATATACAGTGAAGGAATATTATGGTTCGGAAACAGACTTTGCGTAGCAAATAGCAGCGATCTTAAACAAAAAATTCTAGCAGAAAGCCACACCGCTCCATACTCAATCCACCCTGGAGGGACGAAAATGTACAAGGACATTCAGGAAAGATTTTGGTGGCATGGCATGAAGAGGGATATAGCCACATTTATCGCATGTTGCGATTCATGTCAACGCATTAAAGCCGAGCACCAAAAACCCGCAGGACTATTACAGCCAAACAAGATACCAGAGTGGAAGTGGGACGATATTGGGATGGATTTTATTGTGGGACTACCACGGCCACAGCACGGTAACGATGCCATATGGGTCATCACGGATAGACTGACCAAGGTAGCACACTTCATACCAGTCAAGACAACCCACACCACCCAAAAGCTTGCCAAGCTTTACCTCGCCCGTATAGTATGCCTACATGGGGTTCCAAAGACTATAATATCCGACAGAGGCACTCAGTTCGTCTCCAAATTTTGGGACCAGTTGCAACAAGCCCTCGGAACGCAACTAACGTTCAGTACAGCTTATCACCCCCAGACTGGAGGACAAACGGAACGAGTAAATCAAATACTTGAAGACATGCTAAGGGCATGTGTCCTCACATATGGGACCAGTTGGGAGGCAAGCTTACCATATGTCGAGTTTGCATACAACAATAGTTACCAAGCCAGCCTGCAGATGGCACCTTTCGAAGCCTTGTACGGAAGAAGATGTCGTACTCCATTAAACTGGTCAAAAACAGGGGACAGTCGTATATTCGGCCCAGATATGTTGAAGGAAGCTAAGGAGAGGGTAAAAATAATACGGGATTGACTCAAAACAGCCGAAAGCCGACAGAAGAGCTACTACGATCAAAAGCATCGGGAAATAAGCTTTGAGCCCGGTGAAGACGTGTACTTACGTGTATCACCTATGAGGGGACTGCAACGATTCAAAGTCAAAGGAAAACTAGCACCCCAATTCATCGGACCCTTTCGTATAATTGCACGGAGAGGCACAATAGCTTATCAGCTGGACCTTCCCAAGGAACTGTCAGACGTCCACGACGTGTTCCACGTCTCACAACTACAGAAGTGTGTAAGCAACCCAGAGAAGCATGTGTCACATGAGAGTCTTGACGTGCAACCAGATCTCACCTACCGGGAACCCAGTAAAAAATTTGGAGGAGTCTGAAAGGAGAACCCGTGAGAAGACTATTAAATTTTTCAAGGTTTACTGGAGTAATCACACAGAGGATGAGGCAACATGGGAAAGGGAAGATTTCCTTCGGGCAGAACACCCACACCTATTTGAGGATCAACTGAAATCTTGGGGACGAGATTTTTCCTAAGGGGGTAGGTGTTGTAACACCCCAAATTTTTGAGTTGGTTTTTCTTCCAAACTTTTGGCCTTTTTTTTGGAAAGGGGTTGTTTGATCTTCTCTTAAAACCCTTCTAAAATCTCTTCTGACCAAAGTTTGTGTGTCTTCTCAAGCTTGGTTTTTGATCTTGAAGTTTTTCTCTTGTGTTGGCTCAAGCACAAGTTGAGTTTCAAAAGAAGTTGCTTGAATTCTCCCCTTCTTGATTTTAAACCTCTCAGGTTTGACCTTGGACTTATCTTCCTCTCCATCCTCCATCTTGCCATGACCCCAACAGAAATATTTCTCTCTCAGACCCTTTTCACACCTTAGGACAAGTCTCTCATCAATTCCAGTAATTTTTGACCTTATTGGGATTTTTCCTCTATTTAATTTACTCCAAAAACTATTTCTGTCTTTTATAGTGGACCTTGGTGATTTACAAAGGAACCACCATATCCATCTTGTTATTTGATTCCAAACTAAATTTCCTAGATAGTCCTTAGTACCCACAATCTAGATCCATCTTGTTTCACTGGTCCACAGTTCAAAATTTTCAAATTTCACCTGCTGCAAGTTTGGACCAGATTTGCAAATTTTGGTGAAATTCATATTTATCTTCTTCTATAAATTCTGTAAAAAATCAGGCAGCCTCTAGATGCATCAAGAGGCCAGTCCACCAAATATCAGCCCTAGAAACATTTCACACATGCCAAAATCATTTCATCAAACACATAGCATACACTGTGCTGTCAGGTTTAGAAACTGTTAACTGAAACT
Source organism: Secale cereale (assembly GCA_902687465.1). Classification (NCBI taxonomy): domain Eukaryota; kingdom Viridiplantae; phylum Streptophyta; class Magnoliopsida; order Poales; family Poaceae; genus Secale; species Secale cereale. The sequence goes on along the minus strand of LR738710.1, from coordinate 42,893,019 downwards.
GTAGACAGTACAGTTCGACAGTTTGTCAGTTCGTCAGACGCAGCGAAAATCTCGCCAGTACCTGCCTTGTATCGACGCACACTGCGCCTCCTGCTTATCCAACGCGTCGAACGGTCGCTTGGCTGCTTCTGGGCGTCGGTGGCGCCCTGGCCCAACCACGCCGGCGGCTTCCACGGCAACAGCATCGTCCGTGGCGGCTAGCAGAAGTCACCCTGTGGCTCAACGCCGTTTGGCGCCGCCTAAGTCACCCCAGCGCTCCGCGTGGCCATCTCCACTACCAGCACATGCCTGCCGCATCGTCGCCGTGGCCTGGCGTGCGCAGAGCGCGTTTTCTGCCGCCGACGTGCCGCACGGCCGTTCCGTCGAGGGCAGCCTGTAATCCTCTCTCCCCTGCTGAGTTAGGCACGGGAATGGAACCAGTGCACTTCCTAGTCGATGCTCAAGCCCCTAACTCCGCCGTCCAGCCACTGCATCGCCGTAACCACTCGCCGGACTTATCCCATTCACGGCAACCGCCTCGGGCCGGCTATATAAAGCACCCCCGAGCTCGTTCGCGAGTCTGCACACCTCCACCATCTCCCTAGACCGCGCCCAGCCTCTGGAAGAGCCTCGAGGGGCCCTTCTTCTCCAACTCCGGCCAACTTCGTCCGCCTCGGGCTCCAGCAGCATTCTCTCCGATGAGAGCTCCTCCGCCGCCGTGGACTCGAGCGTAGCACCTTGGCACCTACCTAAACCTAACCCCCACTCCAATTTGACCCCAGAGATCCTCTCCGACGAGGCCCACGACCACCCGAGCCGCCGTCCGCCGGAGACAGGGTCGCCGTCCACGTGGGGCTCGCCGACGCTCAACTCCACCACCAATCTACGCGAAACATCACCGAGAAGCCGTACGTACCCTTCTTTCCTCCTAGCTCGCCGTGGATCGGCGCCGGCGACCACCACAGCACCTGGCGTCGGCGCGACTCTGTCTCAGAGTTCAAACCCGACGAGTGGGGCCCCTCGTCAGCCTCTCACCTCTCCCCCGAACCGTTTTCTGTAAGCGCCTTCGCGCAAAGTACGTTTTCTCCTTCAGTTGCCGTACTGCGTACCGGTTCGCTTTGCTATTTTCTGTTCTAGCCCCTGGAACTGTTTCATCACAGATGAGTCCCTGGACAAAAACTCTAATATCTTTTTAACTAAAGATGATTTTGAGTTGATTCTTTTTCTGTCCTCTTTAGTTTTCTGTCTAGTTTTTTGTCATATTTATGTGAATTTTTTTTGGAGCAACTTTATTTGCACGCACGGTATTTATGTTAGTATTCGTTTGTTTGAATACGTAGATACCGAAGGACGTGACAGAGCCGCGAACCACACCGAGTTAGACTCCGACTTCTCAGAACCAGGAAAGCATGTTTGAACCTTTGATATGATGAGTGTGTTGCATGTTTGCTCGAGTAGTTCTTCTCATAAGCATGGTCATATAAGCATTTGTGTATGGTTATATTTCATGCAAGCAAGCTTCGGGTGAGCCCCGAATGAAAATGTTTGAACCACCTCGATCATGTGGTGACATGATGGGTGGAATGCTGGTATTGTTGGAGCATGCCAGTAGTTTGTTAACTCAGTATCAACAGAGATCATGTCGTGATTCCGTTCATCTTCTTTTTGGTACTATCATAGGCCGTCTGTTAAGATTACGGTCTAGTCAGTTGTAAACCACTTCCGGAGTACACACCAAGTAGAGGGGCCGGGATGAGGGTTCCATGGCCCTGGATTAAAGCCCGTCATCAGGTCAGGGGGCATGTGTGTTTCCTTTTCGGACCGAGAGGGGGGCACCCCTTAGAGCGCGCATATATAAATTTGATCCCATGCTATTCGAGGTTGTAGCCTCCCCTTCTTAAGATTTTTCGTGAATGTTGTCGCGGGTGATTCCGGACAACAGGATGTAAAATGGGTGTGTACTAGTTAGTTGGGTTTCTACTAAAAAACCGTAGACGGAACTAGTCCCCGTGGCTAGTAGAAATCAGTTGGCTATGAGTTAATAGTACAAGCTCTACAGAGTTAAATCCTTCCAGTAGCCATGTTTATGGCCTAGGGTCAATCTTCGTGTCAACCCGGTGACCGTCTCTAGTAAATTCTTGATGGTAACAAGAGTAGTGATTTCGTCAGGTTCATTTGGTAGATGAACTCACCAATTATCTCTGTATTGATTTACTTCCTAAAGTATTTCATTGTTATACTATTGTTAATTATAAGCCCTTTATCTGATGTCGCTCAGACGTCCGACTGTGGCATTCTTTTTATTTATAAGCCCTTTATGTGATGTCGCTCAGACGTCCGACTGTGGCATTCTTTTTATTTATAAGCCCTTTATGTGATGTCGCTTAGACGTCCGACTGTGGCATTCTTTTTTATTTATAAGTCCTTTATGTGATGTCGCTTAGACGTCCGACAGTGG
>LR738710.1:42852290-42890478 GCA_902687465.1 Secale cereale | reverse complement strand
GACTGTGGCATTATTTTTATAAGCTCTTTATGTGATGTCGCTCAGACGTCCGACTGTGGCATTCTTTTATTTATAAGCCCTTTATGCGATGTCGCTCAGACGTCTGACTGAGGCATTCTTGTTATGTATTTTTGCTATCAGCCCTTTATGTGGTGTCGCTCAGACGCCCGACTGTGGCATGCTTTCTTTCATTATTTTCACACGAGGCGTCACTCAGACGCTCGTTTAGTCTCCGTCTATTTATCTTATGGATTTCGGGAGGATTACCGCCCGACTTCTATTGTTGCATATAGCACACCAATATTTTATTCCGGTCGCATTTTTGTTAGAATACTCATATGCATCATGTTGGCATTTATTATATCTTAAGTCCGAACTGTCTTGCGAGTACATTCAAAGTACTCACCTGGCTTGTTGATTTGGCCAGATGTGGACGAAGGCGATCTCATGGATGAAGAGTTCGATAGCGAGTCCGATGTCTAGTGGAGTCCCAGTCAGTCTCTTGCGATCCTGGATTTGATCACTGTTTTATAACCGCTTCCGCCTACCACCAAATAAATTCATCGGGTCTCACTCCGACACTCGATGAACTGTATTATATTGGAGTCTCGTCGCCCACTTCTTTGTGACATAACCACCACCTGTTATTACGAGTTAGTAGTATGCCACCCTGCCATTTTGTCATATCCTCCATTATGTACTATATTGGCGCGCTTGCAAAATTGTTGAGCAACCCCAGCTCAACCTTGTATAATATTCAGTGTACTGGAATTCTATATCAAGGAATTGTCTACCAGCAAGAAATATTCTTCCTCGCTGGTTTAAATTAAAGGTCGGTCTTCCGGTAATTATTTTACTGAAGGACCGGTCCTGACAAGACATAAGCGCATTCTGGAATGATCTCATGCGTGGTATCTTTGCACATCTCATGTAAAAGTTCAGGAACGAAAATGAAAAAGATAGTTGGCTTACACTCGCCACGTCACACAATGAATACAATAACATACATTCATCCAAATAACACAGGGTCCGACTACGGACGAAATCCTAACGAGAAAAGATACCACAAACACACGCCTGGATCACTCCTAGTAGGAACCACTACTGATCGTCGGGATACGATACATAGTAACGACCACGCTCCTCATCGAACTCCCAGTGAAGTTTTGATCCATCTCCTGCATCGTTCTCGGATGTACCTGCACCTGGTGTATGTTGTAGTCTGTGAGCCACAAGGACTCAACAATTCCATTCCCGGGTACAAAACTAGCAAAGCCTTTAGGTGTGGAGAGGCATAAAGTGTTTGCAGCAAGCACTAAGCAACTAGCTTACGAGTTCAGAGCGAGAAGAGAACATGTGCCAACGGTCGCCAAGTAATCACTAAGTGATCCTAGCTACTCATGGTCAAACATAACCCCACCGTGTTCACTTCCCGAAGCCCTTCGGAAAGATACCATCACGGTTACTCACACAGGTAGTGTCTTCTTTGGATATGGTGTCAAGTTATGTACAACCGGATATTAAGAAATTCCCATTTGCCACATAACTGTCGGCATGGTTTTTGAAAGTTCAAACCCTGCAGGGGTGTCTGATACGTCTCCAACGTATCTATAATTTTTGATTGTTCCATGCTATTATTTATGATGTTTTGGATATTTAATGGGCTTTGTCATACACTTTTATATTATTTTTGGGACTAACCTACTAACCCAAGGGCCCAGTCTAGATTGCTATTTATTGCCTGTTTCAGGGTTTTGCAGAAAAGGAATATCAAACGGAGTCCAAACGGAATGAAACCTTCGGGAGAGATATTTTTGGAGAAAATCACGCACGGGAGACTTGAGAACCACGGAGTAGGGTCTACGAGGTGCCCACGAGGGTGGGGGGCTCCCCCCTAGGGCGCGCCCCTACCTCGTGGGTCCCTCGTACGGCCCCCGATGCCCTCCTTCCTCCTATATATACCTACGTACCCCGAAACCATCAGAACAACAAAGAAAACCCTAGTTCCACCGCCGTAACCTTCTGTTCCCGTGAGATCCCATATTGGGGCTTGTTCCGGAGCTCCGTCGGAGGGGGGATCTTCCACGGAGTGCTTCTACATCATCATCATCGCCTCACCATGAGTTGTGAGTAGTTTATCATAGACCTTCGGGTCCATAGCTAGTATCTAGATGGCTTCTTCTCTCTCTTTGGATCTCAATACAAAGTTCTCCTCGGTCTTCAAGGAGATCTATTCGATGTAATCTCTTTTTGCGGTGTGTTTGTCAAGATCTGATGAATTGTGAGTTTATGATCAAGATTATCTATGAAAAATATTTGGTTCTTTTCTGAACTCTTTATGCGTGCTCATAATATCCTTGCAAGTCTCTTCGAATTATTGGTTTGGTTTGGCCTACTAGATCTATAGTTCTTGCAATGGGAGAAGTGCTTGGCTTTGGGTTCAATCTTGCGGTGTCCTTTCCCAGTGACAGTAGGGGCAGCCAGGCACGTATTGTATTGTTGCCATTGAGGATAAAAAGATGGGGTTTATATCATATTGCTTGATTTTATCCCTCTACATCATGTCACCTTGATTAAGGCGTTACTCTTTTCTTATGAACTCAATACACTAGATGCATGCTGGATAGCGGTCGATGTGTGGAGTAATAGTAGTAGATGCAGGCAGGAGTCAGTCTACATGTCTGGGACATGATGCCTATATACAATGATCATGCCTAGATAGTCTCATAATTATTCGCTTTTCTATCAATTGCTCGACAGTAATTTGTTTACCCGCCGTAGTATATCGCTATCATGAGAGAAGCCACTAGAGAACACTATGGCCCCCGGGTCTATTCTTAATATATCAATCTACATCTAATTTACTTTTTCCGCTTTTACTTTCTGTTCTTATAAACAAAATTACCAAAAATATAAACTATCATCTCTATCAGATCTCACTTTCGTAAGTGACCGTAAAGGGATTGATAGCCCCTTATCGCGTTGGCTGTGAAGTTCTTATTTGTTTGTGCAGGTGCGAGGGACTCGCGTGTGGTCTCCTACTAGATTGATACGTTGGTTCTAAAAAACTGAGGGAAATACTTACGCTACTGTGCTGCATCTCCCTTTCCTCTTCGAGGGAATACAACGCAAGCTCGAGAAGTAGCAAGAAGAATATCTGGCGCCATTACCCTACCTATCACAAACCCTTATCCTTCGCATTGCATTTTTTGCCTCTCGTTTTCCTCTCCTCCACTTCACCCTTGCCGTTTTATTTGCCCTTCTTCCGCCGTGTGTTTATCGAGATCTTCTTCTTGTTTGCTTGTGTGTGTTGGATTGCTTGCTTGTCACTATGGCTCATAACAATACCAAATTGTGTGACTTCTCCAATACCAACAATAATGATTTTATTAGCACTCCGATTGCTCCTATTACCGATGCTGAATATTGTGAGATCAATGTTGCTTTGTTGAATCTTGTCATGAAAGATCAATTCTCCGGCCTTCCTAGTGAAGATGCCGCTACCCATCTAAACAACTTTGTTGATTTGTGTGATATGCAAATGAAAAGGGATACAGATAATGATATTGTTAAATTGAAGTTATTTCCGTTTTCACTTAGAGATCGTGCTAAAACTTGGTTTTCTTCTTTGCCTAGAAATAGTTTTGATTCGTGGAATAAGTGCAAAGATGCTTTTATCTCTAAGTATTTCCCTCCTACTAAGATCATCTCTCTTAGAAATGATATTATGAATTTGAAGCAACTAGATCATGAGCATGTTGCACAAGCTTGGGGGAGAATGAAATAAATGATATGTAGTTGCCTTACACATGGTTTGAATCTATGGGTGATTATTCAGAACTTTTGTGCTCGCCTGAATTTTGCTTCTAAAAATCTTTTAGATTCGGCCGCAGGAGGCACCTTCATGGAAACTACCTTAGGAGAAGCTACCAAACTCCTAGATAATATTATGGTTAATTATTCTCAATGGCACACTAAAAGATCTACTAGTAAAAAAGTGCATGCTATTGAAGAAATTAGTGTTTTGAGTGGAAGGATGGATGAGCTTATGAAATTATTTGCTGCTAAGAGTGCTTTTTCTGATCCCAATGATATGCCTTTGTCCACTTTGGTTGAAAACAACAATGAATCTTTCGATGTGAATTTTGTTCGTAGGAATAATTTTGATAACAATGCTTATAGAGGGAACTTTAATCCTAGGCCTTTTCCTAGTAATTCCTCTAATAATTATGGTAATTCCTACAATAACTCTTATGGAAAGATGCCTTCTGAATTTGAAACTAGTGTTAAGGAGTTTATGATCTCGCAAAAGAATTTCAATGCTATGCTTGAAGAAAAATTGCTTAAAATTGATGAATTGGCTAGAAGTGTGGATACAATTACTCTTGATGTTGATTCTTTGAAACTTAGATCTATCCCACCTAAGCATGATATCAATGAGTCTCTCAAAGCCATGAGAATTTCCATTGATGAATGCAAAGAAAGAACCACTAGGATGCGTGCTAAAAGAGAGAATTATATTAAAGCATGTTCTTCTAGTTATCATGAAAATAAAGATGAATATCTGAAAGTTATTGATGTGTCTCCTATTAGATCCTTGTTTTCTAGCATAAATCTTGATGAAGATAGGATTGGAGATGATTCTAATGTAAGGTGTCCCAATGATTCGAAGTTTTTAGATCTTGATGCTAAAATTGTTAAAAGTGGGAGTGAAGATATTAAAACTTTGCATAGTGATGAACCCACTACTTTGGATTTCAAGGGATTCAATTATGATAATTGCTCTTTGATTGATTGTATTTCCTTGTTGCAATCCGTACTGAACTCTCTGCATGCTTATAGTCAGAATAAAGCTTTTACTAAACACATAGTTGATGCTTTGATGCAATCTCATGAAGAAAAACTTGAGTTAGAAGTTTCTATCCCTAGAAAGCTTTATGATGAGTGGGAACCTACTATCAAAATAAAAATTAAAGATCATGAATGCTATGCTTTGTGTGATTTGGGTGCAAGTGTCTCCACTATCCCAAAAACTTTGTGTGATTTGCTAGGTTTCCATGAGCATGATGATTGTTCTTTGAATTTGCACCTTGCAGATTCCACTATTAAGAAACCTATGCGAAGGATTAATGATGTTCTTATTGTTGCCAATAGAAATTATGTGCCCATAGATTTCATTGTTCTTGATATAGATTGCAATCCTTCATGTCCTATTATTCTTGGTAGACCTTTCCTTAGAACGATTGGTGCAATTATTGATATGAAGGAAGGAAATATTAGATTCCAATTTCCGTTAAGGAAATGTATGGAACACTTTCCAAGAAAGAAAATAAAATTGCCGTATGAATCTATTATGAGAGCCACTTATGGATTGCCATCCGAAGATGGCAATACCTAGATCTATCCATGTATCGTGCCTAGCTAGGGGCGTAAAACGATAGCACTTGTTGGGAGGCAACCCAATTTTATATTTTTTGTTTTTGCTTATGTTTAGGAATAAATATTGCATCTAGCTTCTGTTTAGATGTGGTTTTGTGTTTTTTTAGTGGTTGTGCCAAGTAGAACCTTTGGGAAGACTTGTGTGGAGTTTATGTGATCTTGCTGTGAAAAACAGAATCGTTAGCCCTCGCTAGAATGATCACCAGATTTTACTGGAGCGTGCTATTTAGTTGATTCTTTTTGCAGATGATTAATAGACAAATTCCTCACGTTTAAGAATTTAGTTTGAATTTTTTAGAGTTACAGAAGTATGCGAAACCTGCAGATTACTACAGACTATTCTGTTTTTGACAGATTATGTTTTTCGTGTGTTGTTTGCTTATTTCAATGCATCTATGAGTAATATTGGGAATTATGAACCATAAAGAAGTTGGAATACAGTAGGTTTAACACCAATATAAAAAAGAATGAATTCATTGCAGTACCTTTGAGTCGTGGTTTGCTTTCTTATACTAACGGGCCTCACGAGATTTTTGTCTAAGTTTTGTGTTGTGAAGTTTTCAAGTTTTGAATATTGCTTTGATGGACTATGGAACAAAGAGTAGCAATGTCCTAAGCTTGGGAATGCCCAAGGCACCCCAAGTAAAATTCAAAGACAACCAAAAGCCTAAGCTTGGGGATGCCCCGGGAAGGCATCCCCTCTTTCGTCTTCATCTATCGGTAACTATACTCGGAGCTATATTTTTATTCACCACATGATATGTGTTTTACTTGGAGCGTCTTGTATAATTTGAGTCTTTGCTTTTTAGTTTGCCACAATTATCCTTGCTGGACACACCTATTCGAGAGAGCTAAATATGGCCTAGGAATCGTTAGAACACTCTATGCGCTTCACTTATATCTTTTGAGATGAATAGTTTTTGCTCTAGTGCTTCACTTATATCTTTTAGAGCACGGTGGTGATTATATTTTGAAGAAATTGTTGAACTCTCATGCTTCACTTATATCCATTTGAGAGTTTATTAAAACAGCATGGTAATGTGCTTAGGCTATAAAACTAGTCTTCACATGATAGACATCCAATATCAATGTAGTAAAAACTTTCACACTAAGTGAATTGAATATGATGAGAAGTTGGATGCTTGATAATTGTTTTGAGATATGAGGATAGTGATATTAGAGTCATGCTAGTGGAGTTATTATGAAATTGAGAAATGCTTGTGTTAAGGTTAGTGATTCCCGTAGCATGCACATATGGTGAACCGCTATGTGACGAAGTTAGAGCATGAGGTATTTGTAAATGTCAACCTTTGTGTGGAGGTCGGGGGCGCGCGATGGTTAACTCCTACTAACCTCCCCCCTAGGACCATGCGTTGATTGCTTTGTTTTGATGACTCGTAGATTTTTGCAATAAGTATATGAGTTCTTATGACTAATGTTGAGTCCATGGATTATACGCACTCTCACCCTTCCACCATTGCTAACCTCTCTTGTATCGCACAACTTTCGCCAATACCATACACAAACTATATATCCTTCCTCAACACAGCCACCATATATGTTCCTCAAAACAGCCACCATACTTACCTATCATGGCATTTCCATAACCATTCCGAGATATATTGCCATGCAACTTTCCACCGTTCTGTTCATATGACACACATCATATTGTCATATTGCCATGCATGATCATGTAGTTGACATCATATTTGTGGCAAAGCCATCACGCAAAATTTTTCATACATGTCACTCTTGATTCATTGCACATCCTGGTACACCGCCGGAGGCATTCATATAGAGTCATACTTTGTTCTAGCATCGAGTTGTAATATCAACTTGTAATTCAATGAAAGTGTGATGATCATCATTATTAGAGCATTGTCCCATGTGAGGAAAGGCTAAATCAATAAAGCCCCTCCAAGAAAAAAAAGGAAAAAAAGAAAGGCCAAAGAAAAAAACATAATGGCCTAAAAAAAGAAAATAAAGAAAAAAGAAAAGAAAAAGGGACAATTGCTACTATATTTTTCCACACTTGTGCTTCAAAGTAGCACCATGTTCTTCATGATAAAGAGTCTCATGTTTAGTCACTTTCATATACTAGTGGGAATTTTCATTATAGAACTTGGCTTGTATATTCCTACGATGGGCTTCCACAAATGCCCTAGGTCTTCGTGAGCAAGCAAGTTGGATGCACACCCACTAGTTTCTTTTGTTGAGCTTTCAAACATATTTAGCTCTAGTGCATCCGTTGCATGGCAATCCCTACTCACTCACATTGATATTTATTGATGGGCTTCTCCGTAGCCCGTTGATACGCCTAGTCGATGTGAGACTATCTCCCTCCTTTTTTGTCTTCTTCACAACCACCTCTCTATTCCACATAGTGATATGTCCATGGCTCACACTCATGTATTGCGTGAAAGTGGAAAGGTTTGAAAGAATAGAGTATGAAAACAAGTGCTTGGCTGAAATCAGGGTTGTGCATGATATGAATATTGTGTGTGATGGAGAGGGAGCATATCTAGACTATATGATTTTGTAGGAATAACTTCTTTAGCCATAGTATTTTGAGAAGACATGATTGCTTTGTTAGTATGCTTGAAGTATTATTATTTCTTATGTCAATATAGGCTTTTGTCTTGAATCTTTCAGATCTGAACATTCATGCCACAATTAAGAGAATTACATTGAAAAACTATGTTGGTTAGCATTCCACATCAAAAATTATGTTTTTATCATTTACCTACTCGAGGACGAGCAGGAATTAAGCTTGGGGATGCTTGATACGTCTCCAACGTATCTATAATTTTGATTGTTCCATGCTATTATTTATGATGTTTTGGATGTTTAACGGGCTTTGTCATACACTTTTATATTATTTTTGGGACTAACCTACTGACCCAAGGGCCCAGTCCAGATTGCTGTTTTTGCCTGTTTCAGGGTTTTGCAGAAAAGGAATATCAAACGGAGTCCAAACGGAATGAAACCTTCGGGAGAGATATTTTTTGTAGAAAATCACGCACAGGAGACATGAGACCAACGGAGTAGGGTCTACGAGGTGCGTCCCTCGTACGTCCCCCGGTGCCCTCCTTCCTCCTATATATACCTATGTACCCCGAAACCATCATAACAACAGAGAAAACCCTAGTTCCACCTCCGTAACCTTCTGTTCCCGTGAGATCCCATCTTGGGGCCTGTTCCGGAGCACCGCCGGAGGGGGGATCTTCCACGGAGTGCTTCTACATCATCATCATCGCCTCACCATGAGTTGTGAGTTGTTTACCACAGACCTTCGGGTCCATAGCTAGTATCTAGATGACTTCTTCTCTCTCTTTGGATCGCAATACAAAGTTCTCCTCGGTCTTCAACGAGATCTATTCGATGTAATCTCTTTTTGTGGTGTGTTTGTCGAGATCCGATGAATTGTGGTTCATGATCAAGATTATCTATGAGAAATATTTGGTTCTTCTCTGAACTCTTTATGTATGATTATAATATCCTTGCAAGTCTCTTCGAATTATTGGTTTGGTTTGGCCTACTAGATCTATAATTCTTGCCATGGGAGAAATGCTTGGCTTTGGGTTTAATCTTGTGGTGTCCTTTCCTAGTGACAGTAGGGGCAGCAAGGCACGTATTGTATTGTTGCCATCGAGGATAAAAAGATGGCGTTTATATCATATTGCTTGAGTTTATCCCTCTACATCATGTCATCTTGCTTAAGGCGTTACTCTATTCTTATGAACTCAATATACTAGATGCATGTTGGATAGCGGTCGATGTGTGGAGTAATAGTAGTAGATGCAGAATCATTTTGGTCTACTTGTCTCGGACGTGATGCCTATATATAATGATCATGCCTAGATAGTATCATAATTATTCGCTTTTCTATCAATTGCTCAACAGTAATTTGTTTACCCGTCGTAGAATATCGCTATCATGAGAGAAGCCACTAGAGAAAACTATGGGCCCCGTGTCTATTCTCAACATATCAATCTACACCTACTTTACTTTTTCCACTTTTACTTTCTGTTCTTATAACTAAAAAATACCAAAAATATCAACTATCATCTCTACGAGATCTCATTTTCGTAAGTGACCGTAAAGGGATTGACAACCCCTTATCGCGTTGGCTGCGAAGTTCTTATTTGTTTGTGCAGGTGCGAGGGACTCACGCGTGGTCTCCTACTGGATTGATACATTGGTTCTCAAAAACTGAGGGAAATACTTACGCTATTGTGCTGCATCTCCCTTTCCTCTTCGAGGGAATACAACGCAAGCTCAAGAAGTAGAAGTGTCCCAACTTAGCCCATCACTAGATATTTCAAGAAAGGTAAAACTAATCCAGCAAGACCTCCCGGCGTGCCGACACCCTGATAGTAGGCGCGCGTATCTCGTCTCAGGACACGACCGGATGAGCAGTACGTACGGCAACCAAAGACCCTAGAGACTGGGTGGCACCGCAAGTGGCTCTAGTTTGGACCAACACTCATGAGGAGCATTGGCCTGGGGTTGTTAATTAAGTCCTCGGGGTAGCTAGTCCCTATGAAAATTTTAGTTGTTAGGAAAAAGGAGTCCTAATTTTGGGCCTTGCTGGAAAAGCTTTAAGCAGTGTGAATTATCAAGGGGGGCCCATAAACCCCAACCGTGTTAGGAACGCAAAAATAAAGGAACATAACACCGGTTTATCGGGTTCTAAGGTGGCATGAGTGGAACAAAACACCAAGCAGAAGGCCAAGCCTTCCACCCATTACCAATATATATGTGTATTAATTTGATTAAGATATATATTATGTTGTCCTAATAAAACAAGTCCAAACGTGGAGCAATCTAAAAAAACTTCACCTGCAACTAACAACGCTATAAGAGGGGCTGAGCAAAAGCGTACATAGCCAATCAACGGTTTGCTAGGAAGGCGGTTAGAGTGTTTCATGGCAACATAGGAAGCTGACAAGACAATAATAGGCATCGAGGCATAACTAAAGAGCGATGCAACTAGCATAGGCAAAGATAGAGGTGATATCGAGGAATGGTCATCTTGCATCTTAAGTCCACGGAGGCATTATAACCTTACTCCTCAAACTCAGCCTCGACAGGAACCTCGAACTTTGAAGCGTCACCGGGCTCTAACCAACACAATAATACAAACACCGGAACAACAATCAATCACCATGCAATGCTCAAACACATGATGCAAGACATGATGCATATGAGCATGGGAAGGATATGATGCATCTACATGGAACATGATGAGTGCACATGTGACATGACAAAAATGCAAGAACACAAAACATGTAGGGGACACAACATGCAAAGAGTGCAAGAACAAACATAGTCACATAAGTGGTTATGTAGAAGACAATCCAAGCACCCAACAAGTTTTAAAAGTTGTTTAGCATGGCAAGGGGTGCAACTAGGAACAACAACATCATGCAAGCATTTTAAATGGACCGGAAAGAACAAACAACAACTCCGGAAACTCCCATGTGCATAAAAACAAATATATGACATATTTGATGCAACCATATTTTAAAGTTGTTAAACATGCAAAGCAACAACACCATCTTAATCTACACATTTTCCACCCCAAAACATATAAAGTTTGTCAAATTTGGAGCTATGGATATTTAGTTATGATTTAAACAAGTTTGAACATTTTTAACACAAAATATATTCAAACATCATTTAAATGTTTTTAACATGGCAACAAACTGCATATAATTAATCTACACTAAAAACAAGGCAGTTTTCATATATAAAGCATTTTGAACAGATGCATATTTGAAAAGATATGAAATATGCAAAAGAAAATGCAAAACTGAAATTTAAATCAAAAATAGAAAAGAAAAGAATACTAAACGGACCCAGCCTGGACTAGCCACAACCACTGACTAGTGGGTCCAGGGGGAGCACATGTGGCAGTGTGGGTACGAAGCGCACAGAGGCTGCCAGGTGGGGCCCCTCTGTCAGCGAGACAGAAATGCAAGAAAGGGATGAAATCAACTGGCCTGCGGGGATTTGAACCCAGGTCTGCGAGCTGCAAGCGAGAGGCTCTAGCCACTAGGCTAGGTGCGTGTACCTGACAGAGTAGAGGATCGACACTACTTGACTTAAACTGACGAAGCAGAACAGAGGGAGAAACATGGGTGGTCGGAGAGCTCGTCGGAGCTGCTCCGGCGACCAAATCGGGCTGTGGAGGCGTGCGATGCGTTCCTGGAGGAAAACCGCATACGCGATGAGCGCTAGCTTAATCTATCGCACACTACAGCGACGTCGGTGACCTCGAACAGAAGCGGCGGTGACGAACTGTGGCGAGGCCTAAACAGAGCCTAACGGAGCGGCGGAAGAATCTAGCACGATCTACACCGCACGACAGAGATGATGGACGCGAGCAATGATGCTAAGGGGGTCGGAGCAGTCGTCGGCGATGAGGTCCGACGGTGAAAGGTTCGGGCGCACGGTGAACTAATAGCTAGAGCGAGAGATCAAGGGGGAAACTGCACGGGGAGGACCAGAGGCTCACCATGAACACGGTGGTGTGCTCGGACTGCCGGGAGCAGGACGGTGGTGCGATCGAACACCCACGACGGCCAGAGTTGAAGTCGAGGAAGAAGAAGACGCAGGCGAGGTGTTCGGCTCCGTGTAGTGGACGTCGTGGACGTAGTCGACGTCGAGGAAGAAGATGGACACCGTTGGCGAGGCAGAGGAGGACGGGGAGCACGCCGGCAACGAGACCTCGCTCTCAGATGCGTTCGGGACGGCGATGGCGCGGTGGATCTGGTGGCCTAGAGCTCACCTGGCGGCGGGAGGAGGAAGAGGGGAACCCTAGAGGGTTGGTGGACACGGTGGTTAGCATTGCAGGGGGCCAGGACGGCTGGTGTAGCACGGCGTCGTCGCTGTCATGGCCATGTGCGAGCGCGGCGAGAGCTGGACGAAAAGGTGGGTGCGGGGTGTGCTGTTCACCAACGCTGACGAGCGGGACCAGGGTGTCCACGTGGGCGTACAGGCACGTGAGTAAGGGGGTACTGCGTGAGAAGAGGATAAAGAGGCGCGCGGTGGAGCTGGGCCGGCGTGCTACTGGGCTGAGGGGAAAATCGAAGCCCAGTGGTGCTGACTGCGCTAGGTTGCTGCTGTGCTGCTGGGCTGCACTGCTGCTTGCTGCTGCTGACCTTTCTTTTATCATTTTCTTTAGGCAGAAAACAAAAAGAAAAGCCGAGGTCAAAAGAAAAGGAATTAGGAGGGAGTAAAAATATTCCCTAGCTCCTGGAATTATGCCCTATTTTATAAAAATGAGTTGGACAGTTTTAGAGGTAGAAAAATAAAACAAGTTTGAATATGGTTCAAACTTCTGTCATTTTTGAACCTGACCAAACCATTTTAGAATAGAGTGAGGTTTTGCACAGTGGCTTAGGACAAGGTACCAAAGAAGTTGGGAGGAGATGAACATTTAAAGAAGAGGGTAAATGCCACTTGCAAAATTTAAAGAAAGAGAAAAAGAAAGGAGGGAAGTGGTGCAAGTTGGAAGGGTTTAAGGATTGGGCATGGCCTTGCATCAAACCGCCAAAGCATGAGCTAGACAATCTCATAAGGTCTAACAAGGATGAGAAAGCACAATGGAAATATGAAATGCCATATGATGACCATGATGCAATGATGATGATGAAGCAATGCATGAATGCAAAAAGAAAGAAACATGACAATGCAATGACAAGGCATAATAGAAGAAGAACCCCCAAGGAAAAGGACAAGGATCCAATGGTAAATGTTTATATTGCCATAAGGAAGTATTACATATGGGGTGTTACAGAAGCATAATAAGATAAACATCACATGCAATCAAAATATGTGACATGATATGGCCATCATCATCTTGTGCTTTTGATCTCCATCTCCAAAGCATCGTCATGATCTCCATCGTCACTGGCTTGACACCATGATCTTCATCGTAGAGTCGTGGTCGTCTCGCCAACTATTGCTACTACTACTATCGCTAACTCATAGTGATAAAGTAAAGCAATCACATGGCCTTCGCAATTCATACAATAAAGAGACAACCATAAGGCTCCTGTCGGTTGCCGATAATTTACAAAACATGATCATCTCATACAAAACCGTATAACTCATCACGTCTTGACCATATCACATCACAACATGCCCTGCAAAAACAAGTTAGACGTCCTCTACTTTGTTGTTGCAAGTTTTACGTGGCTTCTACGGGCTTAGCAAGAACCGTTCTTACCTACGCATACAAAAACACAAAGATTTTTCGTCAAGTGTGTTGTTTTAACCTTCACAAGGACCGGGCGTAGTCACACTCGATTCAACTAAAGTGAGAGATACAGACACCCGTCGGTCACCTTTAAGCAACGAGTGCTCGTAACGGTGAAACCAGTGCGTACGCGTAATTTCGGCCCGGGCTGCTTCATCTCACAATACCGCCGAATCAAAGTATGACATGTTGGTAAGCAGTATGACTATTATCGCCCACAACTCATTGTGTTCTACTCGTGCATATCATCTACGCATAGACCTGGCTCATGATGTCACTGTTTCGGGAACGTAGTATTTCAAAAAAATTACCTACGATCAGGCAAGATCTATCTAGGAGAAGCATAGCAACGAGCGCGGAGAGTGTGTCCACGTACCCTTGTAGACCGAAAGCGGAAGCGTTTAGTAACGCGGTTGATGTAGTCGAACGTCTTCGCGATCCAACCGATCCAAGTACCGAACATACGGCACCTCCGCCTTCAGCACACGTTCAGCTCGATGATGTCCCATGAACTCTTGATCCAGTTGAGGTCGCGGGAGAGTTTCTTCAGCACGACGGCGTGGTGACGGTGATGATAAAGTTACCGGCACAGGGCTTCGCCTAAGCACTCCAACGATATGACTAAGGTGTGTAACTGTGGAGGGGGCACCGCACACGACTAGGAACAATTGATGTGTATCCAAGGGGTGCCCTCCCCACGTATATAAAGGAGGGAGAGGGAGGAGGCGGTCGGCCTAGGAGGGGGTGTGCCAAGGATGGAGTCCTACTCCCACTAGGAGTAGGATTCCACCTTTCCTAGTAGGAGTAGGAGAAGAAAGAAGGGAAGGGAGAGAAGAGACGAAGGAGGCACTAGTAGAAAAAGGGTCAAATCTAGAGCTCATTAGTCCCGGTTTGCAACTGAACCGGCACTAATTGGACCATTAGTGCCGGTTCCAGAGGCTAGGCCGGCGGCGATCATTAGTACCGGTTCATGGTGAACATTTAGTATCGGTTCTTGGCACGAACCGGTACTAAAGATGCTGTTGCAGGTTGTGGTTAGGCAGGGGCCCACCAGAACCTTTAGTACCGGTTCGTGCCACGAACCGGTACAAAAGGGTTCTCACTTCGTTCTACATCGCTTTTTTAGTCCCACCTCGCTCGTCTAACAGAGATTTTACCACCTTAAATATGTTATTTCTCAAACTATCACAACCACTTGGTCTTCATTGAACTCTGTGTGTAGGATTTGTGGCTGCAGTAGGAGTCATCACCAGTTCCTAAACCGGTGAGGACTCCTATTGACAATTTAAATTGTACACAAAAAGATCAATGATGGTCAATGCATTTTTTAACATCATTTGAAAAGCACTAAAAATGAACTCTGAAAATGTTAAAAGTTGGCATGGTATCATCATTTCACCCACATAGCATGTACAAAGGCATTGCATTTTTTTTTGAACTGGATGCACTTTGTGTACAAACGTGAAGCACATTAGTCTCGGTTTGTAACAGAACCGGCACTAATGGGACCATTAGTGCCGGTTCCAACGGCTAGGCGGGCGGAGATCATTAGTACCGGTTCGTGGGCAACCTCTAGTACCGGTTCATACCACGAACCGGTACTAATAATGCTGTGTCAGGCTGTTGTCAGACAGGCACCTTTAGTAAGCTGATTTTTAGTCCCACCTCGCCAAGAGAGAGGCACTAGGAGCGGTTTATAAGCCTTGAGTGCACAGACAATGTGGGAGAGGCGCAATGTTCACCTGCATGTAGCTTAGCTTCAAACCTTGAGGAATAGTGTAGACTGCACGGAGCTATGTGCAGTGCTTTGTATGCTCTTCCGAAAGGCTTGAAGCTAATTAACGAGCATTGCGCCTTTTTTTGAACTCCAGACTTTTTGTGTGTTCAAAATGCACTATTAAAATCCACATCATCAATTATCAGCCCTTTCTGAATTCATTTGGTATTTTTCATTCATTTACTGATTTGTTTTGAGAGAGCTAAATGATGTGATTGAAAAGCACTACAAATTGAACTCTGAAAAGGTTGAAACTTGGCATGGTATCATCATTTCACCCACATGGCATGTGCAAAAAAGTAGAGAGGGTCACGGCAAAAACTGGATGCACTTCGTGTACAAAATGGACAATCTCTTTCGAAGTATCAGGGTTTAGGACGAAAACTCATATGATACAAAGGCATTGCATTTTTTGAACTTCAGAGTTTTTGTGTGTTCAAAATCCACCATTCAAATCCACATCATCAATTATCAGCCCTTTCTGAATTCATGTGATATTTTTCATTCATTTCTTGATTTGCTTTGTGAGAGCTAAATGACCGTGAAATTGAAAAGCACTACAAATTGAACTCTGAAAAGGTTGAAACTTGGCATGGTATCATCATTTCACCCACATGGCATGTGCAAAAAAGTAGAGAGGGTCACGGCAAAAACTGGATGCACTTCGTGTACAAAATGGACAATCTCTTTCGAGGTATCAGGGTTTAGGACGAAAGCTCATATGTTACAAAGGCATTGCATTTTTTTGAACTTTTTTGAACTCCAGACTTGTTGTGTGTTCAAAATGCACCATTCAAATCCACAGAATCAATTATCAACCCTTTCTGCATTCATTTGGTATTTTTCATTCATTTACTGATTTGTTTTTAGAGAGTTAAATGAGATATAAAATGTTTGTTAGATAATTTTAGATATAGAAATGTTAGTTAGATATAAAATTTTAGATATAGAAATGTTAGATAGAAATTTTAGATATATTTGCGACAATGTTAGATAGATAAATTTTAGATATAGAAATTTTAGTTAGATATAAAATGAAATACCATATAAAAAAATTGTTTGCGCGCTACCCAGTGGGCCTGCAAGGCCCTGGGCCTGTATTTGCAGGCCCATAAAGGCCCAGCAGACTCACAGGGCAGCGCGGCAAAGTTAGGCCCACAAGCCTGCAGTAGAGAGGAGCTCGAAGGAGCAGCCGCGGCGGGGTTTATAAACTAGTGCGGCTACCCCTCGGCTAGCGAGGTGGGAGTAAACTTGCCGCACCGCACATGCGCCAGGACCCCCTTTAGTACCGGGTCGTGGCAACAACCGGTACTAAAGGGGTGTCTTTAGTACCGGTTGGAGCCACCAACCGGTACTAAAGGGGGTGCACTTCCCGCCGCTTGGCCTGGCAAAATTTGATCTTTAGTACCGGTTGGTGGCTCCAACCGGTACTAAAGGTCATTCCTATATATACGACACTTACGAATTTCAGTTTTCATCTCCTCTGCCCCGTCGCCGCCGCCCCCGTCGCTGCCCCGCCCATCGACGCCCCCGTCGTCGCCGCCCTCGTCGCTGCCCCCGTCAACGCACCCGTCCCCGTCACCGCCCGTCACCCTTCTCGTCGCCGCCCGTAGCCGCGCCGTCCCCGTCGCCATCCCCGTCGTCGCCGCTGGTCGCCGTCCCTGTCGCCCCCCGTCTCCATCCCGTCGTCGACGCCCGTCGCCGTCCTCGTCGCCGCCCCCGTCGCGCCTCGCCTCGCCGGTGAGCTCCTGCCCCGCCATGGCCACACACACACACACACACACACACACACACACACATTGTTACTTACAAAAATGTTAGAAATTTTTATGTTTTTTAGTTATAGAAATGTTTACAGAAATGTTAGAAATTTTTCTGTTTTTTAGTTATAGAAATAGTTTCAAAAAAGATAGAATTGTTAGAAATTTTTCTGTTTTTTAGTTATAGAAATAGTTATAAAAAAGTTAGAAATGTTATACAAATGTTAGAAATCTTATAATAGAAATGTCCATTTTTAGTTCTAGAATTTTTTTTGTTTTCTAGTTATAGAATTTTTTTTCAGTTCTAGAAATATTAGAAATGTTATACAAATGTTAGTTATATATATAGAAATGTTATAATTTTTTCTGTTTTTTAGTTATAGAAATATTAGAAATGTTAGTTATAGAAATATTAGAAATGTTAGTTATATAAAAATGTTACTTTTTGCGGGCATATAGCTAGTATTTGTTCTCGACGATGCCCGGCCCGCATCCTCGCCCTCGACCCATCCGCGACGACGTCCGGTTGACCCATGTCCGGCACTGGGCTCCGCCGGGCTGGCACTGGGAGGTGCTGCCTGGAGGGGTGCGCCGCTTGATGAGGAACCCGGCCCCGGGTCTCGTCGTCGACCCTGATCTCGTTTGGTGGCGTTCGCGTGGGCCAGTTTCGGTGCGGAGGGAGCCGGCCCCGCCTGAGGTGGTACGTCGCAATGTCAGGGAGGAGGATGAGCACATCCATCGCTACATGGTGGCGTTAGAGGGCGGCAGGTTCTCCAATACCTGGCAGTATCTTCAGGGATCTCACTTCAGCTATGATCCTGTGAGGGTTCCTTCTCTTTGTGTGTCCACCGCCCGCGCCGCAGGAACCGCGAGTGTCCTAGATTTTTCTGTAGTATTCGATCTTTATTAGCTACCTAGCCAGTGATGTATTCGATATTATATATTATTCGAGACGATGTATTCGAGATTATATATTATTCGAGACGATGTATTCGAGATTATATATTATTCGATACGATGTATTCGAGATTATATATTATTCAAGACGATGTATTCGAGATTATATCTATTATTCGGGACGTTGTAATTTGAATACTAAATTGTTTTATATTTCTTTTGAATTAGTTAAATAAAAGCTATGGCGGACAATACCGGCAGAGAGGGAGAACATACCCTGTTTGATATGGTACGCCATCCTCGCGGGCCAGATGATGATCAGAATGAAGAAGATTATGACGGCTCCGAATTTCTAAACAACACCGGAGAGGGTGATATGATATTCGATCGTGACGACCGAATTGATGAAGTCATGAACTACGATGATGACGAAGAAAATGTTGATCTTGAAACAACAAAGACCGGCGAGGTATATATATTTATATAAGCAGGCACATCTGGTGATCATCACATGTTTTAAATGAGTTGAAGATATATTAACGAATTGATCTTTCTTATTTCAGCCATCCGGATTGAGCAAATCTTCAGGCAACAGGACGAATCGAGGCCCGAACAAATTTTTGAAGGAGGGCGTAAAGTACAATATCGAGGCAATCAGACCTAATGGCGAACCATTAGCGCCTAAGAATATTGTGGACAAGTTCGTTCGTCAGTGCAGAGTTCTTGTGAAGGACCAACTCCCGATCTCCCTTCAAGAATGGAGAAAGCCAGCAAAGCCACATCCAGATGTTACTTTTGTCGACGACAGACAAAAAAGTCTGCTTTGGGATACTCTCATGGAACATTTCACCCTACCAGATCATTTCACAGAAGCAGATGTGCAGAAAGTCAAGTACGCTGCTCTTAGGAAGATGGCGGTTGTATTCAAGAACCACAAGAATCGTGAATTGGACAAGTACGTCAAGGGAGGAAGGAAGACTCCAGTATTCGAGGGAAATCTAGAGAAGCAAAGTGCTCATTGGCACGATTTCGTGAAATTCAAGGATTCAGAATTAGCTAAGGAACGGTCGAGAATAAACAGGATGAATGCCGAAAAAAGGATAAGTTCCATAAGCTGGGGCCAGGTGGCTACGCGGTGGCAATGCCTAAGTGGGATAAGTTTGAGAAAGAGATGGAGGATGCATGTGTCACTCCGGTTACTAGGAGCTGGCCCCCAGGTGCAGGACTTGGTTCTATGCGCATGGGGGGGAGTTGGACCCGAAGACAGGCAATATTTCGACGAAGGCATGTCTGAAAGGAGCCGACGATAAGCTACTTGTTGCAATAGAAGAGGCTCGATCGGGGGTGTTCGAGCCCAACAGAGAGAACGACGAGCTTACGCATGCCCTGGGAAATCCTGAACACCCGGGAAGAACACGAGGCAAGGGCGCTATGCCGTGGTATGAGGGGTTTTCGGACTGGAACGCCGACTACAGAACCCGTGCGAGAAGGAGGATTGCAGAGGAGAAGCAGAGGAAGCTGGACTATGAACGCCTTCAAGGCCTAGAATCAAAGCACGCGGACTTGGAAGACAAATTCCAGCGGCAGCAGGAGTAGATCGACTCACTTAGCCAGCAAAGGGGGTCTCAGCAGCTGCAGCAGCTAGCGGATGATCCAGCATTGCATACCACCGCCCCATCCATGCCGAGAAGCAGCGTGGGTTCCGCCCCGGGCGACGCAATGTTGGATAGATACCCCGTGGATGACATCATTGAGAACACTAACTGCGAGCTACACTTCAAAATGAAGAACATATCCATGAAGGTGGTGGACGCACTTGCTTTTACAAATCCCCCCGAGGCAACCTTCCATTGCAACCCGATTCCAGCAGGCTATGCTCATGTCTTGGTTAATGAGGAGGTGGACCAATATTCGGGGCTAGAGCTTGACATTCCTGGAGGTGATGAGGAGCACACACTTGGAGAGGCCAAACATCGTATCATCCTATGGAGAAAGGATTGCATCATCTTTTGAAGGCCACCGACACCGCGTCAGCCGACTCCTCGTCGAAGTCTACCACCGAGTCAGCAGACTCCCGCTCCTGCAAGTCCACCAACGCGTCAGGCCACTCCTCCTCCTCCAAGTCTGGCAAAGCGTCAGGCCACTCCTCCTCCAAGTCTGACACAGCGTCAGACGTCCACTCCTCCTCCAAGTCCGGCACAACTTCAGGCCACTCCTCCTCCAAGTCCGGCACAGCTTCAGGCCACTCCTCCTCGTCCAACTCAGCCCCGTCAGCCGTCTCCGCCGCCTCAGCAATCGGAGAAGAGACACCCCGCAGCTATGGTGCGTAGTGGTATGAGTCGAGGCAGTACAAGAAGTACAGGCGGAGGCAAGCGACCTAAATATGGTCCAAGCCTCACTGATCCTCCTTGGAGGTCTTATGACAGAACCGAGGAGCAAACCAAGGCCATAGTGCGGGCAGAAGTGGACGACCATTTTGGACCGAAACCGCCACCGCCGCCAAGGGAGAAAGTGTCTGAGGAAAAGATTGACCACTTCGTTCGTATGGCTCAACCACCAGCTCCCAAGCCTGTTGACACAGACTATGAGCGCCACATCAGGAAGTTAAATCGAGCACGTCTATAGAAGGAGGCGAGCTCGAGCTCGAGCAAACAACAAGCAGCTGTCAACAAATGCGGGAAAACCGTTCCCCAGCTGGGAGAACAAGCGGCGCAATCGATCCCCTCGCTTGTTGTGCCAACAACACGTGAGAGTACGCGCGCCCAATATTATTGTGGGTAAATAGTTTACGTTCCCGGGGATGGCAATGTGGTAATAACCGAGGAGCATATAAGGCAGGCTGAAATGCTCAACGTCACTGTTGGACAACTCCTCAAGATCGAGCCCATGCCTGTGCTTACAGAGGAGGAAATAAAACGGAAATATGTCCGGGGCGAACCTTTGGTCAAGCCAGACGAGGTCAAGAAGCTCCCAACGAGAATGTATGAATTGCATCAATGGTACATGGACATTACCAAGAGTTCCAATCGAGTGTCCCTCATGGTGGAAGTCAAGAAGGATCATTACTACCATGAGAACGCTGTGTCCGTTGAGTATAATGAACTGTTTCAGTTATACAATCAAGACGCACTCGACAAATCTATTGTCAGTTGCTATTGTCTGTAAGTGATTTCTTTCTGTAATTTAAGTCTCAAGCTAGCTGTAGTGATCCTTTTGATCAATCATTACCTGTAATTATCCTCACTATATTCTTTTCTGTGGTATTATGCAGGATGAAGATGTATGAAATGAAAAAAGGTGGACGCTATGGCATTGGGTTCATTGACCCAAACACCGTTAATGAATACAGATGGAAAATGGATGAATATTATAAAAAGCATGTAGAGGACAGCATGCTAGAGTTCTTGAAGTGCCTCAAATACAATGATGATATACTACTTCCTTACAACTTCGAGTGAGTCACACTGTCTTGTACTACAAATTCTCCGTTTTTGCCTACTAGCTAGCTACATGTTTTTGCTTACATATGTCCGCTTAATTAAGACATCCAAACGTGTGTGCATGCAGATTTCACTGGATCTTGTGTATCATTAAAGTTGACGCCGGAAAGTTGAAGTACTCGACTCACTACTTAAAAAACAAAGTGACTACACCATCTTGAAAGGGATAGTCAACAGGTAATTTCAATCATTATTAACTATATATCTCGGCCTATTTAGTTTGTCATTTCCTGATATGAACTATTTAATAAGCCATTTATTCATTTTCTTTGTCGGCGGGCAGAGCTTGGGCAAGGTTCATCAGCGTCACTCCAGGTGAATGGGAACAAAGACTGAAATGGTTTCGACCCAAGGTAAGTAATTAAGTAGTAATAGCTAGCTAGCTAGCTGCCATTATCTCTTTAATTATCATGCTTGATTAATTATTATCTGATCAAATTCCATTCTCGTAAAGGCCCTGAAGCAGGCGCAGGGGACTGATCTGTGTGCATACTGCGTTTGCGAGAACATTCGCATGATGACGTCCGAAAGGAGCAGATCTCAAAGACAGAATGGGTACGTTTGTCAGAACACTATTCACAATTTTTACACCATTATCGATATCTAGTCACACAACTAATAAACATGCATATTGATCTCCTTCTTAATAGTTCAAAGAGGTGCGGGACAAGCTCCTAGAAACGGAGCTCGTACAAGCACTTCAAGAGGAAATAGCGGGATTTTTGCTCGACCAGGTCATAGATCCGAAGGGAGAATACCATTACCCGCTACCGCCCCCATGAACCACTTCCAATTGTCATCGTGCTCCGAAGGCACCAATTAGGCTAATGCCACTGGCTCCGAAAGCAAAATGTAGGAGAAATTGTATATAGCTATACATGTGCGTATGTGTGAATATATTGGTGGTTTGTGTGAGACATTTGATGATATATATATATATATGATTGGTTCTACTAGAAATTAAATGGAATACACATGTGTAGTATCGTAAAATACTAGCAAACGAAAAAGAATTAAATGGAAAACACAAAATTAAATGAAAAATAAATCATAAAAGCAAAAAAAAAACTTGTAGTACCGGTTGGTTTTACCAACCGGTACTAAAGGGCTTCCAGTCCCCGGAGCTGGCTCGTGCCACATGGTTGCCCTTTAGCATAGGTTCGTGCTGAACCGGTACTAAAGGGGGGGGCCTTTAGTGACCACATCTTAGTGCCGGTTATGGAACCGGCACTAAAGGGCCTTACGAACCGGTGCTATTGCCCGGTTCTGCACTAGTGAGGGGAGCGCCACCCTTCCCCCTAGTCCAATTCTGACTAGGCTTGGGGGGGCGGCCCAGCCCTTGCCAGCCCCTCTCTCTCTCTCCCCGAAAGCCCACTAAGGCCCATCAACTCCCCGAGGGGTTCCGCTAACCTCCCGGTACTCCGGTATTTATCCGGTGACCCCCGGAACCCTTGCCGTGTCCGAATATAACCTTCCAATATATCAATCTTTATGTCTTGACTATTTCGAGACTCCTCATCATGTCCGTGATCAAATCCGGGACTCCGAACTACCTTCGATGCATCAAAACACATAAACTCATAATACCGTTCGTCATAGAACGTTAAGCCTGCGGACCCTACGGGTTTGAGAACTATGTAGACATGACCGAAACTCATCTCCGGTCTATAACTGATACGTCTCCATCGTATCTATATTTTTTTATTGTTCCATGCCAATATTATCCAACTTCCATATACTTTTTGCAACTTTTTATACTATTTTTGGGACTAACATATTGATGCAGTGCCGCGTGCCAGTTCCTGTTTGTTGCATGTTTTTTGTTTCGCAGAATATCCATATCAAATGGAGTCCAAATGGGATAAAAACATACAGAGATTTTTTTTGTAATATCTGTGAATTTTGGGAAGTGGAATCAACATGATACGATGCACGAGGGACCCACGAGAGTGAGGGGGGCCCCCAGGGGGTCAGGCGTGTCCTGTGCCCTCGTGGCCACTGCGTAAGGCGGTTGATGCCCTTCTTTCGCAGCAAGAAAGCTAATATCCGGATAAAAATCGTGTCAAAAATTCAGCTCATTCGGAGTTACACATCTCCAGGAATATAAGAAACGGTGAAAGGCCAGAATCTAGAACGCAGAAACAGAGAGAGACAGAGAGACAGATCCAATCTCAGAGGGGCTCTCGCCCCTCCGCCGCCATGGAGGCCATGGACCAGAGGGGAAACCCTTCTCCCATCTAGGGAGAAGGTCAAGGAAGAAGGAGAAGGAGGGGGCTCTCTCCCCCTCGCTTTCGGTGGCGCCGGAGTGCCACCGGGGCCATCATCGTGTGACGGCGATCTAAACCAACACCTCCATCATCTTCACCAACATCTTCATCACCTTCCCCCATCTATCTACAGCGGTCCACTCTCCTGCAACCCGTTGTACCCTCTACTTGAACATGGTGCTTTATGCTTCATATTATTATCCAATGGTGTGTTGCCATCCTATGATGTCTGAGTAGATTTTCGTTGTCCTATCGGTGATTGATGAATTGCTAAGCTTGATTTAATTTGCTTGTGGTTATGTTGCTATCCTTTGGTGCCCATCATATGAGCGCGCGCGTGGATCACACCATAGGGTTAGTTGTATGTTGATTGGACTACGTATTGGAGGGCAAGAGTGACAAAAGCTTCAACCTAGCGTAGAAATTGGTGCATACGGGATTGAAGGGGGACCAGTATATCGTAATGCTATGGTTGGGTTTTACCTTAATTAACGTTAGTAGTTGCAGATGCTTGCTAATAGTTCCAATCATAAGTGCATAGAATTCCAAGTCAGGGATGACATGCTAGAAGTGGCCTCTCCGACATAAAACTTGCTATCGGTCTAGTAATGTAGTCAATTGCTTAGGAGCAATTTCGCAACTCCTACCACCACTTTTCCACACTCGCTATACTAACTTTATTGTTTCTTTATCTAAACAGCCCCTAGTTTATATTTACATGATCTTTATATTCTTGCGAACCTATCCCACAAAAACTACAAAGTACTTCTAGTTTCATACTTGTTCTAGGTAAAATAAACGTCAAGCGTGCGTAGAGTTGTATCGGTGGTCGATAGAACTTGACGGAATATTTGTTGTGCCTTTAGCTCCTTGTTGGGTTCGACACTCTTACTTATCGAAAGAGGCTACAACTGATCCCCTACACTTGTGGGTTATCAAGAACTTTTTCTAGCGCCGTTGCCGGGGAGCAATAGCGCGGGGTGAATATTCTCGTGTGTGCTTGTTTGATTTGTCACTAAGTAGATTTTATTTGCTGTTCTAAGTTGTTCTCTATCTTTAGTTATGGATATGGAACACGATATACCAAAAAAAAATAGGTGTACTTGCTTCTCATGAAGATGGGGAACCTCCTAAAACCCTCGATGCTCATTATGTGAAAGATATTATGTACTACTTTGATAATCCTGAGAAAACCCCATTCAACTATATAATGGGAGTAACGTTGGATCAACGTGAATACTTTAGGGATTATCGCTTGACACAAAAAGGGAAACTATTATGGGATCAAATTTATATGTTGCGTTGGTATGCTCGGCAACTATGCTTGATATATGATTATACTTGTTGCTCTAGGATGAAGGCTCCACACCTTCCGTTTTCATGCAAATTTAATGATAATGAAACCTTAGCTTCTTATGCTAATGGTATATATGATTATTATGATGTGGAACAAATAGAAGAATTCGTTGCTTTTAAGGGTGCTAATGAAATTGAATCTCTGTTTAAAAAGTATGATGCTTTTGATGATGATGTTTATAGGCCTGAAAATCTTGCTATGTTGAAATATTGCTATTTTAATAATGAATATAACTCCAATATTGACACGTTTATTGAGAAGGTCTTCGCTGTCCAAGAAGAGACTAATATTTTGCAGGAGTCTATGGAAGAAGAAATTGATGACATTGTGAGCTCATTGGATGAAAAAAGACGAGGAGGAGAGCGAAGAACAAAAGGAGGAAGAGCGGATTGATCACCCGTGCCCACCTTCTAATGAGAGTAACTCTTTATCCCATACATTGTTTAATTTCCCTTCCTGCTTACCGAAGGATGAATGCTATGATGATTGTTATGATCCCGTTGATTCTTTTGAAATATCCCTTTTTGATGATGCTTGCTATGCTTGTGGCCAAGATGCCAATATGAATTATGCTTACTAGTCGGCAACCCGTGCACCTGCACGGGCTAGCACTTTTCATATTAAATATGTCAAAATGTTGTTACAAATTAAAAATGTTGAACAATAATATAAATATGCTGTTATGGATTATTATTAGTTTTGTTGACAACATGGTTAAATTCAAAATATCATTCGCAAAAAACCATACATCTTCCTTTCTCTGACGTACTGAAAAACCATACATCTTCCTTTTTGCCACAGAAAAATGGTAGAATTTGATCTTAAAACACTTCGTAGATTACATCCTACATGTGCATGACATTTAAGCGTAAGTCCTCTCTTGGGAACAAATGTGGAGCGGAGAATTAACTATTTTCTCATGCCTTTCTTTGGGGAAATTCTCATTCCTTAAGAGCCATAGATTATTCAGATTTGATGTTGTTTTCTTAACCAATAAATTATTACAGAATTACTTTTATTATTAACGTGGCTGGGAACTTTGTAATAGATTATTCGGATTTAAGTTGTTCGTACCAAAACATTCTTAAAGAATTCGTTTTATGATTGTTCCTAATTTTAAAAACTTTCTATCCATTATACGGAAATATAATTATCCCTTATATAATTATGTGTTTACATGAGATATTTGTGGTGAATGACACATCTAGATTTTGTGTTGTTACTGTTGTAATTAGGTGTTATTTTGAAGATATTTTAATAGCTAAAATTTTCTCTTACTTATAAGGCAAAATAAAGTCATGCATAGATTTGGTATACACGCATATAATATGTATTGACAATCCGCACATTTCATGAATCGTGTGGATCCATGTAATTCATGAATCGCATGCGTGGAAAAGTAGTATAGATGTCACAACAGTAGTATTATGTGCATGCATAATAGTTATAATCAATGCTGGAGCTGATTTAGCATCTAGACTAAACTTGCAGGACACCACAACATTGCACCTGCCGACATCGGATCCAACCATAGCCCAGCGGCATTTAGGAGGAGCTCGTCGAGCCGGCCAGTACACGTCGTAGATTCATGAAATGAGTAGCTCTATCCAAAATGATTTATCTTGGTCAGGCAAACTCACTGTTCCACTTCCTGACCAATTAGTTAGTGAAGTAGATCGGCCTTTCCTTGTAGAAGAACGGCATGCTCCCTTGTTTATATTTAGGAGCAGCAAGCAGAGCAGTACAAATTTTGACGATATTTAAATTCGACAAAATACTTGTGGAGATGCGGGATATATCTGAAATTTCTGAGATCACATGGATGTCCTTTGCTTTTCAATATCATGAACACATTGAATATTTAGAATGCTTACGTTTATTTTTTGTAGGACACTCAATAATAGTGTTTGGTCGTATGCACTATATGGAAACTGATGTGATGAACTACTCATTATTGGTAACATTGGCCGGCTTCCCCTCTGCTCTCTGCAACAATGAAACTCGCAAAGAAAACAGAATAATTTAAGTGGCCCAATGTCGCCAACTCTGGAAATCAAAACTGAAATCTGATTCTCAAAATTGATTTATTTTTCAATAAAAATCAACCAACAGCTAATCTGATTTCCTACGTTCTCCGTCTCCACGACTATATCCATTAGTCTTGAGTCTTGACTCGACCCAAGTCTTTCCTTGCGACGCGTCTCATCTAGCTGTCAGTTTCAACTAACTCCACATCTATAGTTGACAAACTTCCGCGTCAACCGTCTTTCAAAAAATATATTGTATCTACAAAACATGAGAGATTTATTTTTTGAGCTAGCATATAGAAAAATATATTAGGTGTATGTTAGATTGAATTCTGGGATAAAAACGAAAATATATTAGGAGAACCGAGCACACTTGACTTGAAAGAGAAAAATCAGCGCCACCAGCCATAGAGAGCACAATTGAAAGGGGCAGGAGGCAGCGATATGATCACGTATAGGAGTCCACATAGAGTTTAATCGGCAGAATATTTTATTCTTGGGCGTGGCTTTTGCGGGGATTCAGCTGCATGGTGAAGTTTTCCCCCTTTTTACGTTGGACTGGACTCTTTTTTTAGGATCGAATTAGACTCTTTATGGTTGGAGACTTGCCTTTTCTTTTCAGAAGACGGATGGATGCTTTTTTTTTTCTTTTGTTCCACAAACATTAGATGTGTCATATTCCTTTTTTATGGCACGTCCGGACCATATATGTTACGTATGTTTTTCTTTAATCCCGAACGTAAATTCTACAATCCAACGGTGTAATTAATGTTAATGATGTGGATTAATGAGAAGACTTGAAAGGTGCCTCCAATTAGTAAATAGGCAGATCGATCAAAGTGGATTGGAAGAACACATTATATTGTGGAGGGAGACTTTGAGGAAGGATCTATCTTCTTGTTTCCTAGGAGTATTATAGATTGGTTTTTATTTTTTTCTGTGGAAAAAACAAAAAGAAAACCAATTTAGGAGTACGCTAAATGTTGGATTTCTGAGTACGCTGGATTTCTTAATGGCTATTTGTGCCAAAACAAAGGTATCTAGTTTTTAAATAGTGGCAACGTAGGGATTGGTGTCTGTTTTTTTTATTTGTTGCAACATAGGGATTTTATAGTTAGGTACGTGAGGTTACTTTTTATAGATTAGACTTTTTTTCTTTCACAAACTAATCTCAGATAAAAAAAGAAAACTAACAAATCTACACCGTTATAATTTGGACCCACCAGATTAACGGCCCGTATTTTCTAATTAACGTAGGAATTTCTTGGGAGTCTCAAATTTTATAGATTAGACTTTTTTTCTTTCACAAACTAATCTCAGATAAAAAAAGAAAACTAACAAATCTACACCGTTATAATTTGGACCCACCAGATTAACGGCCCGTATTTTCTAATTAACGTAGGAATTTCTTGGGAGTCTCAAATTAGTATAAGTATAGATGGAGAATAACTTGCTATAGTTCCTTATGTTAAACATGAATAGTTGCTATTGCACCCACACATGATAGTTCTATTATCTTTTTGAATTCTCCAAACTACACTATATCGGAAAAGTTTGCACTTATTAAGGATTATATTGATAGGTTGCCTTTTTTCGTTGCACATGATGTTTTCGATGAATATAATACGCATGTGCTGCTGATCCTACTTGCAATTATAATGAGAGAGGAACTACATCTCCGCCTCTATATGTTTCCAACACGATAAAATTGCAAGAAACTGCTTATACTATGCATTGGCCTTTCCTTGATGTGCATCAATTTTTCTTGTATGACATGCCTATGCATAGGAAGAGAGTTATACTTCGTTTTTGCATAACAAATATCACTTTGTGCTCACTACTAAATGCCAAATCATTGCTAATTAAAATTGACTTTGATATACCTTGGGATCCGGGTGGATCCATTACTTGAGCACTATATGCCTAGCTTAATGGCTTTAAAGAAAGCGCTGCCAGGGAGACAACCGGAAGTTTTAGAGAGTCATTTATTTCTATTGAGTGCTTTTATAAAGTTTTAAAACAAAAAAATAAAGAGGGGAACCTAAAACTTTTACAAAAAGAAAAGTGAAAGTAAGAAGGACGAGCACCGTTGAAATGGGGGAGCTCCTTGAACTTTGTTCATGCCCATGGAAACTTTGCAAATCTTGAATTACAGAAAATTTTCAACAAAAATAATTATCCCCTTGTACAATTCCATTGTATAATAAAAATAATGTGCCAATAGTTTCCTTTAGGATGATTAAACTGCTTGTTGGTTTGTGAGGTGCAAAAACAGAAACTTTGGCTGTAGTGCGTGATTTTAAATTTTTTTACTGGAACGTCGAAAGGATCTGAAACTTTTTGCAAAGTCTTGATATACAAATTTTTGTTTTTTTCTAATTTTTCCAGAATTTTTAGAGTTACAGAAGTATGGTTAATTTTCAGATTACTACAGACTGTCCCGTTTTCATAGATTGTTGTTATAGCTTCATTATTTGCATATGTTTGAATTCTTGTCGACGCCTCCTTGACTTGGGGGCATAGAATTGTGATAGCATACAGTGGGTAATGTTTGTCAATAATTATACAATAATGTTAGAGCAGTACATGATGGAATTTCATTGATCATATGCACTAACCCCGCCACTAAAAGTTCGGTTAAGTTTTGTGTGGATGAGGTGTTCGAAGATCGAGGAGGTCTCGATGTGAGAAGAAGGAGGAGAGGCAAGAGCTCAATCTTGGGGATGCCCAAGGAACCACAAGTAAATATTCAATGAGACTCAAGTGT
This sequence comes from Secale cereale, assembly GCA_902687465.1. Taxonomy (NCBI): domain Eukaryota; kingdom Viridiplantae; phylum Streptophyta; class Magnoliopsida; order Poales; family Poaceae; genus Secale; species Secale cereale. Next base: position 42,860,421 of record LR738710.1, on the reverse strand, counting down.
CTAAGCTTGGGGATGCCCCAGAAGGCATCTCATCTTTCTTCAACAAGTATCGGTATGTTTTCGGATTCGTTTCGTTCACATGATATGCGTAAACTCTTGGAGCGTCGTGTGATTTTTATTTTTTCTTTTAATAAATTCACCATGCTGGTATGAGATAATCCTTGGTTGATTTATAGAATGCTCTTTGCACTTCACTTATATCTTTTGAGTATGCCTTTATAGAATGCTTCATGTGCTTCACTTATATCATTTGAAGTTTGGATTGCATGTTTCTCCTCACATAGAAAACTGCCATTTGTAGAATGCTCTTTTGCTTCACTTATATTTGTTAGAGCGTGGGCATAATTTTTTTAGAAAGAATTAAAACTCTCTTGCTTCACTTATATCTATTTAGAGAGTTGACAGGAATTGGTCATTCACATGGTTTGTCATAAAATCCTACATAAACTTGTAGATCGCTGAATATGATATGTTTGATTCCTTGCAATAGTTTTGCGATATAGAGATTCTAATATGTGGGAGGTACTAGTGAATGATTGTGCTTTAGTAAAAATATTGGTGTTAAGGTTTGTGATTCCCGAAGCATGCACATATGGTCTCCTAACTATGTAACCAAATTGGCGCGCATTGTATTTTGATTGTTTATCTTTGCGTGAAAGTCGGGGGCGCGTGATGGTTAACTCCTACCAACCTCCCCCCTAGGAGCATGTGTTGTAGTATTTTTCTTCGAGGGCTAATAGATTTTTTGCAATAAGTATGTGAGTTATTTATGACTAATCTTGAGTCCATGGATTATACGCACTCTCACCCTTCCACCTTGCTAGCCACTCTAGTACCGCGCAACTTTCGCCGGTGCATCAAACCACCTTACACCCTTCCTCAAAACAGCCACCATACCTACCTATTATGGTATCTCCATAGCCATTCCGAGATATATTGTCATGTAACTCCACCGTTCCGTTTATTATGACATGCACCATCATTGTCATATTGCCTTGCATGATCGTAAGATAGCTAGTATGATGTTTCAATGGCTTGTCCGTTTTTGATGTCATTGCTACGCTAGATCATTGCACATCCCGGTACACCGTCGGAGGCATTCATATAGAGTCATATTTTTGTTCTAGTATCGACTTGTAAGTAAATAGAAGTGTGATGATCATCATTATTAGAGCATTATCCCAAAAAAATAGAAAAAATAAAGGCCAAAAAAAGGAAGAAGAGAAAGGCCAAAAAAAGGCCAAAAAAAGGGAGGCCCAAAAAAAAGAGAAAAAGGGACAATGCTACTATCTTTTTTTCCACACTTGTGATTCAGAGTACCACCATGTTCTTCATATAGAGAGTCTCCTATATTGTCACTTTCTTATACTAGTGGGAATTTTTCGTTATAAAACTTGGCTTGTATATTCCAACGATAGGCTTCCTCAAATTGCCCTAGGTCTTCATGAGCAAGCAAGTTGATGCACACCCACTAGTTTTTCTTTGAGCTTTCATACACTTATAGCTCTAGTGCATCCGTTACATGGCAATCCCTACTCACTCACATTGATATCAATTGATGGACATCTCCATAGTCCATTGATTTTCCTAGTCGATGTGAGACTTTCTCCCTACTTTTGTCTACTACCACCTTCTGTTCCACCCATAGTGCTATGTCCATGGCTCACGCTCATGTATTGCGTGAAGAGTTGAAAAAGTTCGAAAAAGTAAAGTATGAAAGCAATTGCTTGGCTGACATGGGGATGGGCATGAGGGGTACCTTGTGTTAAGAATAGGGAGCATAAAAGAATATATGATTTTGTAGGGATAACGTTCTTTAGCATTGATATTTTGAAAGACTTGATTGTTTGTTGGGATGCCCGAGTATTAAATTCTTTTATGTCAAATGATAGACTATTGCTTTGAATGACCCGTGTCTTAATATTCATGCCATGATTAGATTACATGATCAAGATTATGCTAGTAGCATTCCACATCAATGTTTTTTTATCATTTACCTACTCGAGGACGAGCATGAATTAAACTTGGGGATGCTGATACGTCTTCGTCGTATATATAATTTTTGATTGTTCCATGCCAATATTATACAACTTGCATATACTTTGGGCAACTTTTTATACTATTTTTGGGACTAACATATTGATCCAATGCCCAGTGCCAGTTCCTGTTTGTTGCATGTTTTTTGTTTCGTGGAATATCCATATCAAACGGAGTCTAAATGGGATAAAAACGGGCGGAGATTTTTTTTGGAATATATATGAATTTTGGGAAGTGGAATCAACATGAGACGATGCCCGAGGGGCCCATGAGGGTGAGGGGCGTGCCCCAGGGGGTCAGGCGTGCCATTGGCCCTCGTGGCCACTGCGTAAGGCGGTTGATGCCCTTCTTTCGCCGCAAGAAAGCTAATATCTGGATAAAAAACGTGTCAAAAATTCAGCCCAATCAGAGTTACGGATCTCCGGGAATATAAGAAACGGCGAAAGGCCAGAATCTAGAACGCAGAAACAGAGAGAGACAGAGAGACATATCCAATCTCGGAGGGGCTCTCGCCCCTACGCTGCCATGAAGGCCATGGATCAGAGGGGAAACCCTTCTCCCATCTAGGGAGAAGGTCAAGGAAGAAGGAGAAGGAGGGGGACTCTCTCCCCCTCGCTTCCGGTGGCGCCGGAGTGCCACCGGGGCCATCATCGTGTGACGGCGATCTACACCAACACCTCCGTCATCTTCACCAACATCTTCATCACCTTCCCCCATCTATCTACAGCGGTCCACTCTCCCGCAACCCGCTGTAACCTCTACTTGAACATGGTGCTTCATGCTTCATATTATTATCCAATTATGTGTTGCCATCCTATGGTGTCTGAGTAGATTTTCGTTGTCCTATCGGTGATTGATGAATTGCTAAGATTGATTTAATTTGCTTGTGGTTATGTTGTTGTCCTTTGGTGCCCATCATATAAGCGCGCGCGTGGATCACACCATAGGGTTAGTTGTATGTTGATAGGACTACGTATTGGAGGGCAAGAGTGACAGAAGCTTCAACCTAGCGTAGAAATTGATGCATACGGGATTGAAGGGGGACCAATATATCGTAATGCTATGGTTGGGTTTTACCTTAATGAACGTTAGTAGTTGCGGATGCTTGCTAATAGTTCCAATCATAAGTGCATAGAATTCCAAGTCAGGGATGACATGCTAGCAGTGGCCTCTCCCACATGAAACTTGCTATCGGTATAGTAACGTAGTCAATCGCTTAGGGGCAATTTCGTAACTCCTACCACCACTTTTCCACACTCTCTATACTAACTTTATTGTTTCTTTATCTAAACAACCCCTAGTTTATATTTACGTGATCTTTATATTCTTGCAAACCTATCCCACAAAAACTACAAAGTACTTCTAGTTTCATACTTGTTCTAGGTAAAGTAAACGTCAAGCGTGCGTAGACTTGTATCGGTGGTCGATAGAACTTGAGGGAATAATTGTTCTGCCTTTAGCTCCTCGTTGGGTTCGACACTCTTACTTATCGAAAGAGGCTACAACTGATCCCCTACACTTGTGGGTTATCAATAACCAATAGCGGAACCTGGATGCTCATATTGATTCCCACATATTCTACGAAGATCTTTATCGGTCAAACCGCACAACGTCATACGTCATTCCCTTTGTCATCGCCATGTTACTTGCCCGAGATTCGATCGTCGGTATCATCATACCTAGTTCAATCTCGTCACCGGCAAGTCTCTTTACTCGTTCCGTAATACATCATCTTGTGACTAACTCATTAGTCGTTTGTTTGCAAGGCTTATTACGATGTGTATTACCGAGAGGGCCCAGAGATACCTCTCTGACACTCGGAGTGGAAAATCCTATTCTCGATCTATGCCAACACCACAAACACCTTCGGAGACACCTATAGAGCATCTTTATAATCACCCAGTTACGTTGTGACGTTTGATAGCACACAAGGTGGTCCTCAGGTATTCGGGAGTTGCATAATCTCATAGTCATAGGAACATGAATAAGTCATGAAGAAAGCAATAGCAGAAAAACTAAACGATCAAAGTGCTAAGCTAACGGATGGGTCTTGTCCATCACATCATTCTCCTAATGATGTGATCCCGTTGATGAAATGACAACTCATGTGTATGGTTAGGAAACATAACCATCTTTGATTAACTAGCTAGTCTAGTAGAGGCATACTAGGGACACTCTATTTCATCAATGTATTCACACATGTATCAAGTTTCTAGTTAATACAATTCTAGCATGAATACAAGACATTTATCATGATGTATAAGGAAATATAAATAACAACTTTATCATTGCCTCTAGGGCATATTTCCTTCAAGACGTAGGCTGGTCCACGAAGGAAAGTTTCAAGATGCTCAACAAACTTCTATGGGAATTTGTGCTATAGCGGCAAACTTTGTTAATGCTTTCTCACCAAATGCAGTCAGTAAAAGAGGGGCACATACTAGACCTCCAATGGGTTTTGTGAAGCTTAATGTGGATGCATCTTTTGATTATGACTTGCTTAAGGGCACGACTGGTGCTATTCTCAGAGATGATAAAAGGAAAATTCATTGTTGGTGGAAACTGGAAGATTGATTGGTGTGTTGATGTCCTGACGGCAGAAGCTTTGGCTCTAAGGTTCAAATTATCTCTCGCACATAAGGCGGGTTGTAATCGCCTTGTCATTAATTCTGATAATATGGACGTCATTGATACCATGAAGAATGGAGGACGTTCAGCAGGAGCGGCGGCGACAGTTTTTGGTGATTGTTATTTTTTAGCCTGTGATTTTCCTCTCACTAGTTTGGAGCATAGGGAAGCGAATAAGGTAGCTCATGAACTTGCCAGATTAGCTAGATTTTCCGAGGCAAGGGGATGGTTTGAGGAGCCTTTGGTCGAAATTGTACAACCTCTAATAGACGATGTAACTGTTATTTCTAATTAATAAAGTTGGTTATTAAAAAAACTAGGTAGACACTTCCATAAATAAATGACATGGAAAAAAGGTGCATCAACAAAAGGAATGGAAAACGGTGCATCAAGGAAAAAGGAAATGGAAAAAACCAAGTAAGCTAATAGCACTTGTATTTTATTAAGAGTAGGCAGACACTTATGACGTGGACAATAAAGACAACTAGAAGAACGTCCGTGCGCTGGAACAGGGCCACATTAACTGTAAGAGTTCAATATTAATATTCTCATACATATCAAGTGACATTGATGACCTTTTTACCATCAAATCCTCACACACACACTCTCTCCCTCCCCTTTCTCACTCTCTCTCCCCCTCTCCCTCTCTCTCTCTAACACACACGCACACACACATGTCCATCTTATTGGGTACAGGACCATAATCCATCTATTTCACATACACACACGCTAGTGCATAACAATATGGATTATGTGTATTATATTTGCCACCACAACTGGGGGAATTAATTTCATGTAAACCGGCCAGCCACAGCTCCAAGAATACGCGGAGGAGGTGGCCCGGGTCCACGTCGGCGCCGTCCGGCGCAGGCCACGGGCCCACTTCCAAGTGCGTCTGCGCGCCGGCCATCCACGTCGGATCCTTCAAGTGCCGCTTCCACCGCACCAACTCCCAGGGCCACGGCCACGGCCAGGGCCAGGGAAGCCTCCCTTCTTCGCCCCCTTCACCAACCGCGGCCAACGCGGTGCCGCGGCACCCGGCCTCGTCGTCCTCGTCCTCCGGCATCGTTGCGACCCAGTGATGCCGCCCAAGCATCGGCCTCGAGAATCAAGAACGCTCGACAACGGAGATGGAAGGGAAGATCATATACATGTCATAAGAAAGGGAGTTTATTTACTGCTCCCTCGATGTATTGTTTCCTTTGTTTGGAGATTGATTACCATCTGTGAGTTAAGGTAAGGTTAATGTGATTGAGCGATTTTTCTGAAAATCAATTATTTGTTTTCTAATTAATGTGATTGAGTGATTTAAGGTAAGGTTAATTAATTTAGATTTGATCTTTAGAGATTGTTCGTGATTGATTCTACGTTACTAAATAACTTGCGCCAGTATGGAAAGTTCTGATCTATTCAGATTTCTTTCGTTGTGTGAGAGAGTGACGCGAAAATAAACCGATGAAGTGGGGGGAGGGGACGAAAAAAATCTACGAAAAAAACTAGCGAAGGTGGGAGAAGGTACCAGAAATACCCACGCGAGGTGGGACGAAAAAAACCCTGAAAGTAAGACTACCAGCTGCTCCATTAGGAATAGACAGGGCCGGCCCTGAGGTATGGCCGTTGGGACGATGGCCCAAGGCCCAGGCGAGAGGAGGGGCCCATGGAGAAGTATATATATACTATAGCCCAGCAAAAAAAAGTAAAAAAAATACAAAAGAAAAGAAATAAGATGAGTTAGGCCCATCGGATAGTTAGCTAGTAGGAATCACCGATCGATTAGCGAACGCCGAGCGTCAGGCGCCGTGACTCACGGCAGATCCTATTTGACGCCGGCAGGCGTCAAAAGGACGTGGCTTCGCTGAAGCCTGCACACCCGACGCTCCATTTGGGCCGGCCCACGGTGGCGATGCTTTTTCTTCTTTTTCCTGTTCCTTTTATTTCTTTTGCTGTTTCTATTTCTTTTCTTTTCTTTTTCGTCTTTTTCTTTTTGATTCTTTTTCGTGTATTAGACACAGTTCATTGCATGTTTATATACGAAAATGTTTATCCTGTATTTATGAAAATGTTCAACATATTTAAGAAGACGTCCATTGTGTATTTTAGAATTGTTCAGCATATATTCACAAGAATGTTCAACGCATATTTAAACATTGTTTAGCGTATATCACAAAAATGTTCAATGTGTATTTAAATATTTGCTCAGCGTATATTGAAAAAGTTCAGCGTGTATTTAAAAACTGTTCAGTGTATATCACAAAATGTGCAATGTATATTTAAAAATTGTTCATCATTCGAAATTTCAAAATATTTATTCATATTTTCAATAAATGTTGATATTTTTAAAAGTTTTATCAAATCTCTAAATGTGTTCATGATTTTCAGACATTATTAACTTTTTTAAGGTAAATTGTTCGCTTTTTCCCAAAACATGTTGAAAAGTTTGACAATAGTTTTTGATCAGGCGATGCAAATTGGTTCTTAATGTCGGGGGCCCCAAATCTAACATTACAACATGTCAGGTCAGTTGGTTTGGATGACCTATCCACTAGCGGCAGATCACGTGTTCGAAGTTTATTGGTGCTACAATTTTCTGGCGGGTTTTTTTTCACGTGCCTGGATTTTGCTAGCTCCAACTGGGCCGGCCCGTTCGCGGCTCTCTTCTGCGAAGGCTCAACAGCCTCACGCTCGCGAGCGTGAGGACTCACGCCACTCGCCACGACTGCTCGTTTTCCTTCGTCGTAGGTTCGTGGCCCGTCGCCCTGCCTCGCCTTGCGCGCCGCACGGCAGTCGGGCAGCCCGGCGCCCCGGTCATCCGGCATCCGGCAAGGCGGCACCGCTGCGGTCTAAAGTCTACAAGCAATACACCAATCGGCCAATAACTGCAAGTCTGAACTCTAAAATCTACAACGCCCTGAAAGAGTGAAAGTCTGCAAGTCAGTACTCAGTACGTACGTTTCCATCCATATTCCGTAGTTTGCTTAGGGTTCCAATCATCCCATGGCTAAATTCCTAATTCTTTGTATCCTCTTTTGATCTTTTCTTCATGATCTTGATTGTGCCCTTAATGACTTTGCATTAAGAAATGCCCGAAGATTTTTTTTTTAAGCGCTGAAGTATTACTGTTATCGATGGAGTCAGTCTAATTTGGTTCTTATTTGAGATAATCATGTTATATTAGTTTCATTTTGCTATCTTATTATTATTAGATGGAGTTTCGTTATTATTGTTCTCGATGGAGTCATTTGAATTACTATAGTCAAATTTTAAATTAAAGATGTGTGATTAAAAGTTACTCTTAATAAGTTATATATATAAATATATCACGCACACGCATACATATATGTATATATATGATCTTAGGAGTTAGGACATAGGGGCCCATGTCGTTGAGTTCGCCTAGTGCCTCTCGAAACACAGGGCCGGCCCTGAGAATAGAGATATAGATCGGCACGAGCTGCTTGATTTAGTA